>CM046876.1:586740917-587362227 GCA_025667525.1 Glebionis coronaria
AAGAGTCCTTCTGATTGAATTGACCTTCACTCTGAGAGAAGAAGGCCATGTTGCTGGTGCTAGCTTTGCTTCCATGTGCTGAAAGAGTTTCATCTTCCAACAGTCTTAGTTTGTTGTAGATGTCATCAAACGAGGAGCTCTTGTAAGTATTATTGGCAAGAATAGATCTTGCCTCAATCTTCCATGCCTCACCAAGACTTTTCAGAAAAGTAGTATTGGTGTCAATATCACCAACTTGTGTCCCCATGAAGGACAACTTGCTTGTGATGTCAAGCAATCTGCTTCTCACACTACTCAGTTTCTCATTGGGCTGAGCTTTGAAGATAGCATAATCATGCAGAAGTTGCTTTTTCTTTTCTTCCTTAGTGTCTGCATTACCACCATATGCAACTTCAATTGCTTCCCAAAGATCCTTAGCAGATTCATATCCTCTATATTTGTGCTGATTTTCTTGTCCCAAGGAGACTTTCAGAATATTTAGGGCTTTCATGTCAGCCCTTTTCTTTGCAATATCTTCAGCACTTACAGCTCTACCATCTCCAGGTTTTTCTTTCTTATCTTCATCAGGACATCCTTCAACAGCTGATCTTGCCGTAATGGCATCTTGAATCTTTTGAGCCTTATTGAATGAGTTTCCATATTCAATAATCTCCCAGAGTGTGTAATCAAAGATCCCCATATATTGTTCAAAGTTGAACCTCCATAAGTCAAAGTTGGTTGCATCAAGCATGGGAATCTTGATGTTTGGTAAGGGTTAGGAGGAGGAGGTTATTGCTTCAGACATGATGTTTTTAGGGTTTTGAGAAAATTAGGGTTTTGGTGTTCGTATATCGTTCTGGTGTTCTTCAAAGATCAAAAGTTCCTTAACAAGCTCTGATACCACTTGTTGATCCCAAACTTAGATCGATTAGCTTTGTGTATACGAGATTAGATCAAGTATAACACGTAGAGAAACCTTTGTTATATGCTTTGTGAATCTAAGTATTATGCGGAATTTAATACTTAAACAAGAACACAAGATGTAAACAAAACTTTCACTTTGATTATGAATATCGAACTTGCTTACAATGAAAGATGTTTACGAATGAAAACTTAATGAAAACTTGATGTTAAACATTAACCTAAAGGCCTTCTTTTATAGACTAAGAAGCCTTGTACAATAAGCTACGTATCAACTATTCTAGGTAAAGATAAACATAGAAAATACATTGTCGTTTCTATCCTTACTAGAAGTATTCTAGAACATAATAAACGTGTAGCTCACATCTTCCATCAGTGCTTGTCTTCAATCTATCAACGCTTGACTTTAACTTGTCAACGCTTGTGCTGTCAGCGCTCACTTTGCTCTTGTCAACGCTTGAGTTGTTCTTGTCAGCGTTCAAGTGATCTGGCCTTAATTTATTCCCAACAAGATGTTCTATGTCTCGTGCATTTACAACTACCTCAAATACTAACCGACTAACCTTTACACCAGGCAAAACATGAACAAACCTTAACAAAATAACCTTAAAATGTGTTTTAGTCATCCTAAATCCGTGAAAATTCTCTTTTCCCGGATACTGGGTGGTTTATATTGCTAGGAAATGTAATTTAAGGTGTTTTCTTGGTTTGGTTGATGGAGGCCAGTTTTGGCATTTTTTGCTATTTTTATTCGTTTGATTTTTTTCTACTGGTTTTATATCCTTTTGACCAAGTTTTTCCTAGATAAAATGTACTCCTTTTTTCAAGCTTCAATTTGCTTAGTCCTGCTCTTGAAACGGAGTCATGTAGCACATGTTATGGCATTTTTATTTCAGCCTATGTTTTTCGATAATTTCAATCTAAATGTGTTTTTTATTTTATTCCTCTTTTAAGCTTCACAAGGATAAAAATATAATTGCTGTCTTGAACAAAGAATGCAATGTGTTGTTATATCACACTCATATCTCGAGCATTCTATTATTGTGTGCGGAGGAGATGTTCTATGTCTCGTGCATTCACAACTACCTCAAATACTAACCGACTAACCTTTACACGACGCAAAACACGACCAAACCTAAACAAAAAAACCTCAATATGTGTTTTAATCATCCTAAATCTGTGCAAATTCCTTTCGCCCGGATACTAGGTGGTTTATATGCACTAGAAATTTAATTTAAGGTGTTTTCTTGGTTTGGTTGATGGAGGCTAGTTTTGGCACTTTTGGCTGTTGTTATTCGTTTGATCTGTTTTCGACTAGTGTTAGTTCCTTTTGACCAAGGTTTTCTTAGATAAAATGTACTCATTTTTTCAATCTTCAATTTTCTTAGTCGTGCTCTTGAAACGGAGTCACTTAGCACATGTTATGGCATTTTTATTTCAGCCTATGTTTTTCGATAATTTCAATTTAAATGTCTTTTTGTATATTATTCCTCTTTGTAAGCTTCACAAGAATAAAAATATAATTCTTGTCTTGAACAAAGAATGCAATGTGTTGTTATATCACACTCATATCTATAGCATTCTATTATTGTGTGCGTTGGAGATGTTCTATGTCTCGTGCATTCACAACTACCTCAAATACTAACCGACTAACCTTTACACCAGCTAAAACACGACCAAAACTAAACAATAATAACCTCAATATGTGTTTTAATCATCCTAAATCTGTTCAAATTCCTTTTACCCGGATTCTAGGTGGTTTATATGCACTAGAATTATAATTTAAGGTGTTTTCTTGGTTTGGTTGATAGAGGCCAGTTTCGGCATTTTTGGTTGTTTTTATTCGTTCTATCTGTTTTCGACTTGTGTTAGTTCCTTTTGACCAAGGTTTTCCTAGATAAAAGGTACTCCTTTTTTCAAGCTTTAATTTTCTTAGTCGTGCTCTTGAAACAGAGTCATGTAACACATGTTATGACATTTTTATTGCAGCCCATGTATTCAGATAATTTCAATCTAAATGTGTTTCTGAATATTATTCCTCTGTGTAAGCTTCATAAGGATAAAAATAACATTGTTTTCATGAACAAAGAATGCAATGTGTTGTTATATCACACTCATGTCTCGACCATTCTATTATTGTGTGCGGTGGAGATGTTCTAGGTCTCGGTGCAATCACAACTACCTCAAATCCGTGCAAATTTATTTTGCCCGGATACTAGTTGGTTTAAATGGACTGGAAAAGTAATTGCAGGTGTTTTCTTGGTTTGGTTGATGGAGGCCAGTTTTGGCATTTTTGGCTGTTTTTTTTCTTTTGATATGTTTTCGACCGGTGTTAGTTCCTTTTGACCAAGGTTTTCCTAAATAAAATTTACTCATTTTTAAGCTTCAATTTACTTAGTCGTAGTCTTGAAACGGAGTCATGTAGCACATGTTATGACATTTTTATTGCAGCCCATGTTTTCAGATAATTTCAACCTAAATGTGTTTTTGTATATTATTCTTCTTTGTAAGCTTCGTAAGAGTAAAAATATCATTGTTGACTTGAAAAAATAATGCAATGTATTGATATATCACAATCATATCTCGACCATTCTATTATTGTGTGCGGTGGAGATGTTCTATGTCTCGTGCATTTACAACTACCTCAAATACTAACCGACTAACCTTTACACCAGGTAAAACACGAATAAACCTTCATAAAAATAACCTTAAAAAGTGTTTTAATCATCCTAAATCCGTTCAAATTCACTTTGCCCGGATCCTGGGTGGTTTATAATAACAGGAAATGTAATTTAAGGTGTTTTCTTGGTTGGGTTGATGGAGGCCAGTTTCGGCATTTTTGCTATTTTTATTCGTTTGATTTTTTTCCCTACCGGTTTTATTTCCTTTTGACCAAGATTTTCCTAGATAAAATGTACTCCTTTTTTCAAGCTTCAATTTGCTTAGTCGTGCTCTTGAAACGGAGTCACGTAGCACATGTTATGGCATTTTTATTTCAGCCTATGTTTTTCCATAATTTCAATCTAAATGTGTTTTTGTATATTATTCCTCTTCGTAAGGTTCACACGGATAAAAATATAATTGTTGTCTTGAACAAATAATGCAATGTGTTGTTATATCACACTCATATCTATAGCATTCTATTATTGTGTGCGGTGGAGATGTTCTATGTCTCGCGCATTCACAACTACCTCAAATACTAACCGACTAACATTTACACCAGGTAAAATAAGACCAAACCAAAACAAAAATAACCTCAATATGTGTTTTAATCATCCTAAATCCGTTCAAATTCCTTTTGCCAGGATACTAGGTGGTTTATATGTAATAGATTTATAATTTAAGGTGTTTTCTTGGTTTGGTTGATGGAGGCCAGTTTCGGTATTTTTGGTTGTTTTTATTCGTTTGATCTGTTTTCGTCCGGTGTTAGTTCCTTTTGACCAAGGTTTTCCTAGATAAAAGGTACTCCTTTTTTCAAGCTTCAATTTGCTTAGTTGTGCTCTTAAAACGGATTCATGTAGCCCATGTTATGGGATTTTTTTTGCAGCCCATGTTTTCATATAATTTCAATTTAAATGTATTTTTGTATAGTATTCCTCTATGTAAGCTTCATAAGGATAAAAATAACATAGTTTTCTTGAACAAAGAATGTAATTTGTTGTTATATCACATTCATGTCTCGACCATTCTATTATTGTGTGCGGTGGAGATGTTCTATGTCTCGTGCATTCACAACTACCTCAAATAGTAACCTACTAACCTTTACACCAGGTAAAACACGACCAAACCTAAACAAAAAAACCCTTAATATGTGTTTTAATCATTTACAATCCGTGAAAATTCCTTTTGCCTGGATTCTAGGTGGTTTATATGCACTTGAAATGTAATTTTAGTTGTTTTCTTGGTTTGGTTGATGGAGGCCAGTTTCTGCAATTTTGGCTGTTTTTATTCGTTTGATCTGTTTTCGACCGGTGTTAGTTCCTTTTGACCAAGGTTTTCCTAGATAAAATTTACTCCTTTTTTAAGCTTCAATTTGCTTAGTCGTGCTCTTGAAACGGAGTCATGTATCACATGTTATGGCATTTTTATTGTAGCCTATGTTTTTCGATAATTTCAATATAAATGTGTTTTCGTATATTATTCCTCTTTGTAAGCCTCACAAGGATAAAAATATAATTGTTGTCTTGAACAAATAATGCAATGTGTTGTTATATCACACTCATATCTAGAGCATTCTATTATTGTGTGCGATGGAGATGTTCTATGTCTCGTGCATTCACAACTACCTTAAATACTAACCGACTAACATTTACACCAGCTAAAACACGACCAAACCTAAACAACAATAACCTCAATATGTGTTTTAATCATCCTAAATCTGTTCAAATTCCTTTTGCCCGGATTCTAGGTGGTTTATATGCACTAGAATTATAATTTAAGGTGTTTTCTTGGTTTGGTTGATGGAGGCCAGTTTCGACATTTTTGGCTGTTTTTATTCGTTTGATCTGTTTTCGACCGGTGTTAGTTCATTTGACCAAGGTTTTCCTAGATAAAAGGTACTCGTTTTTCAAGCTTCAATTTGCTTAGTCGTGCTCTTAAACGGAGTCATGTAGCACCTGTTATGGCATTTTTATTACAGCCCATATTTCAGATAATTTCAATCTAAATGTGTTTTTGTATATCATTCCTCTTTGTAAGCTTCACAAGGATAAAAATAACATTATTTTCTTGAACAAAGAATGCAATGTGTTGTTATATCACACTCATATCTTGACCATTCTATTATTGTGTGCGGTGTAGATGTTCTATGTCTCGTGCATTTTCAACTACCTCAAATATTAACCGACTAACCTCTACACCAGGTAAAACACGACCAAACCTAAACAAAAATAACCTCAAAATGTGTTCTAATCATATTTAATCCGTTCAAATTTATTTTGCCCGGATTCTAGGTAGTTTATATGCACTAGAGTTTTAATTTAATGTGTTTTCTTGGTTTGGTTGATGGAGGTCAGTTTCGGCACTTTTGGTTGTTGTTATTCGTTTGATCTGTTTTCGACCGGTGTTAGTTCCTTTTGACCAAGTTTTTCCTAGATAAAATGTACTCCTTTTTTCAAGCTTCAATTTGCTTAGTCGTGCTCTTGAAACGGAGTCACGTAGCACACGTTATGGCATTTTTATTTCAGCCTATGTTTTTCGATAATTTCAATCTAAATGTGTTTTTGTATATTATTCCTCTTTGTAAGGTTCACAAGGATAAAAATATAATTGTTGTCTTGAACAAAGAATGCAATGTGTTGTTATATCACACTCATATCTATAGCATTCTATTATTGTGTGCGGTGGAGATGTTCTATGTCTCGTGCATTCACAACTACCTCAAATACTAACCGACTAACATTTACAGCAGGTAAAACACGACCAAACCTAAACAACAATAACCTCAATATGTTTTTTAATCATCCTAAATCCGTTCAAATTCCTTTTGCCAGGATTCTAGGTGGTTTATATGCAATAGAATTATAATTTAAGGTGTTTTCTTGGTTTGGTTAATGGAGGCCAGTTTCGGTATTTTTGGCTGTTTTTATTCGTTTGATCTGTTTTCGACCGGTGTTAGTTCCTTTTAACCAAGGTTTTCCTAGATAAAAGGTACTCCTTTTTTCAAGCATCAATTTGCTTAGTCGTGCTCTTGAAACGGAGTCATGTAGCCCATGTTATTGCATTTTTATTGCAGCCCATGTTTTCAGATAATTTCAATTTAAATGTGTTTTTTTTATATTATTCCTCTATGTAAGCTTCATAAGGATAAAAATAACATTGTTTTCTTGAACAAAGAATGTAATGTGTTGTTATATCACATTCATGTCTCGACCATTCTATTATTGTGTGCGGTGGAGATGTTCTATGTCTCACGCATTCACAACTACCTCAAATATTAACCGACTAACCTCTACACCAGGTAAAACACGACCAAACCTAAACAAAAGTAACCTCAAAATGTGTTCTAATCATATTAAATCCGTGCAACTTTATTTTACCCGGATTATAGTTGGTTTACATAGACAGGAAATGTAATTGCAGGTGTTTTCTTGGTTTGGTTGATGGTGGCCAGTTTCGGCATTTTTGGCTGTTTTTATTCGTTTGATATGTTTTCGACCGGTGTTAGTTCCTTTCGACCAATGTTTTCCTAGATAAAATGTACTCATTTTTAAGCTTCAATTTGCTTAGTCGTAGTCTTGAAACGGAGTCATGTAGCACATGTTATGACATTTTTATTGTAGCCCATGTTTTAAGATAATTTCAATCTAAAGGTGTTTTTGTATATTATTCTTCTTTGTAAGCTTCACAAGAATAAAAATATCATTCTTGACTTGAAAAAATAATTCAATGTGTTGATATATCACAATCATATCTCGCCCATTCTATTATTGTGTGCGGTGGAGATGTTCTATGTCTCGTGCATTTGCAACTACCTCAAATACTAACCGACTAACCTTTACACTAGGTAAAACACGAACAAACCTTAACAAAAATAACCTTAATATGTGTTTTAATCATCCTAAATCTGTGCAAATTCACTTTTCCCGGATCCTGGGTGGTTTATATTGCCAGGAAATGTAATTTAAGGTGTTTTCTTGGTTTGGTTGATGGAGGCCAGTTTTGGCATTTTTGGCTGTTTGTATTCGTTTGAATTTTTTTTCTACCGGTTTTATTTCCTTTTGACCAAGGTGTTCCTAGATAAAATGTACTCCTTTTTTCAAGCTTCAATTTGCTTAGTCGTTCTCTTGAAACGGAGTCATGTAGCACATGTTATGACATTTTTATTTCAGCCTATGTTTTTCGATAATTTCAATCTAAATGTGTTTATTTATATTGTTCCTCTTTGTAAGCTTCAAAAGGATAAAAATATAATTGTTGTCTTGAACAAAGAATTCAATGTGTTGTTATATCACACTCATATATATAGCATTCTATTATTGTGTGCGTTGGAGATGTTCTATGTCTCGTGCATTCACAACTACCTCAAATACTAACCGACTAACCTTTACACCAGGTAAAACACGACCAAACCTAAACAACAATAACCTCAATATGTGTTTTAATCATCCAAAATCCGTTCAAATTCCATTTGCCCGGATTCTAGGTGGTTTACATGCACTAGAATTATAATTTAAGGTGTTTTCTTGGTTTGGTTGATGGAGGCCAGTTTCGGCATTTTTGGCTGTTTTTATTCGTTTGATATGTTTTCGACCAGTGTTAGTTCCTTTCGACCAATGTTTTCCTAGATAAGATGTACTCATTTTTAAGCTTCAATTTGCTTAGTCGTAGTCTTGAAACGGAGTCATGTAGCACACGTTATGACATTTTTATTGTAGCACATGTTTTAAGATAATTTCAATCTAAATGTATTTTTGTATATTATTCTTCTTTGTAAGCTTCACAAGAATAAAAATATCATTCTTGAATTGAAAAAATAATTCAATGTGTTGATATATCACAATCATATCTCGACCAATCTATTATTGTGTGCGGTGGAGATGTTTTATGTCTCGTGCATTTACAACTACCTCAAATACTAACCGACTAACCTTTACACCAGGTAAAACACAAACAAACCTTAAAAAAATAACCTTAATATGTGTTTTAATCATCCTAAATCCGTGCGAATTCACTTTTCCCGGATCCTGGGTGCTTTATATTGCCAGGTGTTGGGCCAATGAAAGTTTTAACTATGGCCCTGTCTAGATTTGTTTAAATTAGACTAAGTGTTGAAAGGTCGCTGAGAAGACCAGCGACAGAGACTAGACCAGTGGAAGGCAAAGCCTCAGCTGGCACACCAGGATCATTCAAGTCAAAGACAACGTCAGAGAAGTCGAAGACAATCTGAAGTCAGACTCACCAGCGATTATGGATAGCTGGGATGTCAAAGGAATGCACTGGTGTTCAAGGATCTCTGAGTTGACAACACTCAGAGATCACTTAAGAACCCTAGAGACTTGGATCAAGCAAAGCTTATCCAAACCCTTATAGTTTAGGCGGGAGAATCTCTCAAGTGTTTTGAGCGGGACAAAACAAGAGATTCAAAGTCAATGCCTAGTAGGACCTAGTGGGACAAAGGTGAACAGTTGGCAGAACTGTTTACCTAAAGTAGTTAAAGGCATGTCTCGATTTGGACATGCATTTAATACGTTGTACTCTTCCATTCAGAAGATGACACGTATCAACTACCCCCACTAAGGATACAACCTCGTACCACTATAAATAGGGGATGAGAAAGAAGTTAAGATTCAACCCTTGTGCTTGGAATCTTTATCTAAGTTCTTTCTCCCACTTGAACCACTGAGGCCTCAGCTGTCCATCAGCGACTCGTTGGTTCACTTGTAAACTTGAGTCTCGAATCTAGTTTACTTGTTCTAGGGTTCATTTCTTGTTGTTATTCAACAGGTGTATTCATAACACTTTGTAATACTTTGTTGATAATAGTTAATAAAGGATTACTCGTTTGAAAAGTATATCTATTGTGTGTTATTGTTTTCGTGTCTTAGTTTCAACAATAATCGTATTTTGGGACTTTCAATTGGTATCAGAGCGGTTTGATTTATAAAACCTTTCTAAAAACCGTTCTAGTTTTTAAAATCAAGATCCAAATATGATTGAAACTATTCCACCACCGTTTGGTCAATCTAACCAAGCAAATACTTCAACAAACGCTCCAGCCACCACATCTACTACCATGCCTACACCTGTTGTAAGCACTGGTGTAAATGAGGATGATCTTCCACAACTTCTTGATAATCGTGGAGGGTCACATGTGTCTAATGTTCCAGCGTTTGATGAAGAAGATTTCTCAAGTTGGAAAAGTGAATTTCTTATATACTTAGTTGGCCTAGAACCCTTCTTGTTTGAAATCTTAGAAAATGGTCCTTATGTACCGCTGGCTATTTCCTCTACTCCAGAGAGACCCATTAAGAAACCTGTTAAGCAATGGTCTCCCGCTGATAGACGTCTGGCCAACCAGGACAAGAGACTTAAAAGTATAATAGTCTCTTGCCTACCCAAGAACATTATGAAGTCCATCATCAAGTGCAATACCGCACAAGAAATGTGGACTGAGTTGGTTCTAGGGTATGAAGGACCAGAAGAGACTAAAGAGACCAAAATCCAAGCATTAAGACTTAAGTTTAACGCTTTCAAAGCCTTGGAAACTGAAACTGTTTCTCAAACTTACACTAGACTTAAGATCTTGCTGAATGATTTAGGTAACAATGGTGTTGTACTACCCAAGGCTGAGGTTAATGCCACATTTGTAAACAGCTTACCTAGGAAATGGCTTAGTCTTAACCAAACCCTGAGAGCAAATAATGCCATAAAAAATGATACTCTTGCTCAACTTTTTGGTAGATACAATTATGAAGAAGGACTGATTGACTCTATTTACAAATCAGAGACTGATAGATTTACTTCTCCTATATCTGGGTCAAAAGCTCTTGTTGCTAACCACTCTTTTCAGGATAGTGACTCTGACGTGGAAGAAGACACAAGAAGCAGTCAAGAATTCCTTGATGAATTACATGCTGAATTCCATGACAGAGCCCTCTTAGCTGACCAGAAGAGATACTACAAAAGATCTGGTAGAGTTGGTGCTGCCAAGATTGACAAATCCAAAGTGTCATGCTACACTTGTGGAAAGACTGGTCATTTCCAAAAGGACTGCTGGTCAAACAAAACATCTTCTCCCAGTTTTCCATCATCCAGCAAAACCAACAGCAAAAAGAAGTTCTCTTCCTCACCTTTCAAGCAATCCTCTCTCAGTGACTCTGAGGGTAAAAAGGACTACAAGGTAAAATACAAGGCCTTGAAAGCTGAGCTGATCAAACTCAATCAGAAAGCTGATGATGCTGCCAAGAAGAAGGATAACAAAAAGACTGAAAAAGGTCTAATAGCTGCTTCTTTTGACTGGGATGATGAACCCCTCACCTCTGAAGATGAAGGAACCACCACCGTCAGAGCCTTCATGGCTGTTGCTGATGAAGAACCAGCGGTTGGTAAAAATGAAGCTAGATCAGGTCAATGGGTTGACATCACTATGAAAAAGGTACAAAGATTACTTTCCATGCCTGAGGGTCCTGACAGAGACCATGTCAGTGATTACACTTTAGTTGACCTCCATTTTGTTGAAGAACAAAGGAAAAATCTGTTAAATAAGTTTCAAAATCTCAAAAATGAGTTGAGTCTTTGTCAATCTGAATTAGCTAATCTTAAACCTTTTGTGAACATGGCTAATCAACTTCAAAATGAGGTCAGCAAGTTGTCCATTGAAAATGAATCTTTGACTGATGAAAACGCTGATTTGAGAAAAACCATTAAAAAATGGAACCTTGGCCAGTCCACTGTGGAAGAAATAGTTGCTGAAGCCATTCCAGGAGATGTGGTTCAAGCCATAGGGGGTAAGGGTAGGTTCAAAAACCACATTCCTGTGCCCAGTGTTAAATTTGTCCCATCAGAAGTCACTTCTCCTCACTCCACCTCTGTGGTTGAGAAGGACTCTGACAAAGAATCTGACGCATCAGCTACTCCCAAGCTTGCTGGTGCTAACCCATCAGATTCCTTGCTTGGCCCAAAACCAGCTCTCAAAACCTCTGGGAACCTCACTTCCAAAGTTGCTGATAAAGCACACAAGAAGGTTTATGTGGCCAAAAACACTGACATACCCACCTCTTCCCCCGAAGAGTTATCTCCCACCAAGAAACTTCTCCTCACCCTGATGGAAGAGGTAAAAGGGTTGAAAGAAAAAATCAACCCCAAGGATAACAGTCCTTCTGTTAACTCCCTTGGTGAAAGCTCCAGCAGCTCAAAGGGGAGAACGTCTTTCAGGCCTTGCAAACACTGTGGGTTCAAAAATCATTCCTCAGATGATTGTTCCAAGAGACCCAAGTGTATCACATGTGAGTCCACTGAACACTCTTCTAGAGAGCATGAGGAGATCATCGCTGTTCAGAGAACTCGAACACAGCTTAGATCTAAAACCCCTCACAGGCCCTCTAGAAGACCTGAGCAACCAAAATCCAGAGAAAGTTCTCAGGGATACAGGCCTAATCCTCCCTGCAAATATTGTGGCTTTTATGACCACCACTCTGATGAGTGTGAACATTACCCTGGTTGTGACATCTGTGGCAGCATGCGACATGAAACCAGGGATTGCAACCAAAGAGGGGGAGAAAGGCCCAGAAGACCCAATGTCGCCAGTCAGCGACAGCATGGACCCACTGGAAAGTGGGTTCATCATAGAAACTAATCTGGTTTGTTATATCTATGCAGGCATACCTAAAGAAATCTGTTTGGTATTTGGATAGCGGGTGCTCCAGACACATGACAGGAATTAAACAATATCTGCATAGATATAAGAAGGAGCCTGGTCCAAAAGTAGTCTTTGGGGATGACTCCTCAGGGGCCACTGAAGGATATGGCTCAGTGGATTGCAATGGAATTACCTTCACAAGGGTCGCCTATGTAAATGGTTTGAAGCACAACCTTATTAGCATCAGTCAACTCTGCGATGCTGGGTTTAAGGTTCTGTTCACAAAGACCCAAGGAACTATCTTCAATCAGAACGATGATGTCGTTCTAATTGCACCCAGAAGAAGGGATGTCTATGTCATTGACATGACGTCATCCCCTGAAGGAGAGAACACCTGTCTCTTTGCCAAAGCATCTGATAGCGAAAATTGGCTCTGGCATAAGAGACTCTCCCATCTCAACTTCAAAAACATCAACAAACTGGCAAAGAATGACTTGGTAGCTGGACTTCCCTCTCTGACCTTCAGCAAGGACAGACCCTGCTCAGCCTGCGAGAAAGGGAAGCATCACAGAGCTTCATTCAAAACAAAACAATCATTCTCCATTAACAAGTGCCTTCATCTTCTTCACATGGACTTGTTTGGACCAGTTAAACCTCAATCCCTCAATCACAACAAATATACCTTGGTCATTGTAGATGAATTCTCCAGATACACATGGGTATTCTTTCTTAAGAGAAAGAGTGATGCTGCTGAAAGAATCATGTCCTTCATCAGAGAAATAGAAAACCTCAATGACTGCAGAGTAAAGGCTATCAGAAGTGACAATGGCACAGAATTCAAAAACCATGCCATGGAAGCCTTTTGTGATGAAAAGGGTATATCACAGAACTTCTCAAACCCAGGAACCCCTGAACAAAACGGTGTCGCTGAAAGAAGAAACAGAACACTCATTGAAGCTGCCAGAACGATGCTCAGCGAATCCAGACTTCCTAAACAATTCTAGGGTGAGGCTGTGTACACAGCATGCTACACACAAAACAGATCCATTATTGTGAAGAGACATGGCAAGACCGCTTATGAAGTGTATAGGAAGAGAGCCCCTGATGTAAGCTACTTCCATGTCTTTGGTTGCCCTGTTTTCATTCACAATTACAAAGATCACCTGGGTAAATTTGATGAAAAATCAGATGATGGATTCTTCCTTGGATACTCTCCCACCTCCAGATCTTTCAGAGTATTCAATATTCGCAGGCAAGAACTAGAAGAGTCCATTCATGTCACCTTTAATGAAGCTGACGCTGTCATAACACACACCAACTCAGAGGATTGTGACATTGACTTCAATGAAGTTAAATCTTATCCCAAAGATGATTTCTCAAATCCCAAGGAATCATCTCAAAGTCGTCACAAGGATCTCCCATATGTTCAAGCTTTTGATCCTCACTCCATCTCTGACATCACTCCAGAGACTGTTGGTGTTGAATCTTTTACTCAAATCTCTGAAGAAAATGCTGATCCTATCACTTTGGATATTCAATCAGATGAAGAGATCATGGACGAAGAGATTACATGTGATGAACCTCCATCACTCCCTGAACTTGAAGTGACTTCTGATCCCACAGAGACTCCTGCTCCACAATCCAAATGGAGTAGGAACCAAGATATTCTTCTAGTTAATATTCTTGGAGAACCCTCTGAGGGAGTCACCACCAGAGGAAAATTAAAAACTCTGGAAACCGCCTCTGCAAATGAATGCCTGTTTGCAAATTTTCTCTCTGAGGATGAACCTAAGAACGTGGCTGCTGCTCTGCTTGATGAAGGCTGGGTTGTTGCCATGCAAGATGAACTCAATCAGATCAAGAGAAACAAGGTGTGGACTCTGGTTAAAGCTCCAGCTGGTAAGCAAGTGGTTGGAACAAAATGGGTCTACAGAAATAAAAGGGATGAAGCTGGTATGATTGTAAAAAACAAGGCTAGGCTCGTGGTGCTGGGATATAACCAATCTGAAGGAATTGATTATGATGAAACCTTCGCACCAGTGGCCAGATTGGAAGCCATCAGAATCTTCCTAGCCTTTGCAGCTTATATGGGTTTCATGGTTTATCAGATGGATGTAAAGAGTGCCTTTCTCAATGGGAAACTTGCAGAGGAAGTATATGTCAGTCAACCCCCAGGGTTTGAAAACAGTGACTACCCAAATCATGTCTGCAGACTTCACAAAGCACTCTATGGGCTAAAACAAGCGCCTAGAGCCTGGTATGAAACTCTCTCAAAATTCCTTCTTGAAAATAAATTTGTCAGAGGTACCATTGACCAAACCTTGTTCACGTATAGGTCCAAGGGTGACGTCATATTAGTACAGATTTATGTGGATGACATAATTTTTGGTTCAACCAATGTTAACTTGAGCAAACAATTTGCCAAACTTATGACCAAAAAATATGAAATGAGCATGATGGGGGAACTAACCTTTTTCTTGGGTTTTCAAATCAAACAAAATTCAAAAGGAATTTCTATTTGTCAAGAAAAGTATGTTAGAGATTTGCTCAAGAAGTATGATCTGTCTGATTGTGCATCAGTGAAATGCCCCATGCTTCCTCCCAACAACTTGGGAGCTGATGACTCAGGGGTCTCTGTTAATGAGACCTTATATAGAGGCATGATTGGGTCACTGATGTATCTCACAGCAAGCAGACCAGACATACAATTCTCCACTTGTCTCTGTGCTAGGTACCAAGCTAACCCCAAGGAATCCCACCTTGTAGCTGTCAAAAGAATTTTCAGGTACTTGAAAGGATCTCCCTCATTGGGTCTCTGGTACCCAAATGGTTCAGGCTTCGACCTCAAAGCTTACTCCGACTCAGATTACGCTGGGTGCTGCCTTGACAGAAAGAGCACCTCTGGTAGCTGTCAAATCCTTGGAGGAAAGTTGGTATGCTGGAGTGCTAAGAAGCAAAACTCTGTGGCTATGTCATCAGCTGAGGCTGAATATGTTGCGGCCGCTGGTTGCTGTGCACAAGTTCTCTGGATGAAAAGTCAGCTGGCTGACTATGGAATTAACTATGAGCAGGTTCCTATATTCTGTGACAACACCAGTGCCATAGCCATCTCCAATAATCCGGTACTTCATTCCAGAACCAAACATATTGACATCAGGTATCACTTTATCAGAGACCATATTCTTAAAGGTGATATTGAGCTACATTTCATACCCACTGAGTACCAGCTCGCTGACATTTTCACTAAGCCGTTGGCCGAGCCAAGTTTTACTAGGCTTGTCGCTGAGCTGGGAATGCTCAATATTGGCAAATAAATCTGATGATGACCGCTGTCTCTGGGCATTTAAGGGAATTGAATGTAACGAGGTAGTTACATTTCAATGGGAATGTTTTTAATCAGATATTAAATTCAAATGATTGTCTCTTTATGCCACCAACTTTCCCGCTTTCCAAGGGGACTAGTATACCATGAAAGGTCAAGGGGACCCACAAGTTTCTGAAAAAGGTTAATCTTTGCATTTAATGCTCTTATTGGAAAACGGCTAAACCTTTCAAAACCCTTGACCCAAAATTATTTCTTGTCACTTTGAAAATCTTCTCTCACACATACATTCTCATCTTCTCCATTCTCTCACCACCTTCAAACTCACAACAATGGCGTCTTCTTCACCAAACCAAACCTTCGTTGTACAAGCCGCCACAAACGTCGATTTCGAGATCTCAGATGGCAAGATTGCTTTGAATAACTGTGTGGCTCTTCTCGAACACAACAACCCTCTCTACCATCCGTTGTTCCAATTCCTCAAGAACTCCACCATTGGCGAAGCTATCACCAAGGAACCCTCCACTTGTTACTCACAATACCTTCGAGAGTTCTGGTACAGCGCTGAAGTCGATCCATCCTCTTCCCAAATCACCTTCAACCTTTCCACCCATCCTCAACCTCTCACCTTTGATTTCACAACCTTTGCCACAGCCATTGGACTCCCTTACAACAACAATAACATGTCAGCTTTACCCACCAGTGCCACCGTGAGAAAAGCTCTGGCAACCCTTCAACCTCATGATGATCATGAACAACCTTTCACTGCTGCTGGCTTCCAAAGCAAATCCCTCATTAAGGTCAATTACTTCTCTCCCACATGGAGAACGCTGATGCTGTACATTGTCAAATGTCTGGGAGGGAACACTGGCTCTCACGACCAACTGAATGGCTCCCAACTGGCCATTGCCTACAGCTTAATCTGGGGTCTGGACATTGGAATCGCCCACGTATTATACACCGATCTCATTGCCAAGTTGGAAAACAAAGGAAAGAAGACTCGTGGTGCCACCATCTGCTACACCAGATATCTCTCTCTTGTCTTAGAAGATATTCTTGGTGAATCCTACACCAATGATGCCTTACACTCCTTTCCCTCTCATCATATCACTGCTGCATCATTGAAAGCTCCAACTGAAGGTGAAGTGCCTCTCACCAGGCATATGATGAAAGTTGCTGGATTACTTGCTGAGGATGATGAGCCCTTGATCCCTCAACCTGAGGTGAATGCTGAAAGCATGATTGATAAGTCTCTGTCCAAGACCTCTGTGCAATCTACTTCTCAGCCCAAGGTGCTTAAGGAAAAGAAGAAGAAGAGGAAAGACATCCCCCTTTCCTCTGAAACCCCTTCTGTTAATCCTTCAAAGAAGACAAAGACGAAGAAGAACCCATCCCCTTCTCTGGTGGATGTGGTAGAAGAGCCCATTGCTGACAAACAACCAGCGTCTAGTGTCTCCATGTCAGCGAAGACAACTAAGATCCCTCTCCACGCTGATATCACTCAGGTATTAGTCTGACCTTTATTTTTCCTCTCAAAGGTCCACATACATTCACTCTCATTATCTGTAGGAGAGAGTGATGTACTTTAGAGTTTGCCTCAACTCTCAGCGTGTCTGTGTCAGCACCTAGACCTTTAGGACTCTCTGTACACTCTTGTCTTCACTAGGAAATGATTCACTTGTGCTTCTAACGCACCCCGATGATCCTTCAACCTCTGGACTGTGCTCTTGGCAAACAACAACCTGAGCACATATAAGTCCCGACCCAGAGTCTCTGCACTTCTCACTGACTCTGGGTCCCCATCATTAATAAAAGAGTCCCAAAGAATTTATTCTTTTGGAAAGGCTGAATCATCACCCTCAGTCTTTCTAGGGGCAGCGATAAACGGCGACCATTCACCCTCATATTAACTCACAATTAAAAGAGTCCCAGGGAGTAATCCCTCAGGGGGAGCTGGATAATCACACCCAGCTATCCCAGGGGCAGAGAAAGGCGACCATTCCCATATCATTTTCACAATAAAAGAGTCCCAAGGAGAAATCCTTCAGGGGGAGCTGGATAATCACACCCAGCTATCCTAGGGGCAGTGAATGGCGATCCTTCAACACTTTTATTTCACATTAAAAGAGTCCCAAGGAGCAATCCTTCAGGGGGAGCTGGATAATCACACCCAGCTATCCTAGGGGCAGCGAATGGCGATCCTTAACATACCTATTTCACAATTAAAAGAGTCCCAAGGAGAAATCCTTAGGGGGGGGCTGGATAATCACACCCAGCTTTCCTAGGGGCAGCGACTGGCGATCTATAACTGCATTATTTTTCACAACTGGTTACTAATAACTCTTATCACAGGCTCACAATCTTCATCAGGAACAACTTAACAGTGATGACTACTTGATTGCTGATGACAATTCCGCTGAAGTTGCCACAATTGATCTTGATGCCCTCTCAGACTTCGAATCTCTGCCTGATGATGAAGTTCTTATTATAGAGGAAGGCCCTTTCACCTCTGACTTTGAGGAAATGAGCACTGATGACTACAACTTGTCCTCCATTGAGCTGACACCGGTCTCTGTCCCCTCCCTTCCTAATGTTCAAGAACTAGCTGCCAAAAGGCTATGGGAACAGAGACTTAGCTCCCCTGCACCTGTTCCATTTCCCACCTTACCAAGTGTCATGGAGCTGGGGGCTAAGCAACAGCTGGAATACCTCCTCTCACGCAAGTCAGCACAAGTCCCACGAATGAAAGATGTACAGGAACTGGCTGCTGAGGCTTTATGGGAAAAGAGAGGGGATATCAGCATCACTAAACCCAAAGTCACCAACGAAGCCCTTCTCTCTGAAATCCAGACCCTGACTCATGCTGCTGAGGAGCTTACTACAAACTTAGAAACATCACTCACTTCATCAGTGGAGTCTTCCATGACCGCACTGCTTCCGCAACTGCTGAACAACGCTCTGAAGGCACAACTACCTGATCTAATCAACCAGAGTCTTCAGACGTACATACCATCTGCTCTAACCTCAGCGGTAAAGGCAAATGTTGCAGCCATAGCTCAGGCTGCTGAACCCTCAAGACTTCTTCTTCAGGAACTTCTCCAAGGTGAACTCAAGGAAATTTGCATATTTGTTCACCAGGAGTTCCTTCGCTTCAATAAGGCAGGTTCAGGCAGAGCACCTGCTGGGGCTATGCCTGAGGGGGAGAAGTCTGCCTCCTCTTCTGAAGAAGAAGCTGATGATGATGTTGTATCTACGGGGGAGCAGCAGAAGAAAAAGCCTACACCTGAAATACCAACACCCACTCCACTGAGATCCTTCAAACCTGCTGCTGATTCTGTGAAAGATAAAGGTAAAGGGATTGCAGTTGAGCAACCTGAAATTACCCTACACTCCCTTCAAGCTGAAGGTGGATCCAAACCCTCCAAAAACTCTGAGCTCAACAAATTCAAAAGCGCTGATGAACCACCACTCACCCCAGAGCAAGCCAAAGCCCAAATCCTTGAACATCAAAGGTTAGCAAATATCAGGGCTGCTGAACTAAGGAGCAAAGAAGCTCTGGACAAGCTTTCTCCCTCTGCTAAGAAAGCTCAACTGGCTAAACTCAAGGAACTGGAGGTTAAGAGGAACAACCTCTTAACAGAATATCAAAGGCTGATCAACCAGAGATCTGAACCAGGTCGTATCACCAAGTACACATGCTTCACCAACAAAGACAAAAAGGTGGTAATGACTATTTATAGGGAGAATGACATGCAGAATTATAAAGTCTCCAGCGACTTCAAGCTCAGAGATCTGAGCCTCTCTGAGTGGTTGGAAATACTATCTCTTGCCCAAAAGAAGACTGGGCCTGGTCCTGCCCAAATGATGAAAAACATTCAAGCAAAACTCAATTGGGTAAGAGATACTGCAAAGAAGCTGAAGGTACCCCTACCTCCACAGCTTTCCACTCAATCATCTTCTCAGACACAAAGAAAGAGGAAAACACCAATGGGGCCTCTGACAGAAAGGTTGGTCACTGAAGATGTAGTGGTCGATGGGATGCTCAGAAACTTGGTCCTTCCCAAGGAAATCACCAAACCCATAGAAGGCCAAGTTTACACTGAGCCAGAGGCAGGTATGGTATTTATGAATGGTAACTGTGATTATGCTTTTCAGCGTTTGAATGAGCTACCTCTGGCTTCAACCATTCAGCTGATCAGACTCAAGCAGGGCATCCTTAGAAATTGCAAAGAAGCTGATGAGTTCGATTTTGAAATTGAACTTGTCATTAACTCTAGGAGTGACAAAGTCGAAGCCCAGAGAATCTGTGATCAAGGTCTTGATCGCTGAAGAACCTATTTATTTTTGTTTATGTTTTCACCTTAGGGTGCTATTGTAATAGACTAGGTTCTTTCTGATTAATAAAACTTTGAGGTATGTTTGTTAAATTATGTGTAAGAAGAAGCTGTGTACTCACTTACAATAATTTTAGACTTAGTATAATTTATAAACAAATAGGGGGAGATTGTTGGGCCAATGAAAGTTTTAACTATGGCCCTGTCTAGATTTGTTTAAATTAGACTAAGTGTTGAAAGGTCGCTGAGAAGACCAGCGACAGAGACTAGACCAGTGGAAGGCAAAGCCTCAGCTGGCACACCAGGATCATTCAAGTCAAAGACAACGTCAGAGAAGTCGAAGACAATCTGAAGTCAGACTCACCAGCGATTATGGATAGCTGGGATGTCAAAGGAATGCACTGGTGTTCAAGGATCTCTGAGTTGACAACACTCAGAGATCACTTAAGAACCCTAGAGACTTGGATCAAGCAAAGCTTATCCAAACCCTTATAGTTTAGGCGGGAGAATCTCTCAAGTGTTTTGAGCGGGACAAAACAAGAGATTCAAAGTCAATGCCTAGTAGGACCTAGTGGGACAAAGGTGAACAGTTGGCAGAACTGTTTACCTAAAGTAGTTAAAGGCATGTCTCAATTTGGACATGCATTTAATACGTTGTACTCTTCCATTCAGAAGATGACACGTATCAACTACCCCCACTAAGGATACAACCTCGTACCACTATAAATAGGGGATGAGAAAGAAGTTAAGATTCAACCCTTGTGCTTGGAATCTTTATCTAAGTTCTTTCTCCCACTTGAACCACTGAGGCCTCAGCTGTCCATCAGCGACTCGTTGGTTCACTTGTAAACTTGAGTCTCGAATCTAGTTTACTTGTTCTAGGGTTCATTTCTTGTTGTTATTCAACAGGTGTATTCATAACACTTTATAATACTTTGTTGATAATAGTTAATAAAGGATTACTCGTTTGAAAAGTATATCTATTGTGTGTTATTGTTTTCGTGTCTTAGTTTCAACAATAATCGTATTTTGGGACTTTCACCAGGAAATGTAATTTAAGGTGTTTTCTTGGTTTCGTTGATGGAGGCCAGTTTCGGCATTTTTGGCTGTTTTTATTCGTTTGATTTTTTTTCTACCGGTTTTATTTCCTTTTGACCAAGGTGTTCCTAGATAAAATGTACTCCTTTTTTCAAGCTTCAATTTGCTTAGTCGTGCTCTTGAAACGGAGTCATGTAGCACATGTTATGACATTTTTATTTCAGCCTATGAATTTCGATAATTTCAATCTAAATGTGTTTATTTATATTATTCCTCTTTGTAAGCTTCACAAGGATAAAAATATAATTGTTGTCTTGAACAAAGAATAAAATGTGTTGTTATATCACACTCATATATATAGCATTCTATTATTGTGTGCGTTGGAGATGTTCTATGTCTCGTGCATTCACAACTACCTCAAATACTAACCGACTAACCTTTACACCAGGTAAAACACGACCAAACCTCAACAACAATAACCTCAATATGTGTTTTAATCATCCTAAATCCGTTAAAATTCCATTTGCCCGGATTCTAGGTGGTTTACATGCACTAGAATTATAATTTAAGGTGTTTTCTTGGTTTGGTTGATGGAGGCCAGTTTTAGCATTTTTGGCTGTTTTTATTCGTTTGATCTGTTTTCGACTGGTGTTATTTCCTTTTGACCAAGGTTTTCCTAGATAAAAGGTTTCCCTTTTTTTAGGCTTCAATTTGCTTAGTCGTGCTCTTGAAACAGAGTCATGTAGCACATGTTATGGCATTTTTATTGCAACCCATGTTTTCAGATAATTTCAATCTAAATGTGTTTTTGTATATTATTCCTCTGTGTAAGCTTCATAAGGATAAAAAAAAACATTGTTTTCTTGAACAAAGAATGCAATGTGTTGTTATATCACACTCATGTCTCAACCATTATATTATTGTGTGTGGTGGAGACGTTCTATGTCTCGTGCATTCACAACTACCTCAAATATTTACCGACTAACCTCTAGACCAGGTAAAGCACGACCAAACCTAAACAAAAATAACCTCAAAATGTGTTCTAATCATATTAAATCCGTGTAAATTTATTTTTCCCTAATTCTAGTTGGTTTACTTGGACTGGAAATGTAATTGAAGGTGTTTTCTTGGTTTGGTTGATAGAGGCCAGTTTCGGCATTTTTGGCTGTTTTTATTCGTTTGATATGTTTTCGAACGGTGTTAGTTCTTTTGACCAAGGTTTTCCTAGATAAAATGTACTCATTTTTAAGCTTCAATTTGCTTACTCATTTTTATTTCAGCCATGAAGCTTTGAAGATGGAATGTTGGAGAAGAAACAACTCTTTCTGCCTTGTGGATCTTCATTTTGCTGTGAAGATTCAACATGATGCAGATTTGTTTCAAGCTTTGAAGAAGCTTCTGGTGTTCATTGTTGCAGCGGTTCGTATGTTCCTTATATTGCTGATGCTGCTGTTTCTTTTGTTGTTCCAATCCTCAAGCTTTGTTGCACGATTTACCAGGAAACTTGAACTCAACAGGTCAAATTCAAGTTTAGGGGAGGATTGTTAGGACCATTGGAATAGTTCTTTGTAATAGGTAGACTAGGAGGTATGTAGTTCCTCCTGGTCATAGTAGTAGTAGGAGCAAGTCGTACTCCTGGTCTTATAGAAAGTCAAACTTTATTATTTAATTATTATTCTGTTAAGATATGCATGAGATATGTTAGGAAAGGATATGCATATCAGTTTTACACGTTTTGGTAAATGATGTATTAGGGTTTCCTTGTAGTATAAAAGGAACCTTAGGAAGAAGGGTTACTGACACCTTCATCAAATATAATTCTAGTTCTTATTAATATTAGAAATCTTTAGAAAAGGATCAAGTCGTTATAGTTATTATGTTCTTCTTCATAGTATTATTTATTCCGCACTTACACTGTGTATAGAGTCTCTTTGTGAATAGACTTGTGATTACAGAAGTCGTTCACCATTCCTGACAGGATGCAAGATCCACATCTAGTGGACCCAACAAGTGGTATCAGAGCCTCATTGAGAAGCTTTGATTGAGAAGAACAAGATTTCTACATCCGTGTTGCTGTGAAGTGAAGTTGCTGTTCAGAATTCGCGACAGTTTAGCGACAGATTAGCGACGGTTTGCCAGTATTGCTGAAGAAGACATAGCGTGCAGAACTTCAATTCCAGACAATGAGGTAATTCTTATGACTGAATCTGAAGTTAGAGAATATAATGCTAAATTAAAGAATAATATGCATGCTTATAACAACTATGACTTGGTAATTAGTTATTCTGAAACATATGAACATAAATATTTAGAACTTCAAAAACAATATGCTGATCTAAATGTTGAAAATGATAAATATTATCTTGAAGTTCAAGCATATAAAAGTTTTCTTAAAACCTTGGAACAACAGAAAAAGTGGTTTCAAAAAATCCAATTAGAGTATGAAGAAAAGATTAGAGTGTTAACTATAGACTTAGAGAACACGTCTAATCTACTGAAATATTCTGAAAAGCTTAATACTGAGGTAAATAAAGAGAAGCAGGATCTACAGACTAAACTAGATAATGCTTTGGCTAGGTTTGATAAATGGACAAGTTCTTCTAAAAACCTAATCAAATTAATAGATAGCTCCATGTTTGGTAGGACTAAAATTGGTTTAGGGTTTAAAAATTATATTGGGCCAAATGATGTTTTTGACTCCTCTTTGTCTAGTGTGTTTGACACTACCCCTGAAGATGTGGAAGGTAGGCCTATTTTCAATAGGCATAAACCAACTACAGAGATGCATGTTGTTCCTCCACCTCTCACAGGGACATTCATGCCTATCTCAGACCACTTTGACTTTGATGAATCAAAAATGACATATGGTACAAGGTCCACTGGCTCAATTGAAAGTAATTATGTGTCTAATGGCTTTGTCTCTTATAACTCTAGTGACAAGTCTTTAGAACCTAAGACTAGTGACCTTAACTCTTGTGAGTCCGACTCTAGTGTTGAAACACTTGAGTCTGTGCTTGAACCTGTTATAGTTGAACCCATGACTAGCAAATATGCCTCATGTAATTCTACCTTAAGTTCTGAAACACCTAAGTTCTATCCTCATTCTTTTTGTGCTAAGAATGAAAGTAATAGAAATGCAGATAACCTAGGAAAATTAATAAGAGTCTTAGAGGTAATCAAAGAGGTTGGAATGGCATGATGACTCAGAAATTAGGTGATAACTTTGAGTTAAAAAATAAGGCTTGCTATGTGTGTGGTAGTTTTGATCACTTGCGCTATACTTGTAAACACAAGAGAAAGATTAATGATCAACAACAAGTTAAACCGGTATGGAATAACTCAAGACGGGTGAATCACAAGAACTTTGGTAGAGTTTTTCACCCCAATCCTAAAAATAACATAATTCCACAACCAAGATGTTTTAACAATGTCAAAGGTAGAAGGGTTGAGAGTGTTGGGTCAAAAACAAAGGTTAATATTGTTAAGGCCTTAGCCTAGTGGGTTTGGACACCTAAACCAGATGGTTTACAGCATGTCTCCAAATCAAATAGTGCATCAAAAACCTTAACAAGATATGACTATGTTGATGTTTTTGGAAGATTCAAGTCTGTCTTAGCTTGGGACTTCCATAAACACTAATCTTTGCTTGGTTTGTGTTATTTCAGCAAGTGTGATTATAAATTACTATTTTTGTATTTTCTATATTTGTGTGAACTAACTTTTTGCAGGAAAAGAGAAGTCTTAAAAAAAATCCTTGATGGTGAATACTTTGCTCCGTTTGAGGGGAGGTTTTAGCCTTAGGGGAGGCTTGTTGTATGTATAACTATGTATATTCTTGTGTTATTCTGTCTAATCAATTTTGCACATTGACATTGGTGCTGGTGGATATGGTTCCTCCTAGTAGAACTAAGTTGCTCCTCGTCGACTAATGGTTCTTCCTGGTTGCACTCATCCTGCTTCTAGTGGACCATCGTTCTTCCTGTTGCATTCTATGTTCCTGCTGGTTGACTCATAGTCTTTGAGTGGTTATTAAAAAAAAACATTAATTTTTTTTTTAAAAAAACATTAAAATTTTTTTTTAAAAAAAAGTAGAAACTTTCGAGTCAATATACCTTTGTATATATTTCACTTTTTGGGTTGTTTATGTTTGGTACTTAGGTGTTGGCTGCCCCCACACAACAAATGGTGCTCAACTCCCAATGTTTAACAGACAAGAAAGAGTTGATTCACCATGAGGGTACGGCTCTGGTGTGATTATCAAATCCGTTGATGGTTGCCAGTTTACCCAAAATTGGATGGTTTTCACTTGCCTTGGTCCTAGACTGAAAAGTGGCTAGTCCAAGGGGGTACGGCTCTTGGTAAAGACTTTTCTCAAATCCGTTGATAGCTGTAATAGCTTGCTCAAAGCTATAAGGTTTTCAATTCACTGATGCTTCATTGCTAAGAGTTGGCTAGTCCAGGGGGTACAACTTCTGGTAAAGACTTTAATCAAATCCGTTGAAGGCTATGATGATTTGCCTAAAATCATCAGGGTATTCCAACTCACCGATGATTTACGTTCCAAGAGTTGGACTGGGTACTAGTCTCCCAGGGTGATGTCATGATTCCACCAAAAGGCTGGCTAGCCCAAGAGTGAGTAGCTACTTGGTAAAGGCTCATCAAATCTGCTCCTGTTGCTGTCAAGATTCAACATGTGCAGATGTTTTCAAGATTTAAAGTAGTTCAGCAGTTAGTGTATCAGCAACTACTTTTGTGTTTCTTCTAGTGTTATCAAGTGAGATTTTTGCTGTTGTGGTTCATATTCCAATCCTCATGCTTATTGGTGGCACATCTACTTGGAAACTTGAACTCAACCAGGTTAAATTCAAGTTTAGGGGAGGGTTGTTAGGAATAATGTATTTAGAAGTTACTCCTGGTCATATAGCAGTTCCTACTGGAGTACTTCCTTCCTCCTGTCAGCTTCTAGTTCCTCATGGTCATATTATAAAGTTGAAAGAAGATTATAGAAGATATGATCAAGGAAGATTGTAGAAGATAAGATCAAATACTTAGTCTTCCTAGTCTTATGGAAAGTATTAAAACATGATAAAGATGATGAGAAGGTTACAAGTTTGTTTAGGAAACTATTAAAAGATATTGATGTATAATACTTAGGCAAGTATTAATTATATTGTAACCACCTAGGACGCCTTGCACTATAAAAGGAGGTCCTAGGGTGTAGAGATACACACACTTCTACACACACATATTCTCTACACATTTCTCTCATTGTTTATTATAGCTTCAAGGTTGTAAAACCCTATCACTATTAAGAGTGATCGTATTAATATAATAAGAGTCCTAGAGGTAATAAAAGAGGTAGGAATTTGCTATATGAACCTTAAGAACCTGATGAAGTCCATAGAGAGCTTTGACCACCTTGTAAACTTTCTTGGGATGAAGTGGATCTACAAAGCCCTTAGGTTGAGTAACATAAACTTCCTCATCAATCTTGCCATAGAGAAATGCACTCTTGACATCCATCTGAAAAACTGTAAAAGCCCACATAAGAAGCAAAAGCCAAAAACAGACGAATGGCCTCAATCCTAGCAACAGGAGCAAAAACATCAGTGTAGTCAATGCCTTTAAGTTGTGTATGACCCTGTGCAACCAACCTCGCCTTATTTCTCACCACAATACCCCTTGCATCTTTCTTGTTTTTGAGAATCTATTTGGTACCAATTGTTGTCTTTCCATCCGGCAAGTCAACTAGGATCCAAACATTCTGAAACAAGAACAGCTGCATCTCCTCCTGCATAGCCTCCACCCAACTTTGATCCTCAAGAGCATGAGAGACTGATCTAGGATCCACCTGTGAAAGCAAACAAGCAAACAAACAATGTTGAAAGTCCGTATGATTATTACGCTTTTGATCCTTAATATAGCTCACAAGAGCATGATGATCAGACGTGGCCTTCTTATGCATTCTGTGAGTCTTGACAGTAGAACCAGGATCTCCAATGATTTGAGTAGTAGGATGGTCTTTATGTGACTGCAACACTGGATTGGAAGCTACCTCCACTTCTTGTGCCAAGTTATTTAGATCCCCAACAAAGTCATCATCATATGAAGCAGAGTCGAAAATGCCATCTATTGGTTGCTTATGAATATCATCCAGCTTGGTAGAATACTTCTTTTGATAGTTCCCAAGGTCAGAAGGACTTGAGAATCTAGTATGGGAAGTGGAATCACTAGCCGGACTACCAATAGGTGTTGAACTAGCACTAGGAGTAACAATTGGAGTACTAGGAGCAGCTTTGTCAGCAAAAGTATTCAAGGGAAACTCAAAGCCACCTTGAGCAACTGCTGTAGTAGCTTCTAGTTGTTGCTTGAGTAATGTGTCAAGAGCTCCTTGTGAGTCCAATATATCTGATGGAGTTGCATCACTAGGAGTAGTAGGAGAGACTGTGGTGGAATAGGATTGAACAACAAAAATATCATCCTCGTCATCGGAGTCTGAAAGACTAGAATGAGCACATGTACTAGAAGTTACAAACACTTGTGGACCTGCATCATGGTTAGTTTTGAAACGAAAATATCCTAATGAATCACTAAGATAATCAAGATCAAAATACCATTCAGGACCCTTGCCTTGGAGGTTTGACTTCTCCTCAAAATACCTGAGATTTATAGTTTCAATTACTCGCTTAGCTTGGAGATTATAGACACGATAAGCTCGAGAGTGAGCTGAATATCCCACAATGTATCATTCATCTGCCTTGCCATCAAATTTCCCCAGATAGTCACTAGTATTCAGAATGGTGACAGGACACCCAAATGGCTTCAAATGAGCAATCTTTGGTACTTTGGATGTTAGTAGCTCATAGGGAGTCTTCTTGTGAGGATTTCTAATATTAATAAGAACAGAATAACTATAACGACTGGAAGAGACAAGAATGGCAATATTACTCTTCTTGACCCTAAAACTCATGAAGAAATCACAGCTGTTCAGAAGGAGATCAAAGCAAAAACTATTTTGCTTCAGTCTCTTCCTGATGATCACATGGGTGACTTCTATCATCTGGATGATGCTAGAGAGATCTGGAATGGAATAAAAGCAAGGTTTGGTGGGAATGAGGAGTCAAAGAAAATGCGAAGATCCATGCTGAGAGATGAATTCACAGAATTCAAGATCTCAGAAATTGAAGGTATCCATCAAGGGTGTGACAGGTTCCAAAAGATATTGAGCCAATTGAATCAACTTCGGTCGAAACCTGACGATGGTGATATCAATGCAAGGTTTCTTAGAGCCTTACCCTACTCATGGAATCAGATGGTAATCTCTCTCAAAGCAAAAGGTGGGCTTGACTATCTTATTTTTGATGATTTGTTTCATAAGCTCAAAACCTTTGAGCCTCATGTGAGGGGATACTCAAGTGATTCTTTTCCCACTCCTGCTAACTTTGCCTTTGTTAGTTCTATGGGATCCAGTCCCATGTCTTATGCTAGTAGCCCAAGCAATACTGTGTCTTCTCAACATACTTTTCAGCATACTTCTACTCCTGAACCAAAAGCCAAGTCTAGTAGCATGGTAGAAGCTGTTCTACACTCTTTTGTTGCTGACATTGATGCTCAACAACAACTTGCTTTTGATGACTTCAAACAGGTTGATAAACTTGACCTGGATGAAATGGATCTCAAATGGCAGATGGCCATGCTCACTCTTAGGGTTCACAAGTTTGAGAAGAAAGTCGGTCAAAAATTTAATTATAACCCAAGAGAGCCAGCAAGGTTTGACAGAAGCAAGGTTTGATGCTATAACTGCCAGCAGCAAGGTCACTTTGCAAGGGAATGCCCTAACAAGCATGACCAGGAGAAGAGCAGATATTTAGCTTTTAAGATTCAGGAGGTGAAGGATGACAAGAAGGAGTTGGTGTCCGTTGACTCTATGGTTAACTGGAATGATCATCAGAATGCTACCCTAGAAACAGCTGAGCCTTCTACTAACGTGTTTGCAATGGTTGCTGGGAATCTGTCTGATGCCGAGGAAGCAGAAGAGTTTGCTCTTATGGGCATCTCACCTCAGGTACAACATTGTCCTCTTGGTTGTCATGATAAATATTCAGAATTGTTGTCCCAATATAATGACTTAAATGATCAGAATGATAAGTATTTTTTAGAGGTTCAAGCATATAAGGCTTCTTTAAAACATTGGAACAACAAAAGAGGTGGCTTCAAGATACTCAACGTGAGTACGAGGATACAATTAGGATACTGAACATTGATTTAGAAAACACAACAAATATGCTTAAATACACCGAAAAGGTAAAAGATAACAGTATCAAAGATAAGCAAGATATGAAAGAACAATTAGATGCTACTCTTTTAAGATTTGAAAAATGGCAAAAGGCACCTAAGAATCTTTCAAAATTAATTGATAGTAGTATGTCTGGTAGGACTAAAAGAGGGTTAGGATTTGATAAATATATTGATTCAGAAGATGTGTTTGATTTATCTTTTTCAAGTGTCTTTGATCCTGACAAGGAGGAAGAGGGAACACCTAGCTACAATAGGTTTAAACCAGCAACAGAAATGCATGCTGTCCCTCCACCTCTTTCAGGAACTTTCATGCCCATTCCTAGGAATAATGACTTGGATGGATCACAGATGCATGAGTCCCCAAAAAGTTCTACTAATTCTAATGACTTTGTCTCGTGTACTTTCAGTGACAAAGCCAGTGACTCTACATCATGTGGTTCAAGTAAAGAGTCGAGACCTGCAAGTTCCAAGTCAAATGACCATGCTGCTACTAGTGCTAGGAAGTGTGAAGAGAGAGTTGCTTTTACTTCGACAGTGTCTAGTCCTGGTTTATTGAGTCCTAGGAAGAATGTTTCTCCTAGAATTGTGTGTAATAAAGTTAGTAGTATGAACCAATGTCATTCTAATAAAAGGTCGTTTAAAACATGTTTTGTTTGTGGGAGTGAATTTCATTTGATTAAAGATTGTGATTTTTATGACAAACATTCTTTTGTACATCAAGCATTTCCTGCTCCTGGTCCACCAGGAGTTGTTCCATATTCTTCTAGAAGACTAAACCCAAGTGCTCAATCTTTTTCTTCTTCTAGAAGGACCTCTCCATTAGCTTCTGATCATTGGAGAAACACTTGATTAATATCAAATAGACCAACCAATAACTATTTTCAGAATTTTAATCCAAATTATGCCTTTAATTTTGACCACATGTACTTAGGGTTGGGAAATCTGGGTACTGCTGTTAAGCCCTCAGGAGGTTGTTCTTGGTCAAACAATAACACCCATATGATGAATAGGCAACCTAAGAACAACGGTGGATCTCATCAATCTTCTTGGCTATCATCTAAAGATCCACAAGGCAGGCTCAAACCTGAAAAGGTTTGGGTCCCCTTAAGACACTAACTTTTGCATCTCTCTTATCTTGTTGTAGGTTACTCCTTACCAAGATCCTACTCTAGGAATTGTTGATAGTGGATGCTCTAGGAGCATGACAGGAAATAAAAGTCTTCTATCTAACTTTGTACCATTTCAAGGCGGAAAGGTCTATTTTGGAGGAGGTGAAGGAAGTATCACTGGCAAAGGAACAATTCAGACGCCTAATCTTAATTTTGAGCAGGTCTACTATGTGGAAGCACTTCAACACTTCAACTTGATATCTGTCTCTCAGATTTGTGACAAGAAGCAGTTTGTCCTCTTTACGGATACTGATGCACTAGTGTTATCCAGACTTTAAACTCCCGGATGACTCACAAGTTCTACTCAGAATCCCTAGAAGACACAACCTCTATAGTATCAAGCTGAATGAAGTCAATCCTACTGGTCAACTAGCATGTTTGGTTGCTAAAGCCTCAGAAGATGAATCCACTCAATGGCACCAAAGGATGGGACATGTGAACTTCAAGACCATTCATAAACTAGCAAATCTGAATCTTGTCTTTAGTTTACCTCCCAAGTCATTCAGAAATGATATCAATTGTCTTGCATGCAGCAAAGGCAAACAACATAAAGCATCCTTCAAGGCCATTACTGCTCTCAGCCTTAGAACTGAACCATTGCAGCTACTACACATGGATTTATTTGGTCCTACCTCTATTAGGAGTATTGACCACAAACAATTCTGCCTTGTGGTAACTGATGGGTATAGCAGGTTTACGTGGGTTTTCTTCATGGCTGCCAAGAGTGAGACCTACTCAATTCTCAAGGACTTTATTACACTTATAGAGAATCAGATGTCCAAGAAGGTTAAAGGTATTCGATGTGATAATGGAACAGAATTCAAAAATGCAGACCTCATAGCACTTTGTAATTCTAAAGGCATCAAAAGAGATTATAGTACAGCAAGAACTCCTCAACAGAATGGCGTAGCAGAAAGAAAGAACATGACTCTAATAGAAGCTGCAAGAACAATGCTTGCCGATTCCAAGCTTCCAACCATGTTCTGGACAGAAGCTGTTAATACTGCAAGTTATGTTTTGAATAGAGTTTCTATTACAAATCCTCACAAGAAGACTCCCTATGAGCTACTAACATCCAAAGTACCAAACATTGCTCATTTGAAGCCATTTGGGTGTCCTGTCACCATTCTGAATACTAGTGACTATCTAGGGAAATTTTATGGCAAGGCAGATGAAGGATACATTATGGGATATTCAACTCACTCTCGGGCTTATCGTGTCTACAATCTCCAAGCCAAGCGAGTAATTGAAACTATAAATCTCAGGTATTTTGAGGAGAAGTCAAACATCCAAGGCAAGGGTCCTGAATTGTATTTTGATCTTGATTATCTTAGTGAGTCATTAGGATATTTTCGTTTCAAATCTAACCATGATGCAGGTCCACAAGTGTTTGAAACTTCTAGTACAGGTGCTCATTCTAGTCTTTCAGACTCCGATGACGAGGATGATATTTTTGTTGTTCCATCCTATTCCACCACAGTCTCTCCTACTACTCCTAGTGATGCAACTCCATCATACATATTGGACTCACAAGGAGCTCTTGACACATTACTCAAGCAACAACTAGAAGCTACTACAGCAGCTGCTCAAGGTGGCTTTGAGTTTCCCTTGAATACTTCTGCTGACAAAGCTGCTCCTAGTACTCCAATTGTTACTCCTAGTGCTAGTTCAACACCTATTGGTAGTCCGGCTAGTGATTCCACTTCCCATACTAGATTCTCAAGTCCTTCTGACCTGGGGAACTATCAAAAGAAGTCTTCTACCAAGCTGGATGATATTCATAAGCAACCAATCGATGGCACATTCGACTCTGCTTCATATGATGATGACTTTGTTGGGGATCTTAATAACTTGGCACAAGAAGTGGAGGTAGCTTCCAATCCAGTGTTGTAGTCACATAAAGACTATCCTACTACTCAAATCATTGGAGATCCTGGTTCTACTGTCAAGACTCGCAGAATTCATAAGAAGGCCACGTCTGATCATCATGCTCTTGTGAGATATATTGAGGATCAAAAGCGTAATAATCATACGGACTTTCAACATTGTTTGTTTGCTTGTTTTCTTTCACAGGTGGAACCTAGATCAGTCTCTTATGCTCTTGAGAATCAAAGTTGGGTGGAGGCTATGCAGGAGGAGATGCAGCAGTTCTTGTTTCAGAATGTTTGGATCCTAGTTGACTTACCAGATGGAAAGACAACAATTGTTACCAAATGGATTCTCAAAAACAAGAAAGATGCAAGGGGTATTGTGGTGAGAAATAAGGCGAGGTTCGTTGCACAGGGTCATACACAACTTGAAGGTATTGACTACACTGAAGTTTTTGCTCCTGTTGCTAGGATTGAGGCCATTCGTCTGTTTTTGGCTTTTGCTTCTTATGTGTGCTTTACAGTTTTTCAGATGGATGTCAAGAATGCATTTCTCTATGGCAAGATTGATGAGGAAGTTTATGTTACTCAACCTAAGGGCTTTGTAGATCCACTTCATCCCAAGAAAGTTTACAAGGTGGTCAAAGCTCTCTATGGACTTCATCAGGCTCCTAGAGCTTGGTATAAGCGTCTTTCAACTTTCTTGTTGAAACATGGCTATAGAAGAGACACAATTGACAAAACAATATTTCTCAAGAGGAATACCAAGGACATTATCCTTGTTCAGGTTTATGTTGATGATATTATCTTTGGTTCTACTAAAAAGGAATGGTGTGATGAGTTTGAACAACTGATGAAGGGTGAATTTCAGATGAGTGCTATGGGAGAGCTTACATTTTTCCTTGGTCTTCAAGTCAAGCAACAGTCGGATGGAATCTTCATAAGTCAAGATAAGAATGTTCATGAGATCCTTCAGAAGTTTGATATGGATCCTCTTAGACCAGCAACAACACCTTATGAAGTTGCTAAAGTCAAACAAAAGAATGAGCCAGATCCTCCGGTAAATGTTCACATGTACAGGTTCATGATTGGCTCACTCATGTATTTGACTGCATCACGTCCGGATATTATGTTTGCATTAAGTGCTTGTTCTAGACATCAGGTGGCTCCAACGGTTTCTAACTTGAATGCAGTCAAGAAGATTTTCAAGTACATCAAGGCTTAACCCAAGCTAGGCTTGTGGTATCCTAGAGAATCACCTTTTGTTCTTGAATTATATAGTGATAGTGACTATGCAGTTGCTAATAATGACAGAAAATCTACTACTGGTGGTTGTCAGTTTTTGGGTCGAAGACTTATCTCAGGGCAATGCAAGGAACAGACGATAGTAGCTACTTCTTCAACAGAAGCTGAATACGTAGCTGCTGCTAGTTGTTGTGGATAAGTTTTTTGGATACAAAATTAGATGCTTGATTATGGGTTCAACTTTATGAACACCAAAATTTTCATTGACAACCAAAGCACTATCTACATTGTGAAGAATACTGTTTTTCATCAACGTACAAAACATATTGAAATTCGGCACCACTTTATCCGGGATGCCAATGAGAAGAAGTTGATACAGGTTCTTAAGGTTCATACGGATGATAATGTTGCTGATCTGTTGACTAAAGCCTTTGATGGTCCTCGGTTCAACCACTTGGTGGTTCACATTGGAATGATCAATCCTTGAGACCTAGGATTGAGGGGAGGCTAAACCTAAGGGGAGGCTTAGTGTACATATTTACTTGCACATGTTAACATATTGGTAGTTTTTAACAACAGATTATATGGGTGTTTGCGGTGTGTGCTACTTCTAGTGGAGGATTTTGCTCACTTCTGGTGGTAGTCTTCATTAATGGTTGGCTTCTAGTCATTAATGGTTGGCTTCTAGTGGATAAAAATCCTTCCTTATCAATCATGGTTGGCTTCAAGTCTTGGTTTGGGTCACTGTTCACTCCGTTGACTTCTGTTGACCACATTGTGCTTCTAGTGTTGACCCTTATGCGTTTTGACTTTTAGTCAACGCAAGCTAATTCTAGTATATATCATATTCGTTAACTTTGGTAACTGGGACTTGTAAATTAAGTTAAAAGGGGCAAGTGGTTACTTTGCATTAACTGCCTAATTTGAAAGGGAAACCCACATTATTAGGGGTCAATGAACAGTTACAAGACCATTATTTATGGTCAATTACCCCCCTTGACTCATTCATCACAATCATAACACACACACACGCTCCTACTCTCTCAAACCCTAACCAATCAACTTCCATCCCTTCTAATCAACATCAATGGCTGCTTTGGTCTACCAACCCGCTCACAATAAGGTAGCGTATCTGGGAGATGGTCCTAAACATGACGAATTCACAGACATCCTAGAGTTTATTGATGCTTCTAACCTCATGTATGCTTTTACTGTTTGCCCAATTGTTTATGATAGTGTGATTCGCCAGTTTTTGGATACTGCTGAACTTATGGCTGTTTTGGGTCGCCCACTTGAACTCCATGCTACCATTGATAGACGTCCTTATATGGTTACTGAAGCTTCTATTAGGAGTTCCCTTCATCTTCAAGATGAAGGTGGTGTTGTTTCCATCCCCAATGCTGAGGTTTTGGAGGGGATGGCTGCTATTGGTTATAACCATGGGGGGAAGTTTAACTTCCAAAAGAATAGGTTTTCCCCCCAGTGGAAGCTTCTAATGCACTTTTTGATTCACTGCTTAAGCCCCAAGTCTAGGAGTTGGGATGCCTTTCCCATTCCTTTGGCTACTGGTTTGATCTGCATATCACATGGTAGGGTGTTTAATTTTTCTCGCTATTTGTTTGATGGGATGGTTAGCAATTTGACTAGTACTGGATCTAGGAAGAAATTTTTGATGTATCCTAGGTTTTTGCAGCAGATACTTGTGTGTTTACCTCGTGATAGGGCGGAGTATGAGACCCCCAAGCTTACTGCTAAAGTTTACTAAAATATGCCTCTTGGGTTTAAGGGGGATTGGAGGCCCCATACTGATGCAATGTTGGGCCTTGCCCAAGGTCCTCCTGATGTTGTTCCTCTGGCTGCCGAAACCGAGGAGGAACTTCCATTAGGAGATGACCCTATGGAGGAGGAGCATCCTGCTGGTGGTGCACCTAATGTGGTGGTGGAAGAGCCAGTCGAGGAAGTGGTGGTTGAACCGTCATCCACTTCCAAGGCTGCCCCCTCTTCTATGCCACATTCGTCTCCATTTGTGGATACTCCCCCTCCTAGTCCAGCACCTCACTCTACTGATAAGCCCTCTGGTTCTCGTGCTCATGATGATGACCCCTTTATTGCTTCTGTTTCTAATGAAGCCTTCCCAGATCCAAGTCCTCTTGGTGGGAAAGCGGAGGAGCCTGCTACACTGACTTCTTTGTTTGATCTCATGCACAGGAACCATGAAAGGATTCTTTCTTTGGAGGCGGATTTGAATCAACATCTTAAGCTTACCAGGGAATTTGTTCTTCCAATGTCTAACCGGATTAAAGCTTTGGAAACACAGCAGAGGAGGAGGAAGAAGCATGTGGTACAGTCTGATTCTGATACGGAGGTTGAGGATCTTGTGGAGGATGGCTTGAATTTACTGGCGAAGGCTGCTTTTGCTAATAAGCCATATGCTGATCTGCCAATTCCTCCTACTTCATCAAGCATCCCTCCTACTGCTGCTACCCCTAGACCAATGGAAGATATTGCTGGTACTACTGCTGGTCCAACTGCAAGACCGTCTCATGATCCTAAGGGGAAAGACCCTATGACTGATGCTCCCTCACCCCCTCGCAAGCGTACTCGCAGACAACTTGAGGAGGACATGTTGGGTGAGGAGGCTGCACAGAGAATGCAAGCGGAGATTGACCAAGCTGCTAGGGCTGAGGAAGAAGCTCTTCAAAAGCAAAGACGTGAACAGTTGCAACATGATGCTATGCATTGGGATGATAACGATTGGATGCGGGTGCTCACTATTCTTAAATCTGACTATTCGCAGTTTACTGATCTCTTGGGTGCTGATGTGAATGAGCAGAATTGTATTCATCGAGCTATGGCGTTAATGCGTAAGCAACAATTATCGCTTGCTGCTCAACTGCGTGAAAAGCGTAAGAACAAGCCTTTGACAAGAACCGAGGAGAGAAAGTTAATGTAGAGGTATGTCAAATATCAGTCGGGTGCTCACTTTACTGTTGGTTGGACATGGGAACGAGTTAGGGCATTGTCTTTTGACGAGCTTAAGGATCTATACGAACGAATGATCAAGCGTCAGAACACACCGGTTCCGGAGCGTTTCATCTATCGTCCTCCTCCACGAGTGGTTCCTACTTCTCAACCTGTTGTTGCTCCTGGTTCTTCATCTGATGTTCCTCTTGGTTCTACTGGTATCCCATCTGTTGTTGATGTTTCTACTGCTGGTACCACACCTACACCTTCGGTTGCTCATCCTGTTTCATCTTCGGGTCCTCCTACCACCACCACTAATGCTACCACTACCACCACCACTACTACTCCTGCTATGGCACAACCCTCACCACCCGTGACTGATTCTCAATCTACTCCTTCTCATGGTGAAGCTACCGTTGCTCCTTTGGTTGGACAAGGTGTTGATTCTACTTCTGCTGATCCTATTCCTACTACGAAGGTAAAGGTTGAAACCTCGTCTGGTGTTCCAACTCCTCGTCGTTCCATTCGCAAGAAGATGGCTAGACGTGGCAAGTCTGTTCCTTATGAGAAGCGTGCTCCAGAGAACCTTATTGATGCAGCTTCTGACAATGACTCAGAATTGCCAATGGGTACGGGGTTTATTACTGCTTGGACGGTTAAGCCATCCACGACTATTCTTGGTACTTTCACCCATAGGATTTTCATCAGTGATGGTTATGTTCGTTATGCTTCGGGTTTGCAAGGTGTGTTGACTTGGGTAGATCGTAGGGATCTTATGTCGTTTTATGGGTTTGTGGATGCTGGTATGCCTACTCATCCTAGTGAGGTGCCCTCCTGGCCTGGTCTGACAATGTGGGCTGACTTGAAGATGATGCTTGATTCTCCTCCACATGCTCCACATTCTGGTGTCTGGAAGGACCAGCCACGCTTGGTAATCAAGAGAGGAAAGCTGTATGCTGGCAGTGGAGTGCATGTCTTGGAGTTGGAGTCTGGTGCCATGGTGTTCATGCTTACGGATCTAGACTATCCGTTAACTATTTCTTCTATGGAGGCCATGCTTGCTTGTCACTTGCAGAACTCAAATTCCCCTTCCAGGAATGAGACTTCTATGGCTACTACTCTGGTGGAAGGGATACAAGCTCGGTTGCAAGCTGAGAAGGTGGATGCGTCTGGTATGTGATGGGAATGTTTGTAAGTTTTTTTATGTTTTGTGTTTTATGTTAATATGTTTATACTGCAATTCTTTTCACCAATTTGTACAGTGATTGGTGACTTCCATTCTAGATAGTTAAAAAAACACTTTTTATATAATATCTGCTTATACTTTAAACAAATGATGGATTTTACACTTGTGACTAATATAATATCTGGTTATACTTTTTCAAAACATTGGGTTTCTTTTGATTGATTCACACTTGTGCTGGTTTGGCGTTTCATCTGGTGTTGGACCTGGTCCACACAACAAATGGTGCTCAACTCACCATGTCTCACAGACAAGAAAGAGTTGATTCACCATGAGGGTACGGCTCTGGTGTGATTCTCAACTCCGTTGATGGTTTCTAGGTTACCCAAAACTGGATGGTTTTCACTTGCCATGGTCCTAGACTAAAAAGTGGTTAATCCAAGGGGGTACGACCCTTGGTAAAGATTTTATCAAATCCGTTGATAGCTATAATAGCTTGCTCAAATCTATAGGGTTTTCAACTCACTGATGCTTCATTGCTAAGAGTTGGTGAGTCTAGAAGGGTACGGCTTCTGGTAAAGACATATCAAATCCGTTGACGGCTGTGATGGTTTGCATAAAATCATCATGGTACCCTCACTCACCATTGATTCACGTTCTAAGAGTTAGGCTGGGTTCTGGTCTCCCGGGGTGATGCTTATTCCACCATAAAGACTGGCTAGCCCAAGAGCGAGTAGCTACTTGGTAAAGGCTCATAAAATCTGCTCATGTTGATGTGAAGATTCAACACGATGCAGATTTGTTTCAAGCTTTGAAGAAGCTTCTGGTGTTCATTGTTGCAGCGGTTCTTATGTTCCTTATATTGCTGATGCTGCTGTTTCTTTTGTTGTTCCAATCCTCAAGCTTTGTTGCACGATTTACCAAGAAACTTGAACTCAACAGGTCAAATTCAAGTTTAGGGGAGGATTGTTAGGACCATTGGAATAGTTCTTTGTAATAGGTAGACTAGGAGGTATGTAGTTCCTCCTGGTCATAGTAGTAGTAGGAGCAAGTCGTGCTCCTGGTCTTATAGAAAGTCAAACTTTATTATTTAATTATTATTCTTTTAGGATATGCATGAGATATGTTAGGAAAGGATATGCATATCAGTTTTACACGTTTTGGTTAATGATGTGTAAAACCCGTAAAAACAAAGTCATAATTTAATTCTACTTTCAATTATTTTGAAGTATTTTATAATGTTAAATATTATTATGTTTAACGGTTTAAGTTGAAACCGATATTATATATTATATTTAATATTTTGACGAGTAACGAGGACAACTAATGATCGCGATACCGACGGATGCCTAAAAATTTTATATTTTATTATCGATCGTTTCGATATTTAATACTTTCGACGATATCGTTTTATTTACGTATCGAGTCGTTATATTATTATTTTTCGTGTGCGTTTAAACTTTTAAGTATTTTTACGAAACCCGAGTCCCGTAAATATTTTTAAAATTGACTTTTAGTCATTTCCCACTTTTTATCTAACTATTTTCATTTTGGACCAAAACAATCACAAATTGGCAAAAACTATCCTAACCTTGGACTATATTAAGTTTTTCCACTTACATTTTTACACATACAATAATTTTAAAAATAAAAACAAACCACTACACCCTCTCTCCCTCTTGTTGCCATGTAACACCAAGAACACCACCACCTTAATCTTCAATTTTCTTGAACTCTTGTTTGAATCTTCAAAAACCAATCAAAGTCCCATCCTTATAATTCAAAGGAGTACATTTTGGTACCATTTTTAACAACATGCAACCATATTAAATTTTTCAAGAAAAGTTAGTGAAGTTTGATTCAAATTTGTTGTATGCATGTGTTAGTAGTGATGATCAAATGGTGTTTATGCCATGTTTTTGTTAGAAAGTTGATTTTTAATTTTTGGGTTTTTGATTTTGATGATGATGCAAGTGTTAGGATTGGTTTATGATGAAATCAGGGGCTTAGGTTAATGACAAAAGTTGTTGGAATTAATCAAAAACATGATTTTGTAAGAGATTAATAGTCAATTTTGGGCAGTAGGTTTGAGGTCATTTCCGAGGTCTGAATATAGGTTGTTATTATGGGATTATGTCGTAGAGAATTTCGTTAGCTTCGATTTGATATAAAGTAGGCCTTCCAACTCCAAACGAGGTGGAAGATACACTAGTTTGATTTTCGTGTACCGGGAGACGAGTGTCGACACAATCCGAAAATTGTTGTCGATATTTGGATCGAATCTCGGGGACTATAAAATGAGTTTCAAAATGATTCAAGGGCTGTTCTCAGGCTCCAAGTTTAGTATATTGAGTCTATTTTTAGAATCAAGTTGTGGTTTTACAAATTGAGTTGTTTGGAATGGTCAAAATGGTTTCGTAAGTCAAGGTCGCTAAACTGTCCGGATTTTGTGATTCAAAGATGAGTCGGGCAGGGAACTTTAAAAGTAAAATCTTTTGATGGGCTCTTGGGAGGACTTTATACATATAGTAAGTAAGTTCTCTGAGTAGTATCATAAAAGGTTGATGTGTCTAAGTATGGGAAAACGGATTGGACATTTGGTATGTTCCGGCAGATTTTTGTTAAAGGCATAGAACAATAAAATGAATATATAGGAGAGTGTAATAGTATCACTTGTATCGTTTTATCTCGAGTTTGTCATGATTTTATGAGTCGAGTTTTATATTCTTATGTATTGTTTATTTCTCGAGTCTATTATTAATGAACGCACCTCATTTGATAGGTTGCGGCTCTCGTGTTTGAAAGGCATCATCCATCGTCGGCGATCGTCTCATTACCACTATTGGCTAAGGTGAGTCTATAACCTCGCTTTATACTAGTTATTAAATGATTTTAAACCCGCGAGGGGGAATACATGTTTTATAAACTTAGAACACAAGATTTTTATGGTATGCTTTGTCCCTCTATGAATGAACCCGTGGTTGCCTTTAAATTGTATTAAGTGATTGCCTTTGTTAAAACCTTAATTATGGACCGTTAATTAACCTATGATGGGTTAACCGCTAGTACAATTAATAGATCTATGGGGGAAGCAGCCCCGGTTCAGTTTTTGTGGACTTGTCATAGAAGCTTAGGCCCGACCTCCACACTGTTTGAGCATATTGTATTGAGAAGTCAGGTATACGGCAATGTACCATTAATCTAGAGGTAACCGATAATGAATAAATCTCCTGTCTTATCAGACCTCTAAAAGGAGTGTTTAAGGGCTCGGTTCAATGAGCTTATTGCAATTTAGGCTATATACAATTATCATTGTTGATGCAAATTATTATTTGATGCTTATAAGCATGCCACAAACTTATAATCTTTGCTTGTGTTCAAATTGATTACATAAACCTATAGATTCACTCGGCATTTTTGCTGATTGTTTTACTCACATGTATTTCAGGTAATCAGGAAGGGTGAAGCTTGGAAGCCACGGGAATGAATGTTGTGCACTACTTTGCAATATAAACTCTTTGAATATTTGTCGTTCCTTTTGTTCAAAACAATTTAAATCTTTTGTTTTGGTTGTACTTTGGTTATGATGTCTTGGGACTACGCTACTCTGATAAATATTTTGGAACGATAAATTTAAAACGTCTCTTTTCGAGTCGTTCTTTATAAATTATGTGTTGTTGTATCATTGTTTAGCACCCAAAGATGTATTCCGCTGCGTGTAAATTTGGGGGTGTTAAAGATTGGTACCAGAGCCATGAGTTATAGAGAACTAGGTCTTTTTATAAAAACCTAAACTATAACTGTCGGTTTTATTTTTCAAAGAGTCGGTGCACATGATTTCGCGTGACTTCAGGTCCAAGCTACTTCTTGGATTACCACTTTAGTATGCGTTATTACGTATACCTTATTGGTAAGTATTTATAAATAAATACTATGATCCACTTATGGATATATATTTATATCTAGGATCCCTTTTATCGATATATATTTATGTCGTTAAACTTTTCGATAAAAGTTTATCATTTATTAATGATTAACTTAAATAAATACAACGAATTTTCAAGATCTTTCTGTATTTATTTTTGAAGTATTTAAATTGCTTTTATTGCAAAATTTTTATATTATGACCTTACATAACTTCATCTACGCGCGTTACTTTCATTGTTTAACCCTTTGTGATATCTATATAGATATCCAAATCGTCTTCCGACTGTTTGTGTTTAGACGTCTTGAAACGTAATTTCTAGACCATTGTGTAGCTCAATGTGTCCTTGGAATAGACTAACCGCTATTTATTGACATTTATATGTATCGACTCCGAAGTGTATTGTTCACTTATATATCGGTAACGTCATCGTCATTTTATAAATCATCGTCTAGATTATGGCGCTAGAATTGGAATACGATTTTACTTATATAAAATTGTATCATTTGTTTTTCATTAACCTTCTCGCTCCCGGAGTGTAGCATGTTAATGTTCCATTCTTTTCTTGTTATGTTTTGTGTTTTTGACAATCGTGGCACCAAGGAGATTTGCCTACATTGCATTTTGAAATCTAAATACGAACGTCTTTCACCGTTTTGCTTCCTAAATTTCGTGTTGAATACCTTGAAGCATTTTCTGTCATTCATTATGCTATATTTTTATTTGATGCTCATTATGAGATTTATTTTTCATTGTTGTAAAATCCACAAGACATGTGTGTATATATTTTGAGTCGTTAGGAAGTGTCGAAAAATACATTCTTTGTAGAAACTGCAAGGGCAGTATAAACAAGTCAAAACTTAAAAGTAAAACCTGCGTTTTAAAATAAAATAGTCAAACCTGCACAGAACTTGCAGGGGTATTTTGGTCATTTTACATTGGTTTTCAAGTCTCGGGTAAAACTAGAAAGTCGTTTGAAACGTCGTTTTGCATCAAAATACTTTAGACTCCGAGTCTTGGAGATGTCGTTTATCGGATTAATCGGCTCATATTTAAAAGTTAAATCTGATAGAAAATTCAGAACATGGGTTTTAAATGTTTCTAAGCTGTTTTGATTTCATTTGAGATCGTAAAATTTTAACGAATATTATTTTACAACTAACGAATACTAGTTGCATGTGAAAATGTTTAAAAATAGAAACGTTACAGGATTAGCAATTACCGAATTAATGGTGTAATTTGAAATTGAATAATATACTTTCTTAAAAAGCATGTTGTGTCGAGTATCTTAAATAGAATACACATATGGATTGCTTTATTCTGTTTATATATATGACTCATTTGTCATTCGATGTTATTTTATTTTTATTTCCTTCTAACCTTCCACTGATTTGGGTTAAGTTTTGAAGTTTTGCCTTCACATTCTTTGTCGATATTTTATCGTGTGTCTCTTGGCGTTTTCGTCTAAACCTTATAACCTTTTGAAACCTTATTAATTCGTGAAGATTTCATTGGTTTTCTATGAGCTACTATTTGCCACTTTTTGCCAACCTTTGGCTACTTTATACATTGTCAAAATGTCACCTTATAAATAAATCTGATTTTGTTTTACGATTATTTTCACCAATTGTTTTTTACTTCGGTCATATAAGATACTTTTCGTAACATTAAAAGTTGCTTATTGAGTATTTCACAAATTACTTGTATCCTATAAATTTATAAACTATTTTTAAATTCCATTTTACAAATAGCATGGTTTATATATAAACATAAGGAACGTAATACTTTTCGACGAAACTGAGCACGGCATTGCTATTCCTAAATTATACATGGCCTGATCACCTATGTCTAATTTAGAAGGAGCCATGCTAGGTTGAATAGTAGTCAACTTAAAAATCTTGATAATAAAGAACTTTTTACTTATATTTATTATAAAGATAAATAAAATGAAATAAAGTGAAAAGAAGTTTTGAAAACCTTTATATTTCATGCAAGTAGCGCAATTTCTATGCATCCGGAAACGTTTCTTACCTTTTCTTGAACAAATTACGCGTTTACGAATACGTTTTTACTCGATGATTGTTTTTCAACTTGTTACTTTATTTTATCTTATAACATTTCTTTTGACCGTGCGTCTAATTACTGATTGTTGGTAAATGACTTGAAAGTCTCGATGTTTTATCCTTCCTTATCGTCCAATCTTCTTTATGCGACTGGGTAGATCTTTGGAATGTCTCCGCACGTGAATAATGAATTATCACTAGAGTGATTCCATATATCCGGGATGACGTCCGTCACTCTCGTTTGTCTCGAAATCCACTCTTGTGAATTGTGCTTTGACTTCTCTCTATAAATACTAACATCGTTCATTTGATTTGTTTTAATTACAAGTGATTATTAGGAATTTTCTTTGATTAAAATTTTTGTATGGATCTTATTTCCGATCGTGTATCGACCACCGCTAAGTTAACGAGCTGATATTGGTGAACCATCAACCGCACTAACAGAATTGACAACTTGTTTAATCTATTATCTCTTATCGTCTTACCATCAACGCCTTTATTTTATTATTCTCTTTAAGAATACGACATTTTCTTCGTCCCCTTTTGTACCGTTGATCTCGTACTAATTGTTGACCATTATTTCCATTCATATTCGTTTGTTATATTGTCACATTTTGAAACCCGAATATATCCCATGTTTATTTTGAAATAATAAACACCTTTATGTATTTCTACAACGTATAAAAAAAAATTAAAAAAAAATAAAAATTTATGGAACTTTTATATATTTTCCAAGAATTTTCAATCGAAATAACTATCATAAGAAAAAGGTCAAATTTATACATCATGTTTTGTATAACTAAAACTAATGTTTAAAATGAAATTATCTCTATCTTTGAAGTAATTGACTTATCATACTTTACTTTTAATGTAATGAAATTACCGGTTTAATTTATATTTCTAATAATGATTTAATTTGGAAATTATATTTTCTAATTTTAACCATCAATACGAGTTTAATTAGTAAATTCATGTCATTCTTTAAAAGTTTCTTAAGACAACCAGAATAAATTTTGAAACTATTTTACTTCTATTTTAATATATCATCTTTATCAAGAAAGTACCTAAATTGAATTTTAAGATAATGTAAATCCGGGACGGATAATTGTGACAAACGTTGATTTAATGTTAATATTTAATTCATTCTTCGCCCTCATTTTTTTAGTATTGTGAATTATTATGTTTTACGGTTACGTGAGTCGAGATCCCTCGTCGATCGTCAACCTTAAATCATTTTACCACATCTTGTCCGTTTATGCGTTTATTGAATTCATTTTTATCTCGTTCTATTCCTCTTATTGAAGATCACTATTTTATTCTGAGTTTAAAATGAATCTTGGGAAGCAGTGTATAAGAAGAAACGATAAGTGTCACCAGGATTTATGTGTGTACTTGTGGAATGATTGAGGATCAAATCTCTTAATGAATGGAGTTAATAAATTTGTTACGACCTCGAGGAGTATGTTGAAGCCGACACCGCAAGTGGAAAGACTCTTGAGATCAAGTAGTTATTATCAAGGGTTCGTTCAAGGTTTTCTCGATGATTAACGATGAAGATCTATAATCGATGCTTATGTTCGACCTTTTCTTTTATGTACTTATATGGTGTGTGATCTAGTCAAATGATCGTAAGTTGTGAGAACTTGAGGCGGCATCATCCGATGACGTCCGATCATGTAGAGCACATATTATGTAATATCTTTTTGACTTTCAACGACGATGTTCATTGAGTTTTTGAATGCGCATTGGCGAAAGTGAGATGGTGTCTTTGTGTTATCTTTTGAGTAGGGACCCGTGTGTGAGCACCCTCCGATGACGAAAATGTTTTTCTTGTTAGTTCTTTTGATGTGTGTCCATGGCTATCCGGCCAGTGGCTATCCTTTAAATTTCAACATTCTTTTTAACTGGATTTACCCGAAAATCCTGTCATCTATTCTTGTTATCGAATGAGCTTCGTGTGATTCATAAAATTTTCATGTGTCGAGCTTGACGGATGACTTGTGGATAAGGATTTATTTATTCCTTTTTGGTGAGATACAACTTGACGACAAGTTACGTTTTATAAAAGAACCAATGGAGATCGTGGATCGACATTCACGTGGGAACGTGAAGACTTCTTTATAAGGAATGTCGTCATCCTTCCGGGTAGTGATCAAATCGTGTATGAGGTGAGTTGAGCGCCGGGACGTCGCTCCCTTAAGGTGGTGAGGATGTCAAACCCGTAAAAACAAGGTCATAATTTAATTCTACTTTCAATTATTTTGAATTATTTTATAACGTTAAATATTATTATGTTTAACGGTTTAAGTTGAAACCGATATTAAATATTATATTTAATATTTTGACGAGTAACGAGGACAACTAGTGATCGCGATACCGACGGATGCCTAAAAATTTTATATTTTATTATAGATCGTTTCGATATTTAATACTTTCGACGATCGTTTTAATTATGTATCGAGTCGTTATATTATTATTTTTCGTGTGCGTTTAAACTTTTAAGTATTTTTACGAAACCTGAGTCCCGTAAATATTTTTAAAATTGACGTCATTTCCCACTTTTTATCTAACTATTTTCATTTTGGACCAAAACAATCACAAATTGGCAAAAACTATCCTAACCTTGGACTATATTAAGTTTTTCCACTTACATTTTTACACATACAATAATTTTAAAAATAAAAACAAACCACTACACCCTCTCTCCCTCTTGTTGCCATGTAACACCAAGAACACCACCACCTTAATCTTCAAATTTCTTGAACTCTTGTTTGAATCTTCAAAAACCAATCAAAGTCCCATCCATATAATTCAAAGGAGCACATTTTGGTACCATTTTTAACAACATGCAACCATATTAAATTTTTCAAGAAAAGTTAGTGATGTTTGATTCAAATTTGTTGTATGCATGTGTTAGTAGTGATGATCAAATGGTGTTTATGCCATGTTTTTGTTAAAAAGTTGATTTTTAATTTTTGGGTTTTTGATTTTGATGATGATGCAAGTGTTAGGATTGGTTTATGATGATATTAGGGGCTTAGGTTGATGACAAAAGTTGTTGGAATTGATCAAAAACATGATTTTGTAAGAGATTTTAATAGTCAATTTTGGGCAGTAGGTTTGAGGTCATTTTCGGAAATCTTAAGTCTGAATATAGGTTGTTATTATGGGATTATGTCGTAGAGAATTTCGTTAGCTTCGATTTGATATAAAGTAGGCCTTCCAACTCCAAACGAGGTGGAAGATACACTAGTTTGATTTTTGTGTACCGGGAGACGAGTGTCGACACAATCCGAAAATTGTTGTCGATATTTGGATCGAATCTCGGGGACTATAAAATGAGTTTCAAAATGATTCAAGGGCTGTTCTCAGGCTCCAAGTTTAGTATTTTGAGTCTATTTTTAGAATCAAGTGGTGGTTTTACAAACGGAGTTGTTTGGAATGGTCAAAATGGTTTCGTAAGTCAAGGTCGCTAAACTGTCCGGATTTTGTGATTCAAAGATGAGTCGGGCAGGGAACTTTAAAAGTAAAATCTTTTGATGGGCTCTAGGGAGGACTGTATACATATAGTAAGTAAGTTCTCTGAGTAGTATCATAAAAGGTTGATGTGTCTATGTATGGGAAAACGGCTTGGACATTTGGTATGTTCCGGCAGATTTTTGTTAAAGGCATAGAACAATAAAATGAATATATTGGAGAGTGTAATAGTATCACTTGTATCGTTTTCTCTCGAGTTTGTCGTGATTTTATGAGTCGAGTTTTATGTTCTTATGTATGGTTTATTTCTCGAGTCTATTATTAATGAACGCACCTCATTTGATAGGTTGCGGTTCTCGTGTTTGAAAGGAATCATCCATCGTCGGCGATCGTCTCATTACCACTATTGGCTAAGGTGAGTCTATAACCTCGCTTTATACTAGTTATTAAATGATTTTAAACCCGCGAGGGGGAATACATGTTTTATAAACTTAGAACACAAGATTTTTATGGTATGCTTTGTCCCTCTATGAATGGACCCCTGGTTGCCTTTAAATTGCATTAAGTGATTGCCTTTGTTAAAACCTTAATTATGGACCGTTAATTAACCTATGATGGGTTAACCGCTAGTACAATTAATAGATCTATGGGGGAAGCCGCCCCGGTTCAGTTTTTGTGGACTTGTCATAGAAGCTTAGGCCCGACCTCCACACTGTTTGAGCATATTTTATTGAGAAGTCAGTTATACAGCAATGTACCATTAATCTAGAGGTAACCGACAATTAATAAATCTCCTGTCTTATCAGATCTCTAAAAGGAGTGTTTAAGGGATTGGTTCCATGAGCTTATTACAATTTATGCTATATATGTTGATGCAAAAGTTGGTTGATCCTTGCTAGACCCGAATTAGGCTTAATTCGGGTTGGCTGGGCTCCGGCTCCTGCACCAAGTGAATCGTTTGGTTGGGATCCTGCACACTAAACAGCACGCGTTAGGCTTACCGTGGGAATGTTTCCCACGATTAGACTCCGGCGTGAGAGTAAGTAATCGGTTTAAGGTTTATGTGAGTGTAGAGTACAAGTCGTAATACCTTTGTGGAACCCTTGGGGGTTCCTTTTATAGGCAGTGAAACCCTAGTGGGCTTTCACTGACCCTTCGGCCCCAAGGAAGAGATAAGCACCAGAATTAGAATGATTGTTATCTTCTAATTCTGGTAGTGAATATCTCTTCTTATTGGGATTAAGATATTCCTAGACAGAATATTATTCTGTCTAACCCTATGTCGGCCGTGTCGGCCGTACCGGTCCGTGGGCCGCACATATGCGTGCGGTTACTGTTCATCCAAGCCCGTAAGCCTGACTGACATTATCCACCCATCTGTGATGGGCCGGATACGGGTAGTACCCATGGGTCGGGTCTATGACCCGGCTGGGGACTATACGTCATCATGTCCCCCCAGTCTAGTTGTTACAACCGTAGGTGGAACCTCTAGACTACAAAGATGCTCCCGGACGTACCAAGGAAACCATAATAAATGACAAATTGTCCAAGAACTTATATTGGCCGCACGTGGCTACCTGGTTTAAGAAGTTATTTTTTCAATATCTCAGCCGCATATAGCAACCGAGACAAATTAAATAGATCATTAAATGTCAAGTCTTACGTAAGAGCCGCATAACCCGACATGAACAACTGTTCATCTGACTTGTTTGACTGACAAAAGTGCAAACCGTCAGAACCTCGAGCAGTGCAAACGTGTGAGTCAGAAGTAACCCTGGGTCCCACCTGACGTTTCACTTGCCACTTGCCCCCTAGCCACACGATTAAGAATAGTGGCAGACACGTGTCACACATCCAACAGGTTGTGACCCATGAGGCAACCCTATAAATAAGCCACCCCTACGGCTGTGTGAAACACACAGTTCACAACCTCCATTTCTGCCATTAAAGCTTTCCTCTTAGCTTGAACCAAATACGCACGGATCCCTTCACACGCAGGTTAGAACACCACGTCCTTTCACTCTTTTTTAGTAATGGCTCATAGAAACAGCCCTACCATTGGATCCGTGCTAAATGTCATGACCCAAGACCAATTAAACCTTTTTTGTACAAATTACTTCATTCCTACCAACCTACACCCCTCACTTCCTGGCGCCGGAGACCTCATAACTGAGGCTCCAGCGGGTAAGATAGGCCTTTATACTCGCCTGTTTGATGCGGCTAATTACCGCATCCCTTTCACCCACTTTCTCGTAGATCTGCTAGGATATTATGATGTACACATTAGCCAGCTCCACTGCATAGGTGCCTGTAAGATTAGCCAATTCGAGATTCTTTGTCGTGCTAGGAGAATCCCCCCAACCGTAGAGTTATTTAGGTTGTTTTATACCCCCAACTTAGTGAATGGTTGGGTATCTTTCAAGAAACGAGCCTCCAACAGTCCCCAATCACACAACAAACCAATGGATTCACTGAAAAATTGGTATGATTACTACTTTTTTATTGACGCAGTGGTATGGCCGGGTGATTATATTATTAGAACTAGGATACCGCACGACCCCAAGCCGCACACAAGTACATACAATCCTCGCCACTCCCAAGATTTAGATCTAAATAGGACTAGATTCCACAGAAACCTACCTGAATCATTCCTATGCTTGCTAGGAATTAGCCGCAATTACTTTGGTCCTTCCAATAGGTATCCCGTTTTTTGGAGAAGACAGGGCGAAGGTAGGGTAATCATCCATACGCCAAAAAGAATGTATACATGCATTTGAGTAATAACTAACATACGTTGTTTTGTGCTGGACAGAAATGAACTTTTTTGGACTGTTGCGCCAGGGCGATCCAAGGCTTGTGCCGGAAGGTCTCCGTCCTCTCCGTGAAAATGAACAACCCCTTCTCGAGCACACCCGACCCGTGACGGTTGCCTTGGAAGCCGTGCCTAATCCCCATTCTGACGAGGAGCATGGAGACAACGGCGATGGTGACAATCAGATGAACGAAGGAGGGGCCGGGCCCTCCTCACCACATAGGGAACAACAGGGGGACAACATTGAACGAACCGACTCCAGCATTCGCCGACTGATGGGCGATGATGATGATGAAGTGCAACAACATGTCAACCTGGAAGAAGAGGAGGAAGAGGAAGCCGAGGAGGAGATCGAGGAACTAATAGCGCAGCCCGTTGCCAGGCGTACCCGGAAAAGAGGCAACCGTGCGAGAGGGACTGCCTCAGTCGAGATTGGCGAACACAATGCTCCCGCCAAGAGACTTCGAGAAGACCACCCCTTGTATCAATCTGTTGGAAGTGCCACCCAGGGTTCCGAGGCTAACCGGGCCGCCCATGTCGATCCCGTCACTCAAATTGCCCCAACCGCCTCCGAAGTAGCAAGAAGCAATATGTAAGAACCCATCTTAATATGTAAGAATGACAAGTTTTCTTGTAAGCAATACTTAAGATATTTCGTAATACTTGTTTCGCAGGGACAACCAGGCTGGTGCCGCGCCTCCTTCTGACACCCAAGTGGATAAGGGGAAAGGAAAAGCAATGGAAGAAAACCCCCACGGCCCCCACAAGGTCCGGTCCCGTATTTGAGGATGGTTCGCCCATAGCCTCCCAAGACTTCCCCACGTCCGGCGCCCCCCAACCTTTTAACCCTGTATGGACTATTACCACAGCGTCACGATTGAGGAACGCTGACGAGTGCCGGGAGTACCTCCACAACTGCATACCACCAAGCTTGGTGCAAGAGGTAAACTTACTCAGTCACGCGGATTTGGCGGATGAGTATAATGGCCCTCTGGTGCACCAAATGGCGATGGGAACCTCAATGAGGGTTAGGTTTGAAGCCACACTTGGGCATGTTGACTCTCTCAAGAGGAAAGTTTGACGGAGGGAGAAAATGATTGAAGATAATGAAGCTCAGATCGCTGACCTCCAATCCCAACTAGTCAATGCCGAGGCGACCATCAAAAAACAGTCAGCCCGCGCGAGTGAATACGACCAGCAAGTATCCAACCTTGAGTCTCAACTAGATGCTGCAAACACCAAGGTACATATCCGTGCCGCGCCACCCATATTTAAAAAATGAATGTGCTAACACGTTTTTGCCTTATAGGTAGCCACGGCGAAAGCTTCTGCCCACTCGTACTCCAGCCAGGTAGAAGTGCTTAACCAGAAACTAGAGGACGCGCACTTGGCCGTCCAAAACATGGAGAAGGTACAAACAGACCTTGCTGAGGAGAGGGCCGTCATCCAAGAACTGAAAGAGGCCATTGCCCAAAAATATTTGATGATTGATGCCCTCACTGCTGAGCGTGACAATGTATTATGCCCCCAACTGCTAACAGCCATTGCCGGCCGTAGGTGGATGGTTGGGCATGGAGCACGTCTAGCCGTCATGAAGGTGTTAGAGGCCCCGTCCTTTGTACAACAATTCGCCAACCTTGTGTCTGATGGTATTGACCACAGACGACACGAGGGAATGGTTGAGGCCGCTGAGCTGATCACGAAGGGGGGAGACATCGCCCATCATACCTTCTTTAAACCTGAAGCTGCCAGCAAGATGACTGCCTCCATGGCCGCGATGCAAGATCTACACTACCCATTTCTGGATGAGCTGGAGGCCACCAAAGATGCCCCAAACACTAAAATTATGGAAAAGCTCAGTCTTAGCACGCCTTCCAATGCTTCCTCTACTCTGACCCTTCCTATATACGAGGACGTAACCAGGGTCGTGCTTGACGAATAACCCTTAGGTGTGGTGTTGGAAAGAACTGCGGCTCAAGCCCAGAAGCGGGGAGAAAGTGATGAATGGTTGCCGTGTCTGATCGAAGAGCAAACAGAAATGGGTAAGTTTCTCCCCTCTATTTAGGATGATCCTTCTTCATGATCCCTTTGACACTTTGGTTTTGTAATCTATGAATATGTATTGTTTCTATTCGTCCGTGCATGTACACGGCTAACAATATTTGTGTTTTGTATATAAGTCCGTGAGTAACCACGGCAATTTTGATATGTTTGGAAACCTGTGTATTTTTACTTGTGTTGAAATATTGTAGCCCAATACTGCATGATATATCACGTCTTATACACAAAGAAAGAAAATACATACAAGTCTATAATTTACTAGACATGCGACGTGCGTCTTTGCTATGCGGAGCACCGTGTGGCGATAGCATATGAAACTTACCCCAACGTCTTGTGAGTAAGGTGTCTAGTAAGGATACATGATCCGTGCGGCTGGGGTTGCATCCCTCTTACGCGGCAAGTTGAATTAGTAGGTTCACTTAATCCTCTTACCCCTCCTGGAGGCGTATAGTACATGTACGATAATTTGAAAAAATGCATACGAATGAAACATGGCATATTATAATACAAGTAAAATTCATACGACTAACAAAGAATCTAACAAAGAAAGGAAAATGATTTGCACGAAACAGGCCGTGGAGCTAGCTAGGCACCACAACATTTTATTAGAGCGTTTACACTTTTGTTTGAATAATGACGACAAGTCCTAAAAAACAAGAAAGGAAACTTAAACAAACATAAGAAAAACAAACAAAACAAATAACCCACATGGTTCTTTATTAAGACCGCCTATAGCGAAGTACCCATGCGGAAGCCGTAGCTTTCAAAGATATCACCTTTTGAGATTGGAGATGTTCCATGTGCGCTCTAGGTCACGGCCATCCATGTCACGTAACTTGTACGCGCCTCGTCCCAAGGTTTTAGTGACTTCATACGGTCCTTCCCATTTAGGGCCCAGTTTTCCTGTATTCTCCACTCGACTCGCTTCGTTAGCACGATAGACGTAGTCTCCCGGTCGAAAAGAAACACCCTTGACCTTGGCGTCATAATAAGCCTTCATCTTAGCCTTGGACTTAGCCTCATTGATGGCTGCTATTTCCCTTTTCTCTTCCAACAGATCCAGGTTGATTCGCAGTTGTTCATCGTTTGTGACGACATTAACCTCCGCCGTGCGGATGGTAGGCATCCCTATTTATGCTGGTATAACGGCTTCAGTGCTGTAAGCCAATGCAAATGGGGTATCCCCGTTGGCTGTTTTGATCATGGTTCTATGCGCCCATAGCACGTGTGATAACTCATCGACCCATTTGCCATTTCGTTCATCCAGACGCGCCTTGAGTCCATTCCCCAAGCTCCTATTTGCTCGTTCGACAAGGCCGTTCGTTTGTGGATGCTTAACGGACGCGAAGCGCCGTTTGATGTTCAATGATGCACACCAATCTTTGAATGGGTTGTCCGTGAACTGCTTGCCGTTGTCCGAGATGATTTCTCCTGGTAGACCAAAACGGCACACAATGTGTTCCCACACAAACTTCTTGACCTGCTTACCTGTGATAGACTTGACTGCCTTGGCTTCTATCCATCGTGTGAAGTAGTCCATTGCAACAATCAAGAATTTAACCCCCCCCCCCCCCCCCCCCCGCAGCTACAGGAAATGGTCCTGCAATGTCAATTCCCCACTTGTAAAATGGCCATGGGGACATGATAGGTGTAAGCTCCTGCTGCGGGTGCCGCGGTACTGGCCTATGCACTTGGCAATCGTTGCACTTGCGAATCATGTCGCGCGCGTCTCTGTGCATGGTGGGCCAATAGTATCCTGTTCGTAAGGCTCGGGCTACCACGGATCGTGGGCCTGCATGCATGCCGCACAACCCTTCGTGTATGTCACTGATGATGTAATCCGCCTGGCGTGGTCCAACACACCGCAGCCACGGCTGTAAGAAAGAGCGCTTGTAAAGGATGCCTTCTCGGAGTTCAAAGTGTTGTGACTTCCTTTTAATGCGCCTTGCTGCTTTTTCCTCGTCTGGAAGGGTTTCATTAGTCAAATAGTTGATGATTGGGGTCATCCACGTAGGTCCCTCCTCCTCAACTATAGCGGCTACCTCCCCTTCCGTGATAGATTTCTCCTTGAGTATTTCCACCAAAACCTGTTTGGACAAGTGAGCGAAGCTCGTGGATGCGATCTTGCTAAGAGCGTCCGCTTTCTTGTTCTCGCCCCTTGGCACCTGCTTGATGGAAAACTTGCTGAAAGTCGCAATTAACGACTTGACTTTTTCCAAGTACCTGACCATGTTGTCCTCCTTAGCCACATACCCACCTAGAATATGGTTCGCGACAAGCCGTGAGTCCACGTAGGCCTCAAGGTTGCGGACTCCCATTCTAGCGGCGATTTTTAAACCCGCAATTAATGCTTCATATTCCGCTTCGTTGTTGGTGGCCGTGAACTCAAAACGGAGGGCGTATGTGAATTCCATTCCTTCTGGATTCGTGAGGATGAGACCTGCCCCGGACCCGTCGGTACATGAGGATCCGTCCGTGAATAGCACCCAAGGTTCCGTTGGGATCTCGTCTTGCTTAATAATTGGTTCTTCCTCATCCGGCTTCTCGATAAGGAAATCTGCCAAGATCTGGCCTTTAACCGTCGTCCTTGGTCTGTAAGATATATTGTGCCCCCCCCCCCCTAATAGGATGCTCCATTTCTCCAGCCTCCCTGCCACGTCTGGTCTAGAGATAACCTGCTTGATTGGCTGATCCGTAATCACCATAATTGGGTGCGCCTGAAAGTACTGGCGCAACCGCTTTGTAGCAAATACTAGTGCTAACACCAATTTTTCCATGGAGGAATAATTCAGCTCCGCCCCTTGTAGTGTTCTACTTATAAAGTAGACCGGAGTTTGTATTGTATCTCTATCCGTCATAAGTACCGCGCTTATTGCGCCATGAGTAGCTGAGAGATACATAACTAGTTCCTCCTTTGGCCGGGGAGCTACTAGCATAGGGAGAGATGCGAGATGCTGCTTGAGTTGGCCAAAAGCTTCCTCAGCTTCCTTCTTCCAACGGAAGTCTCCCTTTCTAATACACTTCTTGAGTGTCTTAAATAGGGGTAATGACTTCTCTACGGATTTAGATAGGAATCTATTCAGCCCGGCTAACTTCCCATTCAGGGACTGCACCTCCTTCCGTGTCTGCGGGGACGGTAGTCGTATCACTGCGTCCGTCTTCTCTGGACAAGGTTTGATGCCGTTTGGGTCAATCAAATATCCCAGGAACATTCCCTCTGTTGCTCCAAACGTACATTTCTTTGGATTTAACTTCATGTTAATCCTTCTCAGCGTGTCGAATGTCTCTTGGACATCCCGGAGAAGTGCCTCCTCCGTGTGACTTTTTATCACCAAATCATCAACATATACTTCCAAGTTGCGTCCTATCTGTGATTCGAAAGCTTTATCCACCAACCGCTGATACGTAGCGCCGGCGTTCTTCAATCCAAACGGCATTTTTGTATAGCAATATACGCCCTGGCTCGTGTGGAACGCCGTTTTTTCTGCATCCTCCTCCGCCATCTGGATTTGGTGATACCCTTTATATGCATCCAAGAAGCATTTGAAAGGATATCCACACAAGGACTCTACCTTCCAGTCGATTTCTGGTAACGGGTAACAGTCCTGTGGGCAGGTCTTGTTTAGATCCGTGAAATCCACACACATGCGCCAACATCCGTCATGTTTCTTGACCATGACCGGATTAGATAACCACTCGTGGTAGTATACCTCGCGCATGATGCCTGCGTCCACCAGCTTCCGCACTTCCTCCAGTATCACTTGGCTGCGCTCGGGCGCCTGGCCGCGCTTCTTTTGCTTAACGGGCTGGTACCCTTGGCGGATCTGGAGCTTATGCTCTGCTATCGCACGTGGCACACCCATCATATGTTTTGGCTCCCATGCGAATATGTCCAGGTTTGCACTTAAAAGAGAGCACATGGCCCTTTTACCGCTATCCGAGAGCGCCCCTCCTATGGATACCTCCTGTTCCGGATAGTCAGGGTGAATGGCCACCTTCCAGTTGGGTGGTGGTGCCCCATCCTTGGGTGGTACAGGTGGAGCCGGTGTTGTCACGGCGTGACACTCGGATGTTGGTACGACTGTGTTGTAAATAGTTACGATTCCCCCCTCAACGGGGAATTTGATCATTCCGTGTGCCGTAGAGGGTACTGCCCGGATAGCCAAAATGCCTGGTCTGCCTATGATTCCATTATACGGAGAGTGTGAACGTATCACCATGAAGTTCATCCACGTCGTAGTGGAATGTTCCTCATTCCCAATGGTGACAAGCAAACGCAATTGCCCTATCGGCCAGATAGTGTCTCCACTAAAGCCAGTAAGCGGCGACGTGGCCGGTACTAATTGGCTTCTTATTTCTGGGCATAACTGCACAAAGTAGTATTCATACAGTACCTCTGCTGACGATCCTCCATCCACATACATGCGACGAACATTGTGTGTTCCAATGCTTATCTCAATAGTGAGAGGCGCATCAATCACATCGCTTGCTGTGATGGGAGGGAATGAGATTTCCCTGCCGCGTGAAAATTTTTGGCCAATTTTCTGTCTCGTGCGACGCTGTCTTGATTGGATCATGTATATGGTCGAAGGCTTGTCCTTTTGGGGATCCTTCTTATCATACTTCTTATTGTTGTCTTTTCCGTCCTTCCAATCCTTAACTAGGTGCTTGAGTTTGCCTGATTTGATTAGCGACTCAATATGCTTCTTGAGCTGGACACACTCCTCCGTGCCGTGTCCTTTGTCATTATGGAACTCGCAGAAGCGACTTCCTTGCCGACGTTCCGGGGGAGTGGTCATTGGGGGAGGCCTTGGAAAGTTTGCCCCTTCAGTCAACAAGATCTCCCGATAGGACATCTTAGGGGGGTGAACTTATCGTCCGACCGTCCGCCTTTGCTTTGGCTCTTATAGTCCGAGCCCTTGTTATTGTTCTGGTTACCTTGACCGCCCGACTGTCTCCGGGACTGGTCATTTGACCGGTACCCATTTCCTCGGGATGGGTAGGCCGCGGCAACAGTTGTTTCTCCCTCTATGAAATTTCTGACCCTTTCCATGAGGTCATCATATCTCTCTGGACGCTTGTCGTTGAGACGCTTGATCAGTTCTCTGTCTGTTATGGCGTGCATGTAGTCAGAGATTTTCAGGAGCTCTGGCATGGTTCTTGTGCGTGTGCACTCATCATTGAAGCGCTCAGTGAAGGCTTCTGTGGACTCCCCCGACCGTTGCTTGACGGTTGCCAATGAGACCGGATCCCTATTATACTTCTTCCTTTGAGTATAATTGTTCTCAAACGCAGTGCGTAGTTCCGTGAAACTATCAATGCTCCGTGGGGGGAGTGCCTCGAACCAGTTACGGGCGTTTCCAATCAAGGTCGAATTGAACATTTGGCACCATATGGGCATGGGCCATCGCTCAATTTTAGCCTGCGTATCAAATATTTTGAGGTGATCCACAGGATCACCAGACCCATCATAAGTCTTGATACACGCCGGCATGCGACGTTTGGTGTCCTCAGAATAGTTCCGTATGCGGAGGGTAAACGGGTCTTCCCTGGGATCCGCCCATGGCCGGGTGAGCCTAGGGTCATCCCATGGTTCACACCATGGACGCGAGAGATCCTCCGCTTCCGCGTCTCGATAATAAGGACTATCATAATACCTATCATTGTTTGGTGGCGGTGGAGGGGTGCGCCTAGGTCGGCGACGCTTAGGCGGATGGTCATCTGAATCCTCTTCGGATGGATCCGGGGATGGCGGCGGTGCCCCATTCTTTGCATAGGGACCACTTTTTTGGGATGAGCCAGGAGCCTTTTTCCTAGTGTTCATTCTGTCCCACACACTCGGGCGGCGTGTGGTTCTGGTCAGCTCTCGATCTGGCCGCTCGGGTGAGCCATCCGACCTTTCTCCTTCTTGAGACTGCGTTAATTCCTGTATAAGGCGATCTCCTATGCGCTCAAACACATTCCGGGGTTGAGGGTTTTCCTCAAAGGTTCCCTGCTCCTGAGGCCGAGTTCTCCTTTTCCTCCGGTTTTGGGAGGGGTGGTTGGTCCACTGTCACCAAAGTTGAGTCTGGCTTGGAGATTCCTCCCCAGATTCAATCTTGATGCGATCCCTGGGACGATCCTTTCGAAATTCTGAGTGAGAACTCGAGTAAGATCCTCCTCACTGAGTGGTAGGGCTTCCACTTCTTCCTCCGTCGAGGGTCTGCGCGGTTCCTTGTTAGGAGGGTCTGGCGCACTCCCTGGATCAGGGTTGTCCAGGGTTGAAGTAGGCGGGGGTGTCACCGAGATCGTGCTCATCACCCCCGCGGGCTGAAAACCGCTACGGTTACCCAGCCCGCCTGCGAGGCGGCTAGGTGATTGGTTGGGGATGAGAATCCCTTCCCCTTGGGACTTCCGGTTCCCAGGATTCACATTCCTGGGGTTAGTTGGCGGATGCCCCTTCGTCATTGGAAATTCGAGATGAGGTTTTGTTCTAGCTTAGTGTTATGGGTCCCACGGATGGCGCCAACTTGTTGATGCAAAAGTTGGTTGATCCTTGCTAGACCCGAATTAGGCTTAATTCGGGTTGGCTGGGCTCCGGCTCCTGCACCAAGTGAATCGTTTGGTTGGGATCCTGCACACTAAACAACACGCGTTAGGCTTACCGTGGGAATGTTTCTCACGATTAGACTCCGGCGTGAGAGTAAGTAATCGGTTTAAGGTTTATGTGAGTGTAGAGTACAAGTCGTAATACCTTTGTGGAACCCTTGGGGGTTCCTTTTATAGGCAGTGAAACCCTAGTGGGCTTTCACTGACCCTTCGGCCCCAAGGAAGAGATAAGCACCAGAATTAGAATGATTGTTATCTTCTAATTCTGGTAGTGAATATCTCTTCTTATTGGGATTAAGATATTCCTAGACAGAATATTATTCTGTCTAACCCTATGTCGGCCGTGTCGGCCGTACCGGGCCGTGGGCCGCACATATGCGTGCGGTTACTATTCATCCAAGCCCGTAAGCCTGACTGACATTATCAACCCATCTGTGATGGGCCGGATACGGGTAGTACCCATGGGCCGGGTCTATGACCCGGCTGGGGACTATACGTCATCAATATACAATTATCATTGTTGATGCAAATTATTATTTGATGCTTATAAGCATGCCACAAACTTATAATCTTTGCTTGTGTTCAAATTGATTACATAAACCTATAGATTCACTCGGCATTTTTGCTGATTGTTTTACTCACATGTATTTCAGGTAATCAGGAAGGGTGAAGATTGGAAGCCACGGGAATGAATGTTGTGCACTACTTTACAATATAAACTCTTTGAATATTTGTCGTTCCTTTTGTTCAAAATAATTTAAATCTTTTGTTTTGGTTGCACTTTGGTTACGATGTCTTGGGACTACGCTACTCTGATAAATGTTTTGGAACGATAAATTTAAAACGTCTCTTTTCGAGTCGTTCTTTATTAATTATGTGTTGTTGTATCAATGTTTAGCACCCAAAGATGTATTCCGCTGCATGTAAATTTGGGGGTGTTAAATGATGTATTAGGGTTTCCTTGTAGTAAAAAAGGAACCTTAGGTAGAAGGGTTACTCACACCTTCATCAAATATAATTCTAGTTCTTATTAATATTAGAAATCCTTAAAAAAGGATCAAGTCGTTATAGTTATTATATTCTTCTTCATAGTATTTGTATTCCGCACTTATACTGTGTATAGAGTCTCTCTGTGAATAGACTTGTGATTACAGAAGTCGTTCACCGTTCCTGACAGAATGCAAGATCCACATCTAGTGGACCCAACAAGTGGTATCAGAGCCTGGGAGAGTCTCTGTACAAGAAGAATCATATTTTCTCATTACTAACATCTTTGTTTAATCATGTCTGCCTCAAGTTCTACTCAAATAGGAGAAGATAGTACTCCTAGAACTCAGTAACCTCAGCGGATCATTGTTATGGTTTCCAACATAAATGGTAAGTTTCCTCTTCTAAAAAAGGACGAGTATGATAGCTGGGAAATGAAGATGGAATGTTGGATCACCAACACTGATCAAGACCTTTGGAAGATCATTCTAAATGGAAACAACAGGAAGTTGACTGGAAGAGACAAGAATCGTAATATTACTCTTCTTGACCTTAAAACTCATGAAGAAATCACAGCTGTTCAGAAGGAGATCAAAGCAAAAACTATTTTGCTTCAGTCTCTTCCTGATGATCACATGGGTGACTTCTATCATCTGGATGATGCTAGAAAGATCTAGAATGGAATAAAAGCAAGGTTTGGTGGGAATGAGGAGTCAAAGAAAATGCGAAGATCCATGCTGAGAGATGAATTCACAGAATTCAAGATCTCAGAAACTGAAGGTATCCATCAAGGGTATGACAGGTTCCAAAAGATATTGAGCCAGTTGAATCAACTTCGGTCGAAACCTGACGATGGTGATATCAATGCAAGGTTTCTTAGAGCCTTACCCTACTCATGGAATCAGGTGGTAATCTCTCTCAAAGCAAAAGGTGGGCTTGACTATCTTAATTTTGATGATTTGTTTCATAAGCTCAAAACCTTTGAGCCTCATGTGAGGGGATACTCAAGTGATTCTTTTCCCACTCCTGCTAACTCTGCCTTTGTGAGTTCTATGGGATCCAGTCCCATGTATTATGCTAGTAGCCCAAGCAATAATGTGTCTTCTCAACATACTTTTCAACATACTTATACTCCTGAACCAAAAGCCAATTCTGGTAGCATGGTAGAAGCTGTTCTTCACTCTTTTGTTGCTGACGTTGATGCTCAACAACAACTTGCTTTTGATGACATCAAACAGGTTGATAAACTTGACCTGGATGAAATGGATCTCAAATGGCAGATGGTCATGCTCACTCTTAGGGTTCACAAGTTTGAGAAGAAAGTCGGACGAAAATTTAATTATAACCCAAGAGAGCCAGCAAGGTTTGACATAAGCAAGGTTTGATGCTATAACTGCCAGCAGCAAGGTCACTTTGCAAGGGAATGCCCTAACAAGCATGACCAGGAGAAGAGCAGATATTCAGCTTTTAAGATTCAGGAGGTGAAGGATGACAAGTAGGCGTTGGTGTCCGTTGACTCTATGGTCAACTGGAATGATCATCAGAATGCTACCCAAGAAACAGTTGAGCCTTCTACTGACGTGTTTGCAATGATTGCTGGGAATTTGTCTGATGTCGAGGAAGCAGAAGAGTTTGCTCTTATGGGCATCTCACCTCAGGTACAACATTGTCCTCTTGGTTGTCATGATAAATATTCAGAATTGTTGTCCCAATATAATGACTTAAATGATCAGAATGATAAGTATTTTTTAGAGGTTCAAGCATATAAGGCTTCTTTAAAAACATTGGAACAACAAAAGAGGTGGCTTCAAGATACTCAACGTGAGTACGAGGATAAAATTAGGATACTGAACATTGATTTAGAAAACACAACAAATATGCTTAAATACACCGAAAAGTTAAAAGATGAAAGTATCAAAGATAAGCAAGATATGAAAGAACAATTAGATGCTACTCTTTTAAGATTTGAAAAATGGCAAAAGGCACCTAAGAATCTTTCAAAATTAATTTATAGTAGTATGTCTGGTAGGACTAAAAGAGGGTTAGGATTTGATAAATATATTGATTCAGAAGATGTGTTTGATTTATCTTTTTCAAGTGTCTTTGATCCTGACAAGGAGGAAGAGGGAACACCTAGCTACAATAGGTTTAAACCAGCAACAGAAATTCATGATGTCCCTCCACCTCTTTCAGGAACTTTCATGCCCATTCCTAGGCATAATGACTTGGATGGATCACAGATGCATGAGTCCCCAAAAAGTTCTACTGATTCTAATGTCTTTGTCTCGTGTACTTTCAGTGACAAAGCCAGTGACTCTGCATCATGTGGTTCAAGTGAAGAGTCGAGACCTACAAGTTCCAAGTCAAATGACCATGCTACTACTAGTGCTAGGAAGTGTGAAGAGAGAGTTGCTTTTACTTCGACAGTGTCTAGTCCTGGTTTATTGAGTCCTAGGAAGAATGTTTCTCCTAGAATTGTGTGTAATAAAGTTAGCAGTATGAAACAATGTCATTCTAATAAAAGGTCGTTTAAAACATGTTTTGTTTGTGGGAGTGAATTTCATTTGATTAAAGATTGTGATTTTTATGACAAACATTCTTCTGTACATCAAGCATTTCCTGCTCCTGGTCCACCAAGAGTTGTTCCATATTCTTCTAGAAGACTAAACCCAAGTGCTCAATCTTTTTCTTCTTCTAGAAGGACCTCTCCATTAGCTTCTGATCATTGGAGAAACACTAGATTAATATCAAATAGACCAACCAGTAACTATTTTCAGAATTTTAATCCAAATTATGCCTTTAATTTTGACCACATGTACTTTGGGTTGGAAAATCTGGGTACTGCTGTTAAGCCCTCAGCAGGTTGTTCTTGGTCAAAAAATAACACCCATATGATGAATAGGCAACCTAAGAACAACGGTGGATCTCATCAATCTTCTTGGCTATCCTCTAAAGATCCACAAGGCAGGCTCAAACCTGAAAAGGTTTGGGTCCCCTTAAGACACTAACTTTTGCATCTCTCTTATCATGTTGTTGTAGGTAACTCTTACCAAGATTATAACACCCCCAACAAATGCTATGCGCAGCGGAACTACAACATTTGGGTGCTACGTAGTTATCATCACACATAAGCTATATTAAACGACTCAAAGAGACGTAAAAGTTTAAACATAAATTTAAACATTATTAAAATCATACAAGTCTACAGTTTTTCCAAATCCCAAGATAATACTAAACAGAGTTTGCGTTAGGTCCCCACTGAATCTCAACCCAAAAGTACATTTTTGCTCACATGACAGAAAAATAACAGAGTTTTAAATTAAATAAGGGTGGAAAAACAAGTAGACCGCCAAGCCACAACAACTTCCATCCTCGCATGCTCCGCTGCTATCAATCTTGGTTACCTGAAACACATGCTTAAACTGTCAACACAAAGTTGAGCGAATCTATAGGTTTATCAAATCATAAGTTGAACATAAGTATTATAAACCAATCATGATCATTCAATAGCATTGTCGCGCAAACAATCTATTATTCAAGGATATGACAATTGTGTTTAAGCTCATGACACTAATCCGTTAACTCAATCACCCGCGTAATAATTACCGGCGTGATTCAAATGAAACCAGTGCCCCTACTAAAGGCATCAGTTGCAATTATACCTTATCTCTTATCACAAATTATCCGTCCGCAGGGGGTACCCAACGTACTAGCCCTCGTCTCGGATAGGGTCGTCAACCCCATAGTACTATCACTTTGTATAATCGGCTATTTTCCCCTTCGCAAGGTCAAGACAATAGTTAATAGTTCATGAAATTAGGGCCTTTTGCAACTAGGTACTCAACACAATTTCGAGGCAACATTCGGGTCCAACAATCATTCATGACTTATGTTCATTTTCATTTAAATAGCATGTATCCCCCTCGCGGGTAAAAATATTTGAAATAAGTAAAGAGCGAGGCTATAGACTCACCTTAAGTAGTAGTGGTAGTATTAGTAACTACGGCGTAAACGAAATCGATCACCGACGATGAGGATGCCCCGGGAAATCAAATACAACACCTAACGAATAAACACGTAATGAATCAACACATTCAAGTACCTTCACGTACTGTATGTATATAATTAAGAACACTCAAGGTTCATATAAACTCACGCCAGAAATCCATACAAGTGATATTTACTAAACACGAGGCATTTTTATACTTTATTAAAACTATTACTCATTTTACAATTCTGTCGGTACATACCGAATGTACGGGCTGTTTTACCCCACTTAGACCACTCCTAAAAATCTGAGAAAATTTGTAAAAATCACTTATAATCTGTAGAAACCCCATACCGAATTTCATAAAATGTTTTCACTTCTAAGACCTTCTGCCCGACACATCTTTGAAGTACAAAATTCGGACAGTTTTGCACACTCGACTTGTAAGATCATTTTGACCATCTTAACCAATACCATTTGCAAATCCGACTCTTGATTATGAAAATAGACTCAAAATGCTAAGTTTAGGGCCTGAGAACAGCCCTTGACCATTTTTGAAACTAAACTTATAGTCTCCGAGATTTGACCCAATATCGACAACAATTTCGTATTGTGTCGATACGCATCTCCCGGTACACGAATATTAAAAATAGCATAACTTTCTCCTCGTTTTGAGTTAGAAGCTCTAACTTATACCAAAACGAAGCTAAGACAAAGCTCTACAACAATATCTCATCATCTAGACCTGGACTTACACTTAAACCTAAGAAAATACCCCTAAAGTTTCTGATCTAAAAATACCTCTTTCAAAACCGTAAAAATCATCATTCCAACACTTTTCCTTACATCCTAGACCTATTCCAACATCAATTAACCAATCCAAAACATCCTAACTATCCTTAATCACTTGTATGAAAAATCACAACAAAAACCCATTTCATAAATCACATATGCAATTCAAAGATAATAATAATAAAATAATAATAACAAGGAGATGGAACCTTACAATGATTAAATGGATCAAAAACACCAAGAACACCCAAACCCCCCACATATTTCGTGGGTTTTGGGGCTGTGGAACAACAAAAACATAATCCCAAGCTTGATTGATCACTTAATTAAGATCATAGAAACATTAGAACAACAATACATGTGTTTAATTTGATCAAATCAACCATTTTACATAAATTAATCTTGAAAAATTAAAGTGGTTGCATGGTGGATTTTTGTGGTGGGATTTACTTAAAATGATGTTACAAACATGGGTCATTGCTTAGATTTCTTAAAAATGAATTTTTGATGGTGGATTTAGGTGGTGGTGGGTTGGCCGTGAGGTAGAGAGGAAGGGAGGAGGAGAGAATTTTTTTTTTGAAGTTAAAAATGAAGAGTGTGTGTTTGTTTGTTTATTTTGTAAGGTTAGGAGGGACCAAAGTGCAATTATGGCTTTCTTTTGGCCTTAAATGGCAAACAAGTATTTAAAGAGCGGGATTATGACTAGTAGTCGATTTTAAAATTTTACGGGAGTCGGGTTTAGTCCCGGCTACCTCAAAATACTTTTAATTGGTTCAAACGAACACAAAACGAATATACATATGTTTTCGACTCGACTTAACACGTAATAAAAATAAAAATCTCGAAAAACTCAAATATCGATCAATCGATAATAAAATGTAAGTTTTGGGCATCCGTCGGTATCGTAGTCGTTATCGGTTCTTCTTAAATCGTCAAACGTTAAATTACGACCGTAAACGTTGGTTTCAACTTAAACCGTCAAGTAATTCCACGATAAAATTCTTAAAAATTTCAAAAATATACATAAAATCGGATTAAATAATTGACGTTGGGCTCGGGATATCACATCCTCCCCTCCTTAAGGGAGCGACGTCCGGTGCTCTCCGGTTCTTATACTCGCATTTCGTACTACTAGAAAGATAAGTGTACTTCTTCCTAAAGGAGTCTTCACGTTCCGTTGTGGACTTCGGTTCACGTCTCGGGTTCCATCACACCTTCACAATGAGTATTATACCAGGCTTTAATCTCTTAACATCTCGATCCATGGTCTCCACTTCAATTTCCCGATTTCTTCCTACGGTTATCAACACATCTCTTCTCCCAACCTCTCGCGGTCAACAAGTGATTCTTAGTCTACACCATCTCTTCCGTAGCCTCTCGAATCCTTCCAAGTCCATTCAACTGACTTTTCCTTACTTCATTCTATCCAACTGGCGATCTACATTTTCATCCACAAAATGCTTCCACTGGTGCAACTTCCACACTAGCACGGTAGATGTTGTTGTACAAGAATTCTATCAAGGACGCATGTCGATCTCAACTACTACCAAAATCAAACACACACACTCGGAGCATGTCTTCCAACGTTCGAATTGTCCTTTCACTTGTCCATCATCTCATAAAAACAATTACTCACAAAATAAAATCGCACGGGTCACACATAACACCATCGAAAACGTTCATAATATACAAGATGAAGTAATTAATACTAATCATACAAAATCACCTTAATCGCAATATTACGTACATACAACCCTAGTTCATCAAAAACGAATTCATCGATACGCTAATCATTCGACGTATACATAACTCTCTCGAAAACATCACAAACCAATCAAACACAAAAGCCATTATGAAGCACATAAAGTCGTATCACGACATGTTTGCGAAATAGCCAAACCATGCCAAGTAAATAAGTTCAACCAAGTTAACTCATGCTTACTAATCAGCCAAGTCATGATAAAATAAGGATATTTGACATATTTCTCGGATGAGTCCAGTTAAAAGAAAATTGCAAGTTAAAGAAGGTTCACAAGCTTGCTAGCTATGGATGCATATCCATAAGGAAAGAAAAATACATACATATGTCATTGCAGGGCGCTCACCCATAGATTTATACACAAAAGATATTACAAGAACCCCATCTCACTTTCGTGCCAACCATGGTAAAAATCCCAATATATATCATCGTTCATAGTAAAAAAATAAAATATATTACATGGCATGTGTTCTCCCTGATCGGACTTCATTGGACAATGTCGTCTCAAGTTCTCACAACTTACGATCACTCGACCAGATCACTTACCGCATGAACACATAAAAGGCAAGGGTTTACCACTAGAACATCAACCATGGCTATCTATCGTTTAACCATCGATAATCAAGGATGGTTGAGTCAAGCAAAGAGGATTCCTCACTTAAATAAACGAAGACGGCAATGGAATTGTCTTCCAACTACCGATGCACAGTTGGTAAACTTCAACAGTTTATCGTGTGTCGTTAATCATATCAAAAGAACGAGAAGAGAAAAAAAATAAAAAAATAAGGTACAATACGTTTGATGCAGGAGAAGTCTTCTTTATTTCCCTCGGAGTTATTCGAACTCGGAGTTCCTCTACTTCGGCAGTCTTCTATTTTTGTTAAAAACTCTTCTCAGTGTCGATACGAGCCCCTTAGGTATTTAATCAACACCCTCGTGATTCCGATGAAATTCGCATGTTACATTCAACACATAAAACATTTTCCAAAATTACTCGGTTAAGGTGACTTACTAAGTCAACACAAAATGAAAGAAAAGATTTCAAGGAAACACAAGAAAATTCAAAAAAAAATTTCTCTAGGAGTCAAGGAGAATACAGTTACTTGCATAAGGATCCACCATTTTTAAAAACATTCTCATCCAAACATTTATCAAAAACACTACCGGTTGTAAAGATGACCAATTGATTTGAAACTACATTGCCCTTCCTAAACTATGCATAATTAGCTAGATCATGCATACTTAAGGGTCAAGCAACGACAATTAACAAAACAGGACTCTTCCCGAATTATGCATAGTTAGCTAAGCTGTGCATAATTGAGGATCGAGTGATGACAAAAACATTATTAATTACATACCAAATATGACTACGAAAGTTTTCGACCTAATCTTCAAAATAATTAAACCATTTGAAATGGAATTTGAAATGGGAAAATATTGTTACCATCGCTTTAAGAAACACATCAAACATTTTTCGTCCACTTTGGAAACATACTTTTACTTTGCCTCTTTATGAGAAAATAAATAAATAAATAAATCGACACCATTCGCATTTGATTGAACGAACCATTTAACACACTCATACATATTTTCAAAATAGACTATTCACAAAATATTGTTACGGTAAGGTGGTTCATGATTAAAGATCATTGCAAGCACAACAAGTAATAAAATCAAAAATCAATGAGATCGAACTAGGTAAACGAGCAATATAATCGCCAACTAAATTTAACTACATTAGAAATGAAAATACTTCAAATATATGACAAAAGTCTCGGGATAACAACAACGATCTACGAATACATGGAGTGAAAATTGAATATCAACTCAAGCGTCAAAAATAAAACAACGATCATAATTCCCATCGTCTCGAGTTGCACACACATTCCACCAAGGGTATACGGGGAGAGGAGAATAATCACTTGGTCGAATATAAACAATTTCACCAGGAAGATCGAGTTCTTTCACCTCTACAATTTGATAAAGCAGCTTTGCCTCCTTGCTTTTGTTCAATATAAATAAATAACCAATTTAATGAAGATTTATAGCATCATTCAAGTAAATACATAATTTTTAGGTTCCATTAACCGAAAGAAGAAAAGTCACAACGTCCATGAACATGACAAAAATACACCGGGTGACATACCCTCATTATCAAGTACTAGCGAAGTAGCAATTCAAAAATAGATATAATAATAAAGGGGTTCATACCATAGACAATATTAAAATAAACAATCGCATGAATACTCAAGTTCAGATATAGACTCGCAAAGTCGAAGAAGAGATGTCGTATGATCGAATCATCGTGACTCAAAACATTATATATACATCTTTATAAATAATATACAAGTAGTCGTGTGTTGTATAATCCAGTTGCGTATAATAATTAGTGTTACCTTGTACATTGTAAAACCGAACATTTACACATTTTTAATTTGTGTTACACCATTAAAGAATTTATACCTTTCATTTTCCAATCTTTACAAAGTTTTTATTTCTGGAAAAATTTCAATCTCTCGGAAATTATTAACATTAGTAGATGCGGTGACTCGGTTATCATAATCGACAAATCATTAGGTTTGAAAATCTCCGTACTTGTGTCAAAATCTCGTTAATGTTCATATCTTAAGTACCAAAAACGTACATAGTAAGAATTTTCAAAGTTTCACGTTATTATTATTACAACTTATCTTATTACGTATATACAAATATCCAACATGACTCAAAATAGTCCAATTAACTCTTAAAAATCAACCTTTGACTTTTTATTATACACATGTGTTCCTTAAAACTGATTTGTTAAATCGTATTTGCGTAATTCGACCCAGATGCTAAAGAGGTTTCACGTAGTATTATTTCGGATACTTACTGATTTTAGTCGACACTTGAATCTCGATAATAATAATAATAATAATAAATAATTAAGATGCTTATTTTAATAATTCAAAGATATATAAAATTTAACTTTTAATCCTTAGCCCGTTATCAAACGATTTTAAAATTAACACATCTCGCAGTAGAGTAAAATGACGTTCCATCAACATTTAGTAATTTGTTTCAAGCATTATAATTTCTCACTTAAAGTGTATATTCTGATTTTATCCCAGTTTATTTACTACAACGAGTAACGTGTTCTAGTTAAATCAATGCATACGTAAACATAACCTTATGTTTAAAATGAAACCAGTTTTACAGAGTTTTTAGCTCCAAAATACATGACCAATTATCTACTCATGTTCTATATTACAAAATATGCCAAAAGTTTGCTATATTGACCCAAAATTAGTTCACACCAAACCTCAAACCGTCTATACTCGATATTCGTATCGTAAATTTTATTATAACTCCTTTCTCAAATTAAATTAAACAAAATCTTAACAATTCCATCACAAGCTTCTAGTATCAAATTATTAATATATGAAAACAAGGATTTTACGAGTAATACAAATTACTTATTACGATTTACCAACCAAGGTTGAAGGAAAATAATTTCACATTGTCATTTTACTCTCTATAAGAGTTTACTTGTTACAAGACATATTATAGGTCATTTTTATCCAAAAATTTCATTCACCATTTATTTAATATGTAAAACACTTTATGTTTAAATCATTCGATCAACAAAGTTTAATGCTTATTTAACTCACACAAATGCCGGACCTCGTCATGTATAATATCGAATTCAAAATAATGAAACAACAAAACAAAATGAAATAAACGAAGCGAGAATACGTATGTCAACTAAGTGTTGTTATAGGCCTCGGATGAGTCTCGAAATCGTACACTACAAAATTAACACAAACCAACCAAATTTCAAGTTATCGCGATTGGTCACAACACTAGCCTATCCTTAAAACGCATATTTAAATCCAAGTAGGATGATAAAAACGATTAAATAGCGATACGCCTCAACCATGTTTCATAACATACACATGTGATTCGTCGCTACGATGTACGCATCGTTGATTATACTTCGTCTATGTTATAGTTACGCCAACTAACATATCAAACCCATAAGGAATAAAGGAAATAGAGTAATACGTAAGTAAATTACGTTTCAAAAGGAAATGTCCAAAATGACACATCACGGTGCGATAACGACAATCGAGATCAATCTAATCAATATACAATATGTTACGAAGCGTTATTTACGTATCTAGAGTATCAAATGAGGTTCACACTTGGTTATTCGATCAATAAATTAATTATCAAGATTGATAATTAGCGTTGAGGCTAAATTCTCAACAAAACCGCATTTTAAATGTACGATAATTACCCAAGGACCATTGCTTTGCGTGCAATGCCTTTGAATACCATAGTATATACATACTTATACATACAATCATTCCTACATACATGTAGGATTACAACGCGGTGTTGCCATAATGCAATGTAGCCCGTTATGCCAAATACATGCAACATATATGATAGCCGTATAAATGTTTGTAAATTACGATGATAAGTACCCAACGTACATAATAATATATCTCAATATATATCATAGTATTTAATTACTAAATACTAGGAGATTCATGTCAGTTTTGAGGGACACATCTAAAATATAAAGCAATGCTAAAGAAATCTTACCGGAGCCATGCAGGATAGTTGTGTGCTTGGACAATTTCTTACGACACCAAAAGTTATAGTTTAGGATTTTTCAAAATGACCTAGTTCTCTATAACTCATGGCTCTGATTACCAATCTATAACACCCCCAATAAATGCTATGCGCAGCGGAACTACAACATTTGGGTGCTACCTAGTTATCATCACACATAAGCTATATTAAACGACTCAAAGAGACGTAAAAGTTTAAACATAAATTTAAACATTATTAAAATCATACAAGTCTACAGTTTTTCCAAATCCCAAGATAATACTAAACAGAGTTTGCGTTAGGTCCCCACTGAATCTCAACCCAAAAGTACATTTTTGCTCACATGACAGAAAAGTAACAGAGTTTTAAATTAAAGGGTGGAAAAACAAGTAGACCGCCAAGCCACAACAACTTCCATCCTCGCATGCTCCGCTGCTATCAATCTTGGTTACCTGAAACACATGCTTAATACTGTCAACACAACGGTTGAGCGAATCTATAGGTTTATCAAATCATAAGTTAAACATAAGTATTAAAAACCAATCATGATCATTCAATAGCATTGTCGCGCAAAAAATCTATTATTCAAGGATATGACAATTGTGTTTAAGCTCATGACACTAATCCGTTAACTCAATCACCCGCGTAATAATTACCGACATGATTCAAATGAAACCAGTGCCCCTACTAAAGGCATCAGTTGCAATTATACCTTATCTCTTATCACAAATTATCCGTCCGCAGGGGGTACCCAACGTACTAGCCCTCGTCTCGGATAGGGTCGTCAACCCCATAGTACTATCACTTTGTATAAGCGGCTATTTCCCCCTTCGCAAGGGCAAGACAATAGTTAATAGTTCATGAAATTAGGGCCTTTTGCAACTAGGTACTCAACACAATTTCGAGGCAACATTCGGATCCAACAATCATTCATGACTTATGTTCATTTTCATTTAAATAGCATGTATCCCCCTCGCGGGTAAAAATATTTGAAATAAGTAAAGAGCGAGGCTATAGACTCACCTTAAGTAGTAGTGGTAGTATTAGTAACTACGACGTAAACGAAATCGATCACCGACGATGAGGATGCCCCGGGAAATCAAATACAACACCTAACGAATAAACACGTAATGAATCAACACATCAAGTACCTTCAAGTACTGTATGTATATAATTAAGAACACTCAAGGTTCATATAAACTCACGCCAAAAATCCATACAAGTGATATTTACTAGACACGAGCCATTTTTATACTTTATTAAAACTATTACTCATTTTACAATTCTGCCGGTACATACCGAATGTACGGGCTGTTTTACCTCACTTAGACCACTCCTAAAAATCTGAAAAAATTTGTAAAAATAACTTATAATCTGTAGAAACCCCATACCAAATTTCATAAAAAGTTTTCACTTCTAAGACCTTCTGCCCGACACATCTTTGAAGTACAAAATTCGGACAGTTTTGCACACTCGACTTGTAAGATCATTTTGACCATCTTAACCAATACCATTTGCAAATCCGACTCCTGATTATGAAAATAGACTCAAAATGCTAAGTTTAGGGCATGAGAACAGCCCTTGACCATTTTTGAAACTCAACTTATAGTCCTCGAGATTTGACCCAATATCGACAACAATTTCGTATTGTGTCGATACGCATCTCCCGGTACACGAATATTAAAAATAGCATAACTTCCTCCTCGTTTTGAGTTAGAAGCTCTAACTTATACCAAAACGAAGCTAAGACAAAGCTCTACAACAATATCTCATCATCTAGACCTGGACTTACACTTAAACCCACTAAAATACCCCTAAAGTTTCTGATCTAAAAATACCTCTTTCAAAACCGTAAAAATCATCATTCCAACACTTTTCCTTACATCCTAGACCTATTCCAACATCAATTAACCAATCCAAAACATCCTAACTATCCTTAATCACTTGTATGAACAATCACAACAAAAACCCATTTCATAAATCACACATGCAATACAAAGATAATAATAATAAAATAATAATAATAAGGAGATGGAACCTTACAATGATTAAATGGATCGAAAACACCAAGAACACCCAAACCCCCCACATATTTCGTAGGTTTTGGGGCTGTGGAACACCAAAAACATAATCCCAAGCTTGATTGATCACTTAATTAAGATCATAGCAACATTAGAACAACAATACATGTGTTTAATTTGATCAAATCAACCATTTTACAAAAATTAATCTTGAAAAATTAAAGTGGTTGCATGGTGGATTTTTGTGGTGGGATTTACTTAAAATGATGTTACAAACATGGATCATTGCTTAGATTTCTTAAAAATGAATTTTTGATGGTGGATTTAGGTGGTGGTGGGTTGGCCGTGAGGTAGAGAGGAAGGGAGGAGGAGAGAATTTTTTTTTTGAAGTTAAAAATGAAGAGTGTGTGTTTGTTTGTTTATTTTGTAAGGTTAGGAGGGACCAAAGTGAAATTATGGATTTCTTTTGGCCTTAAATGGCAAACAAGTATTTAAAGAGCGGGATTATGACTAGTAGTCGATTTTAAAATTTTACGGGAGTCGGGTTTAGTCTCGGCTACCTCAAAATAATTTTAAATGGTTCAAACGCACACAAAACGAATATACATATGTTTCCGACTCGACTTAACACGTACTAAAAATAAAAATCTCGAAAAACTTAAATATCGATCAATCGATAATAAAATGTAAGTTTTGGGCATCCGTCGGTATCGTAGTCGTTATCGGTTCTTCTAAATCGTCAAACGTTAAATTACGACCGTAAACGTTGGTTTCAACTTAAACCGTCAAGTAATTCCACGATAAAAATTCTTAAAAATTTCAAAAATATACGTAAAATAGGATTAAATAATTGACGTTGGGCTCGGGATATCACAAAGATCCTACTCTAGGAATTGCTGATAGTGGATGCTCTAGTAGCATGACAGGAAATAAAAGTCTTCTATCTAACTTTGTACCATTTCAAGGCGGAAAGGTCTATTTTGGAGGAGGTGAAGGAAGGATCATTGGCAAAGGAACGATTCAGACGCCTAATCTTAATTTTGAGCAGGTCTACTATGTGGAAGCACTTCAACACTTCAACTTGATATCTGTCTCTCAGATTTGTGACAAGAAGCAGTTTGTCCTCTTTACGGATACTGATGCACTAGTGTTATCCAAATACTTTAAACTCCCGGATGACTCACAGGTTCTACTCAGAATCCCTAGAAGACACAATCTCTATAGTATCAAGCTGAATGAAGTCAATCCTACTGGTCAACTAGCATGTTTGGTTGCTAAAGCCTCAGAAGATAAAGCCACTCAATGGCACCGAAGGATGGGACATGTGAACTTCAAGACCATTCACAAACTAGCAAATCTGAATCTGGTCTCTCGTTTACCCCCCAAGTCATTTAGAAATGATATCAATTGTCTTGCATGCAGCAAAGGCAAACAACATAAAGCATCCTTCAAGGCCATTACTGCTCTCATCCTTATAACTGAACTATTGCAGCTACTACACATGGATTTATTTGGTCCTACCTCTATTAGGAGCATTGACCACAAACAATTCTGCGTTGTGGTAACTGATGGGTATAGCAGGTTTACATGTGTTTTCTTCATGGCTGCCAAGAGTGAGACCTACTCAATTCTCAAGGACTGTATTATACTTATAGAGAATCAGTTGTCCAAGAAGGTTAAAGGTATTCGATATGATAATGGAACATAATTCAAAAATGCAGACCTCATAGCACTTTGTAATTCTAAAGGCATCAAAAGAGATTATAGTGCATCAAGAACTCCTCAACAGAATGGCGTAGCAGAAAGAAAGAACAAGACTCTAATAGAAGCTGCAAGAACAATGCTTGCCGATTCCAAGCTTCCAACCATGTTCTGGACAGAAGCTGTTAATACTGGAAGTTATGTTTTGAATAGAGTTTCTATTTCAAATCCTCACAAGAAGACTCTCTATGAGCTACTAACATCCAAAGTACCAAACATTGCTCATTTGAAGGCATTTGGGTGTCCTGTCACCATTCTGAATACTAGTGACTATTTGGGGAAATTTGATGGCAAGGCAGATGGGGGATACATTGTGGGATATTCAGCTCACTCTCCGGCTTATCCTGTTTACAATCTCCAAGCTAAGCGAGTAACTGAAACTATAAATATCAGGTATTTTAAGGAGAAGTCAAACATCCAAGGCAAGAGTCCTGAATGGTATTTTGATCTTGATTATCTTAGTGATTCATTAGGATATTTTAATTTCAAAACTAACCATGATGCAGGTCCACAAGTGTTTGCAACTTCTAGTACAGGTGCTCATTCTAGTCTTTCAGACTCCGATGACGAGGATGATATTTTTTTTCCATCCTATTCCACCATAGTCTCTCCTACTACTCCTAGTGATGCAACTCCATCAGATATATTGGACTCACAAGGAGCTCTTGACACATTACTCAAGCAACAACTAGAAGCTAATGCAGCAGCTGCTCAAGGTGGCTTTGAGTTTCCCTTGAATACTTCTGCTGACAAAGCTGCTCCTAGTACTCCAATTGTTACTCCTAGTGCTAGTTCAACACCTATTGGTAGTCCATCTAGTGATTCCACTTCCCATACTAGATTCTCAAGTCCTTCTGACATGGGGAACTATCAAAAGAAGTCTTCCACCAAGCTGAATTATATTCATAAGCAACCAATAGATGGCATTTTCGACTCTGCTTCATATGATGATGACTTTGTTGGGGATCTTAATAACTTGGCACAAGAAGTGGAGGTAGCTTCCAATCCAGTGTTGCAGTCACATAAAGACCATCCTACTACTCAAATCATTGGAGATCCTGGTTCTACTATCAAGACTCGCAAAATGCATAAGAAGGCCACGTCTGATCATCATGCTCTTGTGAGCTATATTGAGGATCAAAAGCGTAATAATCATACGGACTTTCAACATTGTTTGTTTGCTTGTTTTCTTTCACAGGTGGAACCTAGATCAGTCTCTCATGCTCTTGAGGATCAAAGTTGGGTGGAGGCTATGCAGGAGGAGATGCAGCAGTTCTTGTTTCAGAATGTTTGGATCCTAGTTGACTTGCCGGATGGAAAGACAGCAATTGGTACCAAATGGATTCTCAAAAACAAGAAAGATGCAAGGGGTATTGTGGTGAGAAATAAGGCGAGGTTGGTTGCACAGGGTCATACAAAACTTGAAGGCACTGACTACACTGAAGTTTTTGCTCATGTTGCTAGGATTGAGGCCATTCGTCTGTTTTTGTCTTTTTCTTCTTATGTTGGCTTTACAGTTTTTTAGATGGATGTCAAGAGTGCATTTCTCTATGGCAAGATTGATGAGGAAGTTTATGTTATTCAACCTAAGGGCTTTGTAGATCCACTTCATCCCAAGAAAGTTTACAAGGTGGTCAAAGCTCTCTATGGACTTCATCAGGCTCCTAGAGCTTGGTATGAGCGTCTTTCAACTTTCTTGTTGAAACATGGCTATAGAAGAGGAACAATTGACAAAACACTATTTCTCAAGAGGAATACCAAGGACATTATCCTTGTTCAGGTTTATGTGGACAATATTATCTTTGGTTCTACTAAAAAGGAAAGGTGTGATGAGTTTGAACAACTGTTGAAGGGTGAATTTCAGATGAGTGCTATGGGAGAGCTTACATTTTTCCTTGGTCTTCAAGTCAAGAAACAGTCGGATGGAATCTTCATAAGTCAAGATAAGTTTGTTCATGAGATCCTTCAGAAGTTTGATATGGATCCTCTTAGACCAGCAGCAACACCTTATGAAGTTGCTAAAGTCAAACTCAAGAATGAGCCAGATCCTCCGTTAAATGTTCACATGTACAGGTCCATGATTGGCTCACTCATGTATTTGAATGCATCACGTCTGAATATTATGTTTGCAGTAAGTGATTGTTCTAGACATCAGGTGGCTCCAGCGATTTCTAACTTGAATGCAGTCAAGAAGATTTTCAAGTACATCAAGGCTCAACCCAAGCTAGGCTTGTGGTGGTATCCTAGAGAATCACCTTTTGTACTTGAAGCATATAGTGATAGTGACTATGCAGTTGCTAATAATGACAGAAAATCTACTACTGTTGGTTGTCAGTTTTTGGGTCGAAGACTTATCTCATGGCAATGCAAGAAACAGACGATAGTAGCTACTTCTTCAACAGAAGCTGAATACGTAGCTGCTGCTAGTTGTTGTGGACAAGTTTTGTGGATACAAAATCAGATGCTTGATTATGGGTTCAACTTTATGAACACCAAAATTTTCATTGACAACCAAAGCACTATATGCATTGTGAAGAATCCTATTTTTCATCAACGTACAAAACATATTGAAATTTGGCACCACTTTATCCGGGATGCCAATGAGAAGAAGTTGATACAGGTTCTTAAGGTTCATAAATGTTGTTGATCTGTTGACTAAAGCCTTTGATGGTCCTGGGTTCAACCACTTGGTGGTTCACATTGGAATGGTCAATCCTTGAGACCTAGGATTAAGGGGAGGCTAAGCCTAAGGGGAGGCTTAGTGTACATATTTACTTGCACAGATTAACATATTGGTAGTTTTTAACAACAGATTGTCTGGATGTTTACGGTGTGTGCTACTTCTAGTGGAGGATTTTGCTCACTTCTGGTGGTAGTCTTCATTAATGGTTGGCTTCTAGTCATTAATGGTTGGCTTCTAGTGGATAAAAATCCTTCCTTATCAGTCATGGTTGGCTTCTAGTCTTGGTTTGGGTCACTGTTCACTCCGTTGACTTTTGTTGACCACATTGTGCTTCTAGTGTTGACCCTTATGCGTTTTGACTTTTAGTCAATGCAAGCTAATTCTGGTATATATCATATTCTTTAACTTTGGTAACTAGAATTTGCAAATTAAGTTAAAAGGGGAAAGTGGTTACTTTACATTAAAATGCCTAATTTCAAAGGGTAACCCACGTTATTAAGGGTCAATGAACAGTTACAAGACCATTATTTATGGTCAATTACCCCCCCTTGACTCATTCATCACAATCATAACACACACACACGCTCCTACTCTCTCAAACCCTAACCAACCAACTTCCATCCCTTCTAATCAACATCAATGGCTGCTTTGGTCTACCAACCCGCTCACAATAAGGTAGCGTATCTGGGAGATGGTCCTAAACATGACGAATTCACAGACATCCTAGAGTTTATTGAGGCTTCTAACCTCATGTATGCTTTTACTGTTTGCCCAGTTGTTTTTGATAGTGTGATTCGCCAGTTTTAGGATACTGCTGAACTTGTGGCTGTTTTGGGTCGCCCACTTGAAATCCATGCTACCATTGATGGACGTCCTTATGTGGTTACTGAAGCTTCTATTAGGAGTTCCCTTCATCTTCAAGATGAAGGTGGTGTTGTTTCCATCCCATGCTGAGGTTTTAGAGGGGATGGCTGCTATTGGTTATAACCATGGGGGGAATTTTAACTTCCAAAAGAATAGGTTTTCCCCCTAGTGGAAGCTTCTAGTGAATTTTTTGATTCACTGCTTAAGCCCCAAGTCTGGGAGTTGGGATGCCTTTCCCATTCCTTTAGCTACTAGTTTAATCTGCATAGCACAGGGTAGGGTGTTTAATTTTTCTCGCTATTTGTTTGATGGGATGGTTAGCAATTTGACTAGTACTGGATCTAGGTAGAAATTTTTAATGTATCCTAGGTTTTTACATTAGATACTTGTGTGTTTACCTCGTGATAGGGTGGAGTATGAGACCCCCAAGCTTACTGCTAGAGTTTACTACAATATGGCTCTTGGGTTTAAAGGGGATTGGAGGCCCCTTACTGATGCAATGCTGCGCCTTGCCGAAGGTCCTCCTGATGTTGTTCCTCTAGCTGCCGAAGCCGAGGAGGAACTTCCATTAGGAGATGATCCTATAGAGGAGGAGCATCCTGCTGGTGGTGCACCTAATGTGGTGGTGGAAGAGCCAGTTGAGGAAGTGGTGGTTGAACCGCCATCCACTTCCAAGGCTACCCCCTCTTCTATGCCACATTCGTCTCCATTTTTGGATACTCCCCCTCCTAGTCCAACACCTCACTCTACTGATAAGCCCTCTAGTTCTCGTGCTCATGATGATGACCCCTTTATTGCTTATGGTTCCAATGAAGCCTTCCCAGATCCAAGTCCTCTTGGTGGGAAAGCGGAGGAGCCTGCTACACTGACTTCTTTTCTTGATCTCATGCACAGGTACCATGAAAGGATTCTTTCTTTAGATGCGGATTTGAATCAACATCGTCAGCTTACCAGGGAATTTGTTCTTCCAATGGCTGACCGGATTAAAGCTTTGGAAACACAGTAGAGGACGAGGAAGAAGCATTTGGTACAGTCTGATTCTAATACGGAGGTTGAGGATCTTGTGGAGGATGGCTTGAATTTGCTGGCGAAGGCTGCTTTTGCTGATAAGCCATATGCTTATTTGCCAATTCCTCCTACTTCATCAAGCATCCCTCCTACTGCTGCTACCCCTAGACCAAAGGAAGATATTGCTGGTACTACTGCTGGTCCAACTGCTGGATCGTCTCATGATCCTAAGGGGAAAGCCCCTATGACTGATTCTCCCTCACCCCCTCGCAAGCGTACTCACAGACAACTTGAGGAGGACAGGTTGGGTGAGGAGGCTGCACAGAGAATGCAAGCGGAGATTGACCAAGCTGCTAGGGCTGAGGAAGAAGCTCTTCAGACGCAAAGACGTGAACAGTTGCAACATGATGCTATGCATTGGGATGATAACGATTGGATGTAGGTGCTCACTATTCTTACATCTGACTATTCGCAGTTTACTGATCTCTTGGGTGCTGATGTGAATGAGCAGAATTGTATTCCTCGAGCTATGGCGTTAATGCGTAAGCAACAATTATCGCTTGCTGCTCAACTGCGTGAAAAGCGTAAGAACAGGCCTTTGACAAGAACCGAGGAGAGAAAGTTAATGCAGAGGTATGTCAAATATCAGTCGGGTGCTTACTTTACTGTTGGTTGGACATGGGAACGAGCTAGGGCATTGTCTTTTGACGAGCTTAAGGATCTATACGAACGAATGATCAAGCGTCAGAACACACCGGTTCTGGAGCGTTTCATCAATCGTCCTCCTCCATGAATGTTTCCTACTTCTCAACCTGTTGTTGCTCCTGGTTCTTCATCTGATGTTCCTCTTGGTTCTACTGGTATCCCATCTGTTGTTGATGTTTCTACTGCTGGTACCACACCTACACCTTCGGTTTGTCATCCTGTTTCATCTTTGGGTCCTCCTACCACCACCACTTATGCTACCACTACCACCACCACTGTTACTCCTTCTATGGCATAACCCTCACCACCCGTGACTGATTCTCAACCTACTCCTTCTCCTGGCGCACCTACCGTTGCTCCTTTGGTTGGACAAGGTGTTGATTCTACTTCTTTTGATCCTATTCCTGCTGCGAAGGTAAAGGTTGAAACCTCGTCTGGTGTTCCAACTCCTCGTCGTTCCATTCGCAAGAAGATGGCTAGACGTGGCAAGTCTGTTCCTTATGAGAAGCGTGTTCCAGAGAACCTTATTGATGCAGCTTCTGACAGTGACTCAGAATTACCAATGGGTACGGGGTTTATTACTGCTTGGACAGTTAAGCCATCCACGACTATTCCTGGTACTTTCACCCATAGGATTTCCATCAGTGATGGTTAAGTTCGTTATGCTTCAGGTTTTGTAGGAATGATTCACACGACTTATAGAATAAGAAATAAAGATGAATAAGATCAAGATTAAAACTAAGAATGGAATATTAGATTAGATGAAGAAGAATTAGAAAGATACAAGGTAGATGTTTCTAGTGAGAGAAACTAAGGAGAGTTTCTCTCTCTAAAACAAGAAGAAGAGAAAAGATACAATGGGAGACACACACACAAATGAGGGAGGATGGGCCTTTTATACTAAGACTTACAAGGTTAGGAGGCCTTCCTCATTTGTGTGTTCGGGACTAATTCCCGTTTCATACATAACAATAACATAGAACTCTCGACTACGTTGAATAGCATTTTTCACGAGCTTCGCAACGGTATATTATATGACCATCACTTTAAATACTTCTAACAATCTCCCCCTAAGGGGTGGTCATATAATATGTGACTTCACTTCTTTGACCATCACTTTAAATACTTCTAACAATCTCCCCCTAAGTGGTGGTCATGTATTATGTGACTTCACTTCTTTATTGTTGCAGACTTTGAAGCTCGTTGTCTTGAGAGTTCTTTCATCGATCCTTTCATGACTTGTGATCTTGGATCTTTGATCTTTTCCTTGACTTGATCTTGTAACTTTGCCAGCTTGTGTTCTTGTGTCTTTACCCACATGCTCATGTTTTGTGTTGACATGACAGCTTATTGACATTCTCCCTTGATTATCAGAGTAGCGGAAGTCTTTGTCTTTAGATGTTCTTGAGCTTTCTTCAATAATCCTGAATATGTGGCCTTGAATTGCGACTCTTGAGATAACGCCACCGTTTGCATTCCACCGGTTTCCCGTTATACAGTAAGAATACTGTACCTGTGATCAGGTAAGTTCAAAGAACTTCCTTGACAGGATTTCCAGCTATGGTAGCCGTTCTCAATACTTGAATATATCGAAAGATAATTCATAGTAAGGAGTAAATCATACAGTTCCATTCTGCTGATTAAGTCGTCAATTCAGTTTCCTGGAACAAGTTTGAATCAATTAAGAATCAAACCATCGTTGCTTTCCAGTTGACACAAGTTTGATTCATATAGAATCACACAAGTTACCTACCGCAGTGCTGTTTGATGATGACACTGGAAGGATTTCCATTCGTCACTGTAAATACTAAAAAGTATTACTCTAAATGTTCTGGCAAGATCATAAAGATATTGCGTCGAGACCTGGAACGAGTTTGAATCAATTAAGAATCAAACCACTGTTGCTTTCCAGTTAACATATGTTTAATTCAAGTGAATCTTACATATGACCTACCGCAGTGCTGTTTGATGTTAACACTGGAAGGATTTCCATTCATCACTGTGAATACTAAAGAGTATCACTCTGAATGTTCTAGCAATACCACAAGGATAGAGCGTAGGACTCTGTAAATCATCGCTTGTGTTCTAATGATGAACAACAATTGATCTATGGAATAAGTGTCCTAATGAGATTTTTTGATGAATCTCGTTGGCTCTAGACTCTATAAGTGCATGTTTATTTGGTGATCGGAGGCTGGAGCAGACTGCCACCTATTCAATATCTACTATCTCGGAGTGAGAAAGTTGATAGAAATGAGTTGAACTCCGTGACAATAAAACAAACTTCTTTTGAGAGAAGCTTGAGTAGGCTGGGAAGGGTTGTGCATTGCATCACTGGGTCCATGATGCCTTGTCTTCAGTATCAGAAATCATCAAAGTGATTCTGATAATAGATGTATTGACCCGGTTTCTGCCTAAGTTGTATGGAGGGCTTCTTTCTTTACACCCTTTATCCTTACATTTCTTTTTCATTCTTCAACCCCTTCAATGCTTACCAAGACGTCATAACTAGCACCTTATTGTGATTGTTCCAGTGCTAGCTTAAGTCATTAGTCGGCATTATTCCCGTACACTCATCTACTCCATCTTTCCTAAGGACTTCTAAGTTCTAATGGATTGTCCCTGGGAAGATCCCTCCGGTTCTGGTTGGATCATAGGACGAATACCTAACCACCTTTTGACACCAATACCATCGTGAATTTATGTGTTGAAGGGTATAGATATCGTAACCAGAAAAATCAATTGAAAATGCAGTCAAGGTGTTGATGAAATCAATGTTTACACCTTGAAAGTTTTCTATATCACCAAAAACGCTCCCCCTACATATGTGCATCATAAAAGGGAAGGTTTTTGCACATATTAGGAAGAGAAAGCACTTACATCAAAGATATTATCCAAGACAACACATTTTAATCACTATTCTCCCCCTCAAAAATTGCATGAAATTGAAATTTTTGTGAAATTAGTGATGAAACATGGAGAGAATAATGTGTCATGAAATTTTGGAACAAATGTTTATGAAATCATTATACTCCCCCTTGAAAAGAGATTCTATTTAAATAGGGGAGTATATGAGCACATTGTTTTGAAATACCTTGAAAAATTATGCTCAAAAGTCCGTGAAAATTGGGTTCATGAGCTTAAAACTTTGAATGTTTTGATAAAAGCTCATGACCGAGAAAAGCGAATTTCTCGTTGTTAAGGATAAGTCAACGACTTTCCTTTCTTTTGGGGACCGGGTTATAGTCTGACATGTGACTATAAGCCATCGTGAGAAGAAAGAAGAAAAAACATGTTTTGAAAGCATTTGAACTCTCATTCGAACTTTATGTACGTACCCGTGTCGTTATTGAACAACATTTCTAAGTGCGTCCATATTATCGATGCTGAGAGACATGTCGAAGAAGAATATTTTTTGGTATTTTTGAAAAATTTTCACATTTTTTATTTTGTTTTTATAAGTTTTATATATTTGTATTTTGATTTTCAATGTTTTTGAAAATAATCCAAAATAGACCTTTGTACAGCAGAAGAAGGTGATGTCGAATGTACAGAATTGGAACCCTTTGAAGAAATGGATTCAGAATCTGCTGAAGTACCTGCAATGACAGAAGAAGAATTTGCACAAATACTAGTGTTAGGAGTAACAAATGCATTTTCTACATTCAAGACACTCGCATTAGTGCTGGAGCAGGTGTCATCACTCTTCTTGATGGGAATCCACTTAAGACCGACTTCCTTAAAGATCCTACCCGTGGGTTTCCACTGAAGACTAGATCGAGGATTAGTGTTCTCTTGCACAACGGAAGACTTCTTTGGAGAGAAACTAGATCCTGCATTGATCCGCCTTGAGGATTTATTGTCATTGCTTTTCTTTGTGACGGGTGGGAATCTCCTTGTTGGCTTATGGGATTCTGCATTCTTTCTCTGTGTGAAAGCACGAGAGTTTACCTCATATAGGTATTGCAGAATGCAATGAGCATGATTTCCATGGTGAATGCCCTTTTTGCACGTGGGGCATACAGGGAGTTTGGGATTCTCGAAAGGTCTTGTGTACCTAGGGTTTGCTGACCGTTCAGGCACTATGTTCGAAACACGGCTACCTATTGGTGATTGCCAATTCCTAGGTTGTTGGGAAGGGGTCCTAGGTTTTGGTTGATTACCATTAGGTGTGTGTTGAACTCTAGCGGTTGTTGTTTTACTAGGTTTTGAATACACATGGTTTACTTTCTGACTGTTCCCTTTTTGCTTACCATCCCCTAGGTTTTTGGTTTGACCAACGTCATTTGAACCATTAGATTCCTTTGTGGGCGTAAGAGTCACACACTTGGGAGTACTCTTAGGAGTAGTGCAAGGTGCATTCACAGAGTTGTGTTTAGCAAGAGTGGGTTTTCTAAATGGAGGAACATAGGGTGAGATGGCTGGTTTTGGTACAGTCGATGGCACATCGGTATTAGGAGGTAACCTAGAAACATTAGAAGGCGGTTTTCCTAAGATAGATGGCTTTGGTACTTTGTACGCATTGGGTTGTCTAAAAACTGATTTTACAACCTTAGCTTCCACAGTTTTCCCACCCATCTTTCCAACAAGTTTCTGCAACTCAGCAATCGCGATGTCTTTGTCTTGCAACTGAGCTTTCAGATCAGAAATATCCTTACTCTTTTCATTCAATTCACGAAATGATTCAGAGAGTTTTACTTGTAAATTATGGTCATCAGGAACTTTTCCAACTTTGGTTTGCAAAGCAAGTTCAAGAGAATGACAATGTTTCTGAAGAAAATCATATCGGTGTTGAAGAATCGTGAACTCTTTTTGATTAACATTTGTTGAAGGCTCACTGTCATGATATTCACCTCCTAACTGAGCTTTTAGTTGTTCGATTGTTTGTTGCAGTTCATTGTAAGCTTTATCATACGAGAGTTTGTCATCCTTACATTCATCACATTTTTTGACATATTTATTCCAAAGATCGGTGAATTCGTTGTCCTTTTTGATGACATAAGACTCCATTTTCTCTTTCGTACGATCAAGCTCATTTTGGAGGGTTTCATTGTCTGACACAGAGATGTTTACCGCAACGGGGTTACTATCAACACAATCACCACTGTCACTTGATTTCGAGAGACATGCGAGGTCGCTTTCCAAAACTTTAATTCTATCAATAGATTCATCAGCCTCCTTCGCCAAAGATTTAAAGTCTTCAACAAATTTGGCTAGTTCTTTTAGAAAAGCGTTCTCAAGATTGCCTATCCTCGCATCAACTTGATTAATAATCGGATTGATTTCAGTATGAAGCACTTTTTGTAACTCGACATGAACGGGTGATGTAAAGTTTCCTCCAGTCATTTTGGCGTTAACAACTCGTTTGAGAATGACAAAATTATCTTTGAGCTCGTTAAGAAATCGTCGTGCAACACTCGGTTTAGGAGGATCCTCTGTCAATTCCTCACTAGGTAGCAAAAGCAATTCGGTACTAGTTTTAGATCGAACAAAAACCGTTGGAGGATTAACTTTTGGATAGTAAACAGGTGTCACTTCTTTATCAAGCTTTTTCATTCTTAAACGAGTTTCTTCAGCAAGTTCAGTAGTTTCCTCAGAATCATGCACACTAGGAGGATCATGCTCATCAGACAGGAGCACACTACCATTATATAGAGTTTGATTTGTGGCCTGAACCTGCTTAAGATATTCTGGATTGGGAGGAAGAGGACAACCTAAAGCCATTTTGTAACGGGTGTAATTTATCTCATTCACTTTAGGTGCGAGCATATTTATCGTCTGCATAGATTGTCCACGTTTTACCAAAAGGTTGTCTAAGTCCCTAATCCTATCCTGAGCATTGCAAAAATCCTCAAGAAGCCCATCTTCTCGAATTTTGAAATCATGTTTCAGCTTTTTTATTTCTCCTTTTAAATCAGAAACGATAGATTTTTCAGTTGAAAGCTGTTTATTAAGAGAGGTGATTTCATCATTCAATTCGCTTATCTTTTTTGCACTACTTAAATGTAAGGCATTTAATTTCTTAGTGGTGCATTTTTCTTGATAAACCGATGTAGCATGAGCTTGTTCAAGTTCCTTGATTTTAGCATGATGAATCTCAAAACTTTTCTCCCGTTCCTTATATCCCGTAAGCTCAGTGGTCAATTTGGCATTAGTTTCTCTAAACTTATTATTAACCACATTCGCATGAGCAACATCCTTGGCAAGCTTATCAAATAATGATTTATAATACACATGCGTCTCGTCAGGAAGGGTTGTAGGTTGTGCTACTTGATCCCCACTAAGGTCCACACTGGGTGCATTAGAAATAATATTGCTATTATTCGTTTGAACCCCGTGTGTCTCAGTGGAAGGCTCAAGTGACTCAGTATACTCTTCCTCCTGATTAGACATATTATACAACTCATTAGCATTGAGACGTGGGTGTACCTCAGAGGAACCGTCTGAATCATACACAGGAGCTCTGTCAAGTTGAACTACCGATGTGGATGATTGCTGCGAATTAGCCATCAAGATGGAGTTGGGAGTCACCTCTTCTGCCTCATCATATGCTGCTGCAGATGCCATGAGATCAAACTCTTCAGCTAGAAGTGGAATTCCTGCTTCTTCCTTTTGTGCTATAAGAAGCTGAGATTGGAGATGGGCAACATTCCTCTTCTTTCTTACTTGTCTATCACGATGCTCAAAACCCGCAGCATCACTATCTTGTTGATAACTCATAGTATAAGTCGTGTGAAAAACAGGATCTCAATTCGTAGAAAGCGTGCGTTGGGGTGTCAACAAAATCAAAGTTTGCCAAAATTTTCCAGCCCGACAAAAAATTCCTCAGTCCGACAACACGGTAAGCCGAAAAAAATTTGAATCTCTAAGTTTTGAAATCGAGTTAGAAATAGCCAATAACTAGTAGGGAAAAAGTTTGAAAAAATGAAATTTTTAATGAAAAATAAAACCTAAAAAATTTGAAATTTGGCCTAAAAATTTGAATTTTGGTCCGAAAATTTGAATTTTTGGTCGAAACTTTTTTCGAATAGCCAAAATTTGAAATTGAAGCTTAAATGGCCTAAAAATGGTCTAGGAAAAATTAAATTTTACTATGGTTTTCCCGCAAAAAAACTCTTTTTTTTTTTTTTGATCTTCGTGTAAAGTATGTTCCGAGACTAGTCTAGATAGTGGCTAAGTCTAAAATTACTCAAACAGAATTTCCATCGGAATGTTGATCGGAATGATCCATCGGAATGTCCCTCTATCGGAATGTCCCTCTATCGGAATGTGCAGATCGGAATCCTAGATCGGAATGTGTAGATCGAAATCCTAGATCGGAATGTGTAGATCGGAATCCTAGATCGGAATGTGCTTCTATCGGAATGTCCTACTATCGGAATCCTAGATCACAATGATGACCTGTCGGAATGCTTAGATCGGAATGTTCAGATCGGAATCTTCAGATCGGAATGTGGCTAAGATCAATTTGGCAGAGTAACGTCTCAAAGTTCCTTAAAAACCGTCGGAATCCCAGATCGCAAAGAGCGATCGGAATGTCCAGATCGGAATAGGTATCGAAATCTTTAGATCGCAAAGTAAACCCCTTGGGTTATTGCGATCAAAACCGTACTTACCTTTCCCGAAATTGTAGCTATCGCAATAAGAGAACTTTCTTCCAACTTTTTAGGCAACGATTTTAGCAACTTTTAGGCAACAAATTGGCAACTTTGAGGCAACAAATTCGTGTTTTTGAGCTAACCAAAATACCCACAACACGAATACTTGGAACAACAAAAAAAACACGAAATTTTTTTTTTTGAATCTTTAGTAAAAAAATCAAAAACCCACGGAATTAACAAGAAACAAGGACAACACCAAAGAGCTATCCACGAATCCCTTGGCGAATGATACCACTTGTAGGAATGATTCACACGACTTATAGAATAAGAAATAAAGATGAATAAGATCAAGATTAAAACTAAGAATGGAATATTAGATTAGATGAAGAAGAATTAGAAAGATACAAGGTAGATGTTTCTAGTGAGAGAAACTAAGGAGAGTTTCTCTCTCTAAAACAAGAAGAAGAGAAAAGATACAATGGGAGACACACACACACAAATGAGGGAGGATGGGCCTTTTATACTAAGACTTACAAGGTTAGGAGGCCTTCCTCATTTGTGTGTTCGGGACTAATTCCCGTTTCATACATAACAATAACATAGAACTCTCGACTACGTTGAATAGCATTTTTCACGAGCTTCGCAACGGTATATTATATGACCATCACTTTAAATACTTCTAACAGGTTTGCAAGGTGTTTTGACTTGGGTAGATTGTAGGGATCTTATGTCGTTGTATGGGTTTGTGGATGCTGGTATGCCTACTCATCCTAGTGAGGTGCCCTCCTGGCCTGGTCTAACAATGTGGGCTGACTTGAAGATGATGCTTGATTCTCCTCCACATGCTCCACATTCTGGTGTCTGGAAGGACCAGCCACGCTGGGTAATCAAGAGATGGAAGATGTATGCTGGCTGTGGAGTGCATGTCTTGGAGTTGGAGTCTGGTGCCATGGTGTTCATGCTTACGGATCTGGACTATCCGTTAACTATTGCATCTATGGAGGCCATGCTTGCTTGTCACTTGCAGATCTCAAATGCCCCTTCCGAGAATGAGACTTCTATGGCTACTAATCTAGTAGAAGGGATACAAGCTCAGTTGCAAGCTGAGAAGGTGGCTGCGTCTGATATGTGATGGGAATGTTTGTAAGTTTTTTTTTTATGTTTTGTGTTTTATGTTAATATGTTTATACTGCAATTCTTTTTACCAATTGGTATAGTGATTGGTGACTTCCATTCTAGATAGTTAAAAAAAATACTTTTTTATAATATCTGCTTTACTTTAAACAAATGATGGATTTTACACTTGTGACTAATATAATATCTGCTTATACATTTTCAAAACATTGGGTTTCTTTTGATTGATTCACACTTGTGCTGGTTTGGCGTTTGATCTGGTGTTGGACCTGGTCCACACAACAAATGGGGCTCAACTCACCATGAGGGTACGACTTTGGTGTGATTCTCAAGGAAACCCTAATACATCAGCAACAGAATGAGTTGTGGATCTTTAGTAGACAGAAAGAGTTGTTTCTTCTCCAACATTCCATCTTCAAAGCTTGATCAGTGTGCGGTGGAGATGTTCTATGTCTCGTACATTCATAACTACCTTAAATACTAATCGACTAACATTTACACCAGGTAAAACACGACCAAACCTAAACAACAATAACCTCAATATGTGTTTTAATCATCCTAAACCTGTTCAAATTCCTTTTGCCCGGATTCTAGGTGGTTTATATGCACTAGAATTATAATTTAAGGTATTTTCTTGGTTTGGTTGATGGAGGCCAGTTTCGGCATTCTTGGCTGTTTTTATTCGTTTGATCTGTTTTCGACCGGTGTTAGTTCCTTTGACCAAGGTTTTCCTAGATAAAAGTTACTCGTTTTTTCAAGCTTCAATTTGCTTAATCGTGCTCTTAAAACGGAGTCATGTAGCACCTGTTATGGCATTTTTATTGCAGCCCATGTTTTCAGATAATATCTAAATGTGTTTTTGTATATCATTCCTCTGTGTAAGCTTCACAAGGATAAAAATAACATTATTTTCTTAAACAAAGAATGCAATATGTTGTTATATCACACTCATATCTTGACCATTCTATTATTGTGTGCGGTGGAGATGTTCTATGTCACGTGCATTTACAACTACCTCAAATATTTACCGACTAACCTCTACACCACGTAAAACACGACCAAACCTAAACAAAAATAACCTCAAAATGTGTTCTAATCATATTTAATCCATTCAAAATTATTTTTCCAGGATTCTAGTTGGTTTATATGGACTGGAAATGTAATTTAAGGTGTTTTCTTGGTTTGGTTAATGGAGGCTAGTTTCGGCATTTTGGCTGTTTTTATTCGTTAGATATGTTTTCGACCGGTGTTAGTTCCTTTTGACCAAGATTTTCCTAGATAAAATGTACTCATTTTTAAGCTTCAATTTGCTTAGTCGTGGTCTTGAAACGGAGTCATGTAGCACATGTTATGACATTTTTATTGCAGCCCATGTTTTTAGATAATTTCAATCTAAATGTGTTTTTGTATATTATTCTTCTTTTTAAGCTTCACAAGAATAAAAATATCATTTTGACATAAACAAATAATGCAATGTGTTGATATATCACAATCATATCTCGACCATTCTATTATTGTGTGCGATGGAGATGTTCTATGTCTCGTGCATTTACAACTACCTCAAATACTAACCGACTAACCTTTACACCAGGTAAAACACGAACAAACATTAACAAAACTAATATTAAAATGTGTTTTAATCATCCTAAATCCGTGCAAATTCACTTTGCCCGGATCCTGGTTGGTTTATATTGACTGGAAATGTAATTTAAGGTGTTTTCTTGGTTTGATTGATGGAGGTCAGTTTCGGCATTTTTTGCTGTTTTTATTCGTTTGATTTTTTTTCTACCGGTCATATTTCCTTTTGACCAAGATTTTCCTAGATAAAATGTACTCCTTTTTTCAAACTTCAATTTGCATAGTCGTGCCCTTAAAACGGAGTTATGTAGCACTTGTTATGGCATTTTTATTTCAGCCTATGTTTTTCGATAATTTCAATATAAATGTGTTTTTGTGTATTATTTCTCTTTGTAAGCTTCACACGGATAAAAATATAACTGTTGTCTTGAACAAAGAATGAAATTTGTTGTTATATCACACTCATATCTCAAGCATTCTATTATTGTGTGCGGTGGAGATGTTATATGTCTCGTGCATTCACAACTACCTCAAATAGTAACCGACTAACCTTTACACCAGGTAAAACACGACCAAACCTAAACAAAAAAAAACCTTAATATGTGTTGTAATCATTTAAAATCCGTGCAAATTCCTTTTGCCTGGATTCTAGGTGGTTTATATGCACTAGAAATGTAATTTAAGGTGTTTTCTTGGTTTGGTTGATGGAGGCCAGTTTCTGCACTTTTGGCTGTTTTTATTCGTTTGATCCGTTTTCGACCGGTGTTAATTCCTTTTGACCAAGGTTTTCCTAGATAAAATGTACTCCTTTTTTAAGCTTCAATTTGCTTAGTCGTGCTCTTGAAACAGAGTCATGTATCACATGTTATGGCATTTTTATTTCAGCCTATGTTTTTAGATAATTTCAATATAAATGTGTTTTTGTATATGATTCCTCTTTGTAAGCTTCACAAGGATAAAAATATAATTGTTGTCTTGAAGAAAGAATGCAATGTGTTGTTATATCACACTCATATCTAGAGCATTCTATTATTGTGTGCGGTGGAGATGATCTATCTCTCGTACATTCACAACTACCGTAATTACTAACCGACTAACCTTTACACCAGGTAAAACACGACCAAACCTAAACAACAATAACCTCAATATGTGTGTTAATCATCCTAAATCTGTTTAAATTCCTTTTGCCCGGATTATAGGTGGTTTATATGCACTAGAATTATAATTTAAGATGTTTTCTTGGTTTGGTTGATGGAGGCCAGTTTCGGCATTTTTGGCTGTTTTTATTCGTTTGTTCTGTTTTCGACCGGTGTTAGTTCCTTTGACCAAGGTTTTCTTGGATAAAAGGTACTCGTTTTTTCAAGCTTCAATTTGCTTAGTCGTGCTCTTGAAACGGAGTCATGTAGCACATGTTATGGCATTTTTATTGCAGCCCATGTTTTTAGATAATTTCAATCTAAATGTGTTTTTGTATATCATTCCTCTGTGTAAGCTTCACAAGGATAAAAATAACATTATTTTCTTGAACAAAGAATGCAATGTGTTGTTATATCACACTCATATCTTGACCATTCTATTATTATGTGCAGTGGAGATGTTCTATGTCTCGTTCATTTACAACTACCTCAAATATTAACCGACTAACCTCTACACCAGGTAAAACACGACCAAACCTAAACAAAAATAACCTCAAAATGTGTTCTAATCATATTTAATCTGTTCAATTTTATTTTTCCCGGATTCTAGTTGGTTTATATGGACTGGAAATGTAATTCAAGGTGTTTTCTTGGTTTGGTTGATGGAGGCTAGTTTCGGCATTTTTGGCTGTTTTTATTCGTTTGATATGTTTTCGAACGGTGTTAGTTCCTTTTGACCAAGATTTTCCTAGATAAAATGTACTCATTTTTAATCTTCAATTTTCTTAGTCGTGGTCTTGAAACGGATTCATGTAGCACATGTTATGACATTTTTATTGTAGCCCATATTTTTAGATAATTTCAATCTAAATGTGTTTTTGTATATTATTCTTCTTTGTAAGCTTCACAAGGATAAAATATCATTGTTGTCTTGAACAAATAATACAATGTGTTCGTATATCACAATCATATCTCGACCATTCTATTATTGTGTGCGGTGGAGATGTTCTATGTCTCGTGCATTCACAACTACCTCAAATACTAACCGACTAACCTTTACACCAGCTAAAACACGAACAAACCTAAACAATAATAACCTAAAAATGTGTTCTAATCATCCTAAATCCGTGCAAATTCAATTTGCCCGGATCGTAAGTGGTTTATTTTGACTGGTAATGTAATTTAAGGTGTTTTCTTGGTTTGGTTGATGGAGGCCAGTTTTAGCATTTTTGGCTGTTTTTATTCGTTTGATTCTTTTTTTTACCGGTGTTATTTCCTTTTGACCAAGGTTTTCCTAGATAAAGTGTACTCCTTTTTTCAAGCGTCAATTTGCTTAGTCGTGCTCTTGAAATGGAGTCATGTAGCACATGTTATGGCATTTTTATTTCAGCCTATGTTTTTCGATAATTTCAATCTAAATGTGTTTTGTATATTATTCCTCTTTGTAAGCTTCACAAGGATAAAAATATCATTGTTGTCTTGAACAAATAATGCAATGTGTTGTTATATCACACTCATATCTTGACCATTATATTATTGTGTGTGGTGGAGATATTTTTGGTCAAAAACGCAAAAACTTTAGGTGTTTGGCTTGAAATCTCGAAAATCAGCAAGTACATCTGAGATCCTTACTTTTAGGAATAATTTTGCAATATTTGAAATTATTGCGAAATAATTCGTCAAATCATTGCGAAATCATTCATCTGAAGATTGCGAAATCATTCGTCTGAAGATTGCGAAATCATTCGTCTGAAGATTGCAAAATTATTGAGAAATTATTCATCTGATTATTGAGAAATTATTCGTCTGATTATTGCGAAATTCTTGCGAAATTATTCGTTTGATTATGGCGAAATCGTTAAGTTTTGCACATTGCGAAATCTTGCCACTTATTCCTAAATTGTGCACATTGCAAAATTATAGCCAGTACTTTCCCGTCAAGTTAGTTCAATTTTTTCCTACACTAGTTTTTGGCTATTTCTAGCTCGATTTCAAAATTTGGCAATTACAAAATTTTTCGGTCTAACGTTATATCGGACTGGGGAATTTATTGTCAGATTGAATAAAAATCGTAATTTTCGGAATTTCAACCACAACCTAATCACAACAACGTCTACTTAAGATCCATATTCACTTCAACATTTCAGAGTTTATCGAGATGGATTCAACCGCAGAATATCGAGTGACAAACAACAACATCATGGTGGCAGGTAACAAAGAGAGACCGCCAATGCTCATGTCTGGTCGATATCCACAATGGCAATCACGATTTCTTCGATATCTTGATACAATACCAAATGGTGATCTTCTCGACGTTGCATCAAAGAAGGTCCTTATTATCTCACTACAATTACCATTCCTGCAACTCCAGCAACCGATACGACGCAAAGTACCAATGAAGAGACTATTGAGGAAACGTAAGAACACTTCAAGAAGAACTGTTTGAGGATTGATGTAGAGAAGGAGGCAATTTATATGATTCTTAGTGGGATTGGGGATGATATCTAATCAACGGTCGATGCATGTCCTACTGCGAAAGAAATGTGGGCGGCCATTGAACGCTTGCAACAAGGAGAATCACTCAATAAGCAAGATGTCAAAACAAACTTGTTTTGGAACTTTGGCAAGTTTACTTCATTGGATGGGGAATCAATTTATTCATATTACTCTAGATTCTACAAGATGATGAATTACATGACAAGAAATAACTTGGAAGTTTCCACAATGCAAGTCAATGTGAAATTCCTACAACAGCTTCAACCATAGTGGACACTATTTGTTACTTTGGTGAAACAGCAGAAAAAGTTAGATGAAGTCAACTATCATACGCTTTTTGACATTTTGAAACAATTTCAAAATGAGGCAAATGAACTTCGCGTTGAACGATTTGCAAAGACGGCTAATCCATTTTCATTGGTATCTACTACTCACCACTTCCAAGATCCTCGTTCTCGTGCTCCAAAGTCATACTCCACTCAATCATCCTCTCCATGATACTCTACTTCATCCAAGTCTTCAGCTTCCACAAGATCACGAGGAAAAGAACCAAGAGCACCATCACCACCATCTGAGCCATCATCTAAAGAGGACAGTGACGAAGAACAAGCTCAGAAGGATAGGGAGTTCAACCAACAAATTGCTTTGATTATGAAATCCTACAAGAAAAACTACAAACCCACCAACAACAATCTTTGAACAACATCTTACACAAGGAACCGATATGTTCAGAGTCCTCCAGGGTACGACACACATCAACGTGGTAAAAGTCCTCCTAGGTATGATCGACGTAATCAGACACATGTTAAGGGTTCTGCATGGTATGATCAACAAACTTCCAAGTATGATGCTCAGAGGATTTCTACTGTTGTTGGGAATAGGGAAACTGTTGGAAGTCAAGTGGTTCAAAAAAGTGGGATTCAGTTTTTTAATTGTCAAGGTTATGGGCATATGAAAAAGAAATGCAGGAAGCCAAAGAAGGGTTAGGGACTCCAACTATCATAAGGAAAAGATGCTGGTATGCAAAAAGATGGAAGCAGGGGTCAAATTGTCGGCTGAGGAAGGAACAATGCTTGATGACACTGACGATGATGCCTCCGACCAAAACTCGAAGCACATTACTCGTACATGGCAAAGATTGAAGAAGTTCTTAAAGTCAGTGAAGATGACAATGGTCCTATCTTTGACACTGAGCCAATCGATAAGGTACACACTGATGATGAATATAATATGTTTGGTGATATTCATGAGCATAATGAGCTACCAAAAGCCATTACTGACACATGTATGATGGAAAAGTTTGATAGCAATACCACACTCAATTCATCAGACATGCGCAATAATGTGTTTGAGGATGATTAACATGCAAATGAGTATGATGAATAGGAGCGTATTGCGCTTGCTAATTTAATTGCTACTTTACAAAAAGATGTCAAAGAAATTAGAAAGAGTCAAAAGAAATTAAAGAAAGCAAACGCTACGCTCACTCAAAGTTTTGAGGAAAGCAAAGCTGCAGTTATTAAATCTAGTGAGCTTCTTACAAGCTGCAGAGCTGAGCTTCTTCAAAAAGACAAAGAGCTTGCAAGGTACAAAGGGGTGTGATTAGTTCTGTAAAGGATGTTTTTGAAACTAAATACAACGAAACTCTTAAGATTTTAGAATAAGAGAAACGTAATTATACCACCTCATTAAGTACTGAACGACATAAAACGTATCTTTCTACCACTAAAGTGAATGAGCTAACTCAAAAGATAGGTTTTCTTCAAGAATATAAAACTAAACTTGTCACTACGAAAATGGAAGAGGTTGCAAACTTGAAAAAAGATTTCAAATCTAAACAAGATAAAGACATTGACAAAGTCGTGGAACTTGAAATTCAAATTGATTTTTATAAGAAATTTGTTTATAAAACAAATCAATCTTATCAAACCATGAGAATGTTAGCACCTCGTTCTTTTTTCAAGGGTAAGGCTAGTTTTTCAAGTCCAAAGTACCTCGAACAAGCCCAATCTGAGAACCCACATTTATATCTAGAAGAATCCCAGTGGATCGACCTTGATTCTCTTATTGTTAGACCCGATTGTGAAGATTCATTTCTTCTTGAAGAGGAGAGTAGATCACTCGTTAATAAAGACTCTGTGAAACCATATAATTATGCTTAATGAAAATAGTTATTTATGAAATTTTCAAACCGCAAAAACAGAAGTCTCGTGAGCAAATATTTTTTGAATGTGCGCAAGTAAGAATAAAATGGAGACAAATTTTTGCCACTAAGAAAACTACTAATGTTTCAAAATATATTAGGTACTTGCCGTATCAATCTTCTATAAGAAAGAGTAAGCAGGCACTTAGTATTCTTAAACAAAACATTGAAAATTTCAAAAAGGTTGTTGGCGACGATTGGAAAAACCATAAAATTTTGAAAGGCAAGAAAGAAATTCCTCATGATATAACTGTACTTGTGTAAACAATTTTGATTTCTCTTGTGGAAAGAACGAAGAAACATGCTTTAGAATTTGAACATTACTTCAACAAGAAATGTTTGATGATTTGAAATATGTGGAATCTCTTGAAAAATAAATTTACGACCATCAACCTGAAAGAGAAGAGTTTTCAAAAGCATATGATCTACTCTTTCAAGAATGCCTCTCAAAAGATATTATGTGTGTTTATGTTACATCTTATGCTGTTATAGATAAATCTTCTGATGTTACATGCAAATATCTTGATAAGGTTAATGAGTGTGAACGTCTTGAAACTGAGCTTTCGGAAATTGTTAATCAAAAAGAGTTTACGATTTTATAAACACCGATGTGATTTCTTTCAAATACATTGTCATTCTCTTGAGCTTGCGTTGCAAGATAAAATCGGCGGACTTCCAAACGATTATAATTTGCAAGACAAACTTTCTGAATCGTTTCGTGCAATAAATGAAAAGAGTATGGAAATTACAGATTTGAAAGCTTAGTTACAAGAAAAGGACATAGCAATAGGAGAATTGAAAAAACTCATTGCTAAGCTGGGTGGGAAAGTTGTGGAACCTAAAGTTGTGAGACCCGTTGTTAGACAACCCAATGCGTATAAAGTGAACAAACCATCTATCTTGGGAAACCATCTGCTTTCTCAAATTCTTCGTTTATAAAACCCGGGTTTACCCCCAAGATGGATGGAAAGGAAAGGTTACCATTGACTTATCCCAAAAAGGATATTCGAACACCAAGTATTAAGCACAATAATGTGATTAAACCAAGGATGTATAGAATGACCACTAAACCCACAAACAACAAAGTTAGTCAATCGCCTCAGACATCTAGAAACACTAATAGTCGTGTGTCTTTTACTACAGTAGTAGTCTCCACTGCTAGTGTTAGTCGGCCTCAGCTTAAGAGCACCCAAGTGAATGATAAGGTTTGGCAAAACAAGAGTCAAGGGAAGATGAAAGAAGTAGAAGAACACCCTAGGAATATGCATGTTTCTAAAAATAAAACGTTTGTAATCGCGTGTAATGACGATTTGAATGATTTGACTGCTTTGAATGCTTTGAATGTTAAGTTTGTTTGTGTGAAATATGGAAAATGTGTTATTAATGCTAATCATGCTAAGTGTGCTTTGAATAATGACAATGGCGTAGCTACTAGAACTAAGAAGCAAATTGCGGTGCCTATTAGTGCTAGTAAACCCAAAAGAAAAGTGAACCATTCTATTGCAACCCCCCATAAGAAAATTGTTGCATCAGACTTCACTACTGAGAACTCTAGAAGCAGAATTAGGGAACTATATGAGTCTGCTAACAAGTCTTGGAAATGGTGGTTTGCTAACCAATGTCCTCCAGGATATAAATGGGTGCCTAAGGTTAGGACAGAAAATGTGACAACGAGTGTTAGTATGCCTTTAAGTGGTTTAACTAAGGAACAATGAGTGTTAGTATGCCTTTAAGTGGTTTAAGTAAGGAAACTAATGATTTTGCAATCACAACTAACGTGCAATCAAATTTAGAAAATGCTCCATCGTGTTCTAATTCTTCTACAGGTGATACAAAAAATTCTCTTCATACTGGACTCCAGGTGCACGAAGCACATGACCGGGAATCTCAAGCTTCTAATTAATTTCATTGAGAAGTTCCTAGGTACAGTCCGATTCAAAAATGATCAATTTTCACGGATCCTAGGATATGGAGATTTGGTTCAGGGGAATATCACGATCAAAAGGGTATACTACGTCGAAGGGCTCAATCACAATCTTTTCTTGGTTGGTTAATTCTGTTATGCAGATTTGGAGGTTGCTTTTAGAAAGAAGACATGTTTTGTTCGTGATTAGGATGGGAATGATTTACTCACCGGTACACGGGGTATAGATCTTTACACAATTTCACTTTAAGACTCAACTTCCGCAACTCCAATTTGCTTCATGGCTAAAGCTTCAACGACTCAAGCATGGTTATGGCATCAACGTTTATCTCATCTCAACTTTGATACCATCAACTTGCTTTCCAAGAAAGATATTGTGAGAGGCCTTCCAAACTTGAAATTCATCAAATATCATCTTTGTTCATCTTGTGAGCTTTGTAAAGCTAAGCGAAGTAGTTTCAAGACCAAGACTACACCAAGCTCTAAAGGATGGTTAGATCTTCTTCATATCGATTTGGGTGGTCCTATGCGTGTTCAAAGTATCAATGGGAAAAAATACATTTTTGTAATTGTCGATGACTACTCAAAATATACATAGACTCACTTCTTGAGGTCCAAGGATGAAACTCCTGAAGTTCTCATCAACTTCCTAAATCAGATACAACGTGGTCTTCAAGCTCAAATAAAAGTAGTTCGTACCGACAGAGGCACGAAATTTTTGAATTCAACGTTGAAGAAATATTTTGAAGACGAAGGGATAGAACATGAAAAATCTATTGCAAGAACACTTGAAAAAAACGGCGTTGTTGAAAGAAGAAATGGTACTTTGGTTGAGGCTGCTCGAACATTGTTATCCGCTTCAAAACTACCTCTATAGTTTTGGGCCAAAGTCGTGTCAACCGCATGCTACACACAAAATTGTTCCTTAAATATTCCAAGACACGAAAAGACACCATATCACATAATTCATGATCGAAAAGCTTCCCTCAAACACCTTCACATTTTTGGATGCACATGTTACATTATTCGAGATGGTGAAAATCTAGACAAGATGAAAGAGAAAGGTGATGCATGCATTCTATACTTCTAGTGGGATATGCAACTCAGTCTAAGGGATATAGAGTTTATAATAAGAGAACAAAATTGATCGTCGAATCCATACATATCAGATTTGATGAATTGCAAGAAATGCCATTTGAGCAAAGCAGTTTATGTCGCGGTCCACAACGATAATCGACTTCCGTTCACAACTGCTCGGAACTCAGAACTCACAACAACAGCAATGATGAACCGTCAAGTTCAAAGCTGGTTCAACCACATGTTCCAAGAGTTGGTATGACAGTATACACGACAATTGAAGAGTTGGAAATGTTATATGGACCAATGTTTGATGAATATTTCACTGGAGAGAAACATGTTGTATCGAAGACTTCTGCTGTCACTCATGATATAAATGATGATATCGATCATCGTCAACAAAAGGACACAACCACATCTACTTCAACACGGGTTGCTACAGATTTACCTCCTCAGAATAGCGCATCAACAATCGCTCCTACAACATCAACAACTACTGTCATTGCTCCAGAGAACACACATCAAGCAGACCATGCATTAAATGACGGAAACGATTTTGTCAACCTATTCGGTACATCGGTACACGAAACTGGAGAGTCCTCTACTCGCCATGTTGATCCGTCAAGTATGCATACGTTCTACCAACGACATCCTTCAACACATCATTGGACCCGAGATCATCCTTTGGTTCATGTAACTGGAAAACCTTCACAACATGTTCGTACGAGATGACAACTCGAAACCGATGGCGATGTTTGTATGTTCGCACTCGACGTGAGTACAGATGAACAAAGAAATATCAAAGAAGCCTTGGATGATCACGCTTGGATTGAATCGATGACGGATGAACTTCAACAATTTGAAAGACTTAAAGTCTGGGAACTTGTTGACAGACCATATGATGTAACAACGTTAAATCTTCGATGGATCTAGAAAAACAAGATGGATGAAGAAAACAGGATCATCAAGAAAAAAATTATGCTAGTGGCTAAAGGGTATGGCCAGCAAGAGGGTATTGATTTTGAAGAACCATTTGCACCAGTGGCTCGTATGGAAGCGGTCAGGATTTTCCTTGCTTATGCTGCACATAAGGGATTCATCATTTATCAAATGGACGTTAAGACGGCATTTCTTAACGGTCCTTTGAAGGAAGAAGTCTATCTCACGCAGTCGGAAGGATTTGTCAATCCTTATTATCCTGACAATGTGTATCGTCTCCACAAGGCACTTTATGGACTCAAGCAAGCTCTAAGGGCGTGGTACGATGAACTCTTGAAATTTCTGGTATCCAAAGGTTCCATTGATCTAAATTTGTTCACTTATAAACATGGGGATGACATTTTGCTTGTGTAGATTTACGTTTATGACATTATTTTCGGGTCTACAAACCCAAAACTTTCAAAATGGTTTGAAAAAGTAATGCACAACAAAGTTTGAAATGTCTATGATGGGCGAACTTAAATTCTTTCTAGGAATTCAAGTTCACCAATCCCCAAGTGGTATCTTTATTAACCAAGCTAAGTATTGTCAAGAGATAATCAAAAAGCATGGTATGACCTCATGTGACCCGGTTGGGACACCATTATCAACCACATTCCTAGATGCTAACTTGGAGAGTGATGCCATAGATAAAACGAGATATCATTCCATGATCGGCTCCCTCATGTACTTAACAGTAAGCAGACCAGATATATCACATCCTACGCGTTATTGTGCATGATATCAAGCACGACCCACTGAAAAGCACCTCAAGGAGGTTAAACGGATCTTTCGGTACCTTAAGAATACCATTCACATGGGACTCTGGTATCCAAGGGAAACCGGATTCTTTCTAACGGCCTATTTAGATTCTGATCATGCAGGGTGTCTTGATACTCGAAAAAGTACTTCTGGTGGTGCACAATTTCTAGGTCAAGATAAGCTAGTGGGATGGTCTTCCAAGAAACAGGATTACACGTCTCTATCATCAGCCAAAGCGGAGTATGTGTCTCTATCTGCGTGTTGTGCTTAAGTTCTTTAGATGAGAACACAACTCACAGATTATGGCTTCCACTTTGATAGAGTACCTATGTAGTGTGACTCAAAGTCGGCCATAGCCATCTCCTGCAATCCGGTACAGCATTCCCTTACGAAGCACATTGATGTCAGATATCACTTCATTAAGGAACAAGTGGAAAAGGGTATCGTTGAATTATACTTTGTTGGAACGGATTACCAATTAGCTGACTTGTTTACAAAATCTCTTTCGAAAGAGAGGTTTGCGTACTTAGTTAGGCAAATTGGTATGAGATGTTTGACTCCAGCAGAACTGGAGATTCTGGCAAAAAAGCCTGCTTGATTCATCTATCAAACATCTACATGTAAATATTAATAAAAAAGCAAAATACAAAATTAAAAAATCTTTGAAAATCTAAAAAATATTCTTCTCGACATGTCTTTCAGTATCGATAATATGGACGCGCCTAGAAATGTCACTCACTAACGACACGAGTGTGTACATAAAGCTCGAATGAAAGTTGTAAATATTTTTCAAGACATGTCATTTCTATCTTTTACTAAAGGAAACTGTCTCTTTTGGACAATTTTTCCACAAACGGGTAGAGCAATCTATCACGGGTTGAGCTTGTCACAAAACATTCAACATTTTGAGCTCAACACAATGGCTTGTAATCACTTTCAGATTGCAACCTGGATCTATATTCACGGGGGAGTGTACGATTTAGTGCCCTTACCCTCAGCAAAAGAAGAGAAATCTTCTTACACTTGAGTGGATTCATCAAGACATTCAAAGTCTATGAACTCAAGTTTATGCTTTAGAAAAACCATGTCGCCAAATAGAATAGATTTTTTCAAAAGGCGTTTAACACAATTTTTTCAAGAAATTTTCAATGATATTCAAAATCTTCCAAAAATTGTGTGTTCAACAACTCCTATCCTCAAAAGGCGAAGTGTTTAACATATCCTCATAATGTAATATGTTTTAATCAAATTTGGTATCTCTAATATCAAAAGATTTTATATATTAGAGATAGGGCAGAAAATGTGATTAAAATGTGATCTAATATATAAGACTTGAGCACTTTTAACTCTTACCCACATGTGCAATACATTTTTGATTATCGATGCACATGTGAAGGGGGGGCATTTCTGAAATGACAAAACTAGCAAGGTGTTAAACGTTTTTTAAACACTTTGTTAGACTTTAAAAGTGGTTTTATTGTTATGATCGAATACCCAAAACATCTGTAATTCATGACGTTATTGGTGTTAAAAGGGTGGTTATGTATAAATCCTATGATCTAACCAGAACCGGAGGGATCTTCCTAGGGAGAATCCAATAGATTATTAGAAGTCCTTAGGAAAGATGGAGTAGATTTTGAACGTAGTTGAATGCCGACTAAGTACTTAACTGGATTTCTTTCTCACATTTTCAAATTGAAGGACCTTTTAAACCCTAGAAACACCTATGGCGGCTGAAAACATTTTTTTCTCTACGATTCAACTTTTCTAGTAGTTAATCATGAAATCATTTAAACAACTCGTGTTTTTATTCGACTAATCTCTGATTAGTTTGGTCTAAACACGTTTTTGTTTTACTTGATCAATTGGTTGACATTAGTTAGTTGGTTCGTCTTTTTACTTTTCTTGTCGGCACCTTGTCCCTACTCTTTTAATTTATCCTAGTCGGTTCTGATCCTCTATATTAATATTATTGTTTTCTTATAGGTGGGGTTGCGTTCTGACGATTTGGTTTTCTGGTAGAGCATTAAATGCTTGCTTAGGGTTTAGTATTGGCGGGGGTTCTTTAGTTTACTTTAATCGTTAGTCTTTTTCTTTGAAGAGTATCGCTAGTTTTATTGATCGCTTTCCTTGATTTTTTGGTCGGTTGTTTGCATTACATAGTATTTAAGATTCACATAAGTGTAATCGTTCTTGCTGTGTTTGTAAATTAATCGGTTAGTTAGGGAATCAAGGGTCGTTTATTATTTAAAGTTCGTATTGTCGCTATCACTTGATCATTCGGTGCTGTGAATTGGATTGGTTTTATTGCTCATCATTGTCTAAACTATTAATAAGTTACTTCCCAGCGCTTGTGTTTAGGGTTTCGTTACTGCTAATTAAGGTTTCGTTTTTTAATGGAACCTAATGAATATCCGATGATGGATGTGGATGCAAAGGCTGTGTTACTTAATAAGATGCAGCCTTGTACGATTGATGTGATTGGTAAGGTTTTTGGGATAACACTACACACGGTGGCTGAAGTTTGTGAGCTCAAGCACAATTTAAAGTTGGCGAAATTTGATATCTGTTCGTTGATTACCAGTGAATGAATGAAGGAGATCTATATTTTATTGTGTGCATATGAAGTTGAGTTGAGGATCAAGGGGGGTGGTTCAAATGGTGAAAGTAATGATTATGTACAGTCGATTGAGGATATTACCACTGAATTTTCTACTAAAGTGGATACGCTTGCTTCTATTTGTAATACTAGTGCAACTGAAACGGTGCAGTCAGTTGATAATGGGAGTTTTCGTCAATTGGTGTCAGAAGATGTTTTTGATGGTGTAAACGTCTCTATTCCTCGTAAAGTGGTTCAGAAGGTCAGTCATCTTCTTGAACATACTCTATATGGTTACTTTATTGGAAAGAGAATGGCTTTCTCGATTGTGGATTATTATGCTAGAATTAACCGGGTGAAACATGGGTTGACACGGATCATGATGAATTCTAAGGGTTTTTTCTTTTTCAAATTTAAGTCACTTGCTGGTTTGGAAGCTGTTTTAGAGGAGGGCCCGTGGGTGATTCGTAAATCTCTGATCATTCTCAAAAAATGGTCGATGGATACTAGGTTGATTAAAGAAGAACTGACTCGTATTCGTGTTTGGGTAAAAATACATGATGTGTCTATTCAAGTCTTTGAAGAAGATGGAATTAGTTTGATTGCTTCTTTTATTGGAAACCCTATGATGCTAGATTCCTACACTAGTTCTATGTGTAAGGAGTCATGGGTTCGGAGTAGTTTTGCCAGATGCTTAATTGAGGTTAATGCTGAGGCTGATTTTGTGGATGTTGTTACCATTGGTGTCCCTTGTCTTTCGGAGGAGGGTTTTATAAAGGAAACTATCTGTGTTGAATATGAATGGAGACCTCCTAGATGTGTTGAGTGTAAGACTTTTGGTCACTCTATTGATCAATGCTCTAATAAGGTGGTTGCTTCTCTTATTGTCCCTACTGCTAGTACTGGTCCATCTACTTCTGGTGATACTACTGTTGTTGAGAATAATGATGGTTTCCAAACAGTGACCAAAAGAAAGAGAAATATGACGAAACCTTTCAAGGGTGGTAAGTTTATTGGTTCATCGGTTCAGCCGAATGTTAAATTTATTCCTAAAGCTATAATTAATAACCCGATGAAGGGAGTGACTAGTGTGAAGACTGTTTCTTTGCCCAAGTTGAAGTCTATTGATACGTCATCATCAGGTGTTGGGCTATCTACATCAAATTCTTACTCTGTTTTGGATCATGATGATGAAGATGACGAGGTTGAAATGGTTTATGATGAAACAACCAATTTATTCCCTAAAACAAATGCAGGTGGAAATTCCTTCATGGAAGCTGTTAGCTAGTTTGGTTCATTTTGTTGGGTACTAGGTGTTTTGTAAGTGTTTATGGCTTGTCATAAGCACTAGATTTAGGTGTTTATCAAGCTGTTTAGCTTGAGGTTAATGTGGTACCTTAACCACATTCCATTTGTACTTCACTATTTTTTTGGTTAATCTATTTATCGGGGAAACCCATTACCAAAAAAAAGCTAGCACTAGAACAATCACAACAAGGTGCTAGTGATGACGTCTTGGTAAAGCATAGAAGGGGCTGAAGAATGAAAAAGAAATGTAAGGATAAAGGGTGAAAAGAAGTTAGCCCTCCATAGAACTTAGGCAGAAACCAGGTCAACACATCATGAAGACAACACATCATGGACCCAGTGATGTAATGCACAACCCTTTCCCAGCTGATTTAGGCTTCTCTCAAAAGAGATTTGTCTATTGTCACGATGAACAACACGACTTCTATTGACTTTCTTACTCCGAGATAGTTGATATTGAATATGTGACATCTTCTCCAGCCTCCGACCACTAAAAGTGCACAAATCAAGTCTAGAGCCAAGAAATCAACAAAATCTCTTCAGGACACACGGAATGATGATAAAGAGAGTCACACGCTATATCTTGCGATATTGCTAGAACACTCAGAGTGATACTACTTAGTATTCACAATGATGAGTGGAAATCCTTCCAGTTTTAATGTGACAATCTGTTAATTTATGGTTAATATTTTATTCTCGAATATTATTTAAAAACATTATTTTAATGTTACATTATGAACTCACTTATTTTTGGGAAGTAATTTGGATTTACGTCTTGAAGTAGCGCCGACTACGTCTAAACCGGAGGATTCTACGTTACGTGCTTACGTTTGCATACACCGTCTTTGGTGACAGTCTGACATTTCAGAAAATAAATTTATCCGTGAATATTATTTTGAAGTTTTAAATTTGTGTTGGTTAATAAACTCACAAATTTACGAGAAGAGATTAGGACTTACGATTTTATTTTAACGTCCTTTACGACTAAACCGGAAACCTTAGGATTACATATTTACGTTTTTGAACTCCGTTTTTGATTAAACAATTTTTATTGGATTCGTTTTGTGCCGTTGATTCATAATTTATAAAAGCGTTTTTCGTAAAACGACCCGAGGGCACGCAAATCGAGGAAACTAGAATCGAGGAGTACCCGTAAATAAATGGGGATGAGACAAGTGGGACACTTGTCCCACCCCCACTCAGACCGGCCTAACTAGCTAATAAAACACCCCAAGTGTCAAAGCTTAGCTAACAAGCTTAACACTTGTAGCTAGCTTCATATGTAAGCAAGGCTTACACCAAAACCAACCAAAACCACCAAGACACCCACCTACTTTCATTCTCACCATGCAAAACAACACAACTTCTCTCTTCCTCCTCCATTGTTTCCGTCCCATATCTCAACCAAAACACCCCATTCATACAAATTTTAACCACAAACATATGTTATAATTAACATATGTTAATCTCCATTCAAAAAGATGGAGATTGGTGCAAGTTTTAACATCCAAGGAGGAGTTTCTATAGAGTATTAGGGTTGATTTCCACAAGGTGTTCATGAAGAATGGTGGTCTTGAAGATGGTCATGGTTATCCACAAGTTTCTCCATCAAAATCCATGTCCAAATCATAACCTACATCAACTTGGTGGTATAAAGATTGTCCTCCTCATCTTCTTGTTATTTTGATTATGTAATCATGTATTTTATTTCCTATTGTATATGTATATGATGATTATATGATGATAAAAGTATTGTGTGGGGATTTGGTGTTGATAAACATGCTTAAAAAGATGAAAGACTATAAGAAACAAGGTTAAAATCTTGCTTAAATTTGTTGGCTGTATAAAACAGTAAAGAAACATGTCATGAACTGATAGAATTATGAAGTAGAATTAATATACAGTAAGCTATGGGTCTTGTACACATGTGAGAGTTGGCCATGCAATGGAATCATTGTAATGAGTAAGATATGATCAAAACAAGTTTAAGATACAAATCTGAGTTCACTGTTTTGGACGATTTTTAGAAAATACTTAGATGATGATTCAACAGTAGCTATAGTAGAGTTAAATGGATCACATATCATGTAGTTTATGTGATAAAAATTTGAGCTTCTATCTCCATATAGAACTCTAGATATGGCAGTTTTGGTGAAGATGAAAATAAAAATCAGATTTTGGAAATTAAAGTATAATACTATTATATAAGCACTCAAAATTTAATAGTATAAAATATAAATTTAAAACCCACTAACTTATATAATACATTTATATAAATATGTACAATGGTAAAATAAGTGGACATTTTATAAAAATGGTGACTTGTTAAGTTTTATAAGTTATAAAACTATAAACATGATTTTTACGACTTTTTCGGCTAATACCGTAAAATTAACGTTTTTGTTAAATAAAACTTAGATGGTTGGACCCGTCTAATGTAAACTTTATAAAACTTATATACTGATATATAAACATGTATAACAAGTAAAAACCGATAAAACCCGAACTATAGGACATACGGGCATTAACGAGCTAAGTAAACATATTGGACTAATAATTGGACTAAATAAGTTAAACCCTTATAAAAAGAACTTATTGGACTTAACCCATTTGGGCCCAACTTGAAAGTTTAAATACTGATAATATAAGTATGAAATGGATTAATACAAGTTAATAAACTTATAATAGGCTTATTGGACCTAAAACACGTAAATAGGTAAAACTAGTAAACTAGTATAAACGTTACCGACACATAACACTAAAATGAGCAAACGAGAATATGCAAACCCACTTGATCATCATATATATATAAAATCATCATATGTATACATAATTGCTATTTTTATAAAGTCATTGTACATGAGTCTAAGACGAGTATTATTTGTCTAGGTTTTCGTGATTGAAGCACGTACCGTACGTCCGAATTGCCGATAACCCGCCTTCCCACATCAACGTGAGTTCATAGCCTCGCACTCTTTTAAATGTTTTTATGAAATATTTTATAAACCCGCGAGGGAGATAACATGTTAGTTTTTTATAAAATAGGACACCATTTGTCCCGATTGTTTGTTTATTGATTTGGACCGAACGATTGAATGACCCGATTGTATGACCCGATAAATGATTAAAGGACCCGATATATAAAATTAAATGGATTATTAAAGTTAGGTTATGTAACTAAAAGTCCCATTAGCATGAATTGTGAACTAACGGGATTTGGTAGACGCTTGTGCATATAATATTACTATTTGGGGACGATCACCCCAGTTCGCGCCTTGACGGTTGATCCCCGTCGTGCCACACTGATTGGTAAGCGAATTTATGTATGAGAAGATTTCCATAGCGTGACCTTTGTGACGACACGCTACTTTAGATGGGCAAATTGAGTATCGGGTTAGCTACCCGTTGTTGGTTTAGTAAGGTAACAATGTCATGCGGCTTATAATAATCCAAAACTAACGAAATACTACTAGATGCTCCGAATTACGATGTATTGGCTGACTAGCAATACAGGGTCATACTATTGATATTATGTTGTTGTTTTGGTTTTCATAACCATACTCATATAACGGTTTTTATTTAACTTTATACAACGTCGTAAGACGTATTGTATGATGTTTTTACGACATTGGCTCGTATAATGATTTTTAAGGCAAATGCCTATATTATGATTTTCGATAAAGATTTGTATAAAATGACTTTGGCTATTTTATGGCCTATTAAAATGATTTGTACAAGATGATTTTCAGTAATAATTTTATACTGATATTATATTGATGGATTTTATTAAACTATATGAATTCACTCGGCGTTATCGCTGACCTTTTCTTTTAACATGTTTTATCTCAGGTACTTGAAGGTAATTCTCGGGAAGACGACAAGAATTCATGACCCGCACTTAAACAATATTTTCCATTCAAATACTTTGTAAAACTTTGTATGAAATATAATGACTTGGGACCGATGTAACTTTGATATTTATGAATGGAAAGGCTTTTATTATAAAACGACGCGATTTTTATGCGTTGTCTATGATGTGAGTAATGTGCTATCCCGTAACACCAACGAGTCTTCCGCTGTATTGAGTTGTATAAATTTGGGGGTGTTACAGTTTGGTACCAGAGCTCTCGTTATAGAGAACGAAAGATTTTTAAAACCAAGGTTTTGAATAAAACATTTCAAAATCTTTTAATTATAAACATTTTTCTAAAAATGTCTAAAAATATTTTGACTATAACGGTGCCGAAGAATTCCCGAGTTACCGACAAGGCCAGACTGAGAAGTGTTATTTTAATATATATATATAACTTGGATTATATATATATATATATGATGTAATTTTATTACATGATTGTTTGATGATTATTTTGATTTTTATACGAGGTATTTATACGACGTAGATTGTCACAAGTAACCCTAAATCCCCTAGTAAATTAATCAAAGCTATTCTCGTAGGAATTCTAGCTATCCTAGATCTAAAACAAGTTGTGGATATTTATGATCCCAACAAATGGTTGATATTCGTAGAAATGTAGATATTAGTTGATTGCGATATTGAAAAAGGATTGGCGAGATTAAATCTGATATCGATGTCATGACGATCTTTTCTTATAGAGTGGAGTTTGACAAAACGTTACCACCTAGAAAGATGTCATCTGATTCGTTGTCATCCAATTCTTAAATTGAAATCGAAAGGGTGAATGTTGCACTTGAGGCTGTTATTGGAACCATTACCCAAAAGCCTCATGCCACTAGTACCTTTCCGAGAAATCTGATTGAATGTGTGAGTCATCTCATGCTAGTGACTCATTTGATAATTGTTGTTGTAAGAGCTATAGGATTGGAATTAATTGTTATTCATAATGAGCTTACATTGCCCTTTTAAGGCCTAAGAATAAAGATTGAAAGTATTGGAGAATGAAGTAGGATATCGAATTGAGTATAAAAGTGGTTGAAATTTGAATAAAGTAAAATTTAACCCATATGGAATAATAAATTGTTAAGAGGAAATCGTTAAGTTTTGTGATTGAATTATAAGGTTTTAAATGATTGTAGGTTCGTGTTAAGGGTTGTTCCTAGGCCATTGTCCAATAATGAGGATGCCCAGTGTCCAAGAAATAAATTGAAGAAATCTTCTTCTAAATTGGGACCGATGGATCTTCCGGGACATGTGGAACACCTAATGACTCTTGTAGATTAGTATTCATTGTGGTATCTTTTAAGAATCCCTAACTTAACTGAGATATCAGTTGGTAGGATGAGTTCTGAGAATTGTATGACATAGTGACACGTAATGTGTTACGGTACAATTTTGACTTGTTTGTGATTAATAAAAAGACTACCTTTGATTGCTAAATTCTACATGTATCGATGTTATCTATCTTTTCTTGCTTGTCTCTAATGCTCGCATTAGTGATGCAACCATTGAACAAGTACTCATCTTGAATCGAGTTACGTTGTGAATTATTATTTTGAGTGCCATCGAGATCATGAACCTCATGATTAATTGGCTAAGCTCATTTCCTATTGTATTGTAGTTAAGTTCTTGGTGAACAACTCTTCATCCCTTTTCTGCAGATCACTCATTGTTTTTATAAAGTTAAAACAGTATCCCTTGAGGAAAATTGGATTTTCATCACTATATGGATTATTTAAAGTGAGATTTATAAGTGATTGTTATCGAAATGAGGTTGTTTATAAAACACCTTGGAAAACTTAATTGTTTTCATGATAAAGAAAATCTTTGTAAATTTATTCTTGATTCTTATTAAGCATGAAAATGTTTTTATTATAAACATGATGATAAAATTTTGACGAACTGAGTATTGCATCGTTAATCTTGAAATTGTATATAGTTGCGCGCCTACATACAATTTGGAATGGACCATGCAAGACTGATTAGTAGTCACCATAAACTAATGAATAAACACTACATTTTTCTTTGAAGATTGTGAAAGATTAAAAATTTATGAGATCTGCAAGAAGTGAAAAATAGGGACATAATGTTAGGGACACCTACATATGTACCCGTACTATTTATTCTTCTGAGTCGAATTTACTCATCTGTGGAAATTGTCTTATTTGACAATTGACAATTCTTTCTTGTCCAATTCTCCGTAGTGAGATTCTTAGGAAAAGTATCTGATTACTGAGTGTTGATACCCGACTGGATGTATTGACGTTCTTATCATTTCTTATGATTTGATTTCATTTGAATGACCTGGGTAACGATCCGAGGAGCTTTCGAATGCCTACTCAAATTATGAAAACATGGGATATATTCATATTCATTAAATGTTTTCGTCTGTGTCTGATTTGAAATTCTCTCGCGTAGATTATGCGTTGACCATACTCTTTAGATAATAGTTGTGTCTCATATATCCTTGAATTTGTGAAGGATTATGAACTATTATTAGTATTTTGAGAAGTTCACATCTTATCGACGGCAATAAAACTGAAAAGTTGATAGTGCCAGTAGAATGGATTGATTGATTATGACATGACGACATTGTCTTAATTGATGGGAACTCGAGTAGAATTCCCCTAAAAGATAAGATGTTGATTATCAAAAGTGATCTAAATAATTCTTGGTGGATGACGATATCCTGTATTTAGACTTAAAATTATACCATGAATGATTGTGAATTAGTCATAGATATTATAATCTAGAAAGAACTTAAAATAAATGTATTAAAAGATGATAATGTTATCTGAAATTTTAGGAAGTATTTGTTGATGAATTACCTAGACTTTTGCCATTAAGGGCAAGATTGAATTTGGTATTGATTTTATTCCCGGTGATGCACCTGTGGCTTGTGCACTGTATGTCAGCACCATCTGAATTAAAGGAATTACCGTACAACTGAGAGAGTTGTCGAAGAAAGATTTTATTATACCAAGCCTGTCATCATGAAGAGCTATGGTGTTATCATTCCTTATATTTATAAATTATTGTGACTGAGTAAATTGACAATCGAAAGCGATATCCATAACTCGAAATGGAAGATTTGTTCGATCATTTACATGGTTTTTGATCCATGGCATAGTTATCATCAACTTCGCATCTGTGAAAAAGGATTATGTATTCCAATCACTACATCCTGTACTTGTAATGAACATTACGAGTTTCATGTTATGTCGTTTGGATTGACTAATACACATGTAGCATTCATAAATTTGGTGAATCACGTGTGTGGGCTGTAATTTGATAAATTCATGCTCGTTATCATTAAGGACCATTTGTTTGTTTACAAGAATAAGAATGAAGTTAATAATTAATTATAGATTGCCCTGAATTGGCCGAACAATTAAAAATTTTACCTTGAATATTTAACATAAGACTTAAGACTTAATACTTTACATGATTTAACCATGTGATTAATAGATAATGGAATATAAATTGACTCTTCAAAAATTAGAAGTCATTTAAGACTTTGGGTTATACTAAAAAGAAAGTACAAATATATTTTGACAAATGTTTTAACAAAAGATTTTTAAGGGATTATTCCCATATACACAAACCATTAAACTAAACTTCTGTTTAGGGGTAAATGTTTGTGTATACCTCAAGATAACCTAAAAGGGATTGAGGAAACCATTTGAACCATGACTTGAAATTTGAAACGATAATTTACGCTTTTCAAACTAAGAAAATTTTGACCACAGTATAACCAAAGATTTTTCGAACATTTACGAATCCTATTAATTATTTTCGATAAATCAACAAAAATCGTGTTAATTAAATTCAAATTATTTTTGAACATTTTATATAATTGGTCGAACTAAGAAATTTAAAACTTTTACGTTTACGCTTCATAAAAATTAACTAATAATTATTTAATTAATTATAATAATTATCGACGCTTTAAACGACGGATTGAGTAAAACGGATAAAGATGATAGTTGAGAAGAAACTAAAACTCAGAAAATGTGAAGAAATAATTTTTTAATAAATATGGACATGATAATTATATCATCAGGAAAAATGAATATAAATACTGACGCATTATGTAGAAAATATAAAGAACCAATTAGGATGTGTTCCTTAATAATGAAGGTGCAAAATAAACTGCTGAACGATATAAAAATAAACAATGTTTGTAAAAAGGATAATATAAATAGTGAAAGGTTTCACGGCTAGTGTGAACCATTAGAGTTGAGAAGCCGATAGCGTTAAATGTTTTAAAGACCACATGTGATTGTCTAAATATGGAGGATTGTGAGATATAGTTATGATGGAATTTGTAAGTATAAGTATTATATGTATGTCATTTTTGACTAAAAGTATCTTTGTCTGAAGAAGTTGTACTAATGGTAATTATGAAGGCAGACATCGCCTCATACATTAGTAAACGTCTAGCTATTGCAAAGGTCATCATCTGAATTTGATTCGATTTGGGTCATCGTCGACAGACTGACCAAATCTGCTAATATCATTCCCGTTAATGATAAATGCAAAAGAGTTATGTAAACATAGTGTGCCTGTATCGAACATCTTTATCAAGATCCTCGCTTCACATCGAATTTCTAGAGATTTGCTCAGATATCATTGAGAACGAACCTTAATGAGAGTACTATGTACCACCCCAATCGAAGGGACGAGGTAAAGTAACGATACAAAATACTATAAGCACTGTTCTAAGTTTGAATGATTGACCTTTGGTAATAGACCGTATAATCGTTTTCCTTTGGAGAGATTATCATTTATAATTATCGTATTAGGATCGAGATCTAATCTTGTTAGGATCTATATTAGAGCATTTGTAAGCAGGAATTGAGATAAAGACACCCGACATACACCCATTGTGAGTTGGACATGTCTTTTAGGTTTAAGGTTTCCTATGATGGCGAACCTAACCTTACAAAATACCCGACCAGCGAGATCTGAAATGATTGTTGAAATTAGGATCTGATTATTGACCGCCGGTAGTGAGCAGGAGGTTATGTGAATATGAAATGTAGATCTTGAAGTGCCAGAGGGGAAGCGAAGTTATGCCAAAATTCTTAACCTTGGAAAAATGAATTCATGATCTGACAAATCATGAGATATAAGTCCCTGTTGTATGGGACAATTGAGATGATGAAAAAGATTGGTTTGAATGGCATATAAGCTGGATCTACCCTAGGACATCAAAAGCTGCGTGAATTATGATTCGTATATCGAACTTGATGGAATATCTATCAAGTGAGAATCTTGTTTCTTAGTAGAGTTTAGATCGGCGAAAAGTTGCATTCATCAGAAACCCGTGAACATCATGGATAGAGAAAGTAAGTCAACATTTAGCCTGATCTTATTCCCATAGTTATGTTTGATGAAACTCGCGTATTGTAATGAATTACACTTGTGAGAAAAGACCGAATGTGGAGGAAATACCCACATGGCTTTAACTCTATAAGAAGCAAGTAGTAAGGTAAGATGATCTTTGAGGACAAAGATCCTGTTTAGGGGTAAATGCTGTGAAAATCCGTCAATTTATGGTTAATATTTTATTCTCGAATATTATTTAAAAACATTATTTTAATGTTACATTATGAACTCACTTATTTTTGGGAAGTAATTTGGATTTACGTCTTGAAGTAGCGCCGACTACGTCTAAACCGGAGGATTCTACGTTACGTGCTTACGTTTGCATACACCGTCTTTGGTGACAGTCTGACATTTCAGAAAATAAATTTATCCGTGAATATTATTTTGGAGTTTTAAATTTGTGTTGGTTCATAAACTCACAAATTTACGAGAAGAGATTAGGACTTACGATTTTATTTTAACGTCCTTTACGACTAAACCGGAAACCTTAGGATTACGTATTTACGTTTTCGAACTCCGTTTTTGATGAAACAATTTTTATTGGATTCGTTTTGTGCCGTTGATTCATAATTTATAAAAACGTTTTTCGTAAAACGACCCGAGGGCACGCAAATCGAGGAAACTAGAATCGAGGAGTACCCGTAAATAAATGGGGATGAGACAAGTGGGACACTAATAAGTGTGAAAACACTTATCCTTTTACCACTTATTTCCAATAATAACAAGACCAAAACGTGTGATTTATGTCGTAAAAGTCAGAATTATGCGTGGTTTGTGTTTTTATTGTGTTTTAGGACCAAAAGATGAAAAAGGAAGAAAACACGGGCTTTCACGGGCTTTTATCGAAGAAAACGGGAAAAGACGAAATCAAAAGATCAAGAGTGCTTAAAGAACGGATGTCCAAGACCTATTCTGAAGATTTATCGAAGAACAAGTCTAAAGACGGAAGTTTAATGAAGTCGAAGAACTCGAGTCTAAATAAATGAAGAAATGTTAAGACGAGTTTAATTAATCCCGAGACGACATCGGGAAAGACCAAAATGAATTTAATCGAGTCGAGAAGAAAAGAAAGAATAAAGCACCACACATGCCTCCCACTTCCCTATAAATACCCTCCTAATCACATTAGGAGGGTAGTTAGCTAATTTTTATTTTCAAGTTTTCTTTCTAGTTTTTAGAGAGAGAAAGTCTTAAACTTTCTCTCACTAGATTTCATTCTCTCTTTTAATCTTTGAAGATTAAACATCTTGTATTGCTTATTTTCATTAATCAAGTTCGATTTTTAAGCTTTTAAATCCTTATTCTCATTCTACACTTCTTGATTTATCCTACCCTTGATCCGAATTGCATACTTCATGCGTGTGATTTTATGATGTCGTGATTAAAGGATTGTTCTTCTTGGTTTACACATACGTTATTACACGTTTAGGCCATAAGCTCATAATGCTTATTGGCTTATTCGAGTTCTAGCTTATTGATTTTCGGATTTCTTCAAGGTTTTTAGTAGTTTTAAGTGCATTTCATAAAGTTCTTGATTTTAAGTTTTGAAAAGTCATCAAATTTAAGCTTTTTGAATTGTTTGAAATTCGTTTAGAGTAGCTTATTGCATTTGCTTATTGAGATTCACTCTTGCCACCAATTTCGGAAACAGTTACCTTCCATCGCAATCCTAGGGTTTTGGTACACATCCCGACGGCTTATACACTTTCCGATAGGTTTTGGTATTTGATCGCAATAACCCAATAGGGTTCTACTTTGCGATCGGTTGGTAATTACCCCTTATTCTGATCTGGGTTGCGATCGCTTATTGCGATCGCATATTCCGACGGTATCAAGGTCTTGGTTAAGGCGAAGTGCTGCCCATTTTTCGATAGAGTTATTGCGATTGATGCACATTGCGATAGTAAGCTTTCCGATAGATACTTATTGCGATAGACCTTGCATAGTTGTATTCCGATGGGTATTGATCTTAATTATTCCGATAGGGATTTTGATAATTATTCCGATAGATGCTATTTTGGTGATTCTGATGGACATGAATTGTTTTATTCCGATTGATTAAGTTTTTAAGTTTTTAAGTTTTTCAAAGCTTTAAGTTTCAAGTACTTTCTTATTTAACTTTAACTTTAATTTTGTCCAAGTTTCAAATTTACTCAACGACACTTTAACTACTTGCTAATAGTTCAATTTAGACAAACAAACCAAACCATTGATTCACCAAAAGTCGATTGAGTCGCACTCTTAACCAATTGTCAATTCGAAAAGACTTCGGGACTAACGAATTTTGATACGAGGCCAAAAAAAACAAATATTAAATGGCGCCGCTGCCGGCTCTTTTCGTTAAGATAAACGGTTTCTAGTGAGAGACGCATTGAATTTTGGGATCCGTTCTTTGAACGTTATTTTCCTTGCTCTAAAAATTTTCAAAAAATCAAAAAAAATCAAAAAAAAAAAAAATTATATATATATATATATATATATATATATATATATATATATACAACTCTTCAAAAATACAAAAACATTGAAAAATCATTAAAAGCAATTCTTTTCCAAAGGTTTTGCACCAAAAGATTATATAGATATTCTTTGTGTATATTTTTCTTCTGCAGGTGTATACGTACTAGATCTTCGAACTATTCTGAGCCCGAGACTCTTGAAGATTTAGATATGGCTGGTGTTAACAACAACAATAATCACCCACCTCAACACAATTTGAATAATAACAATAACAACAACAACAACAACAATGTCCTCTTACCTGATTTACGAACGATGGAGGAATTGTGTCAACCCACCATGAACGGACGCGGAGGCCCGATTGCGCCAATGCACGTCACGGCCCAGGAGTTTTCGTTGAAGCATCACATGATCCAGCAAGTGCAAACGAACCCATTTCGTGGAATTCCGGATGATGATGCCAACAAACACCTCGACAAATTCATTACCATGACCCAAAGCATGAAGTGCTCCGGTGTTTCTATGGATGACCTTCGCCTCCAACTTTTTCCACACTCGCTTTCTCACCATGCCGAAAAATGGTTTGACCGTCTTCCTAAGAACTCTATTCATACGTGGAATGACATGACTCAACGTTTTTTATCGCGCTACTTTCCCCCATCCATGGTCACTAGCCTTCGTAACCAAATCAGTGGATTTATGCAAGAGAATGATGAATCGCTTTTCGATGCTTGGGAACGGTACAATGATTTGATCGACCGCTGTCCTAATCACAATATGCTCCCCGTCACTCTCGTTGACACCTTCTACAATGGTCTCACTTTTCGTGATCGTGACACGATCAATGCCGCCGCCGGTGGTACTTTTATGAAAAGGAGACCAGAGGAGTGTCGAGAGTTGATCGAAAACATGACTACTCACCACAAGAATTGGGATTCATCCGCATCCTCAAGATCTAATCAGAGAGTCAATGTTTCTTCTACTACTTCCAATCCTGAGATATCCGAACTTACCCGACAAATCGCAATGATGCATAAAGATTTCATGTCCATAGCCACAAACAATTTTCAACAAGCTAAAGCCGTTGCTATTTCTTGTGACACATGTGGTGGCCCTCATTCTTACAATGATTGTCTTTCCACTCAAGGAAATTATTCTGAAAACGTTAACGCAGCTTACGGCACTTATCCTACGGGAGGCTATCAAGCTCGCCCTCAAGGTGACCGTGGCTTGCTAAGTTATCGTTCCAACAATTATCTTGCTCCTCCCGGTTTCCCCCCTGCAAACCAAAACCAACAACAAAGCTATAACCGAAACAACCAATCCCAACCTCGTGCTCAAAATCAATATCAATCCCAAAGAAACCCATACCCAACTCAAAGAAATTCTCCAACTTACCAAGCTCCACCTCTCAATCAACCGATGGCAGTTAATCAAGACGTCGAGACGTTCATGAAGACTAATCGTGAGATGGTGACGAATCTTCAGAGTCAATTTGCCAACTTGAAGAATGACATGGTAAAACAAGGGAGCGATATTCGAGCCGAGCTAAGGAATGACATGGCCAAACACATCAATGAAATTAATACCAACATGCAAAACTCTTTTAATAATCAAGCTGTTCACCTTCGTGATATGATTGGTTCGCTCATCCAAAGTAATCAACCCTCTTCTTCGGGTACTCTTTCGAGTAATACCGTTGCAAATCCAAGAGGGGAGATGAAAGCAATCACCACTCGAAGTGGAAAAGGTTATATGGAACCCGAGCTTCCTACACCTCCACCCGTGATTGTGAACAAGGCAAACGAGCAACTTTCCTCACCTCCTTCACCTTCTATCCCCATTTCCCCACCACCCGTGGTTGTGAGTGATCCTATTCCCTTAAAGCCTTCTTCTTCATCCAATATACCTTATCCTTCAAGGTTGAGGAAAGAGAAGCAAAAGAGCAAGGATGATATTCAGGTTTCAAACTTTCTAAAAATGTTTAAACAATTGAATTTTAACATCTCCTTTGTCGAGGCTCTCGCTCACATGCCCAAATACGCTAAGATGTTTAAAGATCTTCTAAGTGATAAGGAAAAGCTTCTTGACATCGCTCAGACCCAACTTAATGAGAACTGCTCCGCAGTGCTCTTAAGGAAATTACCCACCAAACTTGGTGATCCGGGTCGCTTCTGGATTCCTTGCAACTTCCCGGGAGTAGATAATTGCATGGCCCTAGCCGATCTAGGTGCCAGTATAAACTTAATGCCATTAAGTGTTTGGATGCAATTATCTCTCCCCGAGCTTGTCCCCACCAAAATGACTTTGGAATTAGCCAACCGTACGGTTGCTTATCCAGTGGGGATAGCCGAAGATGTCTTTGTTGGCGTCGACAAATTCACCTTCTCGGCGGATTTTGTTGTCGTTGATTACGAGATGGACCCTCGTGTTCCATTAATCGTTGGACGTCCATTCCTGAGGACCGGTCGCACTCTCATTGATGTAGCCGCGGGCGAAATAATCATGAGAGTTGGTGACGATAAAATTGTCTTCAACATGGGTAAGATTTCTAAGCAACCGTATTCATATGAGAGTGTTAATGCTATTGATGTTCTCGATGAGGCTTGTGAAGAACATTTTCATGATGCTTGCAAAAGTACTCTTTCTTCTCTACCCAATGTTGAGACCGTTGCCTCAATTGCTCCAGCATTGACTCCTTTTGGAGAAAGTGACTTGGATGATTTCGAAGCTAGCTTGGGTCCTCTCGATATTAAGTATGATAATTTGTCCACCAATTGGGACGAAGATATTCGTACTATTGAGAGACTTCTCAATGAGGACCCGTTGTCTCCTCCTGCTCCTAAAAAGGTGACTAATGATGATCCATCGTTAGTTTCACCATCTATTGAGAATCCTCCTACTCTTGAGCTTAAGGACCTACCTCCTCATCTTGAGTACGTTTTCCTGGAAGACAACGAGAAGCTACCGGTCATCATCGCAAAGGATCTGAGAGAAGACGAAAAAGCCCGACTTGTCGCTGTGTTGAAGAAGCATAAAAGAGCTATCGCTTGGAAAATCTCCGACATCCGTGGAATTGATCCTCACTTCTGCACACATAAAATTCTCATAGAGGACGACTTTAAGCCCACAATTCAAAGCCAACGAAGGGTGAATCCTAAAATCCATGAAGTCATCAAAAAAGAGGTTATCAAACTTCTTGATGTGGGTATGATTTACCCTATTTCGGATTCACCATGGGTTAGTCCAGTCCATTGTGTGCCTAAGAAAGGCGGAATCATCGTTGTGCCTAATGCAAACAACGAGTTAATTCCTACCCGTCTCGTTACTGGGTGGAGAGTTTGTATAGACTACCGCAAACTCAATGATGCCACGAGAAAGGATCATTTCCCTCTACCTTTTATGGACCAAATGCTTGAACGATTAGCAGGTAATGAATATTACTGCTTTCTTGATGGTTTCTCGGGTTATTTTCAAATACCCATCGATCCCCAAGATCAAGAGAAGACAACATTCACTTGTCCCTATGGCACATTTGCTTACAAACGAATGCCTTTTGGCTTATGCAATGCCCTCGGGACTTTCCAAAGGTGCATGTTGGCTATCTTCCATGACATGGTTGAGCAAACCATGGAAGTCTTCATGGATGATTTCTCGGTCTTTGGGGATTCCTTCTCTTCTTGCCTTGCCAATTTGGAACGTATACTTAAGCGGTGCGAAGACACTCGCCTTGTTCTGAATTGGGAAAAATGCCATTTTATGGTAAAAGAAGGCATTGTGCTAGGACACAAAATCTCTAAAGCCGGTCTTGAAGTCGACCGTGCTAAAGTAGATGTCATAGCCAAATTACCTCCACCTTCAACCGTGAAGGGTGTGAGAAGTTTTCTGGGTCATTCGGGCTTCTATCGTCGATTCATTCAGGATTTCTCTAAAATCGCTCGCCCGATAACCCACCTCTTGGAAAAGGATACTCCTTTTATCTTTTCTAAAGAGTGTCTCGAAGCCTTCAATCTTCTCAAGGATAAGCTAACTAAGGCACCGGTCTTGGTTACCCCTAATTGGGAGCTGCCTTTTGAATTGATGTGCGATGCTAGCGACTTTGCTATTGGTGCGGTTTTGGGCCAACGAGTGAATAAACACTTCCAACCAATCCACTACGCTAGCAAAACAATTACGGGGGCTCAATTGCATTATACGATAACCGAAAAAGAGCTTTTAGTTGTTGTCTATGCTTTTGAAAAATTTCGCCCCTATCTTGTTTTATCCCCCACCATTGTGTACAAAGACCATTCCGCGTTGAAGTACTTGATGACTAAGCATGATTCTAAGCCAAGACTTCTTCGCTGGGTTTTACTCCTTCAAGAATTCAACATTGAAATTCGTGACAAGAAGGGAGCCGAAAACCTGGCCGCGGATCATTTGAGCAGACTTGAGGATCCATATCAAGGGGATCATCCGAACAAAGAGATCAACGACTCTTTCCCCCTTGAGACCTTAATGTCTATAAATCTCAATCTGGATGAAACCCCGTGGTTTGCGTACATCGCAAACTACTTAGCGGGTGGTATTCTCATCAAAGGGTTAACATCCCAACAAAAGAAGAAGTTCTTGAATGATGTTAAGACTTACTTTTGGGATGACCCTTATCTATTCAAACAATGTGCTGATCTGATCATTCGTCGATGTGTTGACGGCCCGACAGCTTTTGACATCCTCTAAGCTTGCCACAAAGGACCCACCGGTAGTCACTTTGGTCCCAACTACACCGCTAAGAAAGTGTTTGATTCTGGATTCTACTGGCCCACCATTTATCGTGACGCTCACGAAATGGTTAAGCATTGTGATGCTTGCCAACGCCAAGGCAAGATCACACATACAGATGAGATGCCTCAAAATTTCATACAGGAATGTGAAATCATTGATGTATGGGGCATCGACTTTATGGGGCCATTTCCATCATCCAAAGGGAACAAGTACATCCTCGTCGCCGTCGACTACGTTTCTAAATGGGTTGAAGCTAAGGCTCTTCCTACGAATGATGCGAGGGTGGTTGTGAACTTTTTGAAGCAGCTTTTCGCTAGATTTGGCGTTCCTCGTGCTATCATCAGTGACCGCGGGACTCATTTTTGCAATGATCAATTCGCAAGAGTCATGGCTAAGTATGGTGTCAATCACCGTCTTTCCACCGCCTATCATCCCCAAACCAATGGGCAAGCCGAGATATCCAACCGTGGCTTGAAGAGAATTTTGGAGCGTACTGTGGGAGAGCATCGCGCCGCGTGGGCCGATAAGTTAGATGATGCTCTGTGGGCTTTCCGTACTGCTTACAAGACCCCGATCGGTTGTACACCTTATCGTCTTGTGTACGGGAAAGCCTGCCACCTCCCAATCGAGCTGGAACATAAGGCGCACTGGGCCTTGAAGTGGGCGAACTTCGACATCAACAAAGCCGGTGATCATCGCAAGATACAACTCAACGAGCTAACTGAACTGAGGAATGAAGCTTATGAGAACTCGCTGATCTAGAAGGAGAAGACGAAGATTATCCACGATGCTAAAATCAAGAACCCAGAGTTCCACGTTGGTGATCAAGTCTTCCTCTTTAACTCTCGGTTGAAGATCTTCTCTAGCAAGTTGAAGAGCCGCTGGTCTGGTCCATTCACCATCGCCAAAGTCTTTCCATATAGGACCATTGAGCTTTCTCAGCCAAATGGGCCCAATTTCAAGGTGAATGGCCAGCGTCTGAAGCTGTACTTTGGTGAGGACATCTCCCAAGAGATGATTCCATCCCTCACCACGATCCCCATGAACTAAAATTTGGGTCGAGTCAGGCTCGTGACTCGGTGAACAAAAACAAGCGCTTCTCGGGAGGCAACCCGTGTTCTATCCTTTACTGCTTTCATAATAAGTGTAGGGGGAGCCCCGTATGTGTTTGTTGTCTTGTTTCTTGTGCTGTGCAGGGATTAAAGCTTCAAAGATCCACCTTGATGACTTTTGACGAACCGTGATACCGTGTTCCCATCTTCCCGGTTCTATCCTAAACTCTTGTGATTCAATATTTCATATTTTATATGTTCACATTGAATTCACTTTAGTTATCCTTTCCTTAGCAAGATTTAAACAAAGTGCACAATGTCCTAAGTGTAGGGGAGTTTACTCCCACATGCTCAAACATTGAGGACAATGTTTATCTCAAGTATAGGGGGACTTCTATCGAAGTAAGTGGTCTTTTCCATGAATTTGCCCTCATTTTAACCGGAAAATTTGATTTTTCGACATTTTTCAAAATTTTTAATCTATTTTGGCCTATTGTATAGTTGTATTTTCCGTTGATATGTTTATTTTCTTCCCATTGCTAGAATAAATTTTCAATAAAGTGGTTTTAGATTTTTCTTAGTCGTGAACATTTTGACTCAACCCGAGTTTACTCTAGCTAGTATCCTTAACGTGTTTAAGTCAAGTTTTGCTAGGCTTTTATATAGGGAGCTATAAAACGCGAAAGTCTTAACTCTCACGGGTTAAGAACAAGAACTTTTCGCAAGTTCCTATAATTGATCCTAGAGAGTCGTTTATCAAGGGAACTTTAAAATGCGATTTCTAAACTTGAAAAAGTCCAAGAATTTGCAAGATCCTATAGATGACTCAAAAACCCAAAACTTTGATTTAATAGGCTAAGCATCCACGAGTCTCATTCCTTGAGATTTTAAACTGTGGAGAACGAGAGATGATAGAGTCAATTATAAGTTCGGTATTCTTTCGTGAATTTATGTGAGTTAATTATGATCCTATTCTCCCTCCGCTTGCTAAATAATTTATCTGCTAATAAGTAAGGTTGTACGATTTGAAAGGTTACTTAGCTTCTAGCCCCAGATCGTTTAAAAGTTGCTCGGTACGGATTAGAGTTCATAGCCAAGGCATAACTTATTGAAGCGGGATGCGAAGATTGGCGAGTCCGAAAAGTCCCTAACAAGGCATGAGGGCTACATTTTGTTGCTAAAGATCCAAAAGTGATGTGAAGAATCATTTATCGAAAACCAATATGAAGGATCGAGACACACGACGAAAAGCAAAAACTCCCCAAAAGTCATGGAGAAGTCTATCCGAAAAGATCCTAACAAGGTATGAGGATAAATAGATCCAAGTCCTAAAAGGAGGCGGATCGTTGTATATCAAATTCCAAAATAAAGATTGGAGAAAAATGAAGAAGTCGTGGTCCAAAGATGAAGAATCTCTCAAAAACATCAAGTGAAGAAATTCCTATTATGAAGAGAAGACCATAATTTCAAGAACGTCTCTCGAAGATTCGAAGTATGAAGTCGCTGCCAAATATCGGTCCGAGAAAGGTCTCAAATCGTGAAGCGAGTTATGCCAAGATATGAACTTTATGAGGTCCCGAGAAGCAGTTTTAAAAGATTTGGTCCTTTAGCTAACTATTGATTAAATCGTGCACTTTATTTTCAGACTAAATACCCATCGAAATAAGTCAAGCAATGCATCCTCATGATCATTCAAGACAAATAATAAAATATAAGAGATACCCATAGGAATAAGGGAGTCTAAGTGAATAATTGGCCCACATGAGTTCGTGATAGTTTGCTAACTTATAATAACAATGATCTCGTTTTTAAGCTTGGTATGGGGAACGTGAAACTTGAGGATGATAAACGTTCATGGCTGCCAAAACCAATGTAAGTTTTTAATTTCTTTACTTGTTTCTATCTTTTCATCTTTAGTATTTAATAAAGGCCAAGGTAGGTTATTTATGATGGGAAATGTAAACCGTGCTTTTAATTAATGCATTGCATGAGGGCATTGCAATGGTCAAGTGTAGGGGATTTAATAAGTGTGAAAACACTTATCCTTTTACCACTTATTTCCAATAATAACAAGACCAAAACGTGTGATTTATGTCGTAAAAGTCGGAATTATGCGTGGTTTGTGTTTTTATTGTGTTTTAGGACCAAAAGATGAAAAAGGAAGAAAACACGGGCTTTCACGGGCTTTTATCGAAGAAAACGGGAAAAGACGAAATCAAAAGATCAAGAGTGCTTAAAGAACGGATGTCCAAGACCTATTCTGAAGATTTATCGAAGAACAAGTCTAAAGACGAAAGTTTAATGAAGTCGAAGAACTCGAGTCTAAATAAATGAAGAAATGTTAAGACGAGTTTAATTAATCCCGAGACGACATCGAGAAAGACCAAAATGAATTTAATCGAGTCGAGAAGAAAAGAAAGAAGAAAGCACCACACATGCCTCCCACTTCCCTATAAATACCCTCCTAATCACATTAGGAGGGTAGTTAGCTAATTTTTATTTTCAAGTTTTCTTTCTAGTTTTTAGAGAGAGAAAGTCTTAAACTTTCTCTCACTAGATTTCATTCTCTCTTTTAATCTTTGAAGATTAAACATCTTGTATTGCTTATTTTCATTAATCAAGTTCGATTTTTAAGCTTTTAAATCCTTATTCTCATTCTTCACTTCTTGATTTATCCTACCCTTGATCCGAATTGCATACTTCATGCGTGTGATTTTATGATGTCGTGATTAAAGGATTGTTCTTCTTGGTTTACACATACGTTCTTACATGTTTAGGCCATAAGCTCATAATGCTTATTGGCTTATTCGAGTTCTAGCTTATTGATTTTCGGATTTCTTCAAGGTTTTTAGTAGTTTTAAGTGCATTTCATAAAGTTCTTGATTTTAAGTTTTGAAAAGTCATCAAATTTAAGCTTTTTGAATTGTTTGAAATTCGTTAGAGTAGCTTATTGCATTTGCTTATTGAGATTCACTCTTGCCACCAATTTCGGAAACAGTTACCTTCCATCGCAATCCTAGGGTTTTGGTACACATCCCGACGGCTTATACACTTTCCGATAGGTTTTGGTATTTGATCGCAATAACCCAATAGGGTTCTACTTTGCGATCGGTTGGTAATTACCCCTTATTCTGATCTGGGTTGCGATCGCTTATTGCGATCGCATATTCCGACGGTATCAAGGTCTTGGTTAAGGCGAAGTGCTGCCCATTTTTCGATAGAGTTATTGCGATTGGTGCACATTGCGATAGTAAGCTTTCCGATAGATACTCATTGCGATAGACCTTGCATAGTTGTATTCCGATGCGTATTGATCTTAATTATTCCGATAGGGATTTTGATAATTATTCCGATAGATGCTATTTTGGTGATTCCGATGGACATGAATTTTTTTATTCCGATTGATTAAGTTTATAAGTTTTTAAGTTTTTCAAAGCTTTAACTTTCAAGTACTTTCTTATTTAACTTTAAATTTAATTTTGTCCAAGTTTCAAATTTACTCAACGACACTTTAACTACTTGCTAATAGTTCAATTTAGACAAACAAACCAAACCATTGATTCACCAAAAGTCGATTGAGTCGCACTCTTAACCAATTGTCAATTCGAAAAGACTTCGATACTAACGAATTTTGATACGAGGCCTAAAAAACCAAATATTAGATACTTGTCCCACCCCCACTCAAACTGGCCTAACTAGCTAATAAAACACCCCAAGTGTCAAAGCTTAGCTAAAAAGCTTAACACTTGTAGCTAGCTTCATATGTAAGCAAGGCTTACACCAAAACCAACCAAAACCACCAAGACACACACCTAGTTTCATTCTCACCATGCAAAACAACACAACTTCTCTCTTCCTCCTCCATTTTTGCCGTCCCATATCTCAACCAAAACACCCATTTCATACAAATTTTAACCACAAACATATGTTATAATTAACATATGTTAATCTCCATTCAAAAAGATGAAGATTGGTGCAAGTTTTAACATCCAAGGAGGAGTTTCTATGGAGTATTAGGGATGATTTCCACAAGGTGTTCATGAAGAATGGTGGTCTTGAAGATGGTCATGGTTATCCACAAGTTTCTCTATCAAAATCCATGTCCAAATCATAACCTACATCAACTTGGTGGTATAAAGATTGTCCTCCTCATCTTCTTGTTATTTTGATTATGTAATCATGTATTTTATTTCCTATTGTATATGTATATGATGATTATATGATGATAAAAGTATTGTGTGGGGATTTGGTGTTGATAAACATGCTTAAAAAGATGAAAGACTATAAGAAACAAGGTTAAAATCTTGTTTAAATTTGTTGGCTGTATAAAACAGTAAAGAAACATGTCATGAACTGATAGAATGATGAAGTAGGATTAATATACAGTAAGCTAGGGGTCCTGTACACATGTGAGAGTTGGCAATGCAATGGAATCATTGTAATGAGTAAGATATGATCAAAACAAGTTTAAGATATAAATCTGAGTTCACTGTTTTGGACGATTTTTAGAAAATACTTAGAGGATGATTCAACAGTAGCTATACGAGAGTTAAATGGAGCACATATCATGTAGTTTATGTGATAAAAATTTGAGCTTCTATCTCCATATAGAACTCTAGATATGGCAGTTTTGGTGAAGATGAAAATAAAAATCAGATTTTGGAAATTAAAGTATAATACTATTATATAAGCACTCAAAATTTAATAGTATAAAATATAAATTTAAAACCCACTAACTTATATAATACATTTATATAAATATGTACAATGGTAAAATAAGTGGACATTTTATAAAAATGGTGACTTGTTAAGTTTTATAAGTTATAAAACTATAAACATGATTTTTACGACTTTTTCGGCTTAAAATTAACGTTTTTGTTAAATAAAACTTAGATGGTTGGACCCGTCTAATGTAAACTTTATAAAACTTATATACTGATATATAAACATGTATAACAAGTAAAAACCGATAAAACCCGAACTATAGGACATACGGGCATTAACGAGCTAAGTAAACATATTGGACTAATAATTGGACTAAATAAGTTAAACCCTTATAAAAAGAACTTATTGGACTTAACCCATTTGGGCCCAACTTGAAAGTTTAAATACTGATAATATAAGTATGAAATGGATTAATACAAGTTAATAAACTTATAATAGGCTTATTGGACCTAAAACACGTAAATAGGTAAAACTAGTAAACTAGTATAAACATTACCGACACATAACACTAAAATGAGCAAACGAGAATATGCAAACCCACTTGATCATCATATATATATAAAATCATCATATGTATACATAATTGTTATTTTTATAAAGTCATTGTACATGAGTCTAAGACGAGTATTATTTGTCTAGGTTTCCGTGATTGAAGCACGTACCGTACGTCTGAATTGCCGATAACCCGCCTTCCCACATCAACGTGAGTTCATAGCCTCGCATTCTTTTAAATGTTTTTATGAAATATTTTATAAACCCGCGAGGGAGATAACATGTTAGTTTTTATAAAATAGGACACCATTTGTCCCGATTATTTGTTTATTGATTTGGACCCGAACGATTGAATGACCCAATTGTATGACCCGATAAATGATTAAAGGACCCGATAGATGAAATTAAATGGATTATTAAAGTTAGGTTATGTCACTAAAAGTCCCATTAGCATGAATTGTGAACTACCGGGATTTGGTAGACGCTTGTGCATATAATAGTACTATTTGGGGACGATCTCCCCAGTTCGCGCCTTGACGGTTGATCCCCGTCGTGCCACATTGATTGGTAAGCGAATTTATGTATGAGAAGATTTCCATAGCGTGACCTTTGTGACGACACGCTACTTTAGATGGGAAAATTGAGTATCGGGTTAGCTACCCGTTGTTGGTTTAGTAAGGTAACAATGTCATGCGGGTTATAATAATCCAAAACTAACGAAATACTACTAGATGCTCCGAATTACGATGTATTGCCTGACTAGCAATACAGGGTCATACTATTGATATTATGTTGTTGTTTTGGTTTTCATAACCATACTCATATAACGGTTTTTATTTAACTTTATACAACGTCGTAAGACGTATTGTATGATGTTTTTACGACATTGGCTCGTATAATGATTTTTAAGGCAAATGCCTATATTATGATTTTCGATAAAGATTTGTATAAAATGACTTTGGCTATTTTATGGCCTATTAAAATGATTTGTACAAGATGATTTTCAGTAATAATTTTATACTGATATTATATTGATGGATTTTATTAAACTATATGAATTCACTCGGCGTTATCGCTGACCTTTTCTTTTAACATGTTTTATCTCAGGTACTTGAAGGTAATTCTCGGGAAGACGACAAGAATTCATGGCCCGCACTTAAACAATATTTTCCATTCAAATACTTTGTAAAACTTTGTATGAAATATAATGACTTGGGACCGATGTAACTTTGATATTTATGAATGGAAAGGCTTTTATTATAAAACGACGCGATTTTTATGCGTTGTCTATGAGGTGAGTAATGTGTTATCCCGTAACACCAACGAGTCTTCCGCTGTATTGAGTTGTATAAATTTGGGGGTGTTACAGTTAACATCAACAACACTGCGGTAGGTCATATGTAAGATTCTTTATGAATTAAACATATGTACAATTGAAAAGCAACAGTCGTTTGATTCATAATTGATTCAAACTTGTTTCAGATTTCTACGTAATATCTTTATGGTCTTTCCAGAACATTCAGAGTGATATTCATTAATATTTACAATGACGAATGGAAATCCTTCTAGCATCAACCTCAAACAGCGCTACGGTAGGTGACTTGCGAGATTCTTTATAAATCAAGCTTGTGTCAACTGGAAAGCAACAATGGTAAGATTCTTTATGAATCAAACTTGTTCCAGGAATTCGAATTGACGACTTTAATCAAGCGGATATTTATCTAATTGATTCACTCTTTATGTTCGCAGTCTTGCTTTGAGACGGTCGAGTAAAGAAAATGACTAGTACCTCCGTGAAATCCTGTCAAGATGATTTTTAATTAAATCTACCTGATCACAGGTACGATATCTAATATCGTCTAACGCTCTTCACCGACCGGAGGTAAAACTCTATCGATTTAGGACGAATGTAAAAGCCATTCAGTCCGTGTCTATGTTTTGTCTCGAGAAGGTGACGTTACGGTGTACTCAGCAAAGTCAAAGATTCAAAACCACATACTCATGCCCAGAGACATATTCAACAATCAACAAAGCTAAAGACTTCCACAACTCTGATGATCAAAATCTTCTTTAACAATTAATGTAGAGGAATGACCTCTATTCAAAGGAGATTGTTAGCAAGCTTTCAAGATGGTGGATAGTGTGAGCATGTGGATGAAGACACAAGATCAGAAGATGGAAAAGACAAGTCAATGATAATTTGAAGATCCCAAGATTAAAGACAACATCGAAAGACAACTACAAAGGCTCAAAGATCACAACATGAAGGAACAAAACTACTATTACACGTTCAAGGCTCATTTAAATAAAGAAGAGGAATGACCTCTCATTGGGGGAGATTGTTAGCCTCAAATATTGAGTCAAACAAGAATGATAGGTCATAGGTTTATTATTTATCATTTATTAGAACATTGTAATAGGTAATAAATAGGCGTAACAATACGGGCTTGATGGCTAGCTTAAAAGGCCTCTTTCAAGGTACTAAGCATTTATTCAAGCCCGGCCCAAAATAATATAGTCCAATAGAAAGGCCGCATGTGGGTGGACTATATAAAGACCCTTCTAGCATGTTAGAAGGGTTGCCCTTCTCATTTCTCTCAATCTAATATTCACAAAGTTACACACACTTCTCTATCCTTTCTCTCTCTACTTTCACTCTCTAAACTTCATCTCTTTTCCATCTATTTTCTTCTTTAATTCGTCTTTTATCATATCAAATATGGGACAATAATATGTGTTTTTGAACCTATTGTATAGTATGTACATGATGTGCACTGTTATTAGTCTTTGTAAAAGTGTTAGATTTTCCACTATATTTTCTATCCGTTGACAGCAGCATTCTATCCGCTGACAAGTGGAAAGAAGCCGATGACAGCTTAAGTTAGTTTCTATGGTTTTTCATCTAATCATGCAGGCATTATGAGAATTGGGCAATTGGAGATAGAGTTGCTTATAGACTTCAAGGATGTGTCACACGTTTATTTATGATGGTTGGAATGTTTACATTCCTATCTTGAAATAAAAAATTTGTCACAAATTTTCTTTGCAACTATGTAAGCTTAGTTTTAGGAAAGGTTTAGAAAACCTTTAGGACTTTGGGTACTTTTAGAGTGCTCTTATCACAATTCTAGATTGTGTCCACTGGTGAATGAGGGTTAGGAATGATGAAGACCTTACTTTTTAAGAATCGTCAGAATTTCTAAACCTTGAGGCATTGTAGCTTGCAAAGTTTACTTACTTTTGCATGATGCCAAGACTTTTTGACCTAGAATTTGGATTGGTCGGTTAGGCGACTTGGTGTAAATTAAAATTGGACTTGCCTGGGAGTTACAAAGCGTTTATATGAGATAACTTCACTCTTAAGTACTTTCGTTAGCAAGGTTCACTTGAGGACAATTATGTCTATCTTGCTTATGCAAGTGTGTATAATTAGACAAAGAATGCTAATCTCAGTCTTTGTCAGAAAAAAAGAATTATCTTCATTAGGGTAAACTTCTTTGTTATGGTATTTTTATTTTGTTACTTTTCATTTTTAACTTTTGACAAATAATGTTGTATCCGCTGACAAACACATTTTTAGACGTTGACATGGCGGATTTTACACGCTGAAAAATATAGCCGTTACCCGCTGACAAAAAGTTTGACCGTTGAAGAACACTAGGTTCCACCTAGTTGTTACTTTTGTGACATTTTGGGTCGTAATTTTCTAGAGTTGGTAAATTTCTTTTAAAGAAAGAGATAAGTTATATTTTTTCAAGGATTGTAATCATTATTATTTGAATAAAACTTACCTCTTTTCAACCAATAGTAGCCTATTTTACCTTCTATATATATGTCCCACTATTTTAAATAGGGTAACTTGCATATTTGTCTAACTTTTCTCCACAACTTTCATTCTCCATAACCAAAATCTCCATTTTCATTCACTTAAGCTTTTTCAATCAAATGGCTCCAAAGTTTAAACCTGCTGGTGCTATATTGGGGTTCAGAGATCAACACAATATGACTGCATACTTAGAAGTTGATAATGAAGTTCATCCCCAGCACACACAACTGATAGAGTATCTGTTGGTGTCCCCCATAAGGTATGCTTTAACTCGTGCTTCTCTCATCCCTACCACACACATCAAATAGTTTTAGAACACTGTTAGTTCTGAAACAGTTGATGGAGTGGTTACATTGAAAGGCTTTGTTCATGGGACATAATGGGTGGTCATAGAAGCTCTTGTTCGTCAAGATTTATAGCCTATGATGCTGATGTAGTGGTCACCCTTCCCCTTGATGAGCTAGAGAATGGACTTCGAGGCTTGGGGTATGTTTTGCCCCCTACTGGCACATTAATAAATATTTGAAAGGCCAATCTCCCCTCTGCTTGGAAGTTCTTGATACATATCTTCTTGCAATGTCTTAGTCCCAAATGCTCATCATTTAATGAAATCAACCGTTCAATCTGGAGTGCCATTGTGTGTATAGCAAATAGGCAAAAATATAATTTTTCTGGAATGATTTTTGAGGGCATGTTCCGCAACAAGGGTAGCAAGATGACACTTGCTTACCTAAGGTTTTTACAAATGGTTTTTGACCTTCAAAGGTATTGTCGTAGGGATCATGAAAAGTTTTACAAGATCCCTACACAAAAGAAAAAGCTTTTTCTGAACATGAACACCACACCATTCAGAGACCTACCTTTGACCCCTCCCATGTTGGCTGTCATTGAGGCAGCTGCAAACCCACAACCACACCCTGAACCAGAAGTAGACCAGCCATCACCTTCCTCCCACCATGATGACCAAATGTAACTTAACCTAAAGACGTCAGCCATTGACACTCATATTTCAGCCGCTGACACAGCCATTCCACCCGCTAACACCCGTGCCCCCCAAACTCAACATGCCCCCCATTCCACTTCATCTTCTGAACCCTTTGACTATAGGTTGGAGGAACACCAAAGGACTACTTGAGTGTTCTCCTCTAGTGGTCCTAGCCATGTAGCAGAGAGAACCACCACCACAAGTATGGTTTGTGAGATTGATGTGGCTGGGCCTATTGAATCTGGCTTAGAAGTAGGTCAAGACAGGCCCACTGTACATAAGCCCACTTCCATGCCCGATGAGTCTACATCGAGGAGTCAAATCCCAAGTGTGGAGGAGGGCAGTATGCAACCACTTTCAACTCTTGAATTGATGGCGTTATGCATGAGCTTGCAAAAGCATAATGTAGAACTTGTACAAAATGTCAATGCTCAAGGCCTTGAACTCATTTCTTTAAGGGGGGAGGTTGGTTACATTGGAAGATGTTGGTTCTAGGAGAAGAAGAATTACTGTTTTGTTCTCTGAAGAAGATTCTTACAAAGGGGAGGATGAAGCTACAGAATCAGTGAATCTGAGTGATAAAGGGTCCCTAGAAGGTTCATATGGGACAAAGGATACAATTGAGGCGCTTATAGGCTTGAAGGAAGAGTCATGTTTTAATCTTTCCATGGTTACTCCTAAGCAGCTGTCCTTTACAGAAATGATGTTGCAAGTGACTGGACAGTCAGCCACTGACAAAGGTATTTCACACGCTGACACGCTTATTTCAGCCGCTGACAAAGATGCAGTCATGATTGATGTATCCCAACCACCATTAATGATCAAAAAGGTGTCTGATTGTAGTCTTTTTGTATATACTTTATTTTAGAAAAAACAAAGCAACACAAATGTCGTGGTAAGTATTAGTACGTACGCTTAGTGAAAAACACAAATACCGATAATCGAGTTCGTTCTCGAGGAGGTATGGTGTTTAAGCCAATATAAATAGATGTTATTTATTTGATTATTACGTTTTTGGAAAGTGAATAAAAGAAAAGGGAAAGACGAGTTACGCTAAAAAGAGACGTGTTTTCACGCAAATCGAGAAAAATGACGAAAATTTACAAAAATTAATTTTTTTGAAAACTAACTAAAAACAAAATAATTAAACTAAAAAAGAATAAATAAAAATAAATTACTTTGAACCTCTAAAAAATGATAAACGAGCATGAAGTAAAAATATAATAACTAATAAGAGTAAAATGTTTTTTTAGAACTAGATATAAGCGAAACGACGAAATAAAAAAAGAGTATTAAAGAAAAGTAAAAGGAAAGGCTAACAAAAAAGGTTAAAAAGAGTATTAAAGAAAAATCAACAAGTGAAACTATATGAACAGTAGTGGATACATGAGTGTACGTAAGGACTAAAGAGGCCAAATAAAACCTTAGCAATAAGTTGCCAATAAGCACAACTAAAAACCTTATACAATCAGATAATAAGTGCAAAACAAGCAGAAACTAGCACCTATAAAAACGATAGCAGACTATAGGAACAAATTGACGCGAATTTGCAGAAAATAAACTACACTCCTATTTTTTTTTTTTACGTTTTAGATCAAAATAAAAGAAGATATAACGCTACTCTAACCTGCAATCGACCTTAAGCCATAAACCTATGCTATTGACAGAAATTGAACTTCTTCCAAACACTAGATAAAAACAGAAAATGGAAATTAACAAGACGAACAACAGAATTTAAAGGAAAAGTAGTGAAAGTAAATTCATAAAAGTGACTCAAACAAAGAAATAAGCAATTCGAGACCCACTGCTGCCTTTGTTAAAAACACATTATTCACTACTAGTAGCATGCTGCAAAACTACATTGACCAGATTTTTGACTCAGTTCAGACTAAACTCAGCGAGCTATAAAGGATTACGACTACAATTACAACAGCAGCAGGAAACAAAACAACCACAATCAAATCAGCAATTTAATTAAACCTAGTCTACCATAATGAAACAGACATTAAAACTAAAGCAATAGATAACAAGATCAAAAACATAGCAGACTTGACAACTAAACATAAAAATGCACAACACATTTAGGCCGAAATAAAAAAAGAAAAAGGATGGAAGTTACACTGCATCCAGGCCCAAATCTAGCTAGCTGCTGCTCGGCTTAAGCTCAGCGCCAAACCGAAACCAACAAAACCATCTAGGAAATTATAAACTCCTTCAATCTCAACCTCGGCTTGCTTCGAAGAATACTGCTTCTTCTTTTTTTTACTCTCGTCTACAGTAACAAATGATAACACCCACGACCAACTTTCAACTTCTTTTTTTCTTTATTTTCTTTTAATCCGAACAGTAACCACAAGGAATGAACAAATCACCCCCTTTTCTTTTTCACATTACAAGAACAAAGAAACTAACAGCTTCTTTTTCTTTCAATCACAAAAACAACAATGATATATTTTTTCTTGTATCACAACAACAAACAAATACTCCACAATCCCTCTTTCTTTTTAAAACTTTATAAATTTCTTGGTGAAACTTCAAGAAAACAACAAAACCAAACCACTTTGAATTCAAAACAGATTCCCAAACAGATTTTTGCATAAAAGAAATAAAACTAAAATTACTCTACTCCTCTTTTTTTCGAATGTAAATAAGAACAACAAATTAATTCAACAAACGGAACTTAGATTAATTTCATATAAATACCAACTTTCAATTAACAAAAAGAAATTAAATTTTCATAAAAAAAATACCAAACTTTTATTAACTTGAAAATTAATTACATTAAAAAAAATCTGGAACCAAAAACTAACTAGGACCTAAATGCCTTATAAATAAATGGCTACGATGTATTCTAGAAACAACAAGAAGATAAACCCTAATGTAGACGAATTTCTAACAAAGCCCCTTGACGAATCTTGGATCTTTGAAGAATATTCGGAATTCAAACCTGGTCTTTGATCTTCAGAGGTCACATGGGTTTCTTGCCTTCATCTTCTGTCATATCACATGGGTGTGTGGGTTTTGGGATCTTGTTGTTTTGTGAAGTATAATATAGATTCGATTAGGGTTTGAGGGACGGGGTTTAAAAAGTGTTAATGGTGGCTGGTGGTTTAGTTGATGAAACCCTATATGAATATACTCCTTCTATTCTTTTTTTCTTTTTAACAAAACAAACGGGCTGAGGTGTTTTGAAGGCCCACACATGAAATTAAAAAAAAGGGCTTGGGGGGTTAAGGGTGAAGGTTTTCGGGCTGTAAGGGTGTTGTTGGGCCCATCACCAAAATGTTAATACAAAAAAAAAAGGAAAATGGGCTTCATTGTTTGTTCCAACGAGTAAAAAAATACTTGGTTGGTTTAATTACATATTGGTTTGATATTTAAAATAATACGGGCCGACTCGGCCCGATAAACGGGTGCGGGTTGGTCCGTAAAATAATAGTTTATGTCTCGGGATCGTTTTTTCATGTCCACTTCATTGTCGGCTCTCGAGTTGACTTTTGACTTCTCTTTAATCTTCAAAATTTGTTGTGTCGATCTGGAATTACCAATCTTTGTTCCGTTAGGTGAAATCTCGGCTTCGATCTTGTCTACGTCTTCGTGTCTCGTGTTCGTTTTGCCTTGTCTTTCTGATCTTTTGTCTTTTTCACGATATCCGTACCTAAAATACACATTGAACAAACACAAACATATATTTGGCACTTTTAATGATATTTTAACCGTTTTAAGCCCGATTTTGACGATGAGACCATGTATAATTGTGGTCTCATCACTCTCCCATACTAATCCATTGTCGTGCCCTCACGCAATGCTAGAATAAAGTATCGTAGCATTTCCAAAATTCATTTTATTGACATTTATTGATACGGAAAAATAAACTACTACTACTATTGCTATTATTAGTGTTAGACATAATGTATTGTTTTCATCGCAAAATGGGACATTTAGGTTCATAGAATGAGAACATTTGAGTGCCTCATAGAGATAAATTCGTCGTCCAAGATTTTCACCCAATTCCATGCTAAGCGTGTAACGAGATCATTGTTATTTCAAGTTAGTAATGCTAACACTACTCATATGTTTTAACCACGTACTCAGACTCCTTTAATCCTAATTGGTATCTCTTATACTTTATTTTGTCTTAAATGATCATGAAGATGCATTTTTTACTTATGCGTGAATTGAGATTAAGGTCCAAAAATAGAGTCAAAATGGTATAATCAAAATTATTAAATTACTAATAATTCCTAATAGACAACAATGTCAAAAATTAAGTCAACAAGAATCGATAAACACGGTCTTATAACGATTTTGAATATGAGACTTATTACCATGAATTTTAATATCCTCCATCATCGGTGGTTTTGATTATCATGGTTTACCTCCATCTTTTATTCAACTCCGTCATGGAGCTTTTATTATGACTTTGGTCTTTCCCTTGTCTTTTATTTAACCTCACCATGAGGTGTTTATTATGCCTTGACGTATATCCTCACGCAAAAGAGAATTTTGGATCTTTAAGGATTCAAGGTTTTAAGGCATCACTTTCAATTTTTGCATAGATTTTTCGGCCGCTTCGAATTTTTGCTTGATTTAGGTGATTAGTGCACTTAAAATTATTATTGAGGGAAGCCTTTGATTATTCGGGTTCCAATACTTTAAAATCGTGACGCTGGCGATTCTTAATTTTTTCCCAATTTAATTACATGGAAGTTATTAGGATCAACTAGTAATCCAACAATAGAGATTAAACCGTTAAGTCAATATTAACAATTTATTTATGAACAAGCGTGGGGAGAATAAGTAAATAATTAAACCACGTGAGTTTTTGAAAGAATCTGAGTACTCTACATTTAGCATAGTAACTTATAATGAACTCTATCATTTCTCGTCCTCATTTAAGAGACTTAGCCTAACTATAGTTAAGGAATCGAAGCTAGTGTAAAACACGATCGAGTCAAATATACTCTTATTCTCGCCATCGGAAAACCTACATTCGTGTCTTAAAACACTTATGAAAACATGAGAAAAATTTAAAATTTGGCCATTTTTAGCCTTATTTGCAACAAAAAGATAAACTTTGGAGAGCGTGAAGACGTAAGCAAGGTAAGTATCTATTCACCCCTCCCCATACTATAGTTAAACAGTGTCCTCAATGTTTCGAGTCTAAGGGTGGAACACCCTCATACTAGAGACGAATTTTAATGCTTAATCTAGCATGGAAAGGGTAATTTACAATAAATATTAAGCCGTTTATTAATTATGCTAAAAGAATATCGTTAGAACAATAAAGGATATATCATTTGGATATCAGAAAATTCTTCAAGCAAACGATCGAGGCTCATGTAAACGAACACGAGAGGCTTTAATCGTGATGTCAATGATCTAAATAAACAAAAGTCACAAACAACCACGGAACAAAGGTTGGAAGGGCACAAATCCCATCACATTAGGATTAAAAACGATTATATTTACAAGGATAAGCATGAGATTCCCCCACGACGCACCTTGTTTTTGATAACCGAGTCAAAAGATCGACTCAAATCCGCATAAATGTGATCATTTATGGATTATCATGATTTTGGTTAAGTGGGTCTTACATGAAAAACACAACGCCCAAAACAGCCGATAATAAAGGCAATGCCTTTATACAGGGATTGAAGATCGTATCCTCACATTTTGTTGAAAATAAAATACGCAAAGCGGGAGGATACGTCTTATAAGGAAGAAAACTCCTTATGACGTATGAAAACTCATCAAATCCGAGGGGTTATGTAAAACCCGCATGCTTTTACCATGAATAGTACCCTTAAGATCGTACATACTAGATTTAAACTTTCCTAATATAGCATGATTACGACTACGTGTTAGGATTTTACGTATTACGTATGTGTTAGAACACGATAAGTATTTACTACGCACGAGCACGTAATAATTAGTTGACAATAACTAATTACGAACATACGATCATGAAATCATGAATGTAATTAAATCACAAACTATTATTAATTACGTATATATATTTATTACGAGCGTAATTAAATATATTAGGTCACGGTAATTATTTAACGAGAACACACAAAACACGAACATAAATAAACACAAACGAGTAACTAAATAACGAGACACGGAAAAAGGTACGGGAACCCCATGTGGGGGTCCCTACCCGCGGCCAAACAAGGGCAATGGGCCAAGCCCATTGTCAAATTTACTAAAAGGTTTATTTATTTTTTTACACTACACAAAAACACTTTACAGAAGATTTCAAGAAAAACCTAAAACCCTCTTCTTCCTTGTTCTTTGTGCCGCCACCCTCAAACCACCATACAAGGTGATTCTTGATCTTTGATCTTGAAGATTTGGTGATTGATCGTGTTTATTCCTCGTTCTCTTGATCCACGAATTCGGTAAAACCTTTTTAAACCTTTTCTTTTAATTTAATCTTTTTATTAATTATGAACATGTGATGTTTTTATAAAAACATAATAATTAATCATAGATCTAACATGTTTTAGTGATTAATTAAATCAAAGGGTTGTTTTTAAGGGGTGTTTGTTTTGGCCGCAGGCTGCAACCGAACCCGAGGGGGTTTCGGTTTGCCAAGCCGACCACCACCAAGACCATATGGTCTTGGTTGGTGCGTGTGGGTCCTACGGCAGCAAGGGGAAACACGGGGTACCCCGAGTTGGTTCGGGGTACGGTGTCGATTCATGTCCGGTTCATGTTTTTAGCCTAGATCCGGTTCATGGTGTATGTTAGTTTTTTTATTATGTTATGAACTTATGTTAAAATTAAATTAATAAAAGATGTGATTAATTTAATAACATGACTTAGGTTATTTAATTATTAATGATCATGAAATTATTTTTAACCTAAGTATTTATATATTTAAGACTTATAATTAATTAATTATTTTAAAACCATGGATATAATTATTTAATAACATTACTTAGGTTATATTATTAATATAAAATAATTCATATTTTAACCTAAGTATCTAACATATTTAATTAAAAACATGTTATACTTTAATTAAATATTATAACCTATAGTTTAATTAAATTACATGAAATAATTATTAAACTATACAATATACCATATGACTTAGAAAATAATCATGAAAAACACTTAGGCTTATATACTTAGCTTATTTAACCAGCTTATTTCTAATTATGGAAACTTTCTATTTTTAGAAACTTAATTAAATAAGGCAGCTAATCTGTTTATGGAAACCAGCTATTTTTAGAAACTTATTTATTTAAGGCAGCTAATCTATTTATGGAAACTTATTTAATTAAGGCAGCTAATCTATTTATGGAAACTTTCTATTTTTAGAAACTTATCTATTTTAAGCAGTAAATCTATTTTTGGAAACTTTCTATTTTTGGAAACTTTCTATTTTTGGAAACTTTCTATTTTGGAAACTTTCTATTTTTGGAAACTTTCTATTTTTGGTAACTTTCTATTTTTGGAAACTTTCTATTTTTGGAAACTTTCTATTTTTGGAAACTTTCTATTTTAGGAAGCCTGCTATTTTTGGAAAGTTACTTATTATTACATAGTAAGTATAATAATACATGAAATACCAGAAATACTTAATCAGATTAAACATAATATAAGATTTAATACAGTTTAAGGCTTTAAAACAGTAAAACATGGTAAGAACACATAGAATAAGCTAAGACATGACATAAAACCAGCTATGTATTTAGTAAGCAGATACTTATTCATGTACGTATTTATGTAGCACTAGTGATTCGGAAGTAGGATTCTCGCAGTTCGTCTTTCTCGTTCACTGGACATAAGGTACGGATTCCCGTCCTTTCAGTATGGACATTCTTTCCTTATTAGGATTCCCCGTATGCAGCCAACTGTTTTCCCGTAGTATAAGTTATGAGTTTGATTGCTTATGTTTAATTAAGATTACCTATAACCGTATACATGCATGACCAATTTCACCTAGTTATGGAGGTACCATAACCATAACATTAGAGGCACTGATGTTATGACTTCACCACGGCAGAGTGATTGCTCGTGGCGTCCCTTCAGCTTTTGGCCATTATTTATATTTATCATGTGGGGCGTATGGGTGCATCCTAGTTACATGTTTTTTATTCAGGATTACATGGTGAATGTGGTGTGTGCCTTGCATCCTTCACAAGGAGCTGATCCCTCCTACCCATAAACCAGTGTATTAAATTAGAGGCAGCCCCTCTAATTTGCATTATGAGGTCACCCCTCCAAGTATTCATGCACGGTGGATTTTCATGACCTATATCGGCTAATGGTAAAATATGTTAAACAGTTTTCATAAGATAAACATAAGGTTTTTCAAACTATAAAACCAGTTTTATGAACATGTTTCAGGTTTTCCAGGACTTACACATTTTTGCTGCTATTAAGTCTATTATGTTTTAGTCACTTATACTATGTCTATATCCGTGCACTGAGCGTTTTGCTCAGCCGTTACTTTCCTTTCCATGTCCCAAAACGGCAGGTACCCTAGGAGAGACTCGAGCATTCGGAGGACGTGCATAGGATGGAAGCTGCTAGGGACTTCTTTTCCTTTTGCCTTCATATATTTATGCTTGTGTAGTCTTTCATTCATTTTCTTTTGCTTTATTATGTTTGGGAACCGATGTTTGATTCCGGTTATTCCTATGGTCATGTAATGTTTTATACATTTATCCTTGTACGCTTTGATGACACGCCATAATTACGCGTGACATTTCCATTATCAAATTGGGGTGTTACAATTATGGTATCAGAGCCAAGGCTTCGACCTGTAGGCTCTAAAACTCGACCTTTGACTAGTGGGTAGTCACCAAGAGCTTCCTAAGCCAACGCTTGTCATTCTACGTATTGACGTTTTCAGCGCATTGTTGTTTTAACCATGATGTTTTCAGCACCTTGAGGTTTAACCTTGATGTTTTCATCGATATTGTTTTACTAATATGGATGGACAACCGTCATTCATATTTAGGTATGTGTCATTGTTTCGTGCATAATGTTCCTCGTGAACTGTGGCTATGTGGACTGAACCCCAGTAGTTCATAATTAGTCACATAAAATTTTTTCTTGATAAGTTTTGACATATGAGTTTCATTTATTTATGTTTCATGTATCATTGTTGCAGGGATTATGACTAAGTAATGGTTGGTATAGGACTGGCCCTATTCAGTCGCATGTGCTTTTATCGAAACTTTTAACTTTGGGACCGACCCATAGGCGTCCCCTCGCCATGTCTTTTGTTTTGGAACCGACCCATAGGCGTTCCCTCGCACATATAAAGGTTTTATAAACTACATTACGCGTTCATGCACTGTTTTTCATGCATAAAATTTTTCTCATGATTTAAATTGGCATAAATTTTTTTTCATGTCCCCTCATATTTTATTATGTTTTATGTCAAGTATGTTTTCATACTGTCATGGTTAACTTCAGTTTCATGCTGATTATGTTATACACTTCTTCATGATAGATGGTTTCATGTTTCTTCATGATAATTCCCTCTTCATGTTGATTATGTTTTACGCCTCTTTTGTTATTTACGCTGTCCTGCAAGACATTGTTAGATTTCATTGAATCCTGCTTTCATGATAGTCATGGTTGGTTTTCATTGATCATGATGTCAGGCAAATCATCGTTGAATTTGGTGTAACCACACTTTAACGTTTCCCGTCACAACCAGACTGATGTCTATGCTAATGCTGCCAGGTTATCATAATGGTTCTCCTAATCGTTTAACCGATATACTTCCTTAAATCATGACAAATGATCGACCCCATACCGATCATTTCATGTGCATTCCACGTGTACTCCACGTACCGTATTTCATGTATTACACGTACCTTAATCCATGTATATTCCACTTGCAATACTTCACGAGTATTCGCTAGTCGATTCTGAATCACCTCAGGCGTATTTTCTATTGCTAATATTCTACACGATTGCTGATGTCGCTCATAACTTGGAGATGTTACTAAAGGTTGATGCTGTTGACGTTCGGAGACGCTACGAGATGCGGATGCTGTTCACAACCTGGAGATCCTACAAGACGAAGACAAAGGCGTCGGAGCAAAGCAATTGGACGAGAAGATGCTTCACCATCAGACGATTACCATCAATCATTGTCCCTAATTCTTAGTTACATGTCACACGTCATTCGGCTGTCATTTCAGCCATATGAGTGCAAACCGGTACCAGCCGGCCACTCAGCTGAATAGTTACATGAATCACGGTCATGAGAATGACCATCATGGAACTGACAGACAGGACGATAGTAACCACTACTATGACAGCAACTATCCTAGAAATCGCAACCGAAACTCTGGCCACGGACGTGATCAGAAATACAAGGATTAGTATTCCAACCGATCCACCAATTCTGGCATAATAACCTTATATTGTGATTATATTAGTTTCACATGTCGAGACACATGTCAAGACATCAGTCAAGACACATGTCTCACGTATACTTTCTGAAGACACATGTCAAGACACATGTCTCACGTATATCTCCTAAAGACACATGTCAAGACACCAGTCAAGACATATGTCATGCTTCTAGTTCCAAGAAACGAGTCAAGACACATGACTCACGTCCAACTATGGAACATTTCTAAAAAATTCAGGGTACCCTCCAAGGGTATATCTATTTTGTTGTGCCATGTATTAATCAGGCCACAAGAATTTCAATACCATTATCGGCGCATCAGTGAGAATTGTCACGTTGCTGATGTCACTTTCATTTCTTTCACCATAGTTCATATATTCCTGACCATGAAGGACGCCTTTCGTATTCCCACGCATACGAAGGTTTTCCTTCAGTTTAATGATGAGATCCAAGCTGCTAACGCATTTCCTCGGACAGACACGAGATGAATTTTATCCTAATTATGTACTATAAACAGCACACCATGCTACGATTCATAATTATGTACAGTAATGTTCAAGCTCCTGAATACATTCAGCTTGATTTTCCATCAGGAAAATCTGTACAAATTATCTATACTTACAAGCATGTGCGTTGTTAGCCATGGTCGCTAAAATTTTCTAGCTATCAGTAAGACACGACCACTTAAGTCCTTTTACGCATAACTAGTTGATTATTCCAAAATCTTCCCAGATATTCCAGAAGAACCTTCAAGGAGAAGAACGGTACCATGAGATTATGTGTCGACTACCGTCGGCTTAAACAAATCACCATTCATGACCGTTATTCTCCTCCACGTATTGGCGACATGTCCAATCAACCGTATGGTGTTAATCACTTTTCCAAGATCGAACTCGTGATCATGCTGCAAACAGTGACGAATGAAACAGCAGGACATGTCCATGACTGCTATTCGTTCACGACTCGGTCATGCTAGATTTATAATTTTGAATTAGTTTCATCAATGCTCCAAAAACATTATAGGAATAAGTTTTCATGAACTCAATGCAAATTCATCAGTGTTTTCATTGAGGATAACCTGATTTCCTTTAAGCCTAGAAGAAGAACAGGAAGACCATATCTTCACTATGTTGCAAATTCTATGACAAAAGAAATTTCACCCTGGAAATTTTTCCAATATTAATTCTGTTTGATTGCAGTGACACGTTGGAACACATGGATTTGCATGGTTAATCTTACCATGACTCAGCTTATGCGTAAATGAGATAACCCTACATTACATTAGGTGTTATAGGAAATCCTACGCTAAGGGAAGTTTAGATTCATAGACTCAGAATTTCGCAAACTCCTATGTATCAGGTTCGATGAAGCAAGATACAGTTACGTTCATATCTTCATACCTGTCATACAAACAGGCTAAGATAGGACACCAACAGACTGGGATGTTTTCATCATCTGAGATTGTGAATTGAAATGTGACAAGATCTCCACGGATTTTGGTCACCAGATTAACGCAAACTCAGAAGAAGCATGATGCTATCTGGGTTATTTCAAACAGTTTGATCAAGTCTGCAGAATCCTTACATCCGCAAGGATTATAGAACCAACAGATTGATCGGACATGTTCTAGCCAAGGCTCATCCGACCACTTGGTAATCCCTCAGCTATCGGGTCAGACAAAGATTCGCAATTGTACTCCTATATTACTTCACGCCTTCATTCGGATTCCACGACTTGCTTTCGCGCTCGTGTTCATGACACCATTCACATTCATGATGGTATCTTGACTGACAATTTTACGTTCATTTTTCTCATTCTAGGAAGCTTTGCAAGAACTTGAGAGACCAGACCCAAGTTTAGTATAACTCCCTATCCTCAGATAGACGTTTCTCGTCATATTCTATGTCTCACATTGTAGCGTTTGGCGTACCGCCATTATATTCTATGATCACGATATGTTTCACATGTCATGTTCATTCCATGTTCCCCATATCATGATCAAGATATGTTACACATGGATCACGATATGTTTACTCATTCTACACTCGCCATATCTCCACGTAGCACGTTCAAAATTTTTCACGTATCACGTTCAAAAATTTTCACGTACTACGTTTCTTTATGTCTCGCGCATCGTTTCTAATTATCAGTTAAGTCAGATTGTCTTGCATCGTAACGTTTCAGTTACCCTAGCACGTTAACTCTTATTTTCCTCGATCAAATTTAGGGGTTCTACCTTACGTTGATAACCAAGAACTTCTTCATAATTCAAGTCAAGGTCAGGAGGACCGGGACTTATCATTCGGGTCAAAATCTTGTAAAGTAACCGTTCCAAGAGGGAAGCCACTTGGAAACGAACAAGTTCATCCGGACTTCTTATCCGTTTTCTCTTATCAATTAGATATGTCCTTTCAGCCACGTCACGTTCCATGTCCTTTTTAGACATGTCACGTTCCGCATTCTTTCTGCCAGGTCACCTGCACGTTAATTTATCTTACATACCCTCTCAGTTTGATTCGGGTATGTTTCTCTTTCAGTTACGTTATCTATAATTCGGGGACGAATTATTCTTTTTAGGGGGGAAGAGTTGTAAAACCCGCATGCTTTTACCATGAATAGTACCCTTAAGATCGTACGTACTAGATTTAAACTTTCCTAATATAGCATGATTACGACTACGTGTTAGGATTTTACGTATTACGTACGTGTTAGAACACGATAAGTATTTACTACGCACGAGCACGTAATAATTAGTTGACAATAATTAATTACGAACATACGATCATGAAATCATGAACGTAATTAAATCACGAACTATTATTAATTACGTATATATATTTATTACGAGCGTAATTAAATATATTAGGTCACGGTAATTATTTAACGAGAACACACAAAACACGAACATAAATAAACACAAACGAGTAACTAAATAACGAGACACGGAAAAAGGTACGGGAACCCCATGTTGGGGTCCCTACCCGAGGCCAAACAAGGGCAATGGGCCAAGCCCATTGTCAAATTTACTAAAAGGGTTATTTATTTTTTTACACTACACAAAAACACTTTATAGAAGATTTCAAGAAAAACCTAAAACCCTCTTCTTCCTTGTTCTTTGTGCCGCCACCCTCAAACCACCATACAAGGTGATTCTTGATCTTTGATCTTGAAGATTTGGTGATTGATCGTGTTTATTCTTCGTTCTCTTGATCCACGAATTCGGTAAAACCTTTTTAAACCTTTTCTTTTAATTTAATTTTTTATTAATTATGAACATGTGATGTTTTTATAAAAACATAATAATTAATCATAGATCTAGCATGTTTTGGTGATTAATTAAATCAAAGGGTTGTTTTTAAGGGGTGTTTGTTTTGGCCGCAGGCTGCAACCGAACCCGAGGGGGTTTTGGTTTGCCAAGTCGACCACCACCAAGACTATATGGTCTTGGTTGGTGCGTGTGGGTCCCACGACAGCAAGGGGAAACACGGGGTACCCCGAGTTGGTTCGGGGTACGGTGTCGATTCATGTCCGGTTCATGTTTTTAGCCTAGATCTGGTTCATGGTGTATGTTAGTTTTTTTATTATGTTATGAACTTATGTTAAAATTAAATTAATAAAAGATGTGATTAATTTAATAACATGACTTAATTATTAATGATCATGAAATTATTTTTAACCTAAGTATTTATATATTTAAGAATTATAATTAATTAATTATATTAAAACCATGGATATAATTATTTAATAACATGACTTAGGTTATATTATTAATATATAATAATACATATTTTAACCTAAGTATTTAACATATTTAATTAAAAACATGTTATACTTTAATTAAATATTATAACCTATAGTTTAATTAAATTACATGAAATAATTATTAAACTATACAATATACCATCTGACTTAGAAAATAATCATGAAAAACACTTAGGCTTATATACTTAGCTTATTTAACCAGCTTATTTCTAATTATGGAGACTTTCTATTTTTAGAAACTTAATTAAATAAGGCAGCTAATCTATTTATGGAAACCAACTATTTTTAGAAACTTATTTATTTGAGGCAGCTAATCTATTTATGGAAATTTATTTAATTAAGGCAGCTAATCTATTTATGGAAACTTTCTATTTTTAGAAACTTATCTATTTTAAGCAGTAAATCTATTTTTGGAAACTTTCTATTTTTGGAAACTTTCTATTTTTGGAAACATTCTATTTTCAAAAACTTTCTATTTTTGGAAACTTTCTATTTTTGGAAACTTTCTATTTTTGGAAACTTTCTATTTTTGGTAACTTTCTATTTTTGGAAACTTTCTATTTTTGGAAACTTTCTATTTTAGGAAAGTTACTTATTATTACACAGTAAGTATAATAATACATGAAATACCAGAAATACTTAATCAGATTAAACAGAATATAAGATTTAATACAATTTAAGGCTTTAAAACAGTAAAACATGGTAAGAACACATAAAATAAGCTAAGACATGACATAAAACCAGCTATGTATTTAGTAAGCAGATACTTATTCATGTACGTATTTATGTAGCACTAGTGATTCGGAAGTAGGATTCTCGCAGTTCGTCTTTCTCGTTCACTGGACATAAGGTACGGATTCCCGTCCTTTCAGTATGGACATTCTTTCCTTATTAGGATTCCCCGTATGCAGCCAACTGTTTTCCCGTAGTATAAGTTATGAGTTTGATTGCTTATGTTTAATTAAGGTTACCTATAGCCATATACATGCATGACCAGTTCACCTAGTTATGGAGGTACCATAACCATAACATTAGAGGTACTGATGTTATGACTTCACCACGGCGGAGTGATTGCTCGTGGCGTCCCTTCAGCTTTTGGCCATTATTTATATTTATCATGTGGGGCGTATGGGTGCATCCTAGTTACATGTTTTTATTCAGGATTATATGGTGAATGTGGTGTGTGCCTTGCATCCTTCACAAGGAGCTGATCCCTCCCACCCATAAACCAATATATTAAATTAGAGGCAGTCCCTCTAATTTGCATGATGAGGTCACCCCTCCAAGTATTCATGCACGATGGATTTTCATGACCTATATCGGCTAATGGTAAAATATGTTAAACAGTTTTCATAAGATAAACATAAGGTTTTTCAAACTATAAAACCAGTTTTATGAACATGTTTCAGGTTTTCCAGGACTTACACATTTCCGCTGCTATTAAGTCTCTATTATGTTTTAGTCACTTATACTATGTCTATATCCTTGCACTGAGCGTTTTGCTCAGCCGTTACTTTCCTTTCCATGTCCCAAAACGGCAGGTACCCTAGGAGAGACTCGAGCATTCGGAGGACGTGCATAGGATGGAAGCTGCTAGGGACTTCTTTTCCTTTTGCCTTCATATATTTATGCTTGTGTAGTCTTTCATTCATTTTCTTTTGCTTTATTATGTTTTGGGCTTATGTTTGGGAACCGATGTTTGATTCCGGTTATCCCTATGGTCATGTAATGTTTTATACATTTATCCTTGTACGCTTTGATGACACGCCATAATTACGCGTGACATTTCCATTATCAAAATGGGGTGTTACAGGGTAGGTTGGTTCACTTTGAAACATTGGTCAATTTGAAATAGAATTTTCTAAAAATAGAAGTTTCAAAATCTCCCCCCGGATCGAAGGAAAAAGCCTCATTAAAATCCTCATTCTCATCGAGAGGCGGTCCATCGATGAACCCCTCGAGAATGGAAACATCATGAGTCGAAAGATAAATCTCATCTTCATGAGACTTCGAGAGGGTGACTAGAAAATCCGGCTCATCGAGTTTAGGATCCTTAGAATCCTCACTCTCGATGTCCTCAAACGTCTCATCAAAGAGAGGATTTACGTCACCAAAAATGAACGCGTCATCAAATTCGAAAGAAGGGTTCGAAAAGATTTTAAAATCATTAATTTGAACGTCCTCGTCGATTAGTGACTCGTCATCACTAGTGGAAAAATATTCGTCATCGAAAAGCGGATTCGAGAAAGTCGTTAATTCTCTCCCCGAAGTGTCATTGGGAGAGACATCATCACAAGAAATAGAATCACACTCACTATAGTCATTTTCCTCGTTAGAATCTTCGTGGAAAAATTCATTGAGAGCAAAATCACCTAACTCATCCTCGGAGACAACCGTAGGCTCACTTTAGATTGGAATAGGGATCCCAACACTAGGATTAGTGCTAAGATTCGTCTCCCCATACTTAGAGAGGCATCGGGTTCCATAGGGAGCATGAGAGCAACGGATTCGTAATATGAGGAGAGATTGAAAATATTGCTATCGTCGTCGTCGTCATAAGTGGGAAACGTGAGATCACATCTAGCTAGATGCTCCTCTCTCTTGAGCTCGTATCTTTTCTTTAATCTCGCCACTTATTATGTTGTAATCAATTAGAAATTTTCGAGTTTTCATCTCACACTCTCTTTTGAAATCGTCACTTATTTCTTCTCGACGATATCTCCTAATGCTTAGCTCGGTAGAGATATTTTTGATTTCGTCGTTTATTCGTTGTTTCTCGTCTTCCATATTTTCAATGCTCTTTTCGAATTCTTCAACGATTGGGGCATTTTTGTTTTCCATAATTAGTTGAAAGAGCATATCAACTCGTTCATAGGAAGCGATTAGAACTTTCGTCTACGCGACTAGAACCGATATCATCATCGAAAATGTGTTGTGGAGGTGAATGGTCAAAACCGTTGAATTGATTGTCGTAAGACGTGTTTGATTCATTGGTTGACAATCATACCCATAATGAGGCTCGTTTCCACAAAACTCACATGAATTGACGGTTAGTATTGCGAAGATTGGTCATAGAAATTAGGATTCGGTTCGTGGTCATTAAAATCACATTCGTACAACTAAATCCGAAATCATGCTCCAAACCGCAAAAATCACATGAATAAGACGAAGGCGGTTGTGGAGTTTGGTCGTAGGATTGAAACCGTAACCATCGTAGTTTTGAGGAGATTTGTAGATATAACCCTCACGTCCTCCATATATCTCGCAATTATAACAATTACCACCATCGGGTGGTCCTCCACAATATGAATACGAATAGTAACCACCATCATCCGACATGAAGTGACGCGAAAATCGTATCGAGAATTAAACATTTTAGAGGGTTAAAAAAGAGAATTGTGAAAATAGAGGGAAAGTAGAAGATTATTTTTGTGTTTTTGGTTTTTCATTTTTTTAAAATTTTGGTGTATTACGTAGAAATTAATCTACAAAAAATTATCCACGAATCGAGGGTCTCGATTAATGAGTCCAAGACGAGTGAAGGTAATTACGTGAGGTAAAAACCTTCGTTCGACTTTGAAACGTTGGTAGAACGCCAAAATGTTTTGAGGGTTCAATAATATAAACTCACAAAAATAGATTAATAATACTTGAGTTTGGCAAACCCTTAATTAATCGTTACTAAATTAATACGCACAGGCAAGCGGGGGAAACGAGGCGGCACGAAGCTCTTAAGTGGCTTTTTCCCTTAGACCGTGTATGTACCACAAGTCGCCTTATACCCACCTTATAGTTTGTACTAATCGAGATTAAATTTTTTAAGAGTATTTATCTATTTTGCCTTAAATTTTTGTTCTATTCGAATACAATAATAGATACCGGAACGCTCTCTATTAAGGGTGCGTTTTCACGCTTTTGGCTAATTATTGTGTACTAATTGTGCTACTTCAACGAAAAATAATAAAAACGAATACAATATATTATTCACAAAAAATGAAAAACGATTTAGGTGTTAATTGATTTCAATGAACACTATTTATTGTATAACTAATAGTAATAGAAAAATAAAAAGAAGTATGTACGATAAAAACGTAAATATTCAAACAAAAAACGATAATAAATATGGCTAAACACACCTCCCCGGCAGCGGTGCCATTTTGATTGTAGTCTTTTTGTATATACTTTATTTTAGGAAAAACAAAGCAACACAAAGGTCGTGGTAAGTATTAGTACGTACATTTCGTGAAAAACACAAATACCGATAATCGAGTTCGTTCTCGAGGAGGTATGGTGTTTAATCCAATATAAATAGACGTTATTTATTTTATTATTACGTTTTTGGAAAGTGAATAAAAGAAAAGGGAAACATGGATTACGCTAAAAATTAAAACTACGACGAAACGTGTTTTCACGCAAATCGAGAAAAATGACGAAAATTTACAAAAATTAAATTTTTTGAAAACTAAGTAAAAACAAACTAATTAAACTTAAGAAGAAAAAATAAAAATAAATTACTTTGAACCTCTAAAAAATGATAATCGAGCATGAAGAAAAAATAAAATAACTAACAAGAGTAAAACGTTTTTTTAGAACTAGATATAAGCTAAACTAGCGAAATAAAAAAAAAGCGTATTAAAGAAAAATAAAAGGAAAGGCTAACAAAAAAGGTTAAAGAGATCACTTGGTTAGCAGGTTGTATGTTGCGTCTGTTAGATGTCAGAGTGACTAGGGTTCGAGACTTGTTGCTGCCCCCCCCCCCCCCCCCCCCCCCTTTGGTAGTTTATTTCTATTTGGCTTTTGGCAATAAACTCACTTGGCATTTGGACAAATGAGCTGCAATCAATAAGCAACAGTTAAGAACACAACTTAACAAATAGAATCTCTTGATAAGCAGATTACCAGGCAATTCAACAAGAGCAACTATATGAACAGTAGTGGATACATGAGTGCACGCAAGGATATAACGTTACTCTAACCTCAATGATCAGTTGAAATCGACCTTAAGCCATAAACCTATGCTATTGACAGAAATTGAACTTCTCCCAAACACTAAATAAAAACAGATAATGGAAATTAACAAGACGAACAACAGAATTTAAAGGAAAAGTAGTGAAAGTAAATTCATAAAAGTTACTCAAACTAAGAAATAAGCAATTCGAGACCCACTGCTGCCTTTGTTGAAAACATATTTTTCACTACTAGTAGCATGCTGCAAAACTACATTGACTAGATTTTTGACTCAGTTCAGCCTAAATTCAGCGAGCTATAAAGGATTACGACTACAATCACAATAGCAGGATGAAACGAAACAACAATCAAATCAACAATTTAATTAAACCAAGTCTACCGTAATGAAACTAACATTGAAACAACTAAAGGAATAGATAACAAGATCAAAAATATAGCAGACTATTGACAACCAAACATAAAAATGCACAACACATTTAAGCCGAAATAAAAAAAAGAAAAAGGGTGGAAGTTACGCTGCATCCAGGCCCAAATCTAGCTAGCTGCTGCTCGGCTTAAGCTCAGCGCCAAACCGAAACCAACCAACCCATCTAGCAAATTATAAACTACTTCAATCTCAACCCCGGCCTGCATCGAAGAATACTGCTTCTTCTTTTTTTTACTCTCGTCTACCGTAACAAATGATAACACCAACGACCAACTTTCAACTTCTTTTTTTTCTTTCTTTTCTGCTAATCTGAACACTAACCACAAGGAATGAACAAATCACCCCCTTTTCTTTTTCACATTCAAGAACAAAGAAACTAACACCTTTTTTTCTTTCAATCACAGAAACAACAATGATATTTTTTTTCTTGTATCACAACAACAAACAAATACCCAACAATCTCTCTTTCTTTTTGAAACCTTATAAATTTCTTGATGAAACTTCAAGAAAACAACAAAACTAAACCACTTTGAATTCAAAACAGATTCCCAAGCATATTTTTGCATAAAAGAAATAAAACTAAAATTACTCTACTCCCTATTTTTTCTAATGTAAATAAGAACACCAAATTAATTCAACAATCAAAACTCATATTAATTTCATATAAATACCAACTTTCAATTAACAAAAAGGAATTAAATTTTCATGAAGAAAAATACCAAACTTTTATTAACTTGAAAAGGAATTACATTAAAAATAAAAATAAATTTGGAACCAAAAACTAACTAGGACTTAAGTGCCTTATAAATAGATGGTTACAATGTATTATAGAAACAATAAGAAGATAAACCCTAATGTAGACGAATTTCCAACAAAGCCCTTGACGAATCTTGGATCTTTGAAGAATATTCAGAATCCAATCCTTTTCTTTGATCATTAGAGATCACATGGGTTTCTTGTCTTCATATTCTGCCATATCACATGGGTGTGTGAGGTTTGGGATCTTGTTGTTTTGTGAAGTACAATAAAGATTCTATTAGGGTTTGAGGGAATGGGGTTAAAAAGTGTTAATGGTGGCTGGTGGTTTAGTTGATGAAACCCTATTTGAGTATACTCCTTTCCTTCTTTTTTTCTTTTTAACAAAACAAACGGGCTGAGGTGTTTTGAAGCCCCACAAACGAAATTTAAAAAAAAACGAAAAGGGCTCGGGGGATTAAGGGTGAAGGTTTTCGGGCTGTAAGGGTGTTGTTGGGCCCATCACCAAAATGTTAATACGAAAAAAGGGAAATGGGCTTGATTGTTTGTTCCACTGAGTACAAAAATACTTGGTTGGTTTCATTACATATTGGTTTGATATTTAAAATAATAAGGGACGACTTGGCCCGATAAACGGGTGCAGGTTGGTCCGTAAAATAATATTTTATGTCTCAGGATCGGTTTTTCATGTCCATTTCATTGTCGGGTCTCAAGTTGACTTTTGACTTCTCTTTAATCTTCAAAATTTGTCGAGTCGATCCGAAATTACCAATCTTTGTTCCGCTAGGTGTAATCTCGGCTTCCGTCTTGTCTACATCTTCGTGTCTCGTGTTCGTTTTGCTTTGTCTTTGTGATCTTTTTTCTTTTTCATGATATCCGTACCTAAAATACACATTGAACAAACACAAGCATATATTTGGAACTTTTAATGATATTTTAACCGTTTTAATCCCGATTTTGACGATGAGACCATGTATAATTGCGGTCTCATCAGTGTCCACACAAGTACCAACAACTTTACCTTCCATTGATCCATTGGATAAACGTAATGGTATATTGGTATAACAACAGGTCCCCATGGATCATGCACAGGTTACTGTTGATGCTATGATAGCACAACAAATTCAGGAACATGACAAAAAGGGACTTGGTAAGAGTGATATTGAAGCTCAGATTGTTACTTCTTTAGAATCTGAGAGTGATGAGATTAGTGTTTCAAGTGATGATGGTAGATCACACAACTCTAGTGCTGATGTGAGTAATATGGAAGAACCAGAAATCTTGGAGTATGGAGAGGATGAGCTAGGAAAGGAAAAGCTCAAACAGCTGAAGTTGCAGGTAGACTTTGATGTGCCACAGGTGCCAGTCGTGTATTTTAGATGGGAAGAGGCCTGCACAGAGAACCCAGATATGACCATATCTGAAAAAATTTGGGGATTAGAGTTGTTGTTGAGAATATAGAGATCTGCTAAAGTTATTCTGAAACATAGAGCCAACAGGGTACTTCAAGATAACAAGACAGCTATAAGAGAGCTTTATTACATGCTTCTTAGATATCACCAAACAGGGTGGACTTACACAAAACTTAGTAAGCTCTATTTTGAACAGTTGGAGTATTTGATGAGACTGCTTTTATACATAGTCTCATCGTCCAAAAAGGGCTTAAAATACATTAAATATCATCAAAATACCCATATATATGCTTGTGTTTGTTGCTTGTGTATTTTAGGTACGGATATTGAGAAAATGACAAAAGATCACAAGAATCATGCAAAAACGAACACGGGAAACGAAGCCGCACAATGAACCAAGCCCTAATGAAGAATTTTCCCAAGAAAACCCTTGAAGACTTGAAGATTTATGAAGAGGGGTCCTCCAATATAGAAGAATTGACACTTTATACCCTTGTATCTTCATAATTACAAGTTTGGTCCCTAAAGTTTGTCAATATTGCAAAAAAGGCCCTCCACTTTGAAGAATTGGCAATTTTAGCCCCTCAACAAAGCTAAAATGTCAATAATTATCCTCCTCAAAGTCAAATACAACATGAAGAACTCCAAGTTACAAGAATGGCAAAATTGGTCCTTTGAAAATCCCAAAATTACTAAAAGGACCCTTGACTTTCAACATTTGGTAAGAATAGTCCCTCATAAATGAAGACTTGGCAATTTCAGTCCTCCAAAATTCCAATCATACAAGTTAAGACCATAATCCATCAAGAAAATTCCAAATCAACCCTTCAAGAATCACAAATTGGCAAGAAATACCCCTGAATTCACTTTGTAAAACTTTTTGGGGCTAAAGTGTGAAAAATGAAAAGTTGTTATAAAGGAAATGGGCGTTGACAAGGTTTTAAAGTGAAAATACAAAGGGAAAAGAGATGAGGGACTAAAATTGGCCAGACATGGAAGATACCTAGACCAACCAGAATCTGCCACCTCACCCCACTCACCACTTCAACCAATCACAACACTCCACCCCTCCACATCAGACTCCACTCACCCCTGGTTAAATAATTAACTAATCTTTGGCGCCTTAACATTTATTTAAATGTTAATCACCCCTTAAACAGATCAAAACCCATGTTCATCAGCTCAAGAACATGATTGGGGATTTTTGTTTAAGCAAAAATTAAACCCCAAAATTGTGTAGATTAATGATTAAGGTGACCCTAATCACATCCCAACTTTCAAACAGCCTGCCACATCATCACCCAAGTCACATGTTTACCCTGCTTTTCACTTTGGAGAAGATGCCAAAACAGTAGGCCCTCATCCAACGCCCCATAATCCAGCTTTGTTTCTAATCTTTATATAAGCCCTTAGATCAAAATTCACACTGCCAACTTATGCTACAATCCAAGAAGAGTCACATGATTCACGAAATGTTCAAACCTTCAAGGGAAAAATGGGGACTTCAAGCATTAGGGCTATACGTTTTTCCTTGCATTTCTAGAACCATGTAGCCTATATAAAGGCATTAGGGTGCAACATTTGCAGTTTGCTTTTGGTTTTTCCTTGTTCAAAAACTTGTAAATCCTCTTTTCAGTTTAATGAAAGTGTGTTAAGTTTGTTGAAGAAAGACCAAGTGCCACTTTATTTTATGCTTGTTTATGTTATTGTTAACTGAAATTGAATCTCAAAACCTGTTTTTAAGGAGGGTGCAAAAGTTTGCATTTTTCCTTCAAGCTTGATATTTTGTTAAGTTCTTGTTCAAACCTTGGAATTCTTGGGCTATAGGGCTGATCATAGCATCCTGATATTGTGTTATCAAGGTGTGGTGAGTCTTATAACTTGGGGATAATCAAGTGTGGGGTAACAAGGTTGCATCAATCAAGGCTTTTTACTTTTCTGAATTTGATATTGTGCTTCTAACCTTGTTGAATCTTAGAAGGGTTGCTGTTGGAAGCTTGTGCTTGTTCTAGCTAGCACATAAGTTCTAACATTTGTGGGTGTGGATGTACATCCATGAGGTTTGTCTTGAAACCTTGAAAATCTGATAAAATTTGGATTTTTTAGTGGATTTGTGCTCTATTGGTGTTCGTGTTGATTTCTTTGCTTAAATCTGCTTAGTCTTGCATGATATTGTTGTTCATATGCTAGATTGATCATTGGGTAAACTGAATCACACTTTTTGTTGTTTAAAATTTGAATTGAAAAGTTAAAAGGGTGTTTGGGATTACTTGCTTTGAATCATAACTTGGTATTGTGTTGTGGAAAGTTTGTGTTTGTGCTCTATATCTGATATATGCTTGGTTGAGAGTGTTTTGCTGCAAGTTTTGGAGTTTGAAACTTTGAATCACATAATCTGCTATAACTTGTTGATGTTGACTGTTTTTTACCTAAGATTTTGGTGAAATCTAGTATTTGTGCATGCTTAGGGTTAAAAGCTGTTAAAACATCATTATTTTAAGATATGTGATAGATCTTGAGGTTTGAATCTGGCTTGTTAGTCAAATACATCAGCAAAGTGAAAACTGCATGTGTTAGTGTTCATCAATAACATTCATCAGCTTGAATCTTGCTTAAATCTTTGAATCATTGCATGAAACCTGTTTAGACTTGTTCATTTGATTTTATAATAGCTTGTGTGTGCATTTGGTTGAGTTTGGCTGGCTGAATATTGTTCTAAGTGCTTATTGAACCTAATCTGCTTATTGTTGTAAGTCTGTGCTAGATCTGGTACTTTATTGAATTAACTGTACAAATTGGTTGTTGCTTGTTGTGATTTATTGATTGTTATTGACTCCTTATGATCCCATGATCATTTGGGTGCATTGTTGAAATCTGAATCTCCAAAAAAGTCACTAAAGACAAAAAAGTCTACAAGTCAAACATTAGGAAAAGTTCCCACTGCTCAACAACCAAAACTAGCCCCTGCTAGTGTTAATTTGTACTCAGCTTATCAATAAGCTATTTTAGCTTATCCATACCTGCAACAACTTATTTTTTGTGATAGATCTTCATTATTTGACCCATTTGATTAGACTGGAGCATATTGGACTTTGACTTTGACTTTTTGCTAGAAAACCAACTTATTTGACTTTTTCATAAGTGCTTATTTGCTTTTTCCATCTTATTGAGTCAGCTTATTTGAAAACTTTTTGTTGAAATAGCTTAGTTAAGTCATTTAAAAGCTTTAGAAACTTTAATCAGCTCTTTGAGTGGCCTAGAACTCAAAAACGACTATTTTGTCGTTTTCTGTAGATTGCTTATTGCATTTTCAGGCTTATTCCTTGTGCTTATTTCAAATTTCTTTTTACAGAAGTCTTAGTTAGGAAAAAAGAAGCTTGTGTGTCTAATTTGAGCTTATGGCATTAGCTTATAGCTTAATGGGCCAAAAAGCCCATTAAGAATAAGCTGTTTGGTATAAGCTAGCTTATTTCACACTTTCAGCTTTTGGGCCTTTGAAAAAAGTTGTTTAAAATCAAATTTTGAGTCAAGTAGTGCTTTTTGGACTTATTTGGGCCACTTTTTCATTTTGGGCTCAAATTTGGCCCATTAAGGATCTGTTTTGGGTTTAGCCCATTTTCTAGGGCCATTAAGGGTATTTAGGTAATTTCAAGTTCATTTCTGAGTTATTTAGGTTAAATTAAGCTAGTTTGTAACTTTTTAGAATTTCTTATGATTTTTGGATTTTTAATAATCTTTTAATATTATTTTATTGTTAAAAATTAAAAGCCTGATTTTCTAAGTTTTATATTTTTCCTAGGTTCTAAACACTTAATTAGGAATTTTTCAACTTTCCAAATATTTTTAGAGTCTTTTAATTATTTTCTAGAATTATTTTAAGTTTTATTAGATTATAATAGTTTTTAATTGTTTAAAAATAGTTCTTAGTAGTTTTAAAATTTTGAAAAATACTTTTTAGACTAATTAGGTTATTTTAAAGGTTTACAAACTTTAAGATCTTGATTGGGACTTTTTATTAGTTAATATTGATTTTTAGGGCTTTAATTAGCATTAAAAGTTAATATTTAATTAATTAAAAGGTTTTGGCAAGTTTGGATTTTTTGAAAACTCTTAGAATATTTTTGTGGATTTTTAGGAATTTTTAGGGTAAAATTTTAATTTTGGTGCTTTTTACGGTTTTACGTGTACACCTTTTTCGTCTTAGTTTAATTCGACATCGTAACCATCATTCTCTTCTTATCCCCTTTCTATTTTTCTTTCTCACAAATATAATCACAAAGATAATCATTTCATTACACACACACCTAGCCTCCTTGAGAACGATCCCCATTTTGGGTCATTAGTGCTTGGTTTTCCTAAACCGACACTTAATACTTGCCACTTTTGCTCTCTTTTCCAAAAGAGTAGTAAAACCACTACATCATTTTGGCGCCGCTGCCGGGGAGGCGTGTTGTGTTTTGATTTGGAATTGTTGTTTTTATATACTAACCATAATAGTATTTGTATTAGTAGCACTCTACTAATACGTATTATCGGTTTTCGATTTTTGTGTGAATACTATTACTATATTGTATACGTAGAACAATAAATTCACAAGTACTCCAAATACGTGAGAAATCACAACCTTGACTTGGGAGGTCATTACCCAATCATTGTATTCGAATCTCAAACCAAAGAAAAAAAGGAAAAAATAGATAAATACTTTCGTGAAGCTCAATCTTGAAAAATGTAAACTATAAGGTGGGTATAAGGCGGATATTATAAAATATATCCTAAGGAAAAAGGCTCTTAAGTGCTTCGTGCCGCCTCGTTTCCCAGCTTGCTTGTGAGTATTTGATTTTGAGAGCTAATCGAGGGTTTTGCCGCCCAAAGTATTATTAAGTATCATATATATTTTCTTGGTATCAATTGATTAAACCCTCTTGAACGTTTTGGTGTTCCACCAACGTTCTAAAGTCATCGAAGGCGTTCACTTCACGTGATAGTTTTCATTCCTTGAGGCTTCTTTAATCAAGAGACTTGATTAAGGAGGAGATTTGTAGATTTTTGTCTACTTAATACATTCACCAAAATCCAAAAAGGTTAATACAATCAAAAACCACAAAAAATTTTTGAAAAATACAAAACACCAAAAAGAATCTTATTTGCTTATCCCCTCGTTGTACGTGACGTTTATGCTAACTCGTAATCAAGCAAGACGTGCACGTAAACGAAAGAACAAAACTCCCACTCCTAATCTTTCTAGTGAGGAGTCTCCTATTGACGAACCCATTGTAAGAGAAGCACCAACCATGGCGAATCGAACTATGATGGAGTTACTTCAAGCACCCACCGAGGGTTATGGAGAGGCTATTGTGATTCCCGCTATCCTTGCGGAGAATTTTGAGGTGAAAACGGGTTTGTTGTCAATGATCCAAAACAACAAATTCCGTGGTGATGAGAAGGACAATCCACACAACCATATCCGCCAATTCAATCGTCTTACCGCCACTTGCAAGTTTAAGGATGTCTCGAATGACTCGATTAAGATGATGCTTTTTTGTATTCCTTAGCGGGGTCCGCTAAAATTTGGTTAGAGAAAGAGCCACCCAGTTCTATATTGACGTGGAAGGATCTCGTGTCTAAGTTTGTGAACCAATTTTTTCCGCCCTCTAAAACTACGCATTTGAAAAACGAGATTTCAAAATTTTCACAAGAGTTTAATGAAAGTTTTTCAACGGCTTGGAATAGGTTTAAGGAAATGTTACATGAATGTCCTCATCACGGTTTTTCCGACTTGCATCAAATTGACACGTTTTACAATGGACTTAATGATCATGAAAGGGATTATCTTAATGCCGCCGCGGGTGGTAATTTTTTGTGTAAAACGGTTGAGGAAGCTTTGGTGATAATTGAGAATAGAACTAAAGTGTATAGTCCGCGTAGCACGTCTAGTGTTCGTAAGGCTTCGTCTTGGGCTTCACCTTCTTTGTCTACTACCATCGATAATTGCCAAATTGAGGCGAACTTGGAAAACAAGATTTTTGATAAGCTTAAAGGACTTTTGATTGAGTTTAAAGTTGGTGAACCAAGTTCTCCCGCTACAGCTAAAGCGGTTGAGGTTTCATGCATGTATTGTGGTGGAGGTCATGATTTCTCCGAGTGCATTACCAACGGTGGTAACACTTCGAGTGCCTACACGGCCACGGGAACTGACAACCAAAATGGTCAAGTTACCCGCTCTAATCAATTGACTCCACCGGGTTTTGGTTCAAATCAAAATGCTACAACAACTATCGCAACAATCAAGTTGGTTTCAAAAACAATTTCAACAAGGGAAACTATGGTAATCAAGTGGCTAATAATCAAGTTTCAAACAAAAATCAAAATGATTTTCAAAACAACAACAAAGGTTTGCAAACGTTGAAAGATCTTCCAATTGAATTTGTTGAATACGCTAATGGAAATGATGCTAGGTTTGACAATATTCAAAGAGAAATCATTAGCCTAAGATCCGAGTTTAAGAACGACTTGAAGAAAGAGTTGAAAAATGAGTTAGCTAATGAACTTATGATCCACACCAACAAGATGGAAGGGACCGTAACTAGGTTACAACAAAACCAACAAAAAATGGAACAAGGGCAACATGAGATAAAACAAGAAATGGTTAAATCCGAGAAGAGGCAATCCAAGTTTGAAGATAAAATCTCATTTATGTTTGAAGCAATTATGTGTAATGAGTAGTCTTCCTAGTAACACCGTATCAAACCCTAAGGGTGAGATGAAAGTGATTACCACACATAGTGGTAAGACACTTAAGGAACCGACTCCTCAACCAATTGCTCCTACGGAGGAGGCAATTGAGGAAGAACCCGAGGTGGTGGTCCAAAAGGAGCATGTTCCAATCCCACGAAGTACCGCTCATGCCACACCTACGGTTGACCCATTACCAACATTGGAACCCGAGATTCCAAAGGCTATGCCTATGCCTCAACCCACACCACCTTTGCCCTATCCATCGAGACTTAGAAAGGAGAAACGTCAAGAGCGCGACAATTACCAATTTGAGCTTTTTATGAAAATGTTTATTGATTTGCACTTTAATGTGAGTTTCGCCGATGCTTTGGTCATGATGCCTCGATTTGCCGCTAACTTTAAGAGTATGTTGAACAAAAAGGAGAAATTGCACCAATTGTCTAGTTGTTCGTCGGTTTATCTTAATCGCATACCTCAAAAAGTCGGTGATCCCGGTAAATTTTTGATCCCTTGTGCAATCCAAGATATGGAGGAATGCTTCGCCTTGGCCGATCTTCGTGCTAGCATTAACTTGATGCCACTTGCAATCTTCAAGTCGCTCAATCTTCCTAATCTTACTCTTTCACTAATGTCTATCGAGTTGGCCGACCATTCCTCGATTCCCGCATGTGGATTGGCGGAAGACGTTTTTGTGAAAGTGGGGAAGTTCTACTATCCCGTAGACTTTATCGTTGTTGATATTCCCACGGATCCTCAAGTTCCTCTCATTTTAGGTCGTTCGTTTTTGATACGTCTATGGCTTTAATCGATGTTCATGCTATAAAGATCACCTTACGTTTCAACGACGAGGAACTTGTTATAAACGCAACTCAAAACTCTCAAATTTCTCATGTTTATTCCGTTGCAACCATAAACCTCGTTGACATGATTGACGTGGTTTGCGAGGAATTTTCACAAGAAGTTCTAGGTTTTGGTGATGAAGAAACTAGTGGCAATCCCACTATGTTAGATCCTATTCTTGATAATTCGACACCAACCTTCACTCCATTTGAAGGTGGTGGTTTTACGTTGGAAGAATTCGATGTTCCACGTACTTGCAACGAAGACCTCAACAACGATGAGGACTTCTCGATTATCAAGGATTTTCTTAACGATTTCCCATTTTCCTCCACCCGAGGAGGTTATGAGTATCGAGCCCAAATATTCACTTGAGGAACCAACTATCCTCGAGTTGAAGGATTTACCTCCTCATCTCGAATATGTATATTTGGAGGAGGGCGACAAGTTGCCGGTTATTATTGCGAAGGAACTTTCGAATGATGAAAAAACCGCACTTGTCGATGTTCTAAAGGATCACAAAGGGGCAATTGTGTGGAAGTTATCCGACATTAAGGGAATCGATCCCAAATTTTGTACCTACAAAATCTTAATGGAGGAGGATTACAAGCCCGTAATCCAATGTCAAAGAAGGGTGAACTCCAAAATTCACGACGTCATCAAAAAGGAAGTCCTTAAACTCCTTGACGCGGGAATGATTTACCCTATTTCCGATAGCCCTTGGGTGAGTCCTATTCATTGTGTCCCTAAGAAGGGAGGAATGACCGTTGTGCCAAACGATGCCAACGAGTTAATTCCCACTAGACTCGTGACCGGATGGAGAGTGTGCATTGACTATCGTAAGTTGAATGAAGCCACTCGAAAAGACCATTTTCCCTTGCCCTTCATGGACCAAATGTTGGAGCGTCTTGCGGGAAACGATTTCTATTGCTTTTTAGATGGTTTTTCCGGTTACTTCCGAATTCCCATCGATCCTCGTGCTCAAGAAAAAACTACGTTTACGTGTCCATATGGAACGTTTGCCTATCGTAGAATGCCATTCGGACTTTGCAATGCACCGGGAACCTTTCAAAGGTGCATGATGGCTATTTTTCATGACATGATCGAGAAGACGATGGAAGTCTTCATGGATGACTTTTCCGTGTTTGGTAATTCGTTCACTTCGTGTTTGTCGAATCTTGAGAGAATGTTGAAACGTTGTGAGGAAACCAACCTTGTGCTCAATTAGAAAAAGTGTCATTTTATGGTTAAAAGTGGAACCGTCTTAGGGCACAAGGTCTCGAAAGCGGGAATTGAGGTAGATCAAGCTAAGGTAGACGTCATCGCCAAATTACCTCATCCCAAAACCGTTAAGGGAGTTAGGAGTTTCCTAGGCCACGCGGGCTTTTATCGTCGATTCATCAAGGATTTTTCAAAGATCTCTCGACCCATTACACATCTTCTTGAAAAAGAGGCACGTTTTGTCTTTGACGAAGATTTTGTACGAGCCTTTGAAATCCTTAAGAGGAAACTTACCGAAGCTCCCATTCTTGTTGCTCCCAATTGTAACCTCCCCTTTGAGCTCATGTGTGATGCTAGTGATTACGCTATTGGGGCCGTATTGGGGCAACGTCACGAAAAGCACTTCTTGCCTATTCACTATGCTAGCAAGACGATGACCGAGGCTCAACTAAAATACACTACAACGGAGAAGGAGTTCCTTGCCATGGTGTATGCATTTGAGAAATTTCGACCTTATCTCGTCTTGACGAAATGAATAGTGTATACAGATCATTCGGCTATCAAGTATCTCATGGCTAAACAAGATGCAAAGCCGAGATTACTTCGTTGGATTCTCCTCCTCCAAGAATTTGATCACAAAATTGTTGACAAAAAAGGAGCCGAGAATCTAGCGGCCGATCATCTTTCTCGTTTGGAAGATCCTCACCAAAGTGTTTACGAGCCCAAGGAAATCACCGAAACATTTCCGCTCGAGACACCTGGTGTAGTGAATTCTAAGCTTGATTCTTCTACCCCATGGTTTGCGGACTTTGCAAATTACCATGCGGGTAACTTCATCATCAAGGGTATGACGACTCAAGAAAAACGAAAATTCTTTTGTGACGTCAAGTTCTACTTTTGGAACGACCCTTTGATAGGTGTGAAAACACCCATCTTTTTACCACTTAATTACAATAATAACCAAGCCAAAACGTGTATTTTGTGTCGTAAATGTCGGAATTGTGCGTGGTTTGTGTTTTTGTTGTGATTTAGGATCAAAATGTGAAAAGGAAGGAAAACACGGGCTTTCACGGGCTTTTATCAAAGAAAAAGATGAAAGACGAAGTCAAGAAATCAAGAGTGCAAAAAGAACGAAAGTCCAAGACCAATTCTGAAGATTTATCGAAGAAAAAGTCAAAAGACGGAAGTTTACTAAAAGCCAAAGAACTCATGTCTTATTTATGAAGAAATTTCAAGACGAGTTTAAAGAAATCCCGAGACAAAGTCGTTAAAGTCGAAGAACTTAAAAGACGAGGAATAAATGATAATTAAAGAAAGAAGAAAGAGGGGAGGAAGCTTCTTCCACTAATCCTCCTCCTCCCCTATAAATAGATCATTAGTGTTAATTTCATTCTTGTTGGCTAGTTTGACAAACTATGCTCTTCCATTTTTAAATACTTGCACCTTAATTACTTGCACTTTTAATTACCTTGTCATGTACCTTTAATTCCTTTAAATTCAAGTAAGTTTCTTTTTATTGTTATTGAATCTTTACTCTTATTGTTAATCTCTCATCTTCCTTTCTTGTTTGATCTTAATCTTAATCTTTATGTTTATGTTCTTTTATTTTTATGGTTTTCAATCAAGTGGGTTTTGATTGATTTGGTTATATTTGTTAGTTTTGTTGATTTGTTTTGATTGATTATTGTTAGTTGATCATTGGTGGTTATTTTGGTTTAATCTTTTGATTGAGTTTAGTTGAGTTTAGTTTGATTCGTACCCCTTTTTGTTCTTCCTTGTTCTTCGTTAAGCTTTCTGTTTCCAGATTCCGAATGAAGCTTTTTGTTTAGTTATTACGAATGAAGCCTTTCCTTTTTATCATTCCGCACCAACATTTCTTTTAAATATTCCGAATGAAGGTCAAATTAGTATTCCGAATATCCATTTTTCTTAATTATTCCGAATCAGATTATTATTCCGAATAAAGCTTTTAGTTTAAATATTCCGGATGAGCTAAACTTTCCGAACTAGCGTTTTCTAGTTATTTTTCAGAATCAGTATTTTTATTCTGAATCAATGTTTATTCCGGATGAACCTTTATTTCGGATGAAGCCTACATTCCGAATGAATGAATATTCCGGATGAACCTTTATTCCGGATGAAGCCTACATTCCGAATGAATGAATTTATTCCGGATGAAGTTTCATATTCCGGATGAAGCTTTATATTCCGAATGAACAGAATTATTCCGGATGAATGAACTTATTCCGGATGAAGGGTTTATTCCCGATGAGCAGTTTTTCTTAGTTTTGTAATTTCAGTTTTAGCTTATTTTAAGTTTATGCTTTTAAGTTTTATGCTTTATTTTTCCCGCCTTTTTACTTAGTCGCACTTTTAGCACTTTTAGTTTACTTGCCTTTAGTTTAAGTTTGCCTTATTTACTTTTAAGTTTGCCTTTTTATTTCTCGTCACGTTTTTAATTTCTCGTCATTAATTTCCTGTCAAGTTTTTATCTTTCAGTATTTCTTTTTACCGTCTTTATTTTATTTTTTTGTTTCAAGTCTTTATTTTTAATTAGTGTAGACAACGACAACCATTCTATTTCTTTTCCACCAAGAACAACTGAGTCGCACATTTAACTAGTAATCAATTCGAGAAGATACCGAGAAACGAACTTTAAACCTAGTAAAATCTCTTGTAATAAATGGCGCCGCTGCCGGCTCTTTTCGTGAAGATTAACGGTTTTTTGTGAGAGACGTGTTGGCTTTTGGGATCCGTTTATCTTTCGTGTCCAAAATCTTCAAAAAACCCAAAAACATTTGAAAAATCATAAAAAGCATTTCTTTTTCTAAGTTTTGCACCAAAAATATTCTTCTTGCTTATCTATTTTTCTTTATGGATTCTTATGTCCACTGCGTCGGGTGTGGGGGACGATTATACGGGAACGACTCATGTCAATGGTGTACATGTGAGCGGTGCGGAAACGATATCGACAACACACAATTCGGATTTTGTCCATCGTGCAACTCGACTAATTCGTCCTTTTCTAATCCACCTCCTATTCCCCCTTGCATCTATTGTGGAAGCGATTATCATTGGCATGTTTCGTGTCCGGTTCGATACCCGTATGGTCACGGGCAAGAACCGGGTTACAATTATGACAATGGAAATAGCTATCCACAAAACTCACCCAGTTTTTCTCCATACCCATGGTGCTAATTTGTGGGGGCCCTCACGATGCTTCTTCTTGTGATCCGTCGAAGGTCTTTGAGAAAGTTCCGTGCTATCATCCCAGTGTGTATAACTTTGAGCCCCCACATCACACCCTCAATCATCAATCCTCTCAGCAAATTAGTCTTGACCAACAACTCACTTCTTTGAACCATGTTCTAGAAAGTTTAGCTCAAATCCGAGCTGACTTGCATTAGGAAAGGCAACCTTTGCTTGATGGTGACGAAATCTTGAAATCCACCAACACCTTTTTGAGCCAGTTTGGTCGTTTTCCCTTCTTTTCTACACCAAAATGTTTAATTACAGCGGGGGATAGAATTGGTTTAATTGAACATACTCGGGGAGATGAACAACAAAAGTTGCTTCATGAGCTTGTTAAAGATGTGGAGGTTATCAAGGAAGAGTTAGCCGACTATGTCACTCCTAATTGGAATGGTCCCGTCTATTATGATGATGATGACGACGATGATGTCTACGCTCTCGACCCATCTACTGAAGTTGCTACTCCTACTCTCGATATTCCTAATGCGTCTAAGGATGATGATTCATTGAGTCAGATTAGTGATTTTGTTCTCGACAAATTCTTTGATGATGAGGTTTGTGACATGCCTACTGCTATGGAGTACTAGGACGACGTTGCTCTTACGGAAGAGGTCGATCCTAATGATGACTATTTTTCTCCACGCTATGAGAATTTCACTATTGAAATTTTTCAATCTCCACCGGGAGATGCGGGCGATGATGATTTATTCTCTCCGGCTTACGAGAAGTTCACCGATGAACTTGCTCTTGAAGATGAGGTGGAAGACGTGATTCTCCGTGATAGATTATGGAAAGTGCATCTTCTTATTGCTCAAATCGAAGAGTTGACTTCTCCTCCTCTTTTCGAGTCTTTACCTCCATCTATTCCTCCCGTTGAAGATAATGACCCATTGTTGGAAGAAATCGACATTCACTTAATAGCTTCAGTTATTGATGATGATGACATGGAGGGGGATATTATTTTTGATAATTTGTTGCAGGAAGGTATTGTCCCAAGTCCCCCTCCTGAGCACCTTTCATCCTCCCCTATAGCCACTATTACGGAGGATGAGTGCTTTGACCCGAGAGGTGACATTCACTATTTCATGATTGATAACATTACGGTGTTGGGTCAAAAAGTTGATGTGACAGAAACTCTAAAACGAAGAAAACATGAAGGTAATTGTCCAAGCGTTGACAAGAGTATTCCAGGCGTTGACATGTACAATTTAGGCGTTGATGGAATCAAGCATTGTCAAGAGCAATCCAAGCATTGTCACATGCAATTCAAGCATTGACAAAACGTAGACAAGAAGCCTTTAGAAGCTTCTATTTGGATATATATGCAGGATATATTCTGTATATAGTTATTTAAATAGAAGATTCACATGTTTATTTATTCTTATCTCTTGTAAACCCTAATCCTTACACTATAAAAGGAACCAAGGGTATTAGGTTTATTCATATAACTTTCATATACAATGTAAACCTAAAGTGTGTGTCGACTAGGTGTGGGATTCAATGTACACACACCTAGTGATTGTTGATTATTAATATAGTTAACAATCCAATTGTGTTTTAATTCATATTTGTGCCTAAACACCTTGTTAATGTGTTATGTTCTAATTCCGCTTTGATTGTATAATCATATGAACATGATGCATTCCTAGTTGCTTCAAAGATCCGGAAACCAAGGTTTCCACAATTGATATCAGAGCCTCGTGGCTCGTGATGCTAGGACCAACAAGGTGTTCGTATATGGTGAAAAGAAGAAAAATCCGTCTAGGGTTTTTCTGGACGTTTTTGTGTGCGCAGCAGTATTCAGAAGATCATAACTTTTGATTGAACCGTTGGATCGTCACGAAATTTTATATGTGTGTTCTACATACATAGATCTAAACATCCACCGGAGGGATTGTCGAGTTTTATCCCCAGAAAAAAGTTATTAAGCGTCAAAGTCAGCAGTGAGTGAATGCAGTTTTCTGTGGACAGCCATGTCCAAAACACGATCTCTCCTTCGTTAACCGTTGGATCTTCGTGATTTTTGGACTGTAGATTCTTGGCACTTGTGTCTAGAATCTCACAGAAGGGATTTTCGATCTGAGCCCTAATGAAGACGTTATTCAAGATCGAAGTTCACTGTTTAAAGGTATTAATGTTTTGCTTTCACATAAAATCATGACCTAGGGTTTCTCAAACCCTAGATCGACATAGAAAAGCAGAATTTTATGAGATTGGTGGCTGTTGTGATTCAAGTTAATACAGGATCTATGGTTAATCTACAAATACTAGTTACTATTCATCCGTTAGGGTTTCACTTGAACCCTAGATACGGTTTAATGGATACAGAAAGATGAGCAGTAGCAGTTCTTGAACGATTGTGATTTGCCATGGTAAACATTTACGGATGCTGTATTCTTTCTATATGATCTACGTTTAAGATGAAGTTCTACCTATAATCACGTGGAAAAAGATCTTGGTGATTATTCTAATGCTATTTTCAATGGTTATTTACGTTGAATGGTTTTTGAAGCAGAAGGTGAAAAAGGTTAGAACGTGTAAAGAGGTCAGGATATAATACCAAGTTTGTAGGAATTTGCTTTTTGATACTAAACGTAGGATTCAATAATGAAAGAGATAAATACGGTTCAGCAGAAACTTTGGGAATTCATATTGCATATCTTGTGCACAAAAATAGGAGATTGACAAGTAAATCGTGGATTTAATTCCTGATTTTGGGGGATATAGCTCTTATTTATGGAATTATGGTTTATGCAGCAGGAATATATATCATTACTGATTTTTAGGATATATTTCTTTCTCACGTAAAGGTGTGTTCTATTTCCTAAGTTATATAACAGGCTGAGAAAGAGTCCCTATTTCTGCTCATGATTCTTTTCTAAACTCACATGATCGTTTGTGATAGTAAATCACATGTAAAATATGAGAGTTTGAGATGACGGTGACAAGAATTATGGTAGACGCTGACAGATAGTAATTTGACGCTGACGGGAATAAGTCAACACTGACAGTTGACAGTGTTGTCCGATATATGCTAATTCAAGCGCTGATAGGTATTGTCCGATATCGGACAATACAAATGCCAAAGATGTTGGATAAAAGAAGATATTGGACAACACAGAGAAGGCTGCTGTTTGAGAAAATTGGTACGTTTTTAGCACACAAAAAGGAGGATTATACACACGAAGGTACATGGAATCTCCGTTTTAATTTAGAATATCATGTTGATATTAGTGGCTCGGATATTTTTACAAGGATTAAATGATTTTTAAGTAAGTTAGCAACGATTCATGAAGTAGTTTGTTGGAGTATGTAATCGGGATAGCCTTGTGAAAGAGTTATTCGTTGTTGACTTTTACATACAAAGATATTGGTTCATCATGAAGAGATGTTGGCTTAAGGGGAAGAATTCTTATGGTAAGTTTGATGATTGAAGAAGATTTTTGCGAGTTTGTGTTCTATCATATCTTAAAGTCGTGCACTCCCAGTCATAGATTTTAAAGATAACTTGTTCGTACTTTACATGGTTGGTGATGAAGACTTGTCATAACACTTGAAGGAGTTACATTATCGTGCTCAGTGTCTCACAAAGGATGAGAATATTGACAAGGGATCGAGGTCTACTTATATTTCCTCTATAAGTTCTTCATCACGTGGATAATACAAGACATGGAACACAAGGTTGGGTTATTCTACTTCTACATCAAAAATATTATATTTATTGTTCTTCAAGATCATTACACAGAGCCTACATTTGGAGAATCTTCAAAGATTGCATACATTGTTTACTTCCTTGTTGATGTGACAAAAAGGGGAAGAAATACATGCTACACTTGAGGGGAAGCAATTTGAAGATCATGTACAACTTACAAGAGATACACATAGACTTTTGCCACCATCAACTAGGGGAAGATTGTTGGGTCAAAAAGTTGATGTGGCAGAAACTCAAAAACGAAGAAAACATGAAGAATACTTTATTTATTTTTCTTCAAGATCACGTGGATAATACAAGACATGGAACACAAGGTTGGATTATTCTACTTCTACATCAAGAATACTTTATTTATTTTTCTTCAAGATCATTACATAGAGCTACATTTGGAGAATCTTCAAAGATTGCATACATTGTTTACTTTCCTTGTTGATGTGACAAAAAGGGGAAGAAATACGTGCTACACTTGAGGGGAAGCAATTTGAAGATCGTGTACAACTTACAAGAGATACACATAGAGTTTTGCCACTATCAACTAGGGGAAGATTGTTGGGTCAAAAAGTTGATGTGACAGAAACTCTAAAATGAAGAAAACATGAAGGTAATTGTCCAAGCGTTGACAAGAGTATTCCAGGCGTTGACATGTACAATTTAGGCGTTGATGGAATCAAGCATTGTCAAGAGCAATCCAAGCATTGTCACATGCAATTCAAGCATTGACAAAACGTAGACAAGAAGCCTTTAGAAGCTTCTATTTGGATATATATGTAGGATATATTATGTATATAGTTATTTAAATAGAAGATTCACATGTTTATTTATTCTTATCTCTTGTAAACCCTAATCCTTACACTATAAAAGGAACCAAGGGTATTAGGTTTATTCATATAACTTTCATATACAATGTAAACCTAAAGTGTGTGTCGACTAGGTGTGGGATTCAATGTACACACACCTAGTGATTGTTGATTATTAATATAGTTAACAATCCAATTGTGTTTTAATTCATATTCGTGCCTAAACACCTTGTTAATGTGTTATGTTCTAATTCCGCTTTGATTGTATAATCATATGAACATGATGCATTCCTAGTTGCTTCAAAGATCCGGAAACCAAGGTTTCCACATACGGCTTTGCCGGGTGCTCAACATCCATTGTCTTTGGGGGATGACAATGTGCTTACTTTACCCACCCCACCTCACGTGGATTTCGATTTCACATACTTTTCGTATGTTGAAAGAACCTTTCTCCCATTCAAGACTTATCCCCCCGCCTCTCCTTCATTGATGTCCTCCGGGAACGAGGACAAGGTCTTTGATCCTGGTATTACATTCGAGGCTTCCCCATGGACCATTTAATTCGAGGACGAGTCAGGCTCGTGACTCGGTTAACAAAACAAGCGCTCTTCGGGAGGCAACCCGATTATCTATCTATCTTTACATGTTTTCACCATAAGTGTAGGGGGAGCCCCGTTGGTGTTTCTTGTTTTCTTTCTTATCATGTGCAGGGATTAGAGCTTCAAAGACACACTCTTGATGACTTTTGACGAACCGTGATTCCGTGTTCCCGTCTTCCCGGTTCTATCCTAAACTCTTTTCGATTCACTATTTTATATTTTCCAATATTAAAATAGGAATCTCTTTAGTTGTCTCTTCCTTAGCGAGATTAAAACAAAGTGCACAATGTCCTAAGTGTAGGGGAGTTTACTCCCACATGCTTAAACATTGAGGAAAATGTTTATATCAAGTGTAGGGGGACTTCTATCGAAGTTAAGTGGTCTTTTCCTTGTATTTGTCCTCATTTTAACCGGAAAATCTATTTTTCGACATTTTTCAAAAATTTTGATCTATTTTGGCCTATTAGTTTTTCCCTTTGTATAGTTATTTTCTTTCTTTACTACTAAATTTTAATAGACTGGTTTTAATTTTCAATGTTGTGAATCTTTTGACTCAACCCGAGTTTACTTATCTAAGTTTACTCTAGCTAGTATCCTTAACGTGTTTAAGTCAAGTTTTGCTAGGCTTTTATATAGGGAGCTTTAAAACGCGAAAGTCTTAACTCTCACGGGATAAGAACAAGAACTTTTCGCAAGTTCCTATAATTGATCCTAGAGAGTCGTTTATCAAAGGAACTCTAAAATGCGATTTCTAAACTTGAAAAAGTCTAAGAGTTTGCAAGATCCTATTGATGACTCGAAAACACAAAACTTTGATTTAATAGGCTAAGCATCCACGATCTCAATCCTTGAGATTTTAAACTGTGGAGAACGAGAGATGATAGAGTCAATTATAAGTTTGATATTCTTTCGTGAATTTATGTGAGTTAAATATGAGCCTATTCTCCCATCGCTTGCTAATAAATTTATCTGCAATAAATAAGGTTGTATGATTTGAAAAGTTACTTAGCTTCTAGCCCAAGATCGTTTAAAAGTTGCTCGGTATGGATTAGAGTTCATAGCCAAGGCATAACTTATTGAAGCGGGATGCAAAGATTGGCGAGTCCAAAAAGGTCTTAACAAGCCATGAGGGCTATATTTTGTTGCGAAAGATCCAAAAGTGATGTGAAGAATCATCTGTCGAAAATCAATATGAAGGATCGAGACACACGACGAAAAGCAAATACTCCCGTAAAGATCATGGAGAAGTCTATCCAAAAAGGCCCTAACAAGGTATGAGGATAAATATATCCAAGTCCTAAAAGGAGGCGGATCGTTGTATATCAAAATCCCAAATAAAGATTGGAGAAAAATGAAGAAGTCGTGGTCCAAATATGAAGAATCTCTCAAAACTTCAAGTGAAGAAATTCCTATTATGAAGAGAAGACCATTATTTCATGAACGTCTCTCGAGATTTGAAGTATGAAGTCGCTGCCAAATATCGGTCCGATAAAGGTCTCAAATCGCGAAGCGAGTTATGCCAAGATATGAACTTTTTTAGGTCCCGAGAAGCAGTTTTAAAAGATTTTGTCCTTTAGCTAACTATTGATTAAATCGTCCCACTTTATTTTCAGCCTAATAAACTATCGAAATAAGTCAACAATGCATCCTCGTGATCATTCAAGACAAAAATAAAATATAAGAGATACACCTAGGAATAAGGGAGTCTAAGTAAATAATTAGCCCACATGAGTTCGTGTTAGTTTGCTAACTTATAATAACAATGATCTCGTTTTTAAGCTTGGTTTGGAGAATGTGAAAACTTGAGGATGATGATCATTCATGACATTTCCAAAACCCTAAGGTATGTCTTTGATTTCTTTACTTACTTTCTTCCTTTGAATGTTTATAATTTTCTGTCTCTTTAATAAAGGCCAATATGGATTGATTATGATGGAAAATGTAATCGTGCTTTGTAACTAATGCATTGCATGAGGACATTGCAATGGTCAAGTGTAGGGGATTATTTGATAGGTGTGAAAACACCCATCTTTTTACCACTTAATTACAATAATAACCAAGCCAAAACGTGTATTTTGTGTCGTAAATGTCGGAATTATGCGTGGTTTGTGTTTTTGTTGTGATTTAGGATCAAAATGTGAAAAGGAAGGAAAACACGGGCTTTCACGGGATTTTATCAAAGAAAAAGACGAAAGACGAAGTCAAGAAATCAAGAGTGCAAAAAGAACGGAAGTCCAAGACCAATTCTGAAGATTTATCGAAGAAAAAGTCAAAAGACGGAAGTTTACTAAAAGCCGAAGAACTCAAGTCTTATTTATGAAGAAATTTCAAGACGAGTTTAAAGAAATCCCGAGACAAAGTCGTTAAAGTCGAAGAACTTAAAAGACGAGGACTAAATGATAATTAAAGAAAGAAGAAAGAGGGGGGATGCTTCCTTCCACTAATCCTCCTCCTCCCCTATAAATAGATCATTAGTGTTAATTTCATTGTTGTTGGCTAGTTTGACAAACTATGCTCTTCCATCTTTAATTTTTGCACATTTAAATTCATGTTATTTACTTAATTGTCTTGCACCTTTAATTCCTTTAATTCCAAGTAAGTTACTTTTATGTTTTTTGAATCTTTATCTTTATTGTTAATCTCTCATCTTCCTTTCTTGTTTGATCTTAATCTTAATCTTTATGTTTATGTTCTTTTATTTTTATGGTTTTCAATCAAGTGGGTTTTGATTGATTTGGTTATATTTGTTAGTTTTGTTGATTTGTTTTGATTGATTATTGTTAGTTGATCATTAGTGGTTATTTTGGTTTAATCTTTTGATTGAGTTTGGTTGAGTTTAGTTTGATTCGTACCCCTTTTTTATTCTTCCTTGTTCTTCGTTAAGCTTTCTGTTTCCAGATTTCGATTGAAGCTTTTTGTTTAGTTATTCCGAATGAAGCCTTTCCTTTTTATCATTTCGCACCAACATTTCATTTAAATATTCCGAATGAAGGTCAAATTAGTATTCCGAATATCCATTTTTCTTAATTATTCCGGATGAGCTCTTTCTTGTAATTATTCTGAATCAGATTATTATTCCGAATAAAGCTTTTAGTTTAAATATTCCGGATGAGCTAGTATATTCCGGATGAAGCCTTATATTTCGGATGAACTAGTATATTCCGGATGAAGCATTTTACTTTGATTTTATTCCGAATGAACGCTTTAGCTTAATTATTCCGGATGAGTCCTATATTCCGAATGAGCTAGTTATATTCCGGATGAACCAACATTCCGGATCAAGCAATATATTCCGGACAAAGCATTTATTCCGCTTGAGTGATTATTCCGGATGAACCCCTTATTCCGGATGAGCAATTATTCCGAATGAGGGTGAATATTCCGGATGAAGCAACTATTCCGGTTGAATGACTTATTCCGGATGAAGCTATTTTATTCCGAATGAGGGATTTATTCCGGATGAACTTGTTTATTCCGAATGAAGGATTTATTCTGAATGAGCAGTTTTTCTTATTTTTTGTAATTTCAGTTTTAGTTTATTTTGAGTTTATGTTTTTAAGTTTTAAACTTTATTTTTCCCGCTTTTTTCCTTAGTCGCACTTTTAATTTTCTTGCCTTCCTTTTAGTTTGAGTTTAAGTTTGTCTTATTTTATTTTTATCGTCTTTTAGTTTTATTTCTATTTATTGTTTTGCTTTACTTTAATTTTTATTATTTGCATTGCTCCTTTATTATTTTTCTTTATTTATTTATTTCACTTGCATTTACCTTTTCAAATAGAATAGATATCCAACTTCATTTTTCATTACCAAGAACAACTGAGTCACACATTGAACCGGAAATCAATTCGAGAAGATACCGAGAACTTAATTGAACCTAGCAAAATCATTTGTATTAAATGGCGCCGCTGCCGGCTCTTTTCGTGAAGATTAACGATTTTTTGTGAGAGACGCGTTGGCTTTTGGGATCCGTTCACTCGTGAACGTTATTTTTCGTGTAAAAAAAATAAAAAATTCAAAAATCCAAAAACATTTGAAAAATCATAAAAAGCATTTCTTTTTCAAAGTTTTGCACCAAAAATATTCTTCTTGCTTATCTATTTTTCTTTATGGATTCTTATGTCCATTGCATCGGGTGTTGGAGACGACTATATGGGAGCGAATCATGTCAATGGTGTTCATGCGAGCTATGCGGAAGAGACCTTCCTCCCATTTCCATCGATTCACAAATAGGATTTTGTCCATCGTGTAATTCGATTAACTCATCCTTTAATTCTAATGAACTTACTCCTCCCTATTGCATGTATTGTGGAAGCGATTCTCATTGGCATGTTTCGTGCCCGGTTCGATACACGTATGGCCATGGGTAAGAACCGGGTTACAATTATGACAATGGTAATAGCTTTTCACATCACGCACCCGGTTTTTCTCCATACCCGTGGTGCTATATTTGTGGGGGCTCTCACGATGCTTCTTCTTGTGATCCGTCGAAGGTCTTTGAGAAAATTCCGTGCTATCATCCCAGTGTGTATAACTTTGAGCCCCCACACCACACCCTCAATCATCAATCCTCTCAGCAAGTTAGTCTTGACTAATAACTCACTACTTTGAATGATGTTTTAGAAAGTTTAGCTCAAATCCGAGCTGACTTGCATCAGGAAAGGCAACCTTTGCTTGATGGTGACGAAATCTTGAAATCCACCAACACCTTTTTGAGCCAATTTGGCCGTTTTCCCTTCTTTTCTACACCTAAGTGTTTAATTACAGCGTGAGATAGAATTGGTTTAATTGAACATACTCGGGGAGATGAACAACAAAAATTGCTTCATGAACTTCTTAAAGATGTGGAGGTTATCAAGGAAGAGTTAGCCGAATATGTCACTCCTAATTGGAATGGTCCCGTCTATTATGATGATGATGACTGATAGGTGTGAAAACACCCATCCTTTTTACCACTTAATTACAATAATAACCAGACCAAAACGTGTATTTTATGTCTTTTATGTCGGAATTATGTGTGGTTTGTGTTTTTGTTGTGATTTAGGACGAAAAGTGAAAAGTGGAGAAAACACGGGAATTCACGGGCATTTACGGACTTTTATTGAAGAAAAAATGAAAAGACGAAGTCAAGAAGTCAAGAGTGCAAAAAGAACGGAAGTCCAAGACCAATTCTGAAGATTTATCGAAGAAAAAGTCAAAAGACGGAAGTTTACTTAAAGCTGAGGAACTCAAGTCTTATTTATCGAAGAATTAAAAGACGAGTCCAAAGAAATCCCGAGCCAAAAGTCATCAAAGTCCAAGACTAACAAAAAGATTAAGAAGGAAGGACTTAATGGCGCAATTAAGAAGAAAGGAAGGAGGGGAGGAAGCTTCCTCTAACACCTTCCTAATCTCCTATAAATACACCCCATTTTCATTCATTTGTTTTAGTTGGCTAAAGTGACAATTAGTCTTCCACCATTTTACTTTCTTGTCATTTACTTTTCATGTCAAATTTAAATACATGTTTTGCACCTTAGTTACCTTTTAATTCCAAGTAAGTGTTTTTAATTTTGTTGTTGAATCTTCACTTTTAATTAAGCTTTTCTTTATCTTTCTTATCCTACTTTTCTTGTTTTTGGTTTATCTCAATTTCGGATTAAGCAAGATATTGCTTAATATCTTTGTTTATTTGATTAAAAAGTTCACCTTTTTATTTCTATCTAAGCTTTCATACGAAATAAACTATAAGTTTGACAATCTTATTGGCTTATTTTGTATTTAGCTTATTTACTTTTTAGTTTTCTTAAAAAGTTTAGTCTTTTTAAAGTTTGCTTATTTCGTATTTTAAAAGTTTTCAAGTTTATGCTTATTGATCTTTTAATGTTTGATTTTTATAGCTTAAAGTGTTTTAGTGCTTATTGTGTTAATTTTCTTATTTTTGATCAAGTGCTTTTTAGTTAATTTTTATAAAAAGTTGTTTTTAAATATTTTTATTATTTAGTATTCTTAAAAGTTTTTAAATTTTGGTCTATTAGCTTTTTCTTAAATTTGATTTGGTTAAGTTTTTAGATAAGTGCTTATTTGGTATTTGCTTATTTGCTTATTGTTGCCATCGTATTGCTTAAGGGTTTTACCAGTACGATCGAGTAAGTGTGATCGCAGAATCCCCGAGGGTTTCTACTTGCGATCCATTACTGCGATCCTTAGTACGATCGTTCACTAGGATCACACTCCTTAAACCAGACCACAATCACTTGTTGCGATCGTGGGTACGATCATAGAGTGCGATCCGTGGGTACGATCTGCTAGTGCGATCATAGAGTACGATGGAAATGATATGGCATTACAATAAGAGTACGATGGAAATGATACTATAAGAGTACGATAGAAATGACAGTATAAGAGTACGATGGAATTGTTTGTCATGCATGCATGCATGGTCTTGTTTAGCGCCAAAATGAGCAGCTAGGGTGGCTGCTTCCAGCAGCTAGACTGCCTGCTTGTTTATTTAATAGTATTGTTCTGTAATTGTTCAGTTTTATCTGAAAGTTGTTCCGATTTTATTTCTTAAAGTTACGTATTTTTAGTTGAATTTTTCTTCCAATTTTAAAATTAATATTTTTTTCGTAAGTTCAAGTTTTATCTTCTATTTAGTACCCGCTTTAGGTTTTTCCTCGTTTAGCTTTAAAATACCATTTTAGTTTTATTCTCTCCTTTTTCATTTAGTAAACTTTATTTTCGAGTCGATAGTTAATTTCGTCTTTTAGTTTTATTTTTATTAATTGTTTCGCTTTAAATTACGTTTTATTATTTGTTTTAATGTTCATTTTAATATCGTTTTAACTTTTAGTTTTTAATATTCACCTTGTTTTACTTTTATTATTTGTACTTGTCTTTATTTTGTTTTTAAATACTTTTCGCATTTACTTTTTAATTAGTCATAGATAATCAACTTCCCTTTTTCTTAACTAAAAACAACTGAGTCACACATTTAACCGGAAATCAATTCAAAAAGACTTGGGACTACGAATTTTGATACCTAGCCAAAAGCTAAGTATAAAATGGCGCCGATGCCGGCTCTTTTCGTGAGGATTAACGGTTTTTTGTGAGAGACGTGTTGGCTTTTGGGATCCGTTCACTCGTGAACGTTATTTTTTTTTTTGTATCAAAAATTTTCAAAAATCCCAAAAACATTTGAAAAATCATAAAAAGCATTTCTTTTTCAAAGTTTTGCACCAAAAATATTCTTCTTGCTTGTCTATTTTTCTTCATAGATTCTTCTTGTGTACGGTGTGCGAGACCATGGCATGGTTTTCAAACATGTCAATGGTGTACTTGTGAGTGGTGTGGTTCTGATATCGACGATAAACAATTTGGATTTTGTCCATTTTGCAATTCAACAAATTCGTACTTCTCCTCTTACAATACTTTCTCACCCTCTCCCGTCTATGACGATCCTTATCCTCTAAATGCACCGGATTTTTTTCCATCCCCGTGGTGCTATAAGTGTGGGGGTCCTCACGAAAGTTTTCACTGTCCAACGGGGATCAAAATTTCTATAATTATACCCCTTCTAGTTTTGACCAACCCCTGTAATACCCAATTGATCATCAACCTCGTCACGAGATGAGTTACCAAGAACCAATTGACGATCTTGCTACAGCCTTTCAAGAACAAAGAAACGATCTTGCTTCAGCTTTTCAAGAACAAACGAAAGAGCTTTTACACACGCTGCAAACCTGTATGGAGTCATTTTTACAGCAGCGAGATCAAACGAGTACTCATATCCCTGAGCTTATTATTAGCCCTTTAGGTATTGAGGAGAGCGATGACGATATTGAGGTTATTTTCGACGAGGAGGAATTTCTAAAGCAAAGTACGACTTCTCCCATTCCTCCTTCGTCTATTGCTATCACACCCGAGGAGCCCGTTGGCCCTCTCATCATGGAGGATGAGCATCTGGACGTTATCTCGGCTACTGAATCGGACAAATTCCTAAAGTCTAGTGTCGAGGAACTTGTCGACATCCCAAGTGAGCCCGCGGGTATTCCGGAAAATCTGTGTGATGTGCCGACTTTTGCGGAGCTTAAGGACGAGGTCGATTTGCTAGTCAATGATCACATAATCACAAACCCACAGGCGCTAAATGAGTCTCCAAACAAGAGTTCAACATGTGGTGAGTATGATGATTTCGTCTTCGAGCCCGAGATTGAGGAAATTATCAACCGAGAGCTAGCTCTTTTACCTCTGCTTCCTCCTACAAGCGAGGTCGACTTTTCCAACATCGATGCCGAACTTGATGAGTTGGAACGTCTTATTTTTCATAATAATGACGAACCAACTCACATGCCCAAACATCCTATTCTCGAGGAGTTACCTAATCAACACTCCTCTTATGAGAATTACGTTTACCACATTCGTGAGGATTTACCTTATCAACAATCCCCACAAATGAATGATGGTTTCGTACTTGATCGTGATCTTTTCAAACGAGTTTCTACACTCCTTATCCACGATGATATCGACAAGATCTACATTCATGAGGATAAATGCTTTGACCCGGGAGGTGACATGGACCATTCTATGATTGATAATTTAACGGCTTTGCCAATTGGTCTGCATCCATTGTCTTTGGAGTATGACAATGTGATTCCCTTACCCACCCCACCTCCCGTCAATCTGGATTTCACTTGCTTTTCTTATATTGAGCAGACTTTCCTACCATTCAAGACTTATCCTCCCGTCTCTCTTTTATTGATGTCCTCCGGGAACGAGGACAAGGTCTTTGATCCCGGTATCAAATTTGAGGCTTCCTCATAGACTATTTAATTCGGGGACGAGTCAGGCTCGTGACTCGGTTAACAAAAACAAGCGCTTTTTGGGAGGCAACCCAATTATCTATCTATTTTCACCATAAGTGTAGGGGGAGCCCCGTGGTGTTTCTTGTTTTCTTTCTTATCATGTGCAGGGATTAGAGCTTCAAAGACACACTCTTGATGACTTTTGACGAACCGTTATTCCGTGTTCCCTTCTTCCCGGTTCTATCCTAAACTCTTTTCGATTCACTATTTTATATTTCTCCATATTAAAATAGGAATCTCTTTAGTTGTCTCTTCCTTAGCGAGATTTAAACAACGTGCACAATGTCCTAAGTGTAGGGGAGTTTACTCCCACATGCTTAAACATTGAGGACAATGTTTATATCAAGTGTAGGGGGACTTCTATCGAAGTTAAGTGGCCTTTTCCTTGTATTTGTCCTCATTTTAACCGGAAAATCAATTTTTCGACATTTTTCAAAATTTTTGATCTATTTTGGCCTATTTGTATAGTTGTATTTTCCTTTGTTATGATTGTTTTCTTTCCTTGCTAGAATAAATTTTAATATAGTGGTTTTATTTCTCAAAGTCGTGAATATTTTGACTCAACCCGAGTTTACTTATCTAAGTTTACTCTAGCTAGTATCCTTAACGTGTTTAAGTCAAGTTTTGCTAGGCTTTTATATAGTGAGCTATAAAACGCGAAAGTCTTAACTCTCACGGGTTATGAACAAGAACTTTTTGCAAGTTCCTATAATTGATCCTAGAGAGTCGTTTATCAAGGGAACTTTAAAATGCGATTTCTAAACTTGAAAGAGTCTAAGAATTTGCATGATCCTATAGGCGACTCAAAAACCCAAAACATTGATTTAATAGGCTAAGCATCCACGAGTCTCATTCCTTGAGATTTTAAACTGTGGAGAACGAGAGATGATAGAGTCAATTATAAGTTTGGTATTCTTTCGTGAATTTATGTGAGTTAATCATAAGCCTATTCTCCCATCGCTTGCTAATAAATTTATCTGCAATAAATAAGGTTGTACGATTTGAAAAGTTACTTAGCTTCTAGCCCAAGATCGTTTAAAAGTTGCTCGGTATGGATTAGAGTTCATAGCCAAGGCATAACTTATTGAAGCGGGATGCGAAGATTGGCGAGTCCAAAAAGGCCCTAACAAGGCATGAGGGCTACATTTTGTTGCTAAAGATCCCAAGTGATGTGAAGAATCATTTATCGAAAATCAATATGAAGGATCGAGGCATACGACGAAAAGCAAATACTCCCCAAAAGTCATGGAGAAGTCTATCCGAAAAGACCCTAGCAAGGTATGAGGATAAATAGATCCAAGTCCTAAAAGGAGGCAGATCGTTGTATATCAAAGTCCAAAGTAATGATTGGAGAAAAATGAAGAATTCGTGGTCCATATATGAAGAATCTCTCAAAATTTCAAGTGAAGAAATTCCTATTATGAAGAGAAGACCATTATTTCATGAACGTCTCTCAAGATTTGAAGTATGAAGTCGCTGCCAAATATCGGTCCGAGAAAGGTCTTAAATCGCGAAGCGAGTTATGCCAAGATATGAACTTTTTGAGGTCCCGAGAAGCAGTTTTAAAAGATTTTGTCCTTTAGCTAACTATTGATTAAATCGTTCACTTTATTTTCGGCCTAATAAACTATCGAAATAAGTCAAACAATGCATCCTCGTGATCATTCAAGACAACAATAAAATATAAGAGATACACCTAGGAATAAAGGAGTCTAAGTGAATAATTGGCCCACATGAGTTCGTGTTAGTTTGCTAACTTATAATAACAATGATCTCGTTTTTAAGCTTGGTTTGGAGAAAGTGAAAACTTGAGGATGATGATTATTCATGACATTTTCAAAACCCAAGGTATGTTTTTGATTTCTTTACTTTGAATGTTTATAGTTTTCTATCTCTTTAATAAAGGCCACTATGGATTGATTATGATGAAAAGTGTAAACGTGCTTTGTAACTAATACATTGCATGAGGACATTGCAATGGTCAAGTGTAGGGGATTTGATAGGTGTGAAAACACCCATCCTTTTTACCACTTAATTACAATAATAACCAGACTAAAATGTGTATATTATGTCTTTTATGTCAGAATTATGCGTGGTTTGTGTTTTTGTTGTGATTTAGGACGAAAAAGTGAAAAGTGGAGAAAACACGGAAATTCACGGGCATTTACGGACTTTTATTGAAGAAAAAAATGAAAAGACGAAGTCAAGAAGTCAAGAGTGCAAAAAGAACGGAAGTCCAAGACCAATTCTGAAGACTTATCGAAGAAAAAGTCAAAAGACGGAAGTTTACTTAAAGCCGAGGAACTCAAGTCTTATTTATCAAAGAATTAAAAGACGAGTCCAAAGAAATCCCGAGCCAAAAGTCATCAAAGTCCAAGACTAACAAAAAGATTAAGAAGGAAGGACTTAATGGCGCAATTAAGAAGAAAGGAAGGAGGGGAGGAAGCTTCCTCTAACACCTTCCTAATCTCCTATAAATACACCCCATTTTCATTCATTTGTTTTTGTTGGCTAAAGTGACAATTAGTCTTCCACCATTTTACTTTCTTGTCATTTACTTTTCATGTCAAATTTAAATACATGTTTTGCACCTTAATTACCTTTTAATTCCAAGTAAGTGTTTTTTAATTTTGTTGTTGAATCTTCACTTTTAATTAAGCTTTTCTTTATCTTTCTCATCCTACTTTTCTTGTTTTTGGTTTATCTCAATTTCGGATTAAGCAAGATATTGCTTAATCTCTTTGCTTATTTGATTAAAAAGTTCACCTTTTTATTTCTATCTAAGCTTTCATACGAAATAAGCTATAAGTTTGACAATCTTATTGGCTTATTTTGTATTTAGCTTATTTACTTTTTAATTTTCTTAAAAAGTTTAGTCTTTTTAAAGTTTGCTTATTTCGTATTTTAAAAGTTTTCAAGTTTATGCTTATTGATCTTTTAATGTTTGATTTTTATAGCTTAAAGTGTTTTAGTGCTTATTGTGTTAATTTTCTTATTTTTGATCAAGTGCTTTTTAGTTAATTTTTATAAAAAGTTGTTTTTAAATATTTTTATTATTTAGTATTCTTAAAAGTTTTTAAATTTTGGTCTATTAGCTTTTTCTTAAATTTGATTTGGTTAAGTTTTTAGATAAGTGCTTATTTGGTATTTGCTTATTTGCTTATTGTTGCCATCGTATTGCTTAAGGGTTTTACCAGTACGATCGAGTAAGTGTGATCGCAAAATCCCCGAGGGTTTCTACTTGCGATCCATTACTGCGATCCTTAGTACGATCGTTCACTACGATCACACTCCTTAATCCACACCGCGATCACTTGTTGCGATCGTGGGTACGATCATAGAGTGCGATCCGTGGGTACGATCTGCTAGTGCGATCATAGAGTACGATGGAAATGATATGGCATTACAATAAGAGTACGATGGAAATGATACTATAAGAGTACGATAGAAATGACAGTATAAGAGTACGATGGAATTGTTTGTCATGCATGCATGCATGGTCTTGTTTAGCGCCAAAATGAGCAGCTAGGCTGGCTGCTTCCAGCAGCTAGCCTGCCTGCTTGTTTATTTAATAGTATTGTTCCGTTATTATTTAGTTTTATCTGAAAGTTGTTCCGATTTTATTTCTGAAAGTTACGTATTTTTAGTTGAATTTTTCTTCCAATTTTAGAATTAATATTTTTTTCGTAAGTTCAAGTTTTATCTTCTATTTAGTACCCGCTTTAGGTTTTTTCTCGTTTAGCTTTAAAATACCATTTTAGTTTTATTCTCTCATTTTTCATTTAGTAAACTTTATTTTCGAGTCGATAGTTAATTTTGTCTTTTAGTTTTATTTTTATTAATTGTTTCGCTTTAAATTACGTTTTATTATTTGTTTTAATGTTCATTTTAATATCGTTTTAACTTTTAGTTTTTAATATTCACCTTGTTTTACTTTTATTATTTGTACTTGTCTTTATTTTGTTTTTAAATACTTTTCGCATTTACTTTTTAATTAGTCATAGATAATCAACTTCCCTTTTTCTTAACTAAAAACAATTGAGTCACACATTTAACCGGAAATCAACTCGAAAAGACTTGGGACTACGAATTTTGATACCTAGCCAAAAGCTAAGTATAAATGACGACGATGATGTCTACGCTCTCGACCCATCTACTGAAGTTGCTACTCCTACTCTCGATATTCCTAATGCTTCTAAGGATGATGATTCATTGAGTGAGGTTAGTGATTTTGGTCTCGATAAATTCTTTGATGATGAGGTTTGTGACATGTCTACTGCTATGGAGTCTAAGGATGACGTTGCTCTTACGGAAGAGGTCGATCCTAATGATGACGATTTATTCTCTCCGGCTTACGAGAAGTTCATCGATGAACTTGCTCTTGAAGATGAGGTGGAAGACGTGATTCTCCGCGATAGATTACGGAAAGTGCATCTTCTTATTGCTCAAATCGAAGAGTTGACTTCTCCTCCTCTTTCTGAGTCTTTAACTCCATCTATTCCTCCCGTTGAAGATAATGACCAATTGCTGGAAGAAATCGACATTCACTCAATACCTCCGGGTATTGATGATGATGACACGGAGGGGGATATTATTTTTTATAAATTGCTGCAGGAAGTATTGTCCCAAGTCCCCCTCCCGAGCACCTTTCATCCACTCCTTTAGCCACTATTACGGAGGATGAGTGCTTTGACCCGGGAGGTGACATTGATCTTATTATCATTGATAACCTTACGGCTTTGCCGCTTTCTGAACATCCATTGTCTTTGGAGGATGACAATGTGATTCCTTTACCCAACCCACCTCCCGTGGCTCACGACTTCACATACTTTTCGTATGTTGAAAGGACTTTTCTCCCATTTAAGACTTATCCTCCCGCCTCCCCTTTGTTGATGTCAACAAGGAACGAGGACACGGTCTTTGATCCCGGTATTACATTCGAGGCTTCCCCATGGACCATTTAATTCGGGGACGAGTCAGGCTCGTGACTCGGTTAATATAGACAAGCTCTTTTTGGGAGGCAACCCAATTATCTATCTATCTTTACCTGTTTTCACCATAAGTTTACGGGGGAGCCTCGTTGGTGTTTCTTGATTTCTTTCTTATCATGTACAGGGATTAGAGCTTCAAAGACACACTCTTGATGACTTTTGACGAACCGTGATTCCGTGTTCCCGTCTTCCCGGTTCTATCCTAAACTCTTTCGATTCTCTATTTTATATTCTTCAATAGTAAAATAGGAATCTCTTTAGTTGTCTTTTCCTTCGCGAGATTTAAACAATGTGCATAATGTCCTAAGTGTAGGGGAGTTTACTCCCACATGCTTAAACATTGAGGACAATGTTTATATCAAGTGTAGGGGGGACTTCTATCGAAGTTAAGTGGCCTTTTCCTTGTATTTGTCCTCATTTTAACTGAAAAATCAATTTTTTCGACATTTTTCAATATTTTTGATCTATTTTGGCCTATTAGTTTTACCTTTGAATAGTTATTTTCTTTCTTTGCTAGAATAAATTTTTAATATGGTGGTTTTAATTTTCAACGTGGTGAATCTTTTGACTCAACCCGAGTTTACTTATCTAAGTTTACTCCAGCTAGTATCCTTAACGTGTTTAAGTCAAGTTTTGCTAGGCTTTTATATAGGGAGCTTTAAAACGCGAATGTCTTAACTCTCACGGGTTAAGAACACGAACTTTTGGCAAGTTCCTATAATTGATCCTAGAGAGTTGTTTATCAAGGGAACTTTAAAATGCGATTTCTAAACTTAAAAAAGTCTAAGAATTTGCAAGATCCTATAGACGACTCGAAAACCCAAAACTTTGATTTAATAGGCTAAGCATCCACGAGTCTCATTCCTTGAGATTTTAAACTGTGGAGAACGAGAGATGATAGAGTCAATTATAAGTTTGGTATTCTTTCATGAATTTATGTGAGTTAATTATAAGCCTATTCTCCCATCGCTTGCTAATAAATTTTATCCGCAATATATAAGGTTGTACGATTTGAAAAGTTACTTAGCTTCTAGCCCAAGATCGTTTAAAAGTTGCTCGGTAATGATTAGAGTTCATATCCAAGGCATAACTTATTGAAGCGGGATGCGAAGATTGGCGAGTCCAAAAAGGTCCTAACAAGACATGAGGGCTACATTTTGTTGCTAAAGATCCAAAAGTGATGTGAAGAATCATTTATCGAAAATCAATATGAAGGATCGAGACACACGACGAAAAGCAAAAACTCCCGTAAAGATCATGGAGAAGTCTATCCGAAAAGGCCCTAACAAGGTATGAGGATAAATAGATCCAAGTCCTAAAAGGAGGCGGATCGTTGTATATCAAAATCCCAAATAAAGATTGGAGAAAAATGAAGAAGTCGTGGTCCAAGTATGAAGAATCTCTCAAAAACTTCAAGTGAAGAAATTCCTATTATGAAGAGAAGGCCATTATTTCATGAACGTCTCCCAAGATTTGAAGTATGAAGTCGCTGCCAAATATCGGTCCGAGAAAGGTCTCAAATCGCGAAGCGAGTTATGCCAAGATATGAACTTTATGAGGTCCCGAGAAGCAGTTTTAAAAGATTTTTTCCTTTAGCTTACTATTGATTAAATCGTCCCATTTTATTTTCAGCCTAAATAACTATCGAAATAAGTCAACAATGCATCCTCGTGATCATTCAAGACAACAATAAAATATAAGAGATACACCTAGGAATAAGGGAGTCTAAGTAAATAATTGGCCCACATGAGTTCGTGTTAGTTTGCTAACTTATAATAACAATGATCTCGTTTTTAAGCTTGGTTTGGAGAATGTGAAAAACTTGAGGTTTATGATCATTCATGACATTTCCAAAACCCTAAGGTATGTCTTTGATTTCTTTACTTACTTTCTTCCTTTGAATGTTTATAATTTTCTATCTCTTTAATAAAGGCCAATATTAATTGATTATGATGGAAAATGTAATTGTAACACCCCCAAATTTGTACAACTCAATACAGCGGAAGACTCGTTGGTGTTACGGGATAGCACATTACTCACATCATAGACAACGCATAAAAATCGCGTCGTTTAATAATAAATCATTTCCATTCATAAACATTAAAGTTACATCAGTCCCAAATCATTATATTTAATACAGGTTTTACAAAGCATTTGAATGGAAATAAGTATTTAGGTGCGGGCCATCAATTCTTGTTGTCTTCCCGAGAATTACCTTCAAGTACCTGAGATAAGACATGTTAAAGAAAAAGTCAGCGATAACGCCGAGTGAATTCATAGAGTTTAATAAACCATCAATATAATATCAGTAATAAATTATTACCGAAAATCATTTTTTGTACAAATCATTTTAATAGGCCATGAAATAGCCAAAGTCATTTTATACAAATCTTTATCAAAATCATAATGTAGGCATTTGCCTTAAAAATCATTATACGAGCCAATGTCGTAAAAACATCATACAATACGTCTTATGACGTTGTATGAAAATAAAAACCGTTATATGAATATGGTTATGAAAACCAAAACACGAACATAATATCAATAGTATGACCCTGTATTGCTAGTCAGGCAATACATCGTAATTCGGTACGTCTAGTAGTATTTCGTTAGTTGGATTATTATAAGCCGCATGACATTGTTACCTTACTAAACCAAACAACGGGTAGCTAACCCGATACTCAATTTTCCCATCTAAAGTAGTGTGTCGTCACAAAGGTCACGCTATGGAAATCTTCTCATACATAAATTCGCTTACCAATCAACGTGGCACGACGGGGATCAACCGTCAAGGCGCGAACTGGGGTGATCGTCCCCAAATAGTACTATTATATGCACAAGCGTCTACAAAATCCCGGTAGTTCACAATTCATGCTAATGGGACTTTTAGTGACATAACCTAACTTTAATAATCCATTTTATTTCATCTATCGGGTCCTTTAATCATTTATCGGGTCATACAATCATTCGGGTCCAAATCAATAAACAAACAATCGGGACAAATGGTGTCAAATTTTATAAAAACTAACATGATATCTCCCTCGTGGGTTTATAAAACATTTCATAAAAACATTTAAAAGAGTGCGAGGCTATGAACTCACGTTGATGTGGGAAGGCGATTATCGGCGATTTGGATGTACGGTACGTGCTTCAATCACGGAAACCTAGACAAATAATACTCGTCTTAGACTCATGTCCAATGACTTTATAAAAATAACAATTATGTATACATATGATGATTATTTATATATGATGATCAAGTGGGTTTACATATTCTCATTAACTCGTTTTAGTGTTTACGTATTGGTATCTTTTTACTAGTTTACTAGTTTTACCTATTTACGCGTTTTAAGTCCAATAAACTTATTATAAGTTCTTTAACTTGTATCAATCCATGTTATACTTATATTATCAGTATCTACACTTTACAAGTTGGGCCTAAATGGGTTAAGCCCAATAATAAGTTTATAAGTGTTTTAGTCCATTTTTGTTGTATTATTAGTCCAATAACGTTAATTTAGTCCGTTAACGTCCGTATGTCCTATAGTTCGGGTCTTATCGGTTTTTACTTGTTATACATGTTTATATATCAGTATATAAGTTTTATGAAGTTTACATTAGACGGGTCCAACCATCTAAGTTTTATTTAACAAAAACGTTAATTTTACGGTATTAGCCGAAAAAGTCGTAAAAATCATGTTTATAGTTTTATAACTTATAAAACTTAACAAGTTACCATTTTTATAAAATGTCCACTTATTTACCATTGTACATATTTATATAAATGTATTATATAAGTTAGTGGGTTTTAATTTATATTTTATACTATTAAATTTTTAGTGCTTATATAATAGTATTATACTTTAATTTCTAAAATCTGATTTTTATCTTCACTTTCACCAAAACTATCATATCTAGAGTTCTATATGGAGATAGAAGCTCAAATTTTTAACACATAAACTAAATGATATGTTCTCCATTTAACTCTTCTATAGCTACTGTTGAATCATCTTCTAAGTATTTTCTAAAAATCATCCAAAACAGTGAACTCAGATTTGTACCTTAAACTTGTTTTGATCATATCTCACTCATTACAATGATTCCATTGCATGGCCAACTCTCACATGTGTACAAGACTCATAGCTTACTGTATATCAATTCTACTTCATCATTTTATCAGTTCATGACATGTTTCTTTACTGTTTTATACAACCATCACTTTTAAGCAAGATTTTAGCCTTGTTCTTTATAGTTTTTTACCTTTTTAATCATGTTTATCAACACCAAATCCCCACACAATACTTTTATCATCATATAATCATCATATACATATACAATAGGAAATAAAATACATGATTACATAATCAAAAATAACAAGAGGATGAGGAGGACAATCTTTATACCACCAAGTTGATGTAGGTTATGATTTGGACATGGTTTTTGATGGAGAAACTTGTGAATAACCATGACCATCTTCAAGACCACCATTCTTCATAAACACCTTGTGGAAAATCAGCCCTACTACTCCATGAAAACTCCTCCTTGGATGTTATAAGCACCACCAATCAATAGTGTTTCAAAAGGGCTTCAACATATGTGTATATAACATAAGATTTCATGGTTGATTTTGATCAAAATTGGTGTTTAAGGGGAGAAATGGGACGGCATAAACAAGAGAGGAGGAGAGTTTCTAACTTGTTTTGCATGTTGTAAATGGTATGTGTGAAGTGTAGGTAGTGGTTTTGTGTTTGGTGGAAAGATGTAAGCTTAACTTATAAGCTAAACTAGACATGTGTTGCTAGTTGGTTAAGGTTTTGACATTTAAGGTGTTGGTGGAGCAAGCTAGGCCGGTTTGAGTGGGGGTGGGACAAGTGTCCCACTTGTCTCATCCCCATTTATTTACGGGTACTCCTCGATTCTAGTTTCCTTGATTAGCGTGCCCTCGGGTCGTTTTACGAAAAACGTTTTTATAAATTATGAATCAACGGCACAAATAGAATCTAATAAAAATTGTTTCATAAAAAACGGAGTTCGAAAACGTAAATACGTAATCCTAGGGTTTCCGGTTTTGTCGTAAAGGACGTTAAAATAAAATCGTAAGTCCTAATCTCTTCTCGTAAATTTGTGAGTTTATGAACTAACACAAATTTAAAACTCCAAAATAATATTCACAAATAAATTTATTTTCTGAAATGTCGGACTGTCACCAAAGACGGTGTATGTAAACGTAAGCACGCAACGTTGAATCCTCCGGTTTAGACGTAGTCGATGCTACTTCAAGACGTAAATCCAAATTTCTTCACAAAAATAAGTGAGTTCATATTGTAACATTAAAATAATGTTTTCAAATAAATATTGAGAATAAAATATCAACCATAAATTGATGGATTGTCACAGTAATCGTGCTTTGTAACTAATGCATTGCATGAGGACATTGCAATGGTCAAGTGTAGGGGATTTGATAGGTGTGAAAACACCCATCTTTTTACCACTTAATTACAATAATAACCAAGCCAAAACGTGTATTTTGTGTCGTAAATGTCGGAATTATGCGTGGTTTGTGTTTTTGTTGTGATTTAGGATCAAAATGTGAAAAGGAAGTAAAACACGGGCTTTCACGGGCTTTTATCAAAGAAAAAGACGAAAGACGAAGTCAAGAAATCAAGAGTGCAAAAAGAACGGAAGTCCAAGACCAATTCTGAAGATTGATCGAAGAAAAAGTCAAAAGACGGAAGTTTACTAAAAGCCGAACAACTCAAGTCTTATTTATGAAGAAATTTCAAGACGAGTTTAAAGAAATCCTGAGTCAAAGTCGTTAAAGTCGAAGAACTTAAAAGACGAGGACTAAATGATAATTAAAGAAAGAAGAAAGAGGGGAGGAAGCTTCCTTCCACTAATCCTCCTCCTCCCCTATAAATAGATCATTAGTGTTAATTTCATTCTTGTTGGCTAGTTTGACAAACTATGCTCTTCCATTTTTAATTACTTGCACCTTTAATTACCTTGTCATGTACCTTTAATTCCTTTAAATTCAAGTAAGTTTCCTTTTATTGTTATTGAATCTTTACTCTTATTGTTAATCTCTCATCTTCCTTTCTTGTTTGATCTTAATCTTAATCTTTATGTTTATGTTCTTTTATTTTTATGGTTTTCAATCAAGTGGGTTTTGATTGATTTGGTTATATTTGTTAGTTTTGTTGATTTAGTTTGATTGATTATTGTTAGTTGATCATTGGTGGTTATTTTGGTTTAATCTTTTGATTGAGTTTAGTTGAGTTTAGTTTGATTCGTACCCCTTTTTGTTCTTCCTTGTTCTTCGTTAAGCTTTCTGTTTCCAGATTCCGAATGAAGAATTTTGTTTAGTTATTCCGAATGAAGCCTTTCCTTTTTATCATTCCGCACCAACATTTCTTTTAAATATTCCGAATGAAGGTCAAATTAGTATTCCGAATATCCATTTTTCTTAATTATTCCGGATGAGCTCTTTCTTGTAATTATTCCGAATCAGATTATTATTCCGAATAAAGCTTTTAGTTAAAATATTCCGGATGAGCTAAACTTTCCGAACCAGCGTTTTCTAGTTATTATTCCGAATCAGTATTTTTATTCCGAATCAATGTTTATTCCGGATGAACCTTTATTCCGGATGAAGCCTACATTCCGAATGAATGAATATTCCGGACGAAGCTTTTTATTCCGGATGAACCTTTATTCCGGATGAAGCCTACATTCCGAATGAATGAATTTATTCCGGATGAAGCTTCATATTCCGGATGAAGCTTTATATTCCGAATGAACAGAAGTATTCCGGATGAATGAATTTATTCCGGATGAAGGGTTTATTCCGGATGAGCAGTTTTTCTTAGTTTTGTAATTTCAGTTTTAGCTTATTTTAAGTTTAAGTTTTTAAGTTTTATGCTTTATTTTTCCCGCCTTTTTACTTAGTCGCACTTTTAGTTTACTTGCCTTTAGTTTAAGTTTGCCTTATTTACTTTTAAGTTTGTCTTTTTATTTCTCGTCACGTTTTTAATTTCTCGTCATTAATTTCCTGTCAAGTTTTTATCTTTCAGTATTTCTTTTTACCGTCTTTATTTTATTTTTTTGTTTCAAGTCTTTATTTTTAATTAGTGTAGACAACGACAACCATTCTATTTCTTTTCCACCAAGAACAACTGAGTCGCACATTTAACCAGTAATCAATTCAATAAGATACCGAGAAACGAACTTTCAACCTAGTAAAATCTATTGTATTACCCTTACTTGTTTCGAACTTGTGCGGATCAAATCATCCGACGTTGTGTATTTGGCACCGAAGCTTCTAATATCCTTAGAGCTTGTCATGAGGGACCCACGGGTGGTCACCACGGTGCTAATCTCACGGCTAAGAAGGTGTTTGATGCCGGCTTCTTTTGGCCTACTATTTACCGAGATGCACAAGATCTTGTGAAGTCATGTGATTCATGCCAACGACAAGGAAAAGCCTCACAAAAAGATGAAATGCCATAAAATATCATCCAAGTGTGTGAGATCTTTGACGTTTGGGGTATAGACTTTATGGGGCCGTTCCCATCGTCTCGTGGTAATAAGTACATCCTCGTTGCGGTTGACTACCTATCTCAGTGGGTGGAAGCTAAGGCTTTGCCCACCAATGATGCTCGTGTGGTAGTCAAGTTTTTGAAAAGCTTGTTTTCTCGGTTTGGAACCCCTCGTGCGATCATAAACGATCGTGGAACCCATTTTTGTAACGACCAATTCAAAAGGGTCCTAAGGAAATATGGGGTTACACATCGGCTTTCTACGGCTTATCACCCGCAAACGAGTGGGCAAGTCGAGGTTTCAAAACGAGCGTTGAAGAGGATCTTGGAGAGATCCGTTGGGGAAAACCGACAATCTTGGTCGGATAAGTTGGACGATGCTTTATGGGCCTTTAGGACCGCTCATAAGACGCCCATTGGGTGCACTCCCTATAAGCTTGTGTATGGGAAAAATTGCCACTTGCCAATTGAATTTGAACACAAGGCTTATTGGGCCCTAAAGCATTATACTGATAATATGGAGACCGCGGGAAAACACCGGGAAATGCAATTAAATGAATTGGATGAATTGAGGACATTGCTTATGAAAATTCATTGATTTATAAAGAAAAAACTAAAAAGTTTCATGATTCTAAAATTAAAAACCGGGTTTTTAACATTGGGGATCAAGTTTTGCTTTTTAATTCTCGCTTGAAAATCTTTTCCGGTAAGTTGAAATCCCGTTGGTCCGGTCCATTCACCGTGACTCAAGTTTTTCCATATGGGACCATCGAGCTAGCTCAAAATGATGGCCCCAATTTCAAGGTGAATGGACATAGGTTGAAGCACTACTTTGGCGGGGAAGTTCCATCCTTTAACTACCTCGACCAAATCACTTTCCCCAATGATAATTAGTATTGAGGGGATCGAGTCGAGCTCATGACTCGGTAATCAAAAACGAAGTGCCTCGTAGGGGAGTCCCATGCTTATCCTATGTACATATTATCGCTTTCTAATGTAGTTAACGTGTGGGGATTTGTGCCCTTCCAACCTTTGTTCCGTGGTTGTTTGTGAATTGTGGACTTTAGATGATCATGATCTTCACGATTGGAGCCTCTCGTGTTCGTTTTATGGGAGCACTCGATCGTTTGCTTTGAAGACTTTCTCAATATCCATGATATATCCTTTGATGTTCTAACCATAGGTTTATAGCACACGTCATAAACGGATTTAAATTTAACGGTTACACCCTTTCCATGCTAGATTAGGCATTCGACTACGTCTCTAGTATAGGATGTTTGCACCCCTAGACTCGAAACATTGAGGAAAATGTTTAACTTTAGTATGGGGGGTGAATAGATACTTTCCTTGCCAAACCTTCACGCTTTCCAAAGTTTATCTTTTTGTTTATCGTTTTGTTGCAAAATAAGGCTAAAAATGGCCAAATTTTAAAATTTTCTCATGTTTTATAAGTGTTTGAAGACACGAATGTAGGTTTTCCGATGGCGAGAATAAGAGTAATTTTGACTCGGTCGTGCGTGTTGAGCACTTAGCTTTGATTCCTTAACTTCACATTAGGCTAAGTCTCTTAAATGAGGATGAGAAATGTAGGGTTAATTATAAGTTACTATGCTAAACGTAGAGTACTCGTATTCTTTCAAAAACTCATGTGTTCTCGTTGTTTGCTTATTCTTCCTTCGCACGTAAATATTTTTTGCTTAATAAATATTGACTTAACGGTTTAGTTGGGATTGTTGGGTTTCTAGTCTTTTCTAGTAGCTTCCGTGTAATTAAATTGGGAAGACATTAAGGTATCGCCAGCGTCACGGTTTTGAAGTATTGGCACCCGAATAATCAAAAGCTTCACCCAATAATAAGATTTCAAGTGCTCACCTAAATCAAGCAAACAATTTGAAGCCCCACAAGGCCGAAAAATCTATGCAAAAGTGAAAGTGAATCAAGCCTTAATCTTCGAAGCTTTAAAGATCTAAAATTCGCCTTAGCGTGAGGATATACGTCTTTGGCTAATAAAACCACCGATGAGGCGGATAATAAAAGGCAAGGCAAGACCGAAGTCATAATAAAAGCTTCATGGCGAAGTTGAATAAAAGATGGAGGTAAACCAAGATAATAAGGCCCTTCCGTTAGGGGGCGTATAAAATCTTAGTAATAAGTCTCATGTTCAAAACCGTTATAAAACCGTGTTTATCGATTCTTCTTGTTGACTTAATTTTTTGAAATCGTTGTCTATTGGGAGGGGTTATTTATTTGATGGTCTTGGTTACACCGTTAGGACTCTATTTTTAGACCTAAATCTCTATTATCACATAAGTAAAACAATGTATCCTCGTGAAACATTCAAGACAAAATAAAATATAAGAGATACAACTTAGGAAAATGGGAGGATAAGTACGTGATTAGGGCATATGAGTAGTGTTAGCATTACTAACTTATAATGACAATGATCTCGTTGCACGCTTGGCATGGAATTGGGGTGAAAATCGAGGACGATGAAATTATTTCTAACGAAACATTCACGTGTTCTTATTCTATGAACCTAAACGTCCCATTTTGCGATGAAAATCATACATTATGTCTAAAACTCAAGTAGTAGTAGCAATAGTAGTAGTGTAGCTAGTTTATCATTCAATAAAGTGAATAAAAATGAATTTTGGAGGTGCTACGATACTTTATTCTAGCATTGCGTGAGGGCACGGCAATGGTTTAGTATGGGGAGTGATGAGACTGCTTTTATACATAGTCTCATCGTCCAAAAAGGGCTTAAAATGCATTAAATATCATCAAAATACCCATATATATGCTTGTGTTTGTTGCTTGTGTATTTTAGGTATGGATATTGAGAAAATGACAAAAGATCACAAGAATCATGCAAAAACGAACACGGGAAACGAAGCCGCACAATAAACCAAGCCCTAATGAAGAATTTTCCCAAGAAAACCCTTGAAGACTTGAAGATTTATGAAGAAGGGTCCTCCAATATAGAATAATTGACACTTTATACCCTTGTATCTTCATAATTATAAGTTTGGTCCCTAAAGTTTGTCAATATTGCAAAAAGGGCCATCCACTTTGAAGAATTGGCAATTTTAGCCCCTCAAAAAAGCTAAAATGTCAATAATTATCCTTCTCAAAGTCAAATACAACATGAAGAACTCCAAGGTACAAGAATGGCAAAATTGGTCCTTTGAAAATCCCAAAATTACCAAAAGGACCCTTGACTTTCAACATTTGGCAAGAATGGTCCCTCATAAATGAAGACTTGGCAATTTCAGTCCTCCAAAATTCCAATCATACAAGTTAAGACCATAATCCATCAAGAAAATGCCAAATCAGCCCTTCAAGAATCACAAATTGGCAAGAAATACCCCTGAATTCACTTTGTAAAACTTTTTGGGGCTAAAGTGTGAAAAATGAAAAGTTGTTATAAAGGAAATGGGCGTTGACAAGGTTTTAAAGTGAAAAGACAAAGGGAAAAGAGATGAGGGACTAAACCTGGCCAGACATGGAAGATACCTAGACCAACCAGAATCTGCCACCTCACCCCACTCACCACTTCAACCAATCACAACACTCCACCCCTCCACATCATACTCCACTCACCCCTAGTTAAATAATTAACTAATCTTTGGCGCCTTAACATTTATTTAAATGTTAATCACCCCTTAAACAGATCAAAACCCATGTTCATCAGCTCAAGAACATGATTGGGGATTTTTGTTTAAGAAAAAATTAAACCCTAAAATTGTGTAGATTAATGATTAAGGTGACCCTAATCACATCCCAACTTTCAAACAGCCTGCCACATCATCACCCAAGTCACATCTTTACCCTGCTTTTCACTTTGGAGAAGATGCCAAAGCAGTAGGCCCTCATCCAACGCCCCACAAGCCAGCTTTGTTTCTAAGCTTTATATAAGCCCTTAGATCAAAATTCACACTGCCAACTTATGCTACAATCCAAGAAGAGTCACATGATTCACGAAATGTTCAAACCTTCAAGGGAAAAATGGGGACTTCAAGCATTAGGGCTATACGTTTTTCCTTGCATTTCTAGAACCACGTAGCCTATATAAAGGCATTAGGGTGCAACATTTGCAGTTTGCTTTTGGTATTTCCTTGTTCAAAAACTTGTAAATCCTCTTTTTAGTTTAATGAAAGTGTGTTAAGTTTGTTGAAGAAAGACCAAGTGCCACTTAACTTTATGCTTGTTTATGTTATTTGTTAACTGAAATTGAATCTCAAAACCTGTTTTTAAGGAGGGTGCAAAAGTTTGCATTTTTCCTTCAAGCTTGATATTTTTCTAAGTTCTTGTTCAAACCTTGGAATTCTTGGGCTATAGGGCTGATCATAGCATCCTGATATTGTGTTATCAAGGTGTGGTGAGGATAATAACTTCGGGATAATCAAGTGTGGGGTAACAAGGTTGCATCAATCAAGGCTTTTTACTTTTCTGAATTTGATATTGTGCTTCTAACCTTGTTGAATCTTAGCAGGGTTGCTCTTGGAAGCTTGCTTATTCTAGCTAGCACATAAGCTCTAACATTCGTGGGTGTGGATGTACATCCATGAGGTTTGTCTTGAAACCTTGAAAATCTGATAAAATTTGGATTTTTTGTGGATTTGTGCTCTATTGGTGTTCTTGTTGATTTTTTGGCTAAAATCTGCTTAGTCTTGCATGATAATGTTGTTTATATGCTAGATTGATCATTGGGTAAACTGAATCACACTTTTTCTTGTTTAAAATTTGAATTGGAAAGTTAAAAGGGTATTTGGGATTACTTGCTTTGAATCATAACTTGGTATTGTGTTGTGGAAAGTTTGTGTTTGTGCTCTATATCTGATATATGCTTGGTTGAGAGTGTTTTGCTGCAAATTTTGGAGTTTGAAACCTTGAATCACATAATCTGCTATAACTTTTTGATTTTGACTGTTTTGACCTAAGATTTTGGTGAAATCTAGTATTTGTGCATGCTTAGGGTTAAAAGTTGTTAAAACATCATTATTGTAACATATGTGATAGATCTTGAGGTTTGAATCTGGCTTGTTAGTCAAATACATCAGCAAAGTGAAAACTGCATGTGTTAGTGTTCATCTGTAACATTCATCAGCTTGAATCTTGCTTAAATCTTTGAATCAGTGCATGAAACCTGTTTAGACTTGTTCATTTGAGTTTATAATAGCTTGTGTATGCATTTGGTTGAGTTTGGCTGGCTGAATATTGTTCTAAGTGCTTATTGAACCTAATCTGCTTATTGTTCTAAGTCTGTGCTAGATCTGGTACTTTATTTAATTAACTGTACAAATTGGCTGTTGCTTGTTGTGATTTATTGATTGTTATTGACTCCTTATGATCCCATGATCATTTGGGTGCCTTGTTGAAATCTGAATCTCCAAAAAAGTCACTAAAGACAAAAAAGTCTACAAGTCAAACAGTGGGAAAAGTTCCCACTGCTCAACACCCAAAACTAGCCCCTGCTAGTGTTAATTTGTACTCAGCTTATCAATAAGCTGATGGTTTATGATTATCATAACAATTATAAAAACCCTAACATAGATCAAAGAGCATACAGCGGAAGCAGATTAACAAGATCTTTAAATAACACAATTATAATTAATCAAGGCTAGGGTTACATACCTTTTCCTTAGCAGAATGATCACCGGTAAAAATAGATCAAGAACACCACCAGGATGTAATCTAAAATAAGATCACACCACGATCTTGTACACACGTGATACGATGAGCTAATCGTGAGTCTAGCACGAACAGAACCGAGCCTTCCAAGCCTATGGAAGATCTACCCAACAACCCTAGAGAGGGGCTAGGACTAGATCTAAAATAGCTTATAGAAAATCAAAGAAGAACCCTAATAAGGGTGTGTTTGGCCGGCGGTTAAGAGCAAAGAAAAGAGAGAATGGAGTGAAAAATTATGAGGCTTTAGGTTTGTTTATATACACCTTGGAAAACTTCTCTTCCAAGGTTAAACAAGATAAAGCAACAAAATCTTTTCCCTTCTCTCTTGTCTCCTCTATTTAGGCCGGATATATTATGTGCTAAAAGGGGGTTTCCAGAACTTTCTGACACCTTCTTTTAGCTTCTTTAATATTCTATAACGATCGTTTAATACTTAACTTTTAATTACTTAACGATCGTTAGCTACAGTTTGATTTAATAAATATAATAAATATATTTAATAAATAAATTAACTCTTCACGTAATGTGTGCAATCCCGTGATCTCGAGTTCGATCCTATCACACGACTATCGATTTTAAAGTCCATAAACTTTCAGCTCCCACTTGGACAAAATTCGAATGTCGTGATCACATTGATTAGCGTCTAGTTACACTAACAATGTCACTAGTACAACTCGAGTAAGGCTTCCTGGACAAAACCTTTTAATGATATATAATCATTATTATTATCCTCTCATTTCAAATACATTGTTAATAAGGATATGGATCTTAGTCATTCCTTCATTAACTATTTTGTTTCTCGTTTACGGATATAGCAAGATTACCAAAACACATTTGGGTGTGGCCACACAAACATCTTACTATTCCCCCGAGGGGCCCAGTTGTATTTATACTTCAAATAATAATTTGAAGGAAACGAATCCCATTTCGACTACAAGCAAAACACATGAACTTCGCAACACTTCTGAAAATAACCCTTATGACTACCAGTTACGTTTAGCGTTAGGTTACCTTACAGAAATGCACTATATTCAATGCAATTTTCTGGCATCTCAGGTCTAAGGATAACTGTTTATGATTTACTTAATGACAAAGATCCATAAAGTAAAATCACATAGTTGGGATAAGTCCAATATTTGATCCATCAAATATCATTCAAAATTGACCAATATACTTTCAAGTATACTCTGTCACTATTTTGAATTGTCTTAATTTAATAATACTCCCATATTATTAATCGACAACGGACATTTAGAAACATCAAAATGCTCATGGATTAAAACATGTAAAATAGGATACAAAATCAAATAACAGACAAATAAACGAAATCCAATCTTTATTTCATCAATTCAATAATGTCTTACATCCTTTATCCAAATACTAATCAACAGATTTATTGCATGAATTCGCTAGCTAGTTGTAGCCCAATTGCCTTGGCATGCTTAACTACCTTTGGCCTAGATAAAGCCTTAGTAAAAGGATCAGCTACGTTATCATCTGTGTGAACTTTTATTAATTTTATTTCTCGAGCTTCCACTTGTTCTCGAACATAGTGATATCTACGTTTAAAGTGTCTGGCGCCCTTCATGACTCCAGGGTCATTGGCGAATATTATTGCCGCAGAATTGTCGCAATATATATCAATAGGTTCTTTAATTGAAGGCATCACTCCAAGATCTCCAATAAACTTCCTAATCCAAACAGCTTCCATTGCAGCTTCTGAAGCGACCATGTACTCAGATTGAGTCGCATGCATAGCAATGGTTTTCTGCTTACTGCTCTTCCAGTCAGCTGCTCCTCCATTGATGACAAACACGTAACCCGTCTGAGACTTCGTATCGTCTTTATCACATTGCCAGGACGCATCACAGAATCCTGTTACATTCAATTCTGTGTCTGGTTTACCCCCGAATACCAAAAACATATCTTTCGTACTTCTCAAATACTTCAAAATATGCTTAACAGCAGTCCAGTGGGACTTTCCTGGATTCTGTTGGTATCTACTGACCAAGTTCTGAGCAAACGCCACATCGGGCCTTGTGCATCTTACAGCATACATAATAGATCCTACAGCCGAAGCATAAGGCACCTTCTTCATGTAAGGCACCTCTTCAGGTGATGATGCATCTTTCTCATGACTTAACTCATGCTTAACCTCCATCGGTAAGAAACCTTTCTTAGAGTTATGCATGTTATATTTCTTCAATATCTTATCAATATAAGCATCTTGGCTAAGACCAATTAACCGTCTACTCCTATCTCGATAGATCTTAATTCCCAGAATATATGCAGCATCTCCCAAATCTTTCATAGAGAAGCATTTACGAAGATAATCCTTAACTTCCTTAAGTCTTGGAATGTTACTTCCCATGATCAATATGTCATCGACATATAGAATTAGGAACACTACATTACTCCCACTAGCTTTGCGGTATACACATGGCTCATCACGATTTTGAATAAATCCAAACTTTTTGATTTCTTCATCAAATCGCTTATTCCATTGACGTGATGCTTGCTTCAAACCATAAATAGACCTTTGAAGTTTGCACACGCGTTTTGGAAATTTAGGATCAACATACCCTTCCGGTTGTTGCATATAGATGTCTTCATCTAAGCGACCGTTCAAGAAGGCAGTTTTAACATCCATTTGCCATATCTCATAGTCATAGTATGCTGCTATAGCTATGAGAATCCTAATAGCTTGTAAGTCTGCTACAGGAGAAAATGTCTCCTCGTAGTCTATGCCAAAAGTTTGAGTAAAACCTTTAGCCACTAAACGTGCTTTGTAGGATTGTACATCGCCATCCATGTCAGTTTTCTTCTTATAGATCCACCTATTTTTCACTACTTTAGCATTTTTAGGTGCGTCCACAAGAATCCAAACATCATTGATTTCCATGGATTTCATTTCCTCATTCATCGCAACCATCCATTTTGACTTTTCTGGATCAGACACTGCGGATCGATAGTTAGAAGGTTCACCAAGATCCCCTACTTCCTCCTCATCATCCTCTATGTAAAGACATAGTTTGTCCGACGCACGTATAGTCCTTTGTGACCTACGTGGAGGAATTAATTCCGGTGGAACACTCAGACTTTCTGGTTCTACAGGAATTTCATCGCTAGTATTTTCAGAAGGCAATGTATCTTCTTGAATTTCTTCAAGATCATAATTTCTCCCACTGAATTCTTGATTTACAAGATCATTTTCAAGGAAGTCTCCATACCAAGCCACAACTATCTTGTTCTCAACCGGATAATAAAAGTAGTAACCCATAGTTTCCTTAGGGTAACCTACAAAGATACATTTTACTAAGCGTTATTGGAGTTTATCTCCAGAGTCACGTTTCACATACGCCTCACAACCCCAGACTTCCAAATAAGACAAATATGGCTTCTTGCCATGCCATAGTTCATATGGTGTCTTATCAACCTTCTTTGTGGGAACCATATTCAGAATACGAACAGCAGTTTCAAGAGCATAATCCCAAAAAGATAATGGTAAAGTTGTAAGATTAAACATAGATCGTACCATATCCAATAATGTACGATTTCTCCTTTCAGATACACCATTTTGTTGTGGAGTATACGGAGAAGTAAGTTTCTGAACAATTCCATTCTCACTTAAATAATCTTTAAAGTCTTGACTTAAATATTCACCACCACGGTCAGAACGAAGAGCTTTAATCTTCTTTCCCAGTTGTAACTCTACTTCGGCTTTAAACGTTTTGAATGTTTCAAATACCTCATGTTTATGCTTAAGTAAATAAACATAACCATAACGGCTATAATCATCCGTAAACGTCAAGAAGTAGCTAGCACCTTTCCTCGACACATGTCTAAGTGGTCCACACACATCAGTATGTATCAAACCAAGTAGTTCAGTAGCCCTTTCAATATTGCTATTAAAAGGTTTCTTGGTCATCTTCCCAGAGATACAAGATTCACATTTATCAAATGATTCATCATTGATACTTTCCAAAAGCCCATCACATTGAAGCTTTTGTATGCGAGTCTTCCCAATGTGGGCAAGTCTACAATGCCAAAGATAAGAAGAGTTCTTGTCTAACTTACTCTTCTTATTCATGCTAAAAACAGAATTATTTTTCCTCTTGGGATTTATATCATGCATGTTAATTTCAAAAACACCATTCACAGAAATTGCATCAAAATAGAATAAACCATCTTTGAAAACAGAAAGTCTATTATTATCAATCGTGTGAGTAAATCCAAGATCCAACATACTAGAAAAGGAAATAACACCCCTAACAATTGTAGGTGCATAATGACAATTATTTAAAGACAGTACTAAACCCGAAGGTAGAACTAATTTAAATATTCCTATAGCTTCAACTGCTGCTTGTGCGCCATTGCCCAGTTGCAGAAATTGTTCCCCATAGGTAAGTCTCCTCTTCAACTCAAATCCCTGCAGGGTATTACAAATATTAATACCACATCCCGTATCATATACCCAGGAGTTTGATTTGTATGAAAGATTAAATAACTCTATCATAAATAAGTTACCTGAAGATGGTGCTGCAGCAACTTGCTCAGCCTTCTTCTTATGTTCTGCCATTTCATGGAGATAGAGAGAGCAATTCCTCTTCCAGTGTCCAGTCATCTTGCAGTGGTGACAAGTCTCATCTTTCAGAGATTTCTTAGCAAAGTTATGCTTCGGTTTTGATGTAGTCGCAACTTGCTTGCTCTTATCAACCTTGCCTTTGCCTTTCTGCTTCTTATTCCCTTGCGGTTTTGGTTTCGACACTCTACCCTTTTGTACATAAAGTACTTGAGGAGTAGCAGTGGGTGCCTTATCTTTCAAACCCTTTTCAAAGTCAATGAGCATTGCATGCAAATCATTAACTGTCTTCCCCGTGCAATGCATATTATAGTTACGAACGAAATCACCGAAGTCCTTATTAAGGGACCTATTGATCAAGTTAATAGCCATATTATGATCGAAGGGTTGTCCTAGTGCGATGAGTTGTTCCATATAACCCCTCATCTCCATGTAATGTGCACTTACGGACTTTCCAGGAGCTTGCTTGCAACTATGTAGAGCATCAACCAGATCATAGATCTCTACAGCTTGTGGCGTTTCATACACTGCCTTGAGTTCATCAAGCATCTGCTTAGGATGAAATAGCTCATACTTCCTTTGAAGTGATGGAGCCATTCTCCCTAACATTACAGCAGCCACCTCATGGTGCTTCTTAACATTAGCAGCGTGTTGAAGCCTTTCCGCATCAGTTGCTCCTTCAGCAAGATCCTCCGGAAAAGGAGTTTCCAAGATATTGATGGTACCCGCTGCTCTCAGAACAATTCTTAGTGAGCGGTACCAATCATTGAAATTAGGGCCAGTAAGTTCAGGCCGTTCAAAAAATGCTTTGAACGCCGAGCTTATTGTCAGATTGTTTTCGGGTTGAGCCGTTTCTACAGAAATAAGTTCAAACATTAGTATTTTCGATAATAAAATTCAAGAAAATAAAATTACCCCGGTAATAAAACCATAGTATTTCCTTGAAAAACTAGAATCCATATTGACATAGATTTATCACATCAGTTGATCTGCTAGTGACAAATGTATTCAACATAGTAACTTGTCGAACAATAATTGCCAAATCATATTGCAATTTCTAGATATGTCAGGGATTTACATTGCCAAAAACTTTTGCATTGTAAACATGTTTTATCCCTTCTTTATGCCTTAAGTTTCCAGTTCTCACTGAGTAACTCAATTAAGTCGACTAATCTAAAGAACGTAAAACCTTCATGTGCAATCTTATTCAGTCATGAAGTTTTCTCTCCATTACAACATCGTCCGATATCTTATATGACGACAATTGTAACTTCAAGTGTTCGTCAATTAGAGGGCATATGACTTAAATTTTTAGGGTATAGATTTTGGTGTCAAAATCATGTATGGAGAAGCATGCATACATCTCCATAGCATAAGTTTAATAAAACGTTTAGTAAACTTTTTGGTGAGACTAAAAGTTCATCATATATTTGCAAGTTGAGGTATTGGTTAAACCAAACAACCTTAAGGAATTATACCAATAACAACCGTAGGTAATTCCAATTTTGACGCACAGGCGAGCCGGGAATTTGGTCAGCGTAAAAGCATAGCACCTCCTTCCTTAACCGGGTACTTGACCAGCGGTGCGTTATACCCACTTTATAGTTTGTCAAAATTGAGTAGGCCGTTAAGTTGCTATTGCAATTCTAATCAACACAAATCATATGTAATTTAGATCTCAAAACAATTCATTAATTTTGATAGGATTTAGTCCATATTATTTTTTCTTAAAAAAAATTTACCCTTGTTTACAACATACAATGTTAAAAACGCATGAAAACAAGTAGTACAAAAAAAAAACTAAATAAAAAAGCCACATGCATAACAATTTATTCAAAGAACATCAAATCTAGGGTTTTTATGAACATAAAAAGTCTTCCCTAATTTTAAAACTTTGAATCAAATAAAGCAAATAGCAATCAAAATTATATGATCCGTAAAAAACATGCATGTTTATTACGGATCTTCCATATTCTCTTAACAATTAAAAAAAACTACTACGGATCGTAACCACACATGACATAACAATTAATACATGCATACATCTAAAGTTAATTACCATGTAATTTTAGGGTTTAAAAAAAAGTTTTTTTTTTTTATAAAAAAAAACGGCAAAGCCATTTTTAAACAAAAAACAAAACCCCTAATTTTTATAAAACCTAAAAACAACATGTAATTTTAACACAAATCAATATTAGTTAAAAAAAACTTTAGATCTTGATAATTATAATCATGTTAAAACGGCTCTCGATGCCACTGATGGTTTATGATTATCATAACAATTATAAAAACCCTAACATAGATCAAAGAGCATACAGCGGAAGCAGATTAACAAGATCTTTAAATAACACAATTATAATTAATCAAGGCTAGGGTTACATACCTTTTCCTTAGCAGAATGATCACCGGTAAAAATAGATCAAGAACACCACCAGGATGTAATCTAAAATAAGATCACACCACGATCTTGTACACACGTGATACGATGAGCTAATCGTGAGTCTAGCACGAACAGAACCGAGCCTTCCAAGCCTATGGAAGATCTACCCAACAACCCTAGAGAGGGGCTAGGACTAGATCTAAAATAGCTTATAGAAAATCAAAGAAGAACCCTAATAAGGGTGTGTTTGGCCGGCGGTTAAGAGCAAAGAAAACAGAGAATGGAGTGAAAAATTATGAGGCTTTAGGTTTGTTTATATACACCTTGGAAAACTTCTCTTCCAAGGTTAAACAAGATAAAGCAACAAAATCTTTTCCCTTCTCTCTTGTCTCCTCTATTTAGGCCGGATATATTATGTGCTAAAAGGGGGTTTCCAGAACTTTCTGACACCTTCTTTTAGCTTCTTTAATATTCTATAACGATCGTTTAATACTTAACTTTTAATTACTTAACGATCGTTAGCTACAGTTTGATTTAATAAATATAATAAATATATTTAATAAATAAATTAACTCTTCACGTAATGTGTGCAATCCCGTGATCTCGAGTTCGATCCTATCACACGACTATCGATTTTAAAGTCCATAAACTTTCATAAGCTATTTTAGCTTATCCAGACCTGCAACAACTTATTTTTTGTGATAGATCTTCATTATTTGACCCATTTGATTAGACTGGAGCTTATTGGACTTTGACTTTGACTTTTTGCTAGAAAACCAACTTATTTGACTTTTTCATAAGTGCTTATTTGCTTTTTCCAGCTTATTGAGTCAGTTTATTTGAAAACTTTTTGTTGAAATAGCTTAGTTAAGTCATCTAAAATCTTTAGAAACTTGAATCAGCTCTTGGGGTGGCCTAGAACTCAAAAACGACTATTTTGTCGTTTTTTGAAGATTGCTTATTGCATTTTTAGGCTTATTCCTTGTGCTTATTTCAAATTTCTTTTTATAGAAGTCTTATTTAGGACAAAATAAGCTTGTGTGTCTAATTTGAGCTTATGGCATTAGCTTATAGCTTAATGGGCCAAAAAGCCCATTAAGAATAAGCTGTTTGGTATAAGCTAGCTTATTTCACACTTTCAGCTTTTGGGCCTTTGGAAAAAGTTGCTTAAAATCAAATTTTGAGTCAAGTAGTGCTTTTTGGACTTATTTGGGCCACTTTTTCATTTTGGGCTCAAATTTGGCCCATTAAGGATCTGTTTTGGGTTTAGCCCATTTTCTAGGCCCACTAAGGGTATTTAGGTAATTTCAAGTTCATTTATGAGTTATTTAGGTTAAATTAAGCTAGTTTGCAACTTTTTAGAATTTTTTATGATTTTTGGATTTATAATAATATTTTAATATTATTTTATTGTTAAAAATTAAAAGCCTGATTTTCTAAGTTTTTATATTTTTCCTAGGTTCTAAACACTTAATTAGGAATATTTCAACTTTCCAAATATTTTTAGAGTCTTTTAATTATTTTCTAGAATTATTTTAAGTTTTATTAGATTTTAATAGTTTTTAATTGTTTAAAAATAGTTCTTAGTAGTTTTAAAATTTTGAAAAAAACTTTTTAGACTAATTAGGTTATTTTAAGGGTTTACGAACATTAAGATCTTGATTGGGACTTTTTATTAGTTAATATTGATTTTTAGGGCTTTAATTAGCATTAAAAAGTTAATATTTAATTCATTAAAAGGTTTTGGCAAGTTTGGATTTTTTGTAAACTCTTAGAATATTTTTGTGGATTTTTAGTGATTTTTAGGAATTTTTAGGGTAAAATTTTAATTTTGGTGCTTTTTACGGTTTTACGTGTACACCTTTTTCATCTTAGTTTAATTCGACATCGTAACCATCATTCTCTTCTTATCCCCTTTCTATTTTTCTTTCTCACAAATATAATCACAAAGATAATCATTTCATTACACACACACCTAGCCTCCTTGAGAACGATCCCCATTTTGGGTCATTAGTGCTTGGTTTTCCTAAACCGACTCTTAATACTTGCCACTTTTGCTCTCTTTTCCTAAAGAGTAGTAAAACCACTACATCAGTATTTTTCTTATCCAATTTGGGATAGAGTTTGTGAGGAAAACACTTTCCAGATGCTCTTCAAAGAAAGGTAAGAAGATATGGAGGAACAGATGAAGATTAAGAAAGCATTTGTTGTGCCTAGGCCAGTGAAGAAACATGTCAAGTTGAAGTTTCCAGAACTTGATCAATTGTATCCAAGTGAGGATTTTTGAATAAGAACATGAAGCTTTAACATTTGGAAGCTTCTGACATTGTTGTAGTTGTGCCTCTTGACTTTAGGAATCCAGTCATCAAGTATGAAGAAGACTCTATTAGATTCTGGGTAATCACCAAGGCTGGTGATAAGGTACATACTTTTACCTCTTTGGTTTCATTGTTTGCTAGCTTAGACAGAGATGATATGGAAACTATTTGGAGTTTGATGAAGGAGAAGTATGAGGCTGAAGCTCCTTCATCTATGAATGGAATAAACATCTGGACAACATTCAAAAGAATGTGTGCCCATGATGAAACTGATCCAGTATGGATGGATTTAGATGATTTAAGTGGTTTGAAGTGGCGTTTGTACTCAGCTGCTGGTGTTTACCATCTTAGTACTTCAAAGTTTGGAGAATACTTATCGATTGATCAAGAGTATCCTCTGTCACAAGAATTATTGAAGAAGATGGTGTCTACCAAGCTTGAAGTTGATTACACCAGTGATGTTAGCATGGACTTTGTAAGGTTTATATATTCTCATATTAAGGAGTTGGTTTTATTTGTAAGAATCCTCTTTATATTTTGTTTTTATTCCGAAACTTGATTATTAGACTAGATATCAATTTTAGGGGAGGATTGTTGGGAATAAAATGAGCTAAGTCACTAAGCCACTGACAAAGGGATTTCAGACGCTGACAAGAGTAAACGGGGCGCTGACAAGATAAATCAAGGCACTGACAAAGGAAATCCCAGCCACAGACAACTACTTAGTTTACACATTTTGTTTATTTAGGAAAGATATCCAGAATATTGTATTTTCTATATTTATCTTTTCCTAGAATAGTTGATACTTACATTATTGTATGATGCGCGTCTTGCACTCCTAGTTTTAAATTTATAAACAAGACTTATTAATTCCTTAACTACGCATACGAGCAAGTATACTCATTCTATTGTAGCAAAGTCGGGTAAGTCAAGATAGTCCCATGGGATTTGCGTATATTCAAAACATGTAGATGGTGTAGGTAATAGGATTGTCACTACCTATATTACCGCTAGAACTAATATTGTAAAGGAAATCATAACTAAAAGTAATACTTGTGTGAATTCCATTTCATCTGTAGTAGAGATAATTTGTGTGCGTTTTGCAACTATGAATCACAAATCTAAAGTATATGGATTCCAATCGATGGTATTTTTCATAGAATCCATGTTAACAAATTGATTTAGACAAACCCTTTTGACATATGATTATCTATTCCAATTCATTATAATCCCCATTTGTTAGAAAATACAAAGAGATTAGTTTGGTTTGAATGGGTTCTTTCGACCTATACCCAAGATAAATCTTTTGACAAATTCCTTTAACCAACTCGTAAAGGTGAGTGTCAATCACCAAGAAACCAAATTGACTCATGCATAAATCTTTTGTAACATAGTTTACTGGAAATCCTTTCGACCTTTAAATCTAATAAAAAGCTATATTTCATTTGATTATCAAAACATGTTTCAAGAAATTATCCACCATAAAAACCCAATTATATTCTCTTGATCATAAAACCAAACTCTCCTTTAGAATCCATGTTCATCACACAAGCATATCACACTACTCGGAAATCATATTCAAACACATTTCACCACAATTCATAATCATCTCAAACATTCAACAATACTTAAATTAAAAATAAAATCAATTCAAGTACCAGAGTTTTACCAAATGTTTCTTCCAACATAAAAGAAATAACAAAATAGAATTTAGAGCAATTCCAAGCCTCCAATCGATCAATGAACCTCCAACCAAATTCCTCCTATGCGAAATTCGTCCTTCCTATGAGGATAAACAGGGTTTACTATCTTTTGGGTTATGTAGGAGTGGTTTTCTAACCTTTGTCAAGGGTTAGAATGATCCTTGGATTAAACATACTAATAACAATGACCCTAAGGTCTAATTTATACATGATTTTGACTTGGAAAGGAGGCAAAAACGTCTGAGAATTATTACAGAAGGGAAATGAGCAGCCTCCCATTGATGGTGGTGAATTAAGGAGTGATTAAATGTGACTTTTGCTAATCCTTTCTGGCACTTTGCTGGCGGCACTTTTGAAAGTTGCTGGTGGCAGTTCAGCTGAGTTTTGCTGGTGGCAACTTTCAATTCTATTGGTGGCAACTGGCCCCTTTTTCTACATTTTTCTCTTTAAGTCTTTTACTTTGTTTCTTCCTCCTTCTTTCTTCTAAACTTTACAAGACTTCTTTATTCTCTTTTATTCTTCATATGAGAGCTTATATTTCCATGCCTCGTTATTCCTTCGCCTCCAATTGTCGCTTTTTATTCCTTTCTACACGTTTCTTCGTCCATGCTTCCTACAAAACACAATAATCGAACTTTGCACAATATTAGCAATAAAATTACGTTTATTACCACAAATACTATATCAATAGTGAAGATAACGCTTGTTAATACATGTTGGATTTGAGCGTTATCAAATCCCCTCACACTTAAGCATTGCTCGCCCTCGAGCAAGTAAAGTAAAACCAAAATCTAAATTTAAACATATACTTTTATTTGACTCCTCTAAATCTATTTAAAACTCTAAAGACACAAAAAGTAGCATACATATATTAATCTGGTGGGGCGTGAGCACCCGACAATTTTATCAAAAAGGTCTTTATTATTTTCGACATATAAAAGCAAAAACACTAACCACCAAATGATCACATCCACCTTTCTCGTCATACCACTCTTGTCTTATCTTCCTCCAATAAAAAAATTTCTTCAAGTATCACGTCTTGACACATTGGCCAATCGACACTACCATTTTACTTCTTCTTCCTTCGTCTTCATAATTTATAGCGCATTGGCTATTTATAACTAAGCTTATAGCTAATTGGCTATTTGCTTCTCTTCAGCAATCCCCTCACACTTTGGATGAGCATATGCTACAAAAATATAAACTAGAGTAGCTAATTCTCTTTTGTTGAAATAACCCAGGCGAATACAAAGTGTGACCAACTTGATCATCAAAAATAATATTTTCTTTAAAATAGGTGATTAGTGATGAGACTGCTTTTATACATAGTCTCATCGTCCAAATAGGGCTTAAAATGCATTAAATATCATCAAAATACCCATATATATATGCTTGTGTTTGTTGCTTGTGTATTTTAGGAACGGATATTGAGAAAATGACAAAAGATCACAAGAATCATGCAAAAACGAACACGGGAAACGAAGCCGCACAATGAACCAAGCCCTAATGAAGACTTTCCCAAGAAAAACCCTTGAAGACTTGAAGAATTATGAAGAAGGGTCCTCCAACATGGAAGAATTGACACTTTACACCCTTGTATCTTCATAATTACAAGATTGGTCCCTAAAGTTTGTCAAAATTACAAAAAGGGCCCTCCACTTTGAAGAATTGAAAAGTTTAGCCCCTCAACAAAGCTAAATTGTCAACCATTATCCTCCACAAAGTCAAATATATCATGAAGTCCTTCAAAGTAAAAGAAATTACAAGTTTGGTCCTTTGAAAATCCCAAAATTACAAAAAGGACCCTTAACTTTGAAGATTTGGCAAAAATAGTCCCTCAATCATTATGACTTAGAAATTTAAGCCCTCCAAAATACCAAATATGCAAGTCAAGACCATTAATATTGAAGAAAATGCCAAATCAGTCCCTCAAGAATCACAAAATGGCAAGAATTACCCCTGAATTCACTTTGCAAATGTTTTGGGGCAAAAGTGTAAAGATACAAAAGTTGTTGTGAAGAAAATAGGCGTTGACAAGGTTTTTGAAGTGAAAAGACAAGTTCATTAAAGATGGGGGTTTGTTTCTGGCCGACACAATTCTTACCGAGACCAACCAAATGGTGACATGTGTCCCACTACCACTCCACAACCAATCACAATCCACCAATCCTCCACCTCAGCTATCCACCCACTTATATTAAATAACTAATCTTAACAGATTAGTTATAACTTGGCGCTAAACGCAATTTTAATCATAAATCTGGATCAAACGTCACACTATTCACTCAAGAACAAGGATTAGGGCTTTTTGATTAAGCAAAAATTAAGCCCTAATATTATCCAGATTCATGATTAAGGATATTATAATCACATCCCAAACCTTAAACATGACACCCCACCAACCCACATGATGCATGGGACCTCCCCTGCTACGTAAAAGGGAAGAAGACAAAGAAAGCCAGCAATCCAACTGTAACACCCCCAAATTTATACAACTCAATACAGCGAAAGACTAGTTGGTGTTACGGGATAGCACATTACTCACATCATAGAAAACGCATAAAAATCGCGTCGTTTAATAATAAAGCATTTCCATTCATAAATATCAATTTTACATAGGTCCCAAGTCATTGTATTTCATACATGTTTTACAAAGCATTTGAATGGAAATTATTATTTAAGTGCGGGCCATGAATTCTTGTTGTCTCCCGAGAATTACCTTCAAGTACCTGAGACAAAACATGTTAAAAGAAAAGGTCAGCGATAACGCCGAGTGAATTCATAGAGTTTAATAAATTCCATCAATATAACTTTGGTATAAAATTATTACCAAAAATCATTTCGTACAAATCATTGTAATAGGACATAAAATAGCCAAAGTCATTTTTATACAAATCCTTATCGAAAATCATAATATAGGCATTTGCCTTAAAAATCATTATACGAGCCAATGTCGTAAAAACATCATACAATACGTTTTATAACGTTGTATAGATTAAATAAAAACCGTTATATGAATATGGTTATATAAAACCAAAACACGAACATAATATCTATAGTATGACCCCGTATTGCTAGTCAGGCAATACATCGTAATATAGGTGCGTATAGCAGTATTTCGTTAACTGGATTATAATAAGCCGCATGACATTGTTACCTTACTAAAACAAACAACGGGTAGCTAGTCCGAAACTCATTTGCCCATATAAATTAGCGTGTCGTCACAAAGGTCACGCTATGTAAATCTTCTCATACATAAATTCGCTTACCAATCAATGTGGCACGACGGGGATCAACCGTCAAGGCGCGAACTGGGGTGATCGTCCCCAAATAGTACTATTATATGCATAAGCGTCTACCAAATCCCGGTAGTTCACAATTCATGCTAATTGTACTTTTAGTGACATAACGTAACTTTAATAATCCATTTTATTTCATCTATCGGGTCATTTAATCATTCATAGGGTCATACAATCATCCGGGTCCAAATCAATAAACAAACAATCGGGACAAATGGTGTCCTATTTTATAAAATCTAACATGTTATCTCCCTCATGGGTTTATAAAATATTTCATAAAAACATTTAAAAGAGTGCGAGGCTATGAACTCACGTTGATGTGGGAAGGCGGGTTATCGGCAATTCGGACGTACGGTACGTGCTTCAATCACGGAAACCTAGACAAATAATACTCGTCTTAGACTCATGTCCAATGACTTTATAAAAATAACAATTATGTATACATATGATGATTTTATATATATATATGATGATCAAGTGGGTTTACATATTCTCTTTTACTCATTTTAGTGTTTACGTATCGATAACTTTTATACTAGTTTACTAGTTTTACCTATTTACATGTTTTAGGTCCAATAAGCCTATTATAAGTCCATTAACTTGTATTAATCCATCTTATATTTGTATTATCAGTACTTATACTATACATGTTGGGCCCAAATGGGTTAAGCCCAATAAATAAGTTTATAAGTGTTTTAGTCCATTTTGTTGTATTATTAGTCCAATAACGTTAACTTAGCCCGTTAATGTCCGTATGTTATATAGTTCGGGTTTTATCGGTTTTTACTTGTTATATATGTTTATATATCAGTATATGAGTTTTATAAAGTTCACATTAGACGGGTCCAACCGTCTAAGTTTTATTTAACAAAAACGTTAATTTTACGGCAATAGCCGAAAAAGTCGTAAAAATCATGTTTATAGTTTTATAACTTATAAAACTTAACAAGTTACCATTTTTATAAAATGTCCACTTATTTATCCTTGTACATATTTATATAAATGTATTATATAAGTTAGTGGGTTTTAATTTACATTTTATACTATTTTTATTTGAGTGCTTATATAATACTATTATACTTTAATTTCCCAAAATCTGATTTTTACTTTCATGTTCACCAAAACTGCCATATCTAGAGTTCTATATGTAGATAGAAGCTCACATTTTTATGACATAAACTACATGATATGTGCTCCATTTAACTCTCCTATAGCTACTATTGAATCAGCCTCTAAGTAATCGTCCAAAACAGTGAACTCAGATTTGTACTTTAAACTTGTTTTGATCATATCTCACTCATTACAATGATTCCATTGCATGGCCAACTCTCACATGTGTACAAGACATATTAATTACTGTATAACTATTAATCTGTGCCATTTTTATCAGTTCATCATATGATTCTTTACTGTTTTATACAGCCAACAATTTAAACAAGATTTTAGCCTTGTTTCTTATAGTTTTTCATCTTTTTAAGCATGTTTATCAACACCAAATCCCCACACAATATTTTTAATCATCATTCATATACATAAGTAAAAGAAATACAAGATTACATAATCAAAAATAACAAGAGGATGAGGAGGACAATCTTTATACCACCAAGGTTGTGTAGTTTATGATCAAGGTTTGGATTTTGATGGAAGAACTTGTGATAGATCAACACCAATCTTCATGGCCACCAATACTTGTAAACTTCATGTAGAAATCAGCCCTTGAACATCACCAAATCTTCTCCTTGGATGTTAAAATCACCATCAATCTATAGAGCTTCAAAAGGGCTTCATCATATGTGTGAATAACACATGATCTCATGGTTAAAATTGATCAAATGAGGGTGATTTAGGGTGGTTCTTGGACGAATTTTAGAGAGAGGAAGAGAGGAGTTGGTGGTTTGCATGTGTTGAATGAGTGAATGGTTTTGGCTAGATGGTTTTGTGGTTTGTTATCTTGTTTATTAAGCTTGCAAGACATGTGTCTTGCAAGTTTATGTATAAACTTGCCACAAGGCTTGTGTTGGCTAGTTATAGTGGGGGTGGGACAAGTGTCCCACTTGTCTCATCTCCACTAATTTACGGGTACTCCTCGATTATAGTTTCCTCGATTTGCGTGCCCTCGGGTCATTTTACGAAAAAAGTTTTTATAAATTATGAATCAACGGCACAAAACGAATCTAATAAAAATTGTCTCATCAAAAACGGAGTTCGAAAACGTAAATACGTAATCCTAAGGTTTCCGGTTTAGTCGTAAAGGACGTTAAATTAAAATCGTAAGTCCCAATCTCTTCTTGTAAATTTGTGAGTTTATGAACCAAATAAAAATTAAAATTCCAAAATAATATTCACGGACAAATTTATTTTTCTGAAATGTCGGACTGTCACCAAAACGGTGTATGTAAACGTAAGCACGTAACGTAGAATCCTCCGGTTTAGCCGTAGTCGATGCTACTTCAAGACGTAAATCCAAATTTCTTCCCAAAAATAAGTGAGTTCATAATGTAACATTAAAATAATGTTTTCAAATAAATATTGAGAATAAAATATCAACCATAAAGTGACGGATTGTCACAGCATTTACCCCTAAACAGGATCTTTGTCCTCAAAGATCATCTTACCTTACTACTCGCTTCTTATAGAGTTAAAGTCATGTGGGTATTTCCTCCACATTCGGTCTTTTCTCACAAGTGTAATTTTTTACAATACGCGAGTTTCATCAAACATAACTACGGGAATAAGATCAGGCTTAATGTTGACTTACTTTCTCTATCCATGATGTTCACGGGTTTTTGATGAATGCAACTTTTCGCCGATCTAAACTTTACTAAGAAACAATCAGATTTTCACTTGATAGACATTTCATCAAGTTCGATTTACGAAACATAATTCACGCAGCTCTTGAAGTCCTAAGGTAGATCCAGCTTATATGCCTTTCAACCCAATCTTTTACATCATCTCAATGGTCCCATACAACGGGGACTTATATCCCATGATCTTTCAGATCATCAATTCATTTTTCCATGGTTAAAATTTTTGGCATAACTTCGCTACCCATCTGGCACTTCAAGATCTACATTTCATATTCATATAACCTCCTGCCCACTACTGGCAGTCAATAATCAAATCCTAATTTCAACAATCATTTCAGGTCTCGCGGGTTGGGTATTTTGCAAGATTAGGTTCGCCATTATAGGAAACCTTAAACCTAAAAGACATGTCCAACTCACAATGGGTGTATGTTGGGTGTCTTCATCTCAACTCCTGCTTACAGATGCTCTAATATAGATCCTAACAAGATTCGATCTCGATACTAATACGATAATTATCAATGATAATCTTTCCTAAGGAAAGCGATTATACGGTTTATTACCAAAGGTCAATTATTCAAGCACAAAACATCACTTATAGTATTTTGTATCGTTACTTTACCTCGTCCCTTCGATTGGGGTGGTACACAGTACTTTCATCAAGATTCATTCTCAATGACTTCTGAGCAAATCTCTAGAAATTCGATGCGAAGCGAGGATCTTGATAGAGATGATCGATACAGGCACACCATGTTCACATAACTCCTTTAAATACAAAAGAGTCAATTTCTTCATCAAGAATCTATCATTAACAGGAATGATATTAGCAGATTTGGTCAGTCTGTCGACGATGACCCAAATCGAATCAAATTCAGATGATGACCTTTGCAATAGCTAGACGTTTACTAATGTATGAGGCGGTGTCTGCCTTCATAATTTGTCATTAGTACAACTTCTTCAGACCAAAATACTTCTAGTCAGAAAGACATAAATAGAATACTTATACTTACAAGATTCCAATATAACTATATCTCAAAATCTCCATATTTAGGCAACCACAAGTGGCCTTTTAAAACATTTAACGCCATTGGCTTCTCAATTATAATGGTTCACATTAGCCGTGAACCCCCTTTTTATTATCTATATTATCCTTTTAACGAACATCGTTTATTTTTATATTGTTCGGCAATTTATTTTGCACAGTCATTATTAAGAAATACATCTTAATTGATTCTTTATCTTTTCTACATAATGTGTCGGTATCTATATTCACTTTCTCCTGATGAAATAAATATCATAACCGTATTTATTCAAAATTCTTTCTTCATATCTTCTATGTTTTAGTTTCGTCTTAACTATCATTTTTATCCGTTTTACTCAATCCGACGTCTAAAGCGTCGATGATTATTACAATTAATTAGATAATAATTATTAAATTCTTATGAAACGTAAACGTAAAAGTTTTAAATTTCTTAGTTCGATCAGTTATATAAAATGCTCAAAATAAATTTGAATTTAATTAACAAGATTTTCGTTGATTTATCGAAAATAATTAATAAGATTCGTAAATGTTCGAAAAACCTTCGTTTATTCTTTTGGTCAAAATTTTCTTAGTTGATAAGCAAAAAGTATCGTTTCAAATTTCAAGTCATAAGTTATATAGTTTCCTCAATTCTTTTTAAGTTGTCTTAAGGTATGCAGAAACATTTACCCCTAAACAGGAGTTTAGTTAAATGTTTTGGTTATAAGGGAATGATCCCTTAAAAATCTTTTATTAAAACATTTGTCAAAATATATTTGCAGTTTCTTTTTAGTAAAGCCAAAAGTCTTAAAAGGGCTCTTAATTTTTAAAGAGTCAATATAGATTCCATTATCTTTTAATCACACGGTCAATTAATGTAAATGATTAAGTCTTAGATCACATGTTAAATATTCCAGATACAGGTTTTTATTGTTCGGCCAATTCAGGGCAATGTATAATTAATTATTAACTTTTTCTTATTCTTATAAACAAACAAATGGTCCTTAATGATCACAAGCATGAATTTATCAAATTACAGCCTACACACATGACTCACCAAATTTATGAATGCTACGTGTGTATTAGTCAATCCAAACGACATCATGTGAAACTCATAATGTTCATTACAAGTACCGGATGTAGTGATTGGAATATATAATCTTCTTCGCGGACGCGAAGTTGATAATAACCATGCCGTGGATCAAATCTTTAAAACATACACTAGAACCTTGTAAATGATCGAACAAATCTTCCATTTTGAGTTATGGATATCGTTTTCGATTGTCAATTTACTCAGTTCACAGTAATCTATAAATATAAGGAATGATAACACCATAGTCTTCATGATGACGAGCTTGGTAGAATAAAATCTTTCTCCGACAACTCTCTCAGTTGTACGATAATTCCTTTTAATTCAAATGGTGCTGACGTACAATGCACATGTCACAGGTGCAGCACCGAGAATATAATCAATACCAAATTAAACTTGCCTTAATGGCGAAAGTCTAGGTAATTCACCAATAAATACTTCCTAAAGTTTCAGATAACAGAAACATTTTTTTTTAATAAATTTATATTAGGTTCTTCTAGATTACAATATCTATGACTAATTCACAACCATTCACGGTACAATTTCAAGTCTAAATGCAAGATATGGTCATCCATCAAGAGTTATTTAGATCACTTTTGATAATAAACATCTTACCATTTAGGGGAATTCTATTCGAGTTCCCATCAATTAAGACAATGTCGTCATGTCATAATCAATCAATCTATTCTACTTGCACTATCAACTTTCCAGTTTCATTTCCGTCGATAAGATATGATCTTCTCAAAAGACTAATAATAACTCTTAATCCTTCACAAATTCAAGGATATATGGAGACACAACTATCATCTAAAGAGTAAGGTCAACGCATAATCTATGCGAGAGAATTTCAAATCAGATACAGACGAAAACATTTAACGAATATGAATATATCCCATGTTTTCATAATTTGAGTACGCATTCGAAAGCTCCTCGGATCGTTACCCAGGTCATTCAAATGAAATCAAATCAAAAGAAATGATAGGAACGTCGATACATCCAGTCGGGTATCAACACTCGGTAATCAGATACTTTTCCTAAGAATCTCACTATGGGAGAAATGGACAAGAAGGGAATATCAATTGTCAATTAAGACAATTTCCACAGATGAGTAAATTCGACTTAGAAGAATAGATGCAACAGGCACATATGTAGGTGTCCCTAACACTATGTCCCTATTTTTCACTTCTTGCAGATCTCATAAAATTTAATCTTTCACAATCTTCAAAGAAACTGTAGTGTTTATTCATTAGTTTTATGGTGACTACTAATCAGCCTTGCATGGTCCATTCCAAATTATATGTAGGCGCACAACTATATACAATTTCAAGATTAACGATGCAATACTCAGTTCGTCAAAACTTTGTCGTCATGTTTATAATAAAAACATTTTCATGCTTAATTCTTAAATAAGAATCAAAAATATATTTACAAAGGTTTTCTTTGTTATGGAATTAATTAAGTTTCCAAAGCGTCTCATAAACAACTTCATTTTGATATCAATCACATATAAATCTTACTTTGAATAATCCTTATAGTGATGAAAATTTATTTTTTTCTCAATGGATACGGTTTTATCTTATAAAAACAATGAGTGATCTGCAAAAGAATAATAAGGAGTGGTTCACCAAGAACTAACTACAATATAATAGGAAATGAGCTTTAGCCAAATAATCATGAGGTTCATGACCTCGATGGCACTCACGAAGAATAATTCACAACGTAACTCAAATCAAGATGAGTACTTGTTCAATGGTTGCATCACTAATGCGAACATTAGGATGAAGCAATAAAGGATAGATAATATCGATACATGTAGAATTTAGAAATTAAAGGTAGTCTTTTCATTAATCACAAACAATTCAAAATTGTACCGTAACACATTACGTGTCACTATGTCATACTATTCCATGAACTCATCCTACCAACTGATGTCTCAGTTAAGTTAGGGATTATTTTTAAAAGATACCATAATGAATACTAATCTACAAGAGTCATTAGGTGTTCCACTTGTCCCAGAAGATCCATCGGCCTCAATTCAGAAGAAGATTTCTTCTATTTATTTCTTGGACACTTGGCATCCTTGTTAGTGGACAATGGCCTAGGAACAACACTTAACACAAACTAACAATCATTTAAAACCTTATAATTCAATCACAGAACTTAATGACTTCCTATTAACAATCTCATATTCCATACGGGTTAAATTTTTTCAAGTTTCAACCAATTTATACTCAATGCGATATCCTATCTCACTTTCCAATACTTTCAATCTTATTCTTCGACCTTAATAGGGCAATAAAAGCTCAATATGAACAACACTTAATTTCCAATCCTATATCTCTTACAACAATAGTTATCAAATGAGTCACTAGTATGAAATGAATCACACATTCAATTAGACTTCTCGGAAAGGTACTAGTGGCATGAGGCTTTTGGGTAATGGTTCCATTGACAGCCTCAAATGCAACATTCACCCTTTCGATTTCAAATTTAAGAATTGGGTGACACTGAATCAGATGACACCTTTCCAGGTGGTAATGTTTTGTCAAACTCCACTCTATAAGGAAAGATTGTCATGACATCGATATCAGATTTAATCTCGCCAATTCTTTTTTAATATCACAATCAACTAATATCTACATTTCTACGAATATCAACCATTTGTTGGGATCATAAATATCCACAACTTGGTTTAGATCTAGGATAACTAGAATTCTTACGAGAATAGCTTCGATTAATTTACTAGGGGATTTAGGGTTACTTGTGACAATCTACGTCGTATAAATACCTCGTATAAAAATCAAAATAATCATCAAACAATCATGTAATAAAATTACATCATATATATATAATCCAAGTTATATATATATTAAAATAACACTTCTCAGTCTTAGCCTTGTCGGTAACTCGGGAATTCTTCGGCACTGTTATAGTCAAAATATTTTTAGACATTTTTAGAAAAATGTTTATAGTTAAAAGATTTTGAAATGTTTTATTCAAAACCTTGGTTTTAAAAATCTTTCGTTCTCTATAACGAGAGCTCTGGTACCAAATTGTAACACCCCCAAATTTATACAACTCAATACAGCGGAAGACTAGTTGGTGTTACGGGATAGCACATTACTCACATCATAGACAACGCATAAAAATCGCGTCGTTTAATAATAAAGCATTTCCATTCATAAATATCAATTTTACATAGGTCCCAAGTCATTGTATTTCATACATGTTTTACAAAGCATTTGAATGGAAACTATTATTTAAGTGTGGGACATGAATTCTTGTTGTCTCCCGAGAATTACTTTCAAGTACCTGAGACAAAACATGTTAAAAGAAAAGGTCAGCGATAACGCCGAGTGAATTCATAGAGTTTAATAAATTCCATCAATATAACTTTGGTATAAAATTATTACCAAAAATCATTTTGTACAAATCATTGTAATAGGCCATAAAATAGCCAAAGTCATTTTTATACAAATCCTTATCGAAAATCATAATATAGGCATTTGCCTTAAAAATCATTATACGAGCCAATGTCGTAAAAACATCATACAATACGTTTTATAACGTTGTATAGATTAAATAAAAACTGTTATATGAATATGGTTATATAAAACCAAAACACGGACATAATATCTATAGTATGACCCCGTATTGCTAGTCAGGTAATACATCGTAATTTAGGTGCGTATAGCAGTATTTCGTTAACTGGATTATTATAAGCCGCATGACATAGTTACCTTACTAAAACAAACAACGGGTATCTAGCCCGAAACTCATTTGCCCATCTAAATTACAGTGTCGTCACAAAGGTCACGCTATGTAAATCTTCTCATACATAAATTCGCTTACCAATCAATGTGGCACGACGGGGATCAACCGTCAAGGCGCGAACTGGGGTGATCGTCCCCAAATAGTACTATTATATGCATAAGCGTCTACCAAATCCCGGTAGTTCACAATTCATGCTAATGGGAATTTTAGTGACATAATGTAACTTTAATAATCCATTTTATTTCATCTATCGGGTCATTTAATCATTCATAGGGTCATACAATCATCCGAGTCCAAATCAATAAACAAACAATCGGGACAAATTGTGTCCTATTTTATAAAATCTAACATGTTATCTCCCTCGCGGGTTTATAAAATATTTCATAAAAACATTTAAAATAGTGCGAGGCTTTGAACTCACGTTGATGTGGGAAGGCGGGTTATCGGCAATTCGGACGTACGGTACGTGCTTCAATCACGGAAACCTAGACAAATAATACTCGTCTTAGACTCATGTCCAATGACTTTATAAAAATAACAATTATGTATACATATGATGATTTTATATATATATGATGATCAAGTGGGTTTACATATTCTCTTTTACTCATTTTAGTGTTTACGTATCGATAACTTTTATACTAGTTTACTAGTTTTACCTATTTACATGTTTTAGGTCCAATAAGCCTATTATAAGTCCATTAACTTGTATTAATCCATCTTATATTTGTATTATCAGTACTTATACTTTACATGTTGGGCCCAAATGGGTTAAGCCCAATAAATAAGTTTATAAGTGTTTTAGTCCATTTTGTTGTATTATTAGTCCAATAACGTTAACTTAGCCCGTTAATGTCCGTATGTTATATAGTTCGGGTTTTATCGGTTTTTAATTGTTATATATGTTTATATATCAGTATATGAGTTTTATAAAGTTCACATTAGACGGGTCCAACCGTCTAAGTTTTATTTAACAAAAACGTTAATTTTACGGCAATAGCCGAAAAAGTCGTAAAAATCATGTTTATAGTTTTATAACTTATAAAACTTAACAAGTTACCATTTTTATAAAATGTCCACTTATTTATCCTTGTACATATTTATATAAATGTATTATATAAGTTAGTGGGTTTTAATTTACATTTTATACTATTTTTATTTGAGTGCTTATATAATACTATTATACTTTAATTTCCCAAAATCTGATTTTTACTTTCATGTTCACCAAAACAACCATATCTAGAGTTCTATATGGAGATAGAAGCTCAAATTTTTATGACATAAACTACATGATATGTGCTCCATTTAACTCTTCTATAGCTACTGTTGAATCAGCCTCTAAGTATTTTCTAAAAATCGTCCAAAACAGTGAACTCAGATTTGTACTTTAAACTTGTTTTGATCATATCTCACTCATTACAATGATTCCATTGCATGGCCAACTCTCACATGTGTACAAGACATATTACTTACTGTATATCTATTAATCTATGCCATTTTTATCAGTTCATCATATGATTCTTTACTGTTTTATATAGCCAACAATTTAAACAAGATTTTAGCCTTGTTTCTTATAGTTTTTCATCTTTTTAAGCATGTTTATCAACACCAAATCCGCACACAATATTTTGAATCATCATTCATCATCATATACATATACATAAGTAAAAGAAATACAAGATTACATAATCAAAAATAACAAGAGGATGAGGAGGACAATCTTTATACCACCAAGGTTGTGTAGTTTATAATCAAGGCTTGGATTTTGATGGAAGAACTTGTGATAGATCAACACCAATCTTCATGGCCACCAATACTTGTAAACTTCATGTAGAAATCAGCCCTTGAACATCACCAAATCTTCTCCTTGGATGTTAAAATCACCACCAATCTATAGAGCTTCAAAAGGGCTTCATCATATGTGTGAATAACACATGATCTCATGGTTAAAATTGATCAAATGAGGGTGATTTAGGGTGGTTCTTGGACGAATTTTAGAGAGAGGAAGAGAGAAGTTGGTGGTTTGCATGTGTTGAATGAGTGAATGGTTTTGGCTAGATGGTTTTGTGGTTTTTTATCTTGTTTATTAAGCTTGCAAGACATGTGTCTTGCAAGTTTATGTATAAACTTGCCACAAGGCTTGTGTTGGCTAGTTATAGTGGGGGTGGGACAAGTGTCCCACTTGTCTCATCTCCACTAATTTGCGGGTACTCCTCAATTCTAGTTTCCTCGATTTGCGTGCCCTCGGGTCGTTTTACGAAAAACATTTTTATAAATTATGAATCAACGGCACAAAACGAATCTAATAAAAATTGTCTCATCAAAAACGGAGTTCAAAAACGTAAATACGTAATCCTAAGGTTTCCGGTTTAGTCGTAAAGGACGTTAAATTAAAATCGTAAGTCCCAATCTCTTCTCGTAAATTTGTGAGTTTATGAACCAACTAAAAATTAAAATTCCAAAATAATATTCACGGACAAATTTATTTTTCTGAAATGTCGGACTGTCACCAAAACGGTGTATGTAAACGTAAGCACGTAACGTAGAATCCTCCGGTTTAGACGTAGTCGATGCTACTTCAAGACGTAAATCCAAATTTCTTCCCAAAAATAAGTGAGTTCATAATGTAACATTAAAATAATGTTTTCGAATAAATATTGAGAATAAAATATCAACCATAAATTGACGGATTGTCACACCAACGTCCCACAATTGTGCTTACATCCTAAGCTTCATACAAGCCTTTGGATCACCTTTTTACTTGCCAGCTATCACAACACAACAAAATTCGTCACATGATTCTTCAAGAAATTCAAACATGACAAGGGCAATATTGGAAGTTCAAGGCTAGGGTTTCACTTCTTTTTCAGCTTTCTAGATACATTGTATGCCTATATAAAGGCCCTAGGACTTTACATTTTAGCTGCTTTTGGTTTTTCCTTGTTCAAGCACTTGTAAATCCTCTTTTCAGTATTAATGAAATTGTGTTAAGTGTGTTGAAGAAAGACCAAGTGCCATCTTATTTTATGCTTGTTTATGTTATTTGTTCACTGAATTTGAATCTCAAAACCTGTTTTTATGGAGAGTGCAAAAGTTTGCATTTTTCCTTTAAGCTTGATATTTTGCTAAGTTCTTGTTTCAAACTTTGAATTCTTGGGTTATAGGGCTGATCATAGCATCCTAATTGTGATATTAAGGTGTGGTGAGGCTCATAACTTAGGGATAATCAAGTGTGGGGTAACAAGGTTGCATTAATCAAGGCTTTTTATGTTTCTGATTTTGATATTGTGCTACTTACCTTGTTGAATCTTAGCAGGGTTGTTATTGGAAGCTTGTGCTTGTTCTAGCTAGCACATAAGCTCATAAATTTGTGGGTGTGTATGTACATCCATGAGGTTTGTCTTGAAATCCTTGAAAATCTGATAAATATTGGATTTTTTTGTGGATTTGTGCTCTATTAGTGTTCTTGTTGATTTCTTGGCTTGAATCTGCTTAGTCTTGCATGATAATGTTGTTTGTATGCTAGATTAATCATTGGGTTAACTAAATCACACTTTTTCTTGTTTAAATTTTGATTTGAAAAGTTAAAAGGGTGTTTGGGTCTACCTGTTTAAGCTTGAATCTTGATTTAGTGTTGTGGAAAGTTTGTATTTGTGTTCTATATCTGATATATGCCTTGTTGAGAGTGTTTTGCTGCAAGTTTTTGGGTTTGAAACTTCAAATCAAACAATTTGCTATAACTTGGTGAATTTAACTGTTTTTTACCTAAGATTTTGGTGAAATCTAGTATTTGTGCATGCTTAGGGTTGAAAGTTGTTAAAACATCATTATTATAACTTATTTGATAGATCTTGAGTGTTGAATCTGGCTTGTGTGTCAAATACATCAGCAAAGTAAAAAACAGCATGTGTTAGTATTCATTAGTAACATTCATAAGCTTGAATCTTGATTTAGGCTTTAAGCCATTGCATGAAAACTGTTTAGACTTGTTCATTAGAGTTTATAATAGCTTGTGTATGCATTTGGTTGAATATGGTTGGTTGATTATTGCTAAAACTGCTTATAAGTGCTCAACTGCTTATTTGTTCATATCTGTGCTAGATCTGGTACTTTATTGATTAAATTGTATCAATTGGGTGATTGTGTTTGTGATCTTTTGATTGTTATTGACTACTTTTGATCCAAAGATCATTTGGGTGCCTTTATGTAATCTGAATCTCAAAAAAGTTCACTAAAGACAAAAAGTCAAACAAGTTGAGCAGTGGAAAAAGTTTCCACTACTCAACACCCAAAACTAGCCCCTGCTAGTGTTAAATTGAACTCAGCTTATCAATAAGCTATTTTAGCTTATCCAGACCTGCAACAACTTATTTTTTGAGATAGATCTTCATTATTTGACCCATTTGATTAGACTAGAGCTTATTGGACTTTGACTTTGACTTTTTACTAGAAAACCAACTTATTTGACTTTTACATAAGTGCTTATTTGCTTTTTCCAGCTTATTGAGTCAGCTTATTTGACAACTCTTTGTTTATTTTGCTTAACTAAGTCATTTAAAAACTTTAGAAACTTGAATCAGCTTTTGGGGTGGCCTAGAACTCAAAAACGACTATTTTGTCGTTTTCTGTAGATTGCTTATTGCATTTTCAGGCTTATTCCTTGGGCTTATTTCAAATTTCTTTTTACAGAAGTCTTATTTAGGACAAAAGAAGCTTGTGTGTCTAATTTCAGCTTATGGCATTGGCTTATAGCTTAATGGGCCAAAAAGCCCATTAAGAATAAGCTGTTTGGTATAAGCTAGCTTATTTCACACTTTCAGCTTTTGGGCCTTTGAAAAAAGTTGTTTAAAATCAAATTTTGAGTCAAGTAGTGCTTTTTGGGCTTATTTTGGACACTTTTTTATATTGGGCCCAAATTAGCCCATTTAGTGATCTGTTTTGGGTATAGCCCACTTTCTAGGCCCATTAAGGGTATTTAGGTAATTTCACTTTCATTTCTGTGTTACTTAGGTTAAATTAAACTAGTTAGCAAGTTTTTAGAATTTTTTATGATTTTTGGATTTTTAATAATATTTTAATATTATTTTATTGTTAAAAATTAAAAGTATGATTTTCTAAGTTTTTATATTTTTCCTAGATTGTAGACACTTAATTAGGAATTTTGCAACTTTCTAAATATTTTTAGAGTCTTTTAATTATTCTTTAGAATTAATTTTAGTTTTAATTGATTTTAATAGTTTTTAATTGTTTAAAAATAGTTTTTAGTGGTTTTAAAATTTTGAAAAATACTTTTTAGCTTAATTAGGGTATTTTTGAGGTTTACAAACTTTAAGATCTTGTTTTGGACTTTTTAATAGTTAATATTGATTTCTAGGGCTTTAATTAGCATTAAAAAGTCATTATTTAATTAATTAAAAGGTTTTGGCAAGTTTGGATTTTTTTGTAAACTCTTAGAATATTTTTGTGGATTTTTAGTGATTTCTAAGAATTTTTAGGGTAAAACTTTAATTTTAGTGCTTTTTAGAGTTTCACGTGTGCACCTTTTTCGTCCTAGTTTAATACGACATCGTAACCGTCATTCTCTTCTTATCCCATTTCTATTTTTCTTTCTCACAAATATAATCACAAACCATTAATCATCTCTATACACAACACACTTGCCTCCTTGAGAACGATCCCCATTTTGGGTCATTTGTACACGGTTTTCCTAAATCGTAGTACTTACTACTTGCCACTTTTTCTCTCTTTTCCTAAAGAGTAGTAAAACCACTACATCATTTTGGCGTCGTTGCCGGGGAGGCGTGTTGTGTTTTGATTTGGAATTGTTGTTTTTATATACTAACCAAAATAGTATTTGTATTAGTAGCACTCTACTAATACGTATTATCGGTTTTTGATTTTTGTGTGAATACTATTACTATATTGTATACGTAGAACAATAAATTCATAAGTACTCCAAATACGTGAGAAATCACAACCTTGACTTGGAAGGTCATTACCCAATCATTGTATTCGAATCTCAAACCAAAGAAAAAGGCAAAATAGATAAATACTTTCGTGAAGCTCAATCTTGAAAAATACAAACTATAAGGTGGGTATAAGGCGGATATTATAAAATATATCCTAAGGAAAAAGGCTCTTAAGTGCTTCGCGCCGCCTCGTTTCCCCGCTTGCTTGTGAGTATTTGATTTTGAGAGCTAATCGAGGGTTTTGCCGCCCAAAGTATTACTAAGTATCAAATATATTTTCTTGGTTTCAATTGATTAAACCCTCTTGAACGTTTTGGTGTTCTACCAACGTTCTAAAGTCATCGAAGGCGTTCACTTCACGTGATCGTTTTCATTCCTTGAGGCTTCTTTAATCGAGAGATTTGATTAAGGAGGAGATTTGTAGATTTGTGTCTACTTAATACATTCACCAAAATCCAAAAAGGTTAATACAATCAAAAACCACAAAAAAAATTGAAAAATACAAAACACTAAAAAGAATCTTCTTTGCTTGTCCCCTCGTTGTACGTGACGTTTATGCTAACTCGTAATCAAGCAAGACGTGCACGTAAACGAAAGAACAAAACTCCCACTCCCAATCTTTCTAGTGAGGAGTCTCCTATTGACGAACCCATTGTAAGAGAAGCACCAACCATGGCGAATCGAACTATGATGGAGTTACTTCAAGCACCCATTGAGGGTTATGGAGAGGCTATTGTGATTCCCGCTATCCTTGCGGAGAATTTTGAGGTGAAAACGGGTTTGTTGTCGATGATCCAAAACAATAAATTCCGTGGTGATGAGAAGGACAATCCACACAACCATATCCGGCAATTCAATCGTCTTACCGCCACTTGCAAGTTTAAGGATATCTCAAATGACTCGATTAAGATGATGCTTTTTCCGTATTCCTTAGCGGGGCCCGCAAAAATTTGGTTAGAGAAAGAGCCACCCAATTCTATATTGACGTGGAAGGATCTCGTGTCTAAGTTTGTGAACCAATTTTTTCCGCCCTCTAAGACTACGCACTTGAAAAACGAGATTTTTTGTGTAAAACGGTTGAGGAAGCTTTGGTGATAGTTGAGAATAGATCTAAGGTGTATAGTCCTCGTAGCACGTCTAGTGTTCGTAAGGCTTCGTCTTCGGCTTCACCTTCTTTGTCTACTACCATCGATGCTTGCCAAATTGAGGCGAACTTGGAAAACAAGATTTTTGATAAGCTAAAAGGACTTTTGATTGAGTTTAAAGTTGGTGAACCAAGTGCTCCCGCTACGGCTAAAGCGGTTGAGGTTTCGTGCATGTATTGTGGTGGAGGTCATGATTTCTCCGAGTGCATTACCAACGATGGTAACACTTCGAGTGCCTACGCGGCCACGGGAAATTACAACCAAAACGGTCAAGTTTCCCGCTCTAATCAATTGACTCCACCGGGTTTTGGTTCAAATCAAAATGCTAACAACAACTATCGCAACAATCAAGTTGGTTTCAAAAACAATTTCAACAAGGGAAATTATGGCAATCAAGGGGCTAATAATCAAGTTTCAAACAAAAATCAAAATTATTTTCAAAACAACAACAAAGGTTTGCAAACTTTGAAAGATCTTCTAAATGTATTTGTTGAATACGCTAATGGGAATGATGCTAGGTTTGACAATATTCAAAGAGAAATCATTAGCCTAAGATCCGAGTTTAAGAACGACTTGAAGAAAGAGTTGAAAAATGAGTTAGCTAATGAACTTAAGATCCATACCAACAAGATGGAAGGAACCGTAACTAGGTTACAACAAAAACAACAAAAAATGGAACAAGGGCAACATGAGATAAAACAAGAAATGGTTAAAGCCGAGAAGAGGCAATCCAAGTTTGAAAATAAAATCTCATATATGTTTGAGGCAATTATGTGTAAACCGTCTTCGAGTGGTCTTCCTAGCAACACCGTATCAAACCCTAAGGGTGAGATGAAAGTGATTACCACACGTAGTGGTAAGACACTTAAGGAAGCGACTCCTCAACCAATTGCTCCTACGGAGGAAGCAATTGAGGAAGAACCCGAGGTGGTGGTCCAAAAGGAGTATGTCCCAATCCCACGAAGTACCGCTCATGCCACACCTACGGTTGACCCTTTACCAACATTGGAACCCGAGATTCTAAAGGCTATGCCTACTATGCCTCAACCCACACCACCTTTGCCCTATCCATCGAGACTTAGGAAGGAGAAACGTCAAGAGCGCGACAATTATCAATTTGAGCTTTTTATGAAAATGTTTCGTGATTTGCACTTTAATGTGAGTTTCGCCGATGCTTTGGTCATGATGCCTCGATTTTCCGCTAACTTTAAGAGTATGTTGAACAACAAGGAGAAATTGCACCAATTTTCTAGTTGTTCGTCGATTTATCTTAATCGCATACCTCAAAAAGTCGGTGATCCCGGTAAATTTTTTATCCCTTGTGCAATCCAAGATATGGAGGAATGCTTCGCCTTGGCCGATCTTGGTGCTAGCATTAACTTGATGCCACTTGCAATCTTCAAGTCGCTCAATCTTCCTAATCTTACTCCTTCACTAATGTCTATCGAGTTGGCCGACCATTCCACGATTCCCGCATGTGGATTGGCGGAAGACGTTTTTGTGAAAGTGGGGAAGTTCTACTATCCCGTAGACTTTATCGTTGTTGATATCCCCACGGATCCTCAAGTTCCTCTCATTTTAGGTCGTTCGTTTTTAGATACATCTATGGCTTTGATCGATGTTCATGCTAGAAAGATCACCTTACGTTTCAACGACGAGGAACTTGTTATAAACGCAACTCAAAACTCTCAAATTTCTCATGTTTATTCCGTAGCAACCATAAACCTCGTTGATATGATTGACGTGGTTTGCGAGGAATTTTCACAAGAAGTTCTAGGTTTTGGTGATGAAGAAACTAGTGGCAATCCCACTATGTTAGATCAAATTCTTGATAATTCGACTCCAACCTTCACTCTATTTGAAGGTGGTGGTTTTACGTTGGAAGAATTCGATGTTCCACGTACTTGTAACGAAGACCTCGACAACGATGAGGACTTCTCGATTATCAAGGATTTTCTTAACGATTTCCCATTTCCTCCACCCGCGGAGGTTATGAGTATCGAGCCCAAATCTTCACTTGAGGAACCACCTATCCTCGAGTTGAAAGATTTACCTCCTCATCTCGAATATGTTTATTTGGAGGAGGGTGATGAGACTGCTTTTATACATAGTCTCATCTTCCAAATAGGGCTTAAAATGCATTAAATATCATCAAAATACCCAAATATATGCTTGTGTTTGTTGCTTGTGTATTTTAGGTACGGATATTGAGATAATGACAAAAGATCACAAGAATCATACAAAAACGAGCACGGGAAACGAAGCCGCACAATGAACCAAGCCCTAGTGAAGACTTTCCCAAGATCAACCCTTGAAGATTTGAAGAATTATGAAGAAGGGTCCTCCAATTATGAAGAATTGACACTTTATACCCTTGTATACTCATAATTACAAGTTTGGTCCCTAAAGTTTGTCAAAATTACAAAAAGGACCCTTAACTTTGAAGAATTGGCAAGTTTAGCCCCTCAACAAAGCTAAATTGTCAATCAATATCATCCACAAAGACAAATACATCATGAAGTCCTTCAAAGTACAAGAAATGACAAGTTTGGTCCTTTGAAAAATTCAAAATTACACAAAGGACCCTCAACTTTCAACATTTGGCAAAAATGGTCCCTCAATCCTCAAGACTTGGCAATTTCAGTCCTCCAAAATGTCAATCAAACAAGTCAAGACCATTGTCTATGAAGAAAATGCCAAAACAGCCCTTCAAGAATCAACAAATGGCAAGAAATACCCCTGAAATTACTTTACAAAACTTTTTGGGGCAAAAGTGTGAAAATCAAAACTTCAAATACAAAGGAAAACGAGTTTGGCCAGTTTTGTTTACAAGTGACAAGGAAGAAGGAAACAAGGGACTAATTTGGGCAGACAAGAGAAGATACCTAGTCCACTCACACCCTGCCACGTGCCCCACTCACCCAAAACAACCAATCAACACACCCCATTGTGCCATGTCATCTTCCACCCACAACAGATTATAACTAATCTGTTTATTTAATTAAACTCGTGCTAAACACAAGTTTAAAAACCAAAAACAGATTAAAACATGCACTATTCATGTTCTTGATCCAAATTGGGTTTTTATTGATGGCTTGTAATTATACCCCAAACTGCTCCAGATTTATGATTAAGCTAATCATAAACACAACCCAACTTTAAAAACCCATGCCACATCATCCCTTTGTCACATGTTAAACCCTGCTTTGTCACCTTTGAGGAAGAAGCCAAAACCCTGCCAGAGAATCAACCATCCAGATACAAGCTTACATTTTAAGCTTTGTTTGAGCCCTTGGATCAAATTTCAACAGCTATCTCTTTCACATACGTCCAAGAATCAGTCACATGAAGCATATGAGTTCAAATTCAAGAGGGCATTTTTGGAACTTCAACCATTAGGGTTTTTAGTTATTAGCTGTTCCTTAGTCATTTGTATGCCTATATAAAGGCCTTAGGGTGCTTCATTAAACGTTTGCTTTTGATTTTTCCTTGGTTCAAGTTTCTGTAAATCCTATTTCTAAGTTAATGAAATTGAGTTTGAAATCTTGAAGAAAAGTCACTGGCCAATCTTGTTTACTGCTTTCATTTGTTATATGCTTTGTAGTTCTTAAAGTTCAAAACCTGTTTTTCAAAGAGGAGTGTGCAAAAGTTTGCATATTTCCTCGTTTTCTTGATATTTTGCTAAGTCTTGTTCCAATCTTGGAATTCTTGGGCTATAGGGCTGATCATAGCATCCTAACTGAGTTGGTTAAGGTGTGGTGAGGCTTATAACTTGGGGATAATCAAGTGTGGGGTAACAAGTTTGCATTAATCAAGTTTTTCCAAGTTTCTGATTTTTTTGATATTGTGCTTAACCCTTGTTCAATCTTAGCAGGCTTTTTGTGGAAGCTTGTGCTTGTTCTTGCTAGCACATAAGCTCAAAATTCGTGGGTGTGGATGTACATCCATGAGGTTTGCATACTTAATCTCCAAATCTGCTAAAATTGTGATTTTTGGTGATATTTGTATGAAACTGTTGTTCTTGTGAATTTTGTGGCTTGTTCTTGCTTGAATCTGTTTATTATACTTGTTTGAGTGTTAATTGATGCTTGGTTGGCCTGAAATCTCATTGTGCTTTTGAAAATTTTGATTTGAAAAAGTTAAAGGGGTGTTTGGGTCTACTGGTTTATGCTTGTAACTTGTTATTGTGTTAAGGGAAGTTGTTGTTTATGCTTTGTATCTGCTATACCTTTGTTTGAGAGTGTTTTGCTGCAAGTTTTTGGGTTTGAACACTTGAATTAATCAATCTGCTATATAGACCTTGTTTCTGCTTGTTTTGACCTAGGATTTTGGGAACACTTAGTGTCTATGCATGCTTAGGGATAAAAGTGGTTTAAACAAAGTTAATAGAACCTGTTTGAAAGATTTGAGGTGTTGAAATTGGCTTGTGTGTCAAATACATCAACAAAAGTAGAAAACTGCAAGTGTTAGTGTTCATCAGTAACTTTCATTGCTTGAATCTTGCTTAATTCTTCGAACCAGTGCATGAAACCTGTTTAGACTTGCTTATTGGAGTTTATTATAGCTTTTGTGTGCATTGGGTTGAATTTGACTGGCTGAGTTGTGCTAAAACTGCTCAAAAGTGCTTAACTGCTTATTGTTCATGTCTGTATCATGTCTGATGAATGATTGATTAAACTGTATCAATTGGGTGTTGTGATTGTGTTATTTTGATTGTTATTGACTCCTTTTGATCCAAAGATCATTTGGGTGCCTTTGTGAAATCTGAATCCAAGAAAAAGTCACTAAAGACAAAAAGTCAAAATAGTCAAGCAATGGAAAAAGTTTCCACTGCTCAACATCCAAAACTAGCCCCTGCTAGTGCAATTTTGTCATCAGCTTATCAATAAGCTATTCTAGCTTATTCTTACTTGCAACAACTTATTTTTTGTGATCTTCATTATTTGACCCATTTAAGTAAACTGGAGCTTATGAGACTTTGACTTTGACTTTTTACTAGAAAACCAACTTGTTTGACTTTTAACATATGTGCTTATTTGATTTTCCAGCTTATTGAGTGTGCTTATTTGAAAGGTCTGTGGTTTTTAAGCTTAGTTTTGTCAAAAGAAACATTTTGCAACTTGAATCAGCTTCTGAGGTGGTCTAGATCATAAAAACGACTATTTTGTCGTTTTGTGAATAAGTTTGTGACTTGTTTCTGGCTTATTAAGTGGGCTTATTTGAAAATTCTTTTTGCAGAAGTCTTTGTTAGGTCAAAAGAAGGTTGTGTGTTAAATTTTAGCTTATGGCATCAGCTTATGGCTTAATGGGCCAAAAAGCCCATTAAGAATAAGCTACTTATTATAAGTTGGCTTATTTCACATTTTCAGCTTTTGGGCCTTTGGAAAAAGTTGTTTAAAATCAAATTTTGAGTCAACCTGTGCTTTTTGGGCTTAATTTGAACACTTTTTCTTATTGGGCCTTAATTAAGCCCAATAAGGGACTGTTTTGGGTTTGGCCCATTTTCTAGGCCCAATAGGGGTATTTAGGTAATTTCACTTTCATTTCTGAGTTATTTAGGTTAAATTAAGCTAGTTTGCAAGTTTTAGAATTTTTTATAATTTTTGGATTTTTAATATTATTTTATTATTATTTTATTATTAAAAATTAAAAGTTTGATTTTCTAGGTTTTTATGTTTTTCCTAGGTTCTAAATACTTAATTAGGATTTTTGCAACTTTCCAATTATTTTCTAGGTCTTTTAATTATTTTCTATAATTAATTTAAGATTTAATTGATTTTAGGAGTTTTTAATTGTTTAAAAATAGTTTTAATTGGTTTTAAAATTTTGAAAAATAGTTTTTAGCTTAATTAGAGTATTTTTGAGGTTTACAAACTTGAAAATCTTGTTTAGGGCTTTTTAATAAATAATTTTGATTTTTAGGGCTTTAATTAGCATTAAAAAGTCATTATCTAATTAATTAAAAGGTTTTTGCAAGTTTTGATTTTTTTTGTAAACTCTTAGAATATTATTAGGGAATTTTGGTGATTTTTAGAAATTTTTAGGTTAAAATTTTATTTTTGGTGGTTTTTACGACTTTACGTATACGCCTTTTTAGACTTAGTTTAATCCGTCTTCATAACCGTCATTCTCTTCTAATCCCTTTTCTATTTTTCTTTCTCAATTATAATCACAAATTAATCCATATCATTACACACATAACACACTAGCCTCCTCGTGAACGAACTTGAACTTAATTGGTCATTAGTGCTTGGTTTTCCTAAACCGACACTTAATACTTGCCACTTTTGTCATCCTTTTCCTAAAGGGTGGTAATAACTCAACATCATTTTGGCGCCGCTGCCGGGGAGGCGTGTTGTGTTTTGATTTGGCATTGTTGTTTTTATACTAACCATAATTAGTATTTGTATTAGTAGCACTCTACTAATACGTATTATCGTTTTTCGGTTTTTGTGTGAATATTATTACTATATTGTATACGTAGAACAATAAATACACAAGTACTCCAAATACGTGAGAAATCACAACCTTGACTTGGGAGGTCATTACCCAATCATTGTATTCGAATCTCAAACCAAAGAAAAAGGCAAAAATAGATAAATACTTTCGTGAAGCTTAATCTTGAAAATACAAACTATAAGGTGGGTATAAGGCGGATATTATAAAATATATCCTAAGGAAAAAGGCTCTTAAGTGCTTCGCGCCGCCTCGTTTCCCCGCTTGCTTGTGCGTATTTGATTGTGAGAGTGAATCGAGGGTTTTGCCGCCCAAAGTATTACTAAGTATCATATATATTTTCTTGGTTTCTATTGATTAAACCCTCTTGAACGATTTGGTGTTCCACCATCGTTCTAAAGTCATCGAAGGCGTTCACCCCACGTGATCGTTTTCATTCCTTGAGGCTTCGTCAATCAAGAGATTTGATTAAGGAGGAGATTTGTAGATTTTTGTCTACTTAATACATTTCACCAAACTCCAAAAAGGTTAATACAATCAAAAACCACAAAAAAATTGAAAAAATACAAAACACCAAAAAGAATCTTCTTTGCTCATCCCCTCGTTGTACGTGACGTTTATGCTAACTCGAAATCAAGCAAGACGTGCACGTAAACGAAAGAACAAAACTCCCACTCCCAACAATTCTAGTGAGGAGTCTCCTATTGACGAACCCATTGTAAGAGAAGCACCAACCATGGCGAATCGAACTATGATGGAGTTACTTCAAGCACCCACCGAGGGTTATGGAGAGGCTATTGTGATTCCCGCTATCCATGCGGAGAATTTTGAGGTTAAGACGGGTTTGTTGTCCATGATTCAAAACAACAAATTCCGTGGTGATGAGAAGGACAATCCACACAACCATATCCGCCAATTCAATCGTCTTACCGCTACTTGCAAGTTTAAGGATGTCTCTAACGACTCGATTAAGATGATGCTTGTTCCGTATTCCTTAGCGGGGCCCGCTAAAATTTGGTTAGAGAAAGAGCCACCCAATTCTATATTGACGTGGAAGGATCTCGTGTCTAAGTTTGTGAACCAATTTTTTCCGCCCTCTAAGACTACGCACTTGAAAAACGAGATTTCAAAGTTTTCACAAGAATTTAATGAAAGTTTTTCAACGGCTTGGAATAGGTTTAAGGAAATGTTACATGAATGTCCTCATCACGGTTTTTCTGATTTGCATCAAATTGACACGTTTTACAATGGACTTAATGATCATGAAAGGGATTATTTGAATGCCGCCGCGGGTGGTAATTTTTTGTGTAAAACGGTTGAGGAAGCTTTGGTGATAATTGAAAATAGATCTAAGGTGTATAGTCCTCGTAGCACGTCTAGTGTTCGTAAGGCTTCGTCTTCGGCTTCACCTTCTTTGTCTAATACCATCGATGCTTGCCAAATTGAGGCAAACTTGGAAAACAAGATTTTTGATAAGTTGAAAGGACTTTTGATTGAGTTTAAAGTTGGTGAACCAAGTGCGCCCGCTACGGCTAAAGCGGTTGAGGTTTCTTGCATGTATTGTGGTGGAGGTCATGATTTCTCCGAGTGCATTACCAACGGTGGTAACACTTCGAGTGCCTTCGCGGCCACGGGAAATTACAACCAAAACGGTCAAGTTTCCCGCTCTAATCAAATGACTCCACCGGGTTTTGGAACAAATCAAAATTCTAACAACTATCGCAACAATCAAGTTGGTTTTAAGAACAATTACAACAAGGGAAACTATGGGAATCAAGGGGCTAATAATCAAGTTTCAAACAAAAATGATTTTCAAAATAACAACAAAAGTTTGCAAACATTGAAAGATCTTCCCAGTGAGTTTGTTGAATATGCTAGTGGGAATGATGCTAGGTTTGACAATATTCAAAGAGAAATCATTAGCCTAAGATCCGAGTTTAAAAATGACTTGAAGAAAGAATTGAAAAATGAGTTAGCTAATGAACTTAAAATCCACACCAACAAGATGGAAGGAAATGTCACTAGGTTGCAACAAAACCAACAAAAAATGGAACAAGGGAAACATGAGATTAAACAAGAGATGCTTAAGGCCGAGAAAAGGCAAACCGAAGCCGTATTGAGGCAATCTAATTTTGAAGATAAAATCTCGTCTATGTTTGAGGCAATAATGTGTAAACCGTCATCAAGTGGTCTTCCTAGTAACACCATATCCAACCCTAAGGGTGAGATGAAAGTGATTACCACACGTAGTGGTAAGACACTTAAGGAGCCGATTCCTCAACCAATTGCTCCTACGGAGGAAGCAATTGAGGAAGAACCCGAGGTGGTGGTCCAAAAGGAGCATGTCCCAATCCCACGAAGTACCGCTCATACCACACCTACGGTTGACCCATTACCATCATTGGAACCCGAGATTCCAAAGGCTATGCCTACTATGCCTCAACCCACACCACCTTTGCCCTATCCATCGAGACTTAGGAAGGAGAAACGTCAAGAGCGCGACAATTACCAATTTGAGCTTTTTATGAAAATGTTTCGTGATTTGCACCTTAATGTGAGTTTCGCCGATGCTTTGGTCATGATGCCTCGATTTGCCGCTAACTTTAAGAGTATGTTGAACAACAAGGAGAAATTGCACCAATTGTCTAGTTGTTCGTCGGTTTATCTTAATCGCATACCTCAAAAAGTCGATGATCCCGGTAAATTTTTGATCCCTTGTGCAATCCAAGACATGGAAGAATGCTTCGCCTTGGCCGATCTTGGTGCTAGCATTAACTTGATGCCACTTGCAATCTTCAAGTCGCTCAATCTTCCTAATCTTACTCCTTCACTAATGTCTATCGAGTTGGCCGACCATTCCACAATTCCCGCATGTGGTTTGGCGGAAGACGTTTTTGTGAAAGTGGGGAAGTTCTACTATCCCGTAGACTTCATTGTTTTTGATATCCCCACGGATCCTCAAGTTCCTCTCATTTTAGGTCGTTCGTTTTTAGATACGTCTATGGCCTTGATCGATGTGCATGCTAGAAAGATCACCTTACGTTTCAACGACGAGGAACTTGTTATAAACGCAACTCAAAACTCTCAAATTTCTCATGTTTATTCCGTTGCAACCATAAACCTCGTTGATATGATTGACGTGGTTTGCGAGGAATTTTCACAAGAAGTTCTAGGTTTTGGTGATGAAGAAACTAGTGGCAATCCCACTATGTTGGATCCAATTCTTGATAATTCGACACCAACCTTCACTCCATTTGAAGGTGGTGGTTTTACGTTGGAAGAATGCAATGTTCCACGTACTTGTGACGAAGACCTCGACAACGATGAGGACTTCTCGATTATCAAGGATTTTCTCAACGATTTCCCATTTCCTCCACCCGAGGAGGTTATGAGTATCGAGCCCAAATCTTCACTTGAGGAACCACCTATCCTCGAGTTGAAAGATTTACCTCCTCACCTCGAATATGTCTATTTGGAGGAGGACGACAAGTTGTCGGTTATTATTGCGAAGGATCTTTCGAATGATGAAAAAACCGCACTTGTCGATGTTCTAAAGACTCACAAAGGGGCGATTGCGTGGAAGTTATCCGACATTAAGGGGATCGATCCCAAGTTTTGTACCCACAAAATCTTAATGGAGGAAGATTTCAAGCCAACAATCCAAAGTCAAAGGAGGGTGAACCCCAAAATTCACGACGTCATAAAAACGGAGGTCCTTAAACTCCTTGACGCGAGAATGATTTACCCTATTTCCGATAGCCCTTGGGTGAGTCCTATCCATTGTGTCCCTAAAAAGGGAGGGATGACCGTTGTGCCAAACGATGCCAACAAGTTGATTCCCACTAGACTCGTGACCGGATGGAGAGTGTGCATTGACTATCGAAAGTTGAATGAAGCCACTCGAAAAGACCATTTTCCCTTGCCCTTCATGGACCAAATGTTGGAGCGTCTTGCGGGAAACGATTTCTATTGCTTTTTAGATGGTTTTTCCGGTTACTTCCAAATTCCCATCGATCCTCGTGATCAATAAAAAACTACGTTTACGTGTCCATATGGAACGTTTGCCTATCGTAGAATGCCATTCGGACTTTGCAATGCACCGGGAACTTTTCAACGATGCATGATGGCTATTTTTCATGATATGATCGAGAAGACGATGGAAGTCTTCATGGATGACTTTTCCGTGTTTGATGATTCTTTCACTTCGTGTTTGTCGAACCTTGAGAGAATGTTAAAACGTTGTGAGGAAACCAACCTTGTGCTCAATTGGGAAAAGTGTCATTTTATGGTTAAGAGTGGAATCGTCTTAGGGCACAAGGTCTCGAAAGCGGGGATTGAGGTAGATCAAGCTAAGGTAGACGTCATCGCCAAATTACCTCATCCCAAAACCGTCAAGGGAGTTAGGAGTTTCCTAGGCCACGCGGGCTTTTATCGTCGATTCATCAAGGACTTTTCAAAGATTTCTCGACCCATTACACATCTTCTTGAAAAAGAGGCACGTTTTGTCTTTGACGAAGATTGTGTACGAGCCTTTGAGATCCTTAAGAGGAAACTTACCGAAGCTCCCATTCTTGTTGCTCCAAATTGGAACCTCCCCTTTGAGCTAATGTGTGATGCTAGTGATTACGCTATAGGGCCGTTTTGGGGCAACGTCATGATAAGCACTTCTTGCCTATTCACTATGCTAGCAAGACGATGACCGAGGCTCAACTTAAATACACTACAACGGAAAAGGAGTTCCTTGCCGTGGTGTATGCATTTGAGAAATTCCGACCTTATCTCGTCTTGACGAAATGCATAGTGTATACGGACCATTCGGCTATTAAGTATCTCATGGCAAAGCAAGATGCTAAGCCGAGATTACTTCGTTGGATTCTCCTCCTTCAAGAATTTGATCACACCATCGTTGACAAAAAAGGAGCCGAGAATCTAGCGGCCGATCATCTTTCTCGTTTGGAAGACCCTCACCAAAGTGTTTACGAGCCCAAGGAAATCACCGAAACATTTCCGCTCGAGACACTTGGTGTAGTGAATTCTAAGCTTGATCTTTCTACCCCATGGTTTGTGGATTTTTCAAATTACCATGCGGGTAACTTCATCGTTAAGGGTATGACGACTCAAGAAAAACGAAAATTCTTTCGTGACGTCAAGTTCTACTTTTGGAACGACCCTTACTTGTTTCGAACTTGTGCGGATCAAATCATCCGACGTTGTGTATTTGGCACCGAAGCTTCTAACATCCTTAGAGCTTGCCATGAGGGACCCACGGGTGGTCACCACGGTGCTAATCTCACGGCTAAGAAGGTGTTTGATGCCGGCTTCTTTTGGCCTACTATTTACCGAGATGCACAAATTCTTGTGAAGTCTTGTGATGCATGCCAACGACAAGGAAAAGCCTCACAAAAAGATGAAATGCCACAAAATATCATTCAAGTATGTGAGATCTTTGACGTTTGGGGTATAGACTTTATGGGGCCGTTCCCATCATCTCGTGGTAATAAGTACATCCTTGTTGCGGTTGACTACCTATCTAAGTGGGTGGAGGCGAAGGCCTTGCCTACTAATGATGCTCGTGTGGTAGTTAAGTTCTTGAAAAGCTTGTTTGCTCGGTTTGGAACCCCTCGTGCGATCATAAGCGATCGTGGAACCCATTTTTGTAATGACCAATTCGAAAGAGTCTTAAGGAAATATGGGGTTACACATCGTCTTTCTACGGCTTATCACCCACAAACGAGTGGGCAAGTCGAGGTTTCAAACCGAGCTTTAAAGAGGATCTTGGAGAGATCCGTAGGAGAAAACCGACAATCTTGGTCGGATAAGTTGGACGATGCTTTATGGGCCTTTAGGACCGCTCATAAGACGCCCATTGGGTGCACTCCCTATAAGCTTGTGTATGGAAAGAATTGTCATTTGCCTATCGAGTTAGAACACAAGGCTTATTGGGCCCTAAAGCATTGTAATGATGATATGGAGACCGCGGGAAAACACCGGAAAATGCAATTAAATGAATTGGATGAATTGAGGGATATTGCTTATGAAAATTCATTAATTTATAAAGAAAAAACTAAAAAGTTGCATGATTCTAAAATTAAAAACCGGGTTTTTAACATTGGGGATCAAGTTTTGCTTTTTAATTCAAGATTGAAAATCTTTTCCGGAAAGTTGAAATCCCGTTGGTCCGGTCCATTCACCGTGACTCAAGAATTTCCGTATGGGACCATCGAGCTAGCTCAAGATGATGGTCCTAACTTCAAGGTGAATGGACATAGGTTAAAGCACTACTTTGGCGGGGAAGTTCCATCCTTGAACTACCTCGACCAAGTCACCTTCCCCAATGATAATTAGTATTGAGGGGATCGAGTCGAGCTCATGACTCGGTAATCAAAAACGAGGTGCCTCGTGGGGGAGTCCCATGCTTATCCTATGTACATATTATCGCTTTCTAATGTAGCTTACGTGTGGGGATTTGTGCCCTTCCAACCTTTGTTCCGTGGTTGTTTGTGATATGTGGTTTTTAGATCATGATCTTCACGATTGGAGCCTCTCGTGTTCGTTTTATGGGAGCACTCGATCGTTTGCTTTGGAGACATTTCTTAATATCCATGATATATCCTTTGATGTTCTAACCTTAGGTTTATAGCACACTTCATAAACGGCTATTACTTATTGGTTACACCCTTTCCATTCTAGATTAGGCATTCGACTACGTCTCTAGTATGGGGGTGTTTGCACCCCTAGACTCAAAACATTGAGGACAATGTTTAACTTTAGTATGGGGGGGTGAATAGATACTTGCCTTGCCAAACCTTCACGCTTTCCAAAGTTTATCGTTTTGTTTATCATTTTTGTTGCAAAATAAGGCTAAAAATGGCCAAATTTTAAATTTTTCTCATGTTTTATAAGTGTTTGAAGACACGAATGTAGGTTTTCCGATGGCGAGAATAAGAGTAATTTTTGACTCGATCGTGCGTGTTGAGCACTTAGCTTTGATTCCTTAACTACACATTAGGCTAAGTCTCTTAAATGAGGACGAGAAATGATAGAGTTAATTATAAGTTACTATGCTAAACGTAGAGTACTCGTATTCTTTCAAAAACTCATGTGTTCTCGTTGTTTGCTTATTCTCCCTTCGCTTGTAAATATTTTTTGCTTAATAAATATTGACTTAGCGGTTTAGTTGGGATTGTTGGGTTTCTAGTCTTTTCTAGTAGCTTCCGTGTAATTAAATTGGGAAGACATTAAGGTATCGCCAGCGTCACGGTTTTGAAGTATTGGCACCCGAATAATCGAAAGCTTCACCCAATAATAAGATTTCAAGTGCTCACCTAAATCTAGCAAACAATTTGAAGCCCCACAAGGCCTAAAATCTATGCAAAAATTGAAAGTGAATCAAGCCTTAATCTTTGAAGCTTTAAAGATCCAAAATTTTCTTTAGCGTGAGGATATACGTCTTTGGCTAATAAAACCACCGATGAGGCGGATAATAAAAGGCAAGGCAAGACCGAAGTCATAATAAAAGCTTCATGGCGAAGTTGAATAAAAGATGGAGGTAAACCAAAGATAATAAGGCCCTTCCGTTAGGGGGCGTATAAAAGTATTGGTAATAAGTCTCATGTTCAAAACCGTTATAAAACCGTGTTTATCGATTCTTCTTGTCAACTTAATTTTTTAACATCGTTGTCTATTAGGAGGGGTTATTGATTTGATGGTCTTAGTTACACCGTTAGGACTCTATTTTTAGACCTAAATCCCTATTATCGCATAAGTCAAACAATGTATCCTCGTGAAACATTTAAGACAAAATAAAATATAAGAGATACAACTTAGGAATAATGGGAGGATAAGTACGTGATTAGGGCATATGAGTAGTGTTAGCATTACTAACTTATAATGACAGTGATCTCGTTGCACGCTTAGCATGGAATTGGGGTGAAAATCGAGGACGATGAAATTATTTCTAACGAAGCATTCACGTGTTCTTATTCTATGAACCTAAACGTGCCATTTTGCGATGAAAATCATACATTATGTCTATAACACAAGTAGTAGTAATAGTAGTAGTGTAGCTAGTTTATCGTTCAATAAAGTGAATAAAATGAATTTTGGAGATGCTTTGATACTTTATTCTAGCATTGTGTGAGGGCACGACAATGGTTTAGTATGGGGGAGTGATGAGACTGCTTTTATACATAGTCTCATCTTCCAAATAGGGCTTAAAATGCATTAAATATCATCAAAATACCCAAATATATGCTTGTGTTTGTTGCTTGTGTATTTTAGGTACGGATATTGAGATAATGACAAAAGATCACAAGAATCACGCAAAAACGAGCACGGGAAACGAAGCCGCACAATGAACCAAGCCCTAGTGAAGACTTTCCCAAGATCAACCCTTGAAGATTTGAAGAATTATGAAGAAGGGTCCTCCAATTATGAAGAATTGACACTTTATACCCTTGTATCCTCATAATTACAAGTTTGGTCCCTAAAGTTTGTCAAAATTACAAAAAGGACCCTTAACTTTGAAGAATTGGCAAGTTTAGCCCCTCAACCAAGCTAAATTGTCAATAAATATCATCCACAAAGACAAATACATCATGTAGTCCTTCAAAGTACAAGAAATGACAAGTTTGGTCCTTTGAAAAATTCAAAATTACACAAAGGACCCTCAACTTTCAACATTTGGCAAAAATGGTCCCTCAATCATCAAGACTTGGCAATTTCAGTCCTCCAAAATGTCAATCAAACAAGTCAAGACCATTGTCTATGAAGAAAATGCCAAAACAGCCCTTCAAGAATCAAAAAATGGCAAGAAATACCCCTGAAATTACTTTACAAAACTTTTTGGGGCAAAAGTGTGAAAATCAAAACTTCAAATACAAAGGAAAACGAGTTTGGCCAGTTTTGTTTACAAGTGACAAGGAAGAAGGAAACAAGGGACTAATTTGGGCAGACAAGAGAAGATACCTAGTCCACTCACACCATGCCACGTGCCCCACTCACCCAAAACAACCAATCAACACACCCCATTGTGCCATGTCATCTTCCACCCACAACAGATTATAACTAATCTGTTTATTTAATTAAACTCGCGCTAAACACAAGTTTAAAAAACAAAAACAGATTAAAACATGCACTATTCATGTTCTTGATCCAAATTGGGTTTTTATTGATGGCTTGTAATTAGACCCCAAACTGCTCTAGATTTATGATTAAGCTAATCATAAACACAACCCATCTTTAAAAACCAATGCCACATCATCCCTTTGTCACATGTTAAACCCTGCTTTGTCACCTTTGAGGAAGAAGCCAAAACCCTGCCAGAGATCAACCATCCAGATACAAGCTTACATTTTAAGCTTTGTTTGAGCCCGTGGATCAAATTTCAACAGCTATCTCTTTCACATACGTCCAAGAATCAGTCACATGAAGCATATGAGTTCAAATTCAAGAGGGAATTTTTGGAACTTCAACCATTAGGGTTTTTAGTTATTAGCTGTTCCTTCGTCATTTGTATGCCTATATAAAGGCCTTAGGGTGCTTCATTAAACGTTTGCTTTTGATTTTTCCTTGGTTCAAGTTTCTGTAAATCCTATTTCTAAGTTAATGAAATTGAGTTTGAAATCTTGAAGAAAAGTCACTGGCCAATCTTGTTTACTGCTTTCATTTGTTATATGCATTGTAGTTCTTAAAGTTCAAAACCTGTTTTTCAAAGAGGAGTGTGCAAAAGTTTGCATATTTCCTCATTTTCTTGATATTTTGCTAAGTCTTGTTCCAATCTTGGAATTCTTGGGCTATAGGGATGATCATAGCATCCTAACTGAGTTGGTTAAGGTGTGGTGAGGCTTATAACTTGGGGATAATCAAGTGTGGGGTAACAAGTTTGCATTAATCAAGTTTTTCCAAGTTTCTGATTTTTTTGATATTGTGCTTAACCCTTGTTCAATCTTAGCAGGCTTTTTGTGGAAGCTTGTGCTTGTTCTTGCTAGCACATAAGCTCAAAATTCGTGGGTGTGGATGTACATCCATGAGGTTTGCATACTTAATCTCCAAATCTGCTAAAATTGTGATTTTTGGTGATATTTGTATGAAACTGTTGTTCTTGTGAATTTTGTGGCTTGTTCTTGCTTGAATCTGTTTATTATACTTGTTTGAGTGTTAATTGATGCTTGGTTGGCCTGAAATCTCATTGTGCTTTTGAAAATTTTGATTTGAAAAAGTTAAAGGGGTGTTTGGGTCTACTGGTTTATGCTTGTAACTTGTTATTGTGTTAAGGGAAGTTGTTGTTTATGCTTTGTATCTGCTATACCTTTGTTTGAGAGTGTTTTGCTGCAAGTTTTTGGGTTTGAACACTTGAATTAATCAATCTGCTATATAGACCTTGTTTCTGCTTGTTTTGACCTAGGATTTTGGGAACACTTAGTGTGTATGCATGCTTAGGGATAAAAGTGGTTTAAACAAAGTTAATAGAACCTGTTTGAAAGATTTGAGGTGTTGAAATTGGCTTGTGTGTCAAATACATCAGCAAAAGTAGAAAACTGCAAGTGTTAGTGTTCATCAGTAACTTTCATTGCTTGAATCTTGCTTAATTCTTCGAACCAGTGCATGAAACCTGTTTAGACTTGCTTATTGGAGTTTATTATAGCTTTTGTGTGCATTTGGTTGAATTTGGCTGGCTGAGTTGTGCTAAAACTGCTCAAAAGTGCTTAACTGCTTATTGTTCATGTCTGTATCATGTCTGATGAATGATTGATTAAACTGTATCAATTGGGTGTTTATGATTGTGTTATTTTGATTGTTATTGACTCCTTTTGATCCAAAGATCATTTGGGTGCCTTTGTGAAATCTGAATCCAAGAAAAAGTCACTAAAGACAAAAAGTCAAAATAGTCAAGCAGTGGAAAACGTTTCCACTGCTCAACATCCAAAACTAGCCCCTGCTAGTGCAATTTTGTCATCAGCTTATCAATAAGCTATTCTAGCTTATTCTGACTTGCAACAACTTATTTTTTGTGATCTTCATTATTTGACATTTAAGTAAACTGGAGCTTATGAGACTTTGACTTTGACTTTTTACTAGAAAACCAACTTGTTTGACTTTTAAAATAAGTGCTTATTTGATTTTCCAGCTTATTGTGTGTGCTTATTTGAAAGGTCTGTGGTTTTTAAGCTTAGTTTTGTCAAAAGAAACATTTTGCAACTTGAATCAGCTTCTGAGGTGGTCTAGATCATAAAAACGACTATTTTGTCGTTTTGTGAATAAGTTTGTGACTTGTTTCTGGCTTATTAAGTGGGCTTATTTGAAAATTCTTTTTGCAGAAGTATTTGTTAGGTCAAAAGAAGGTTGTGTGTTAAATTTTAGCTTATGGCATCAGCTTATGGCTTAATGGGCCAAAAAGCCCATTAAGAATAAGCTACTTATTATAAGTTGGCTTATTTCACATTTTCAGCTTTTGGGCCTTTGGAAAAAGTTGTTTAAAATCAAATTTTGAGTCAACCTGTGCTTTTTGGGCTTAATTTGAACACTTTTTCTTATTGGGCCTTAATTAAGCCCAATAAGGGACTGTTTTGGGTTTGGCCCATTTTCTAGGCCCAATAGGGGTATTTAGGTAATTTCACTTTCATTTCTGAGTTATTTAGGTTAAATAAAGCTAGTTTGCAAGTTTTTAGAATTTTTTATAATTTTTGGATTTTTAATATTATTTTATTATTATTTTATTATTAAAAATTAAAAATCTGATTTTCTAGGTTTTTATATTTTTCCTAGGTTCTAAGAACTTAATTAGGATTCTTGCAACTTTCCAATTATTTTCTAGGTCTTTTAATTATTTTCTATAATTAATTTAAGATTTAATTGATTTTAGGAGTTTTTAATTGTTTAAAAATAGTTTTAATTGGTTTTAAAATTTTGAAAAATAGTTTTTAGCTTAATTAGAGTATTTTTGAGGTTTACAAACTTGAAAATCTTGTTAAGGGATTTTTAATAATTAATTTTGATTTTTAGGGCTTTAATTAGCATTAAAAAGTCATTATCTAATAAATTAAAAGGTTTTTGCAAGTTTTGATTTTTTTGTAAACTCTTAGAATATTATTAGGGAATTTTGGTGATTTTTAGAAATTTTTAGGTTAAAATTTTAATTTTGGTGGTTTTTACGACTTTACGTATACGCCTTTTTAGACTTAGTTTAATCCGTCTTCATAACCGTCATTCTCTTCTAATCCCTTTTCTATTTTTCTTTCTCAATTATAATCACAAATTAATCCATATCATTACACACATAACACACTAGCCTCCTCGTGAACGAACTTGAACTTAATTGGTCATTAGTGCTTGGTTTTCCTAAACCGACACTTAATACTTGCCACTTTTGTCATCCTTTTTCTAAAGGGTGGTAATAACTCAACATCAGAGGGCGACAAGTTGCCGGTTATTATTGCGAAGGAACTTTCAAATGATGAAAAAACCGCACTTGTCGATGTTCTAAAGGATCACAAAGTGGCAATTACGTGGAAGTTATCCGACATTAAGGATATCGATCCCAAGTTTTGTACCCACAAAATCTTAATGGAGGAGGATTACAAGCCCGCAATCTAATGTCAAAGGAGGGTGAACCCCAAAATTCACGACGTCATCAAAAAGGAAGTACTTAAACTCCTTGACGCGGGAATGATTTACCCTATTTCCAATAGCCCTTGGGTGAGTCCTATTCATTGTGTCCCTAAGAAGGGAGGAATGACCGTTGTGCCAAATGATGCCAACGAGTTAATTTCCACTAGACTCGTGACCGGATGGAGAGTGTGCATTGACTATCATAAGTTGAATGAAGCCACTCGAAAAGACCATTTTCCCTTGCCCTTCATGGACCAAATGTTGGAGCGTCTTGCGGGAAACGATTTCTATTGCTTTTTAGATGTATTTTCCGGTTACTTCCAAATTCCCATCGATCCTCGTGATCAAGAAAAAACTACGTTTACGTGTCCATATGGAACGTTTGCCTATCGTAGAATGCCATTCGGACTTTGCAATGCACCGAGAACCTTTCAAAGGTGCATGATGGCTATTTTTCATGATATGATCGAGAAGACGATGGAAGTTTCATGGATGACTTTCCGTGTTTGGTAATTCGTTCACTTCGTGTTTGCCGAATCTTGAGAGAATGTTGAAACGTTGTGAGGAAACCAACTTTGTGCTCAATTGGGAAAAGTGTCATTTTATGGTTAAGAGTGGAATTGTCTTAGGGCACAAGGTATCGAAAGCGGGGATTGAGGTAAATCAAGCTAAGGTAGACGTCATCGCCAAATTACCTCATCCCAAAACCGTTAAGGGAGTTAGGAGTTTCCTAGGCCACGCGGGCTTTTATCGTCGATTCATCAAGGATTTTTCAAAGATCTCTCGACCCATTACACATCTTCTTGAAAAAGAGGCATGTTTTGTCTTTGACAAAGATTTTGTACGAGCCTTTGAAATCCTTAAGAGGAAACTTACCGAAGCTCCCATTCTTGTTGCTCCCAATTGGAACCTCCCCTTTGAGCTCATGTGTGATGTTAGTGATTACGCCATTGGGGCCGTATTGGGGCAACGTCATGAAAAGCACTTCTTGCCTATTCACTATGCTAGCAAGACGATGACCGAGGCTCAACTTAAATACACTACAACGGAGAAGGAGTTCCTTGCCGTGGTGTATGCATTTGAGAAATTTCGACCTTATCTCGTCTTGAAAAAATGCATAGTGTATACGGATCATTCGGCTATCAAGTATCTCATGGCTAAACAAGATGCAAAGCCGAGATTACTTCGTTGGATTCTCCTCCTTCAAGAATTTTACCACAAAATTGTTGACAAAAAAGGATCCGAGAATCTAGCGGCCGATCATCTTTCTCGTTTGGAAGATCCTCACCAAAGTGTTTACGAGCCCAAGGAAATCACCGAAACATTTCCGCTCGAGACACTTGGTGTAGTGAATTCCAAGCTTGACACTTCCACCCCATGGTTTGCGGACTTTGCAAATTACCATGGGGGTAACTTCATCATCAAGGGTATGACGACTCAAGAAAAACGAAAATTCTTTCGTGACGTCAAGTTCTACTTTTGGAACGACCCTTACTTGTTTCGAACTTGTGCGGATCAAATTATCCGACGTTTTGTATTCGGAACCGAAGCTTCTAACATCCTTAGAGCTTGTCATGAGGGACCCACGGGTGGTCACCACGGTGCTAATCTCACGGCTAAGAAGGTGTTTGATGTCGGCTTCTTTTGGCCTACTATTTACCGAGATGCACAAGATCTTGTGAAGTCGTGTGACTCGTGCCAACGACAAGGAAAAGCCTCACAAAAAGATGAAATGCCACAAAATATCATCCAAGTGTGTGAGATCTTTGACGTTTGGGGTATAGACTTTATGGGGACGTTCCCATCATCTCGTGGTAATAAGTACATCCTCGTTGCGGTTGACTACCTATCTAAGTGGGTGGAAGCTAAGGCTTTGCCCACTAATGTGTTGATCCCAAACTTAGATCGATTAGCTTTGTGTATACGAGATTAGATCAAGTAATACACGTAGAGAAACCTTTGTATATGTTTATGAATCTAAGTGTTATGCGGAATTTAACACTTAAACAAGAACACACAATGATATAAACAAACTTTCACTTTGATTATCAATATCAAACTTGCTTACAATGAAAGTAGTTTATGAATGAAAACTTATATAAAACTTATATTAAACATTAACCTAAAGGTCTTCTTTTATAGACATAAGAAGCCTTGTACAATAATCTACGTATCAGCTATTCTAGGTAAAGATAAATATAGAAAATACATTGTTGTTCCTATCTTTACTAGAAGTATTCTAGAATATAATACACGCGTAGAATATATCTTCCATCAGTGCTTGTCTTCAATGTGTCAACGCTTGACTTTATCTTGTCAACGCTTGAGCTGTCAGCGCTTGTTTTGTTCTTGTCAACGCTTGTTTTGTTCTTGTCAGCGCTCAAGTGATCTGGCCTTAATTTATTCCCAACAATCCTCCCCTAAACTTGATATCCACTCTTATGATCAAGTTTCTGAATAAGCATTAAGGACTAGGAGGAATCTTACAAACCTTCTCATATTGGTAATGAATAAATCTAATCAAATCTTTTGCCACGTCACTTGAATAATCTATTTCCAGCTGAGTGTCCTTCATCTTCTCCAAAATAGCCTTGGATATGAAATACTGACCATCCACAAGTAGATACTCAGCAAACTTTGTAGAACTCAAATGGTAAACACCAGCAGCTGAATATAACCTCCATTGAAGACCACTGAGGTCATCTTCAAGATCCTTCCAAACACCAGGATATTCATCTTTTGGTCCACACATTCTTTTGAATGTGGTCCAAAGTTTTATTCCATTAGCTGAAGTCGGTGCTTCAGCCTCATACTTGGTCTCCAGCAACCTCCAAAGGTCCACCAAGTATTCTCTATCACAACTTGCAAACAAAGATATGAGAGTGGTAAAATTGTGTACCTCCTTGCCAAATCTGCCAATTCTCCAGAACCCACATTCATCTTCTTCATAGCTCACAATTGGGTTCCTGGAATCTAATGGTAACACTTGCACCATATCTGAAGCTTCTAATGGGGAGAGCTTGAGACTCTTTCTTATAACTGCTTCACTTGGATATAGTGGATCCAAATTTTTTGGAAACTCAAATGAAATTCCCTTCTTCACTGGCCTGGGAACAATCATAGCTTTCTTGAGTTCCATTTCTTCTGCAAGTTCCTCCTTTCTTTCATCTGAAAGAAGTATGAGAGTGTTTGCTTCCTGCACTCTCACCCAAATGGGATAAGCCCTGTTTTCAAACTCATCAAATGTCAAAGCCTTCAACTTCTGATATGTCCATCCAACTCCATGACATCTGAGCAACATAAAGTAGAGCTCCCTTCTATCCCTTTTAAACTCTGAGAGAATATTGCTTGCCTTGTGTTTCAAAATTACCTGGCAATCCTTCTGAACTCTAAGTAGAATCTCCAAACCCCATATTTGATCTGAAATGGTCAAGTCTGGATTCTCCATGCATCTGTCTTCCCAAGCATGATACATTTGAATCACTTCTGGCATGTCAAAGTCAACCTGCAATTTCAATTCTCTCAACTTTTCCCTAGCAAACTCATCACCGTACTCAAGCCTCTCTGGTTCTATAATCATCACACTTGAGTCTGAGCTAGCTCTATCACTTCCTTCTTCTAAAGTCCCAACAAATGGTGACTCCTTTTTATCTTGTTCCATGATCTGTGCAGTTAATCTTCTATCAAACTCAACTTGAGCTGCATCCTTTGGAACAATCTCTTCTACCAATATACCCTTACCCTTATCTGATGGTGCAATGGTTGGTAAGGTAGATGGTGATACCTGAGTAGAAACCTCCTTGATGATAGATGATGACTGGGATACATCACCTTCATGTGCAGGTCTGTCAACGCCTAAATTTGTCCTATCAGCGCCCAAAATATTTCTATCAGCATCCAAATTTTCCTTGTCAACGCCCAAATATCTTCCCTCAGCGCCTTGTGTAACCTCTCTCAACATAGCTGTAAATGATAAATTTAAGTTGGTAGGAGAGACTAAGGACGTATCAAAACCTGTTTGTTTCTTCAAAGTTGTAAGGGCCTCAGCAACATCTAATGATTGACCATCATGGCTGCCCTTATAACTCAGATTTATTGGATCTTCCTCCCCTTTGGAAGATTCCTCCATACCCCTCCTAGGACGATCACTTTCCAAAACAACAATTCTCTCCCTCAATTGCTTGAGTTCAAGGCCTTGTGAGCTGACAATTTGTACTAAGTCTGCATTCTGCTTTTGCAAGCTTATGCAGACTGCCGTCAATTCCATAAGAGTCATTGGTTCTAGGCTGCCCTCTTCTAAAATGGGGATTTGACCTCCCAAGTCAGATTCATTGGGCATGGATGAGGACTTAATGATGGTGGGACTGCCTTGGCCAGCATCTAAGCCAGAACTAATAGTCCCAGCCTCATCCAGGTCACCAGCCACACTTGTGGTGGTGGTTCTCTCTGCTACATGGCTAGGACCACCAGAGGAGAACACTCTAGTAGTCCTTTGGCGTTTCATCAACCTATATTCAGGGGGTGTGGAAGATGGTGTGGAAGAATGGGTGGATGTGGGTTGGTTAAGGGGTGTTTGGGATTGTGAAGGTTGTGTGTCAGCGTTGGAAATAGGCACATCAACGCCAACATCTAATGTATCAGCGTTGAAGAGTCAATTTGCATGTGTTCAGGTGAAGGTAAAGGTTCAGGGATTGGTTCAAGTTGTGGTTGGGGGTCAATTTGTGGTTGGGGGTCTGGTTGGGGTTGTGCTGCTGCAATAACAGCAAGCATAGGTTGGGTAAATGTAGGTCATGATGGGGTGGTGAATTCATCTTCATAAAGATAGCTTTCTTTTGCTCAGGGATCTTATAAAAATCATTGTGATCCCTTGAGAAGTAACCTTGAACATCAAAAACCATTTGTAGAAAACGGGGATAAGCTAAAGTCATTTTTGTCCCCTTGTTTTTACACATCCCCTCAAAAATCATTTTAGAATAGTTAAATTTTTGCCCTGTTGCAATGCACACAATGGCGCTAGCAATGGATCTATTGATCTCATTATGTGCAGTGCATTTGGGACTCAAACATTGAAGGAGAACATGTATGAGGTACTTCCAGGCTGGGTGAAATTCCTGCTTATGATACTTATTTAGAGTACCTTCATCAGGAAAAGGATATCCCAAAGTCCTAAGCCCTTGTTCTATTTCATTTATGGGAAGGGTGGCTATACCATCAGCATCATCAAGATGCAAGGCTTGGCATACCAAAGCCTCAGTAACCACCCAAGATCTCCCATGAACAATAGAAGTCAATGTGGTCACTCCATTAACTGTTGAGGAACTAACAGTGTTCCAAAACTGCTTAATGTGTGTGACTGGAATGAGTGGTGCATGAGAAAGAGCATACCTTAATGGGGATGCATTCAAATACGCCACCATTTGTGTGTATTGAGGAAATAGAGTATCATCAGCTTCAAGATATGCAAGCATGTTGTGTTGAGACCTGAACCCCAATTCCAATTTTTATGGTTTAAACTTTGGTGCCATTGATGAAAGCTGTTAAATTTAAGTGAAGAAGATGAAGTTGATAAGAGAAAATTGCGTTAGACAAGATTTATAGATACCCTGTTTAAAATAGGAGCCAAATTTATAGGAGAAAAAGAATGCTTGTGATTGGCCCAAAAATAGGCAAATATTTTCAAAAATCAATCATGAAAATATTGAAAAAGTTATAAGTTATCTCATGCATTAAATGAAAGTAACAACTCCTAAAATTACGGCTTGAAAATTTGTCAAAAAGTAAAAACTGGGTAGGTCCCATTGAGTGTCAACGGTCAAAAATAACCTATCAACGCCCAACGGCTATAATCTTGTCAACGTTTGCCAATAGCCATGTCAGCGTCCAATTTGGTCACAACAACGCTTGGAAAATTCTTGTCAGCGTCCAAAAATAAAAATGTTTTAAAAAAGAAAAATGACCTAAACAAGTAATTTATCCTAGAGAAGATAACCAAAAGCTGATAATTATTATAGGGCGGCAAGCATTGTCCAGTTATGCACACTTGCTTAAGCAAGATAGACATAACAGTCCTCTAGTGTCCCTTGCTAACCAAAACTCTTAACAACCAAGTTACCTTACAAAATTCCTTGTTACTCCCAGGTAAATCCCATAACAAAATTATTCCCAAGTCTCTCAACAGACCACAACCAATTCTAGGCCAAAAATGTCTTGGCAGCATGCATAGTATATCAACTTTGCATGCTACAGTGCCTCATGATTTAGTAAAAATAACTCATACTCACCTGTGGACACAATCTAGAATTATGATAAGAGTATCATATGGATACCCAAACATCCTAAAGGTTCCTAAAACCTCCCCTTAAACTATGATACAAAAGTTTGCTAAAATCATGCATGAACATAAAAATTTATGTCAAGATAGGAATGAAACATTCCAACCATCATCCATAAATAATAACTTGTCCAAATGCTTCTCCATTGATCCATAAGCAACTCTGTATCTAATGGTATACTGCTAACACCATCTGCACATTTAGATTGAAAACCACAAAACTAACATTATTGCTGACAACGCCCCGATAACACATAACAGCGTTGAGGGAAGCTTTGTCAGCGTTAGACAATTATATTGCTAACAACGTTGCAAAAACACTTATCAGCGTTCAAGCAACCTTTGTCAGTGTTAGAAAAATATAGTGGAAAATCTAAATCATCAATAAGACTAATAACAATGCATCATCCTGTACATACTTTTACAAAAAGACTCCAAAACACATATTATGTGAGATTGACCATTCTAATACTTGTTACCAAGTATTGAAATCTCCCAGCATCAAAACGTTTAGTTAATAAATCTGACACATTTTCCTCAGTGTCAACCCTATCTGGCTGTATTAAACCTTTTTCAAAGCAATCTCTTATAAAATGGTGTCTAATTTCTATGTGTTTAGTTTTAGAATGATGTACAGGATTCTTAATGATGCATAAAGTGCTGTTATTGTCCACAAATATTTTTGTATGCATAAAATTATACCCATAATCCAACAGCTGGTTCTGAATCCACAAAACTTGGCCACAACAAGCAGCTGCAGCCACATATTCAGCTTCAGTTGTAGAATTAGCCACCACTGTTTGTTTCTTGCATTTCCAAGAGATCAACCTGCTCCCAAGAAACTGACATCCACCAGTTGTGGATTTCCTATCAAATTTATCACCTCCATAATCACTATCTGAATATGTAATCAGCTCCAATGGTGAATCCTTTGGGTACCACAAACCAAGACCAAGATAGCATCTTAGGTACCTAAAGATCCTCTTCACAACATAAAGGTGACATTCTTTGGGAGTCACTTGATGGCGTGCACAAGCACACACAACAAACATGATGTCAGGTCTTGAGGCAGTAAGATACATCAAGGATCCAATCATGGATCTATAATGCCTGACATCAACATCTTTCCCATCTCCAATCTTTCCCCAAGGGTGTTCTCTATCCATAGGAGTAGTAGCCCTCTTTTCATGTGGAGAAAAGCCAAACTTCTTCAAGATCTCAGCAACATATTTATCCTGGGAGATGAAGATACCATCTTCTTTCTGCTGAACTTGTAAACCAAGAAAGAAGTTCATCTCCCCCATAGCACTCATCTTGAATTTGTCTGTCATAAGCTTGGAGAAATCCTCACTCATCTTTGGATCAGTAGACCCAAAAATGATGTCATCAACATAGACCTGCACAAGCAACACATCCTTGCCTTTCTTCTTTGTAAACAGTGTCTGATCTATGGTGCCCCTCTTGAATCCATTGTCCACCAAATAGGTAGACAAAGTACCATACCATGCTCTTGGGGCTTGATGAAGGCCATACATAGCCTTCTTGACTTTATACACTTTATCTGGATGCTCTGGATCCTCAAAACCAGGAGGCTGCATTACATATACTTCCTCAACAATGGTGCCATAGAGAAAGGCACTCTTGACATCCATTTGATAGACAGTGAAGCCCATGCAGGATGCATAGGCTAGAAAAATCCTAATAGCTTCAATCCTTGAAACTGGTGCAAAGACTTCCTCATAGTCTATCCCCTCCTCTTGTGTATAACCTTGAGCCACTAACCTTGCCTTGTTTCTGACCACAATGCCTCTTTCATCTCTTTTGTTCTTGAGAACCCATCTTTTCCCTATAGGTCTGACATATCTAGGACTCAACCAGCTCCCAAACATCCTGAATTGCAAATTGGTGAAGCTCATCCTGCATTGCTTCCACCCAACTTGGTTCTTTGAGAGCATCAAATATTTTCTTGGGTTCCTCTTGTGACAGAAAACAGGCAAACAAACATGCTTGCACAAGAGGGGTATCAACCTTCTTGTGTATATTAGCAATAAACCCACCAAGACCTTGATGAGATCTTCTAGTCTGAACTGGAGTCATAACATCACCAATGATCTGAGAAGGGGGGTGATTCTTCATTGTGGAAGTGAGAACTCCTCCTTCAAAAAGTCTGGTGTCCTCAACCTCATTCTCCATATTGCTAATATCCTCTTCATCAGACTCTCTTATGTCAACATAAGGATGACCTTCTTCATAAGAATTGGAAGGTTCACCTTGTTCAAAAGTGGAAGAGAAAAGATGTGCAAAGGTGTTGTCAACGTCTGAACCTTGTTTGTCAGCGCTTGGGCTAACAACGCTTGAACTGTTGTTGTCAACGTCTGAGCCATCAACGTCTGAATTGGTCTTGTCAGCGCTATATTTGCCTTTGTCAGCGCCTGAAGTACCATGCATGTTTGTATTTGGTGATACTTGAAAACCACCATTATCTTGTCCAGCAGCAGCAGTAGCAAAAGCATCTGTCCAAATGGGAATTGTGACATATTCTAATATAGGATATGCCTTTTCTGCTTGTGATCCAACCTTTTCATGAACCTGAGTACCTGAAACATCAACAACTTGTTCCTCCATAACATTTGAAGTTACCTTCACAATGTCTGGATTAGTGACAGGCATATAATTTAAAGTTCTAGATAAAGGTTCCAAGTCAAACAACCAATTAGGACCACTTTCAGGATCACTAGGTTTATTCTCTAAAAACCTAACATGTACTCTTTCAACTATACGTTTGTCCTCTTTAAGATAAACCCTATAACCCTTGCTCTGGACTGAATACCCCATGAAGTAACCCTCATCACCTTTTGCACTAAATTTCCCTAAGGCATCACTAGTATCCAAGACTACTACATGACAACCAAAAAGTCTGAGAAAACCAATATTAGGTTTTCTACCCCAAAGTAACTCATAAGGTGTTTTGTTCTGAATTTTGTTAACCAATGCTCTATTTTGCACATAGCAAGTTGTATTAACAGCCTCAGCCCAAAAGGCTATAGGAAAGTGAGCATCAGCCAACATTGTTCTGGCTGCTTCAATTAGGATTCTATTTTTCCTCTCAGCAACCCCATTTTGTTGTGGGGTTCTAGCAATACTAAATTGCCTTGTAATTCCTTTCCTGGCACAGAAATCATCTAGCTTCTTATTCCTAAATTCTCCACCATTATCACTCCTAAGCATCTTAACCTCATTGCCAGACCTCTTCTCAATCTGAGTGATAAAATCAATAAGAACATCAGCTGTGTCACTCTTCATAGCTAGAAAGAATGTCCAAGTAAACCTAGAAAAGTCATATGTGATAACAAAGCAATATGACTTACCATTCAGACTTTCTATATTGGTTGGACCAAAGAGGTCCATTTGAAGCATATGAAGAGGTCTAGAACTAGTATGCACCTGTTTGGACTTAAATGAGACCTTGTGCTGCTTGCCTTTAAGACATGCAACACAAGAGTGGTCATTGTGGAAGGCTTTCTCAGGCAAACCATCAACTAAACCAAGCCTCACAAGTCTATTTATATTTTTGAAATTTATGTGCCCTAGTCTTCTGTGCCACAAATTACTCTCATCTACTGAGGCCGTAGCATAAAAACAAGACATATTATTATTCATTTTAATCCCATTTAAATTCACATTATATATGTCCTTATGCCTAGGTGTTATATACTCAATATATTTCTCATCAGGGATTTTAAAATCCTTGCTTAACACCAAACACTCAGTATCAGTAAACAGAACTTTATTTTTGTTATCACAAACTTGTGATACACTAAACAGGTTGTAATCAAGTTCTTTTACCAGGAAGACGTTCTCAAAACGCAGATTCTTGGTGAGAAGGGTTCCTTTGCCTGTGATAGTTCCATATCCGCCTCCAAAGTATACCTTATCACCATCTTTAATAGGAGAGAAGTTCGTCAGATAGTCTTCCTTTCCTGTCATGTGCCTTGAGTATCCACTATCCCAATATCCATAATCATTGACCTGTCTTTGAATGCCCTGCACATAAAGAAAACAAATTAGTTTTCTTTGGGAACCCAAGTCTTAAAAGACTTGGATTCATCTGGTTGTTCAATAAGAACATACTTAGTTCTCACAACAACCCCATTCTCATCCTTCTTAGGATGAAATACCCAGTTAACCCCAATAGGTTTTGTAATGACTTTTGAAATGTAATTAAATCTATTGCAAGTCATTGAAATCCCATTATCATTAGGGTTTTGATCTTTCTTGGGTCTCCATGTTAAGCTTGAAGAAGCTTTAGACCCCTTACCTTGTGGTTGCAAATATTTAGGTCTGGTCACGTTTCTGTCAGCGTTAGAATTTGTCCTGTCAACGCTGAAATTACCCTTGTCAGCGTTGAACCTAGGGTTTGCTACAGAAACCCATTGCCTATTTGACCAGGTGTTTGTCTTTTGAAATGGTCTTTGTCCATGAGTGTTAGACCCTCTAGTAAAGAATGGGGCAGGTCTAATCACTTGTGGACTTTGCTGCACACAAGGTTTGGGTCTGACAACGTTTGACTTCCTAACAACGTTGACTTTGTTCCTGTCAGCGCTGAAATTGTTCCTGTCAGCGCTGGCTTTGGGAGCGTTGACACACTTGTATGCCAAGTGTGAAAAGCTACCACAAGTGTAACAAGCTTTTCTAGACACAACCTTAGGTCTAGAAGAGAAAAAGCCTGTTCCATGATTGCTAACTTGGCTCTTGGGAGACCTAGTATTCCTATACATCTCTTCATATTTAATGGTAGGTCTTCTAACAGTGTTTGAGCCTAGGTCAACAGCTTTACCAGTGATTGGGTTAGTAACCTTAATGTGTGTTGACTCATTAGGACTTTCACATAGCAAGCCACCCTTGACAAATAAAGTAGGGTTAGCCTTTTTCCACTCATTCAGGTCAGTTAGTTTTTGTTGATACTCTTCAACTGGAGTGACAACTCTTGGTGGAGGAATGAATTCCTCCTCTTGGAGCTCTGGCAAACCAGTCCAAGATAAGTCCCTTTGTTGGACACCATAAAAGTCACCAGCTGGTGGTGGAACCAAAGAGTAATCATTCATCCCAATCCCAGTCATGTCCTTAGAATCCCTTTGTTTAGCCACACAGTCTCCTAGGGTTTGGGTGGCTCTATCAAATCTTTGAATTTTGAGGCCAACATTATCTTTATTCTTAATAGCCTCATCTAACTTAGCCTGTAATTCACCATTAACCCTTTCCATGATGTTTCTAATGTCCATACTACCCTCTAACTCATGTTTTAAGATACTGATTTTATCTTTTAAGTCAAATTCCATTTTCTTGTATTCAGAAACGGTTTTCTCAGTTTCAGTAAGAGCTAGTTGGTAATTAGACAATTTACATCTTTCAGTACTCATATCATCTTTTAACTTTAACACCTCTTTGTTAAGTCTTTCAGTATTTAACCTACAACCTTTGCTACAAAAAGCGTCATCATATACCTCATTATCAGATGAAGAGGAGGAGTGTGCCATGAGAGCATATTCAACATGCTCTTCTTCTTCAATATCAGCAACCAAAGCTTTGTCCTCTTCAACATTCTTAGCCAGATAGCTCCAATCCCATCCCATACCATCAATTCCTTGAACTGCAACCATGGCTTTGGAATCCTGAGCTTTAACAACCTGACTTGAGGGTTTACCAGCATCAGATCTTCTAGGAGATCTGCATTCCCTCATGAAGTGCCCCATACGATGGCAGTTGTAGCATTCAACTTTGGATTTGTCAAATCCAGCTGTGTCTTTAGCATTGAAGGTCATTTTCTTCGTAAACCTTCTGTTCCACCTGTTTGCCCTTATACTAGCAAGAGCCATATTCCACTTGATGTCCATCTCTTCCAAATGCTCATCACTTATCTACTCAAGGTCCTCATATGTAATCACTGAACCATTGGGCAAAGAAGCAATGTAAGCACAAACAGTATCCAAATCCAAACAAGCAGGTTTAACTCTTGGGGAGTCATTCTTGTATGTGTCAGCGTCTGAAAAGGAGACGTTGACAGGACTTGTTCCAGCGCTGACATATGATGATCCAGTAACTGGATGCATGTAAGAGTCCTTCTGATTGAATTGACCTTCACTATGAGAGAAGAAGGCCATGTTGTTGTTGGTAGATTTGCTTCCATGTTCTAAAAGAGTTTCATCTTCCAACAGCCTTAGTTTGTTGTAGATGTCATCAAACGAGGAGCTCTTGTAAGTATTGTTGGCAAGAATAGATCTTGCCTCAATCTTCCATGCCTCACCAAGACTTTTAAGAAAGGTAGCATTGATGTCATCATCACCAACTTGTGTACCCATGAAGGACAACTTGCTTGTAATGTCAAGCAATCTGCTTCTCACACTACTCAGTTTCTCATTGGGTTGAGATTTGAAAACAGCATAATCATGCAGAAGTTGCTTTTTCTTTTCCTCCTTAGTGTCTGCATTGCCACCATATGCAACTTCAAGAGCTTCCCAAAGATCCTTAGCAGATTCATAGCCTCTATATTTATGTTGGTTTTCTTGTCCCAAAGAGACTTTCAGAATATTTAGGGCTTTCATGTCAACCCTTTTCTTTGCAATGTCATCAGCAGCCACAGCTCTACCATCTCCAGGTTTTTCTCTCTTATCCTCATCAGGACATCCAGCAACAGCTGTTCTTTGAGCAATGGCATTAAGAATCTTTTGAGCCTTATTGAATGTGTTTCCATATTCAATAATCTCCTAGAGTGTGTAGTCATAGATCCCCAGATATTGTTCAAAGTTGAACTTCCATAAGTCAAAGTTGGTTGCATCAAGCATGGGAATCTTGATGTTTGGTAAGGCTGAGGAGGAGGAGGTTATTGCTTCAGACATGATGTTGTTAGGGTTTCTGAGAAAATTAGGGTTTTGGTGATTTTAGGGTTCTGGTGTTCTTTAAGATCAAAAGTGCCTCAACAAGCTCTGATACCACTTGTTGATCCCAAACTTAGATCGATTAGCTTTGTGTATACGAGATTAGATCAAGTAATACACGTAGAGAAACCTTTGTATATGTTTATGAATCTAAGTGTTATGCGGAATTTAACACTTAAACAAGAACACACAATGATATAAACAAACTTTCACTTTGATTATCAATATCAAACTTGCTTACAATGAAAGTAGTTTACGAATGAAAACTTATATAAAACTTATATTAAACATTAACCTAAAGGTCTTCTTTTATAGACATAAGAAGCCTTGTACAATAATCTACGTATCAGCTATTCTAGGTAAAGATAAATATAGAAAATACATTGTTGTTCCTATCTTTACTAGAAGTATTCTAGAATATAATACACGCGTAGAATATATCTTCCATCAGTGCTTGTCTTCAATGTGTCAACGCTTGACTTTATCTTGTCGACGCTTGAGCTGTCAGCGCTTGTTTTGTTCTTGTCAACGCTTGTTTTGTTCTTGTCAGCGCTCAAGTGATCTGGCCTTAATTTATTCCCAACATAATGATGCTCGTGTGGTAGTCAAGTTTTTGAAAAGATTGTTTTCTCGGTTTGGAACCCCTCGTGCGATCATAAGCGATCGTGGAACCCATTTTTGTAACGACCAATTCGAAAGGGTCCTAACGAAATATGGGGTTACACATCGGCTTTCTACGGCTTATCACCCACAAACGAGTGGGCAAGTCGAGGTTTCAAACCGAGCGTTGAAGAGGATCTTGGAGAGATCCGTTGGGGAAAACCGACAATCTTGGTCGGATAAGTTGGACGATGCTTTATGGGCCTTTAGGACCGCTCATAAGACGCCCATTGGGTGCACTCCCTATAAGCTTGTGTATGGGAAAAATTGTCATTTTCCAATTGAATTGGAACACAAGGCTTATTGGGCCCTAAAGCATTGTAATGATGATATGGAGACCGTGGGAAAACATCGGAAAATGCAATTAAATGAATTGGATGAATTGAGGGACATTGCTTATGAAAATTCATTGATTTATAAAGAAAAAACTAAAAAGTTGCATGATTCTAAAATTAAAAACCGGGTTTTTAACATTGGGGATCAAGTTTTGCTTTTTAATTCTCGCTTGAAAATCTTTTCCTGTAAAATGAAATCCCGTTGGTCTGGTCCATTCACCGTGACTCAAGTTTTTCCATATGGGACCATCGAGCTAGCTCAAAATGATGGCCCCAATTTCAAAGTGAATGGACATAGGTTGAAGCACTACTTTGGCGTGGAAGTTCCATCCTTGAACTACCTCGACCTAGTCACCTTCCCCAATGATAATTAGTATTGAGGGGATCGAGTCGAGCTGATGACTCGGTAATAAAAAACGAGGTGCCTCGTGGGGGAGTCTCATGCTTATCCTATGTACATATTATCGCTTTCTAATGTAGTAACGTGTGGGGATTTATGCCCTTCCAACCTTTGTTCCGTGGTTGTTTGTGAATTGTGGACTTTAGATGATCATGATCTTCACGATTGGAGCCTCTCGTGTTCGTTCTATGGGAGCACTCGATCGTTTGCTTTGAAGACTTTCTCAATATCCATGATATATCCTTTGATGTTCTAACCTTAGGTTTTTAGCACACTTCATAAACGGCTATTAATTTATTGGTTACACCCTTTCCATGCTAGATTAGGCGTTCGACTACGTCTCTAGTATGGGGGTGTTTGCACCCCTAGACTCTAAACATTGAGGACAATATTTAACTTTAGTATGGGGGGTGAATAGATACTTGCCTTGCCAAACCTTCAGGTTTTCCAAAGTTTATCTTTTTGTTATCATTTTGTTGCAAATAAGGCTAAAAATGGCCAAATTTTAAAAAATTTCTCATGTTTTATAAGTGTTTGAAGACACGAATGTAGGTTTTCCGATGGCGAGAATAAGAGTAATTTTTGACTCGAACGTGCGTGTTGAGCACTTAGCTTTGATTCCTTAACTTCACATTAGGCTAGGTCTCTTAAATGAGGACGAGAAATGATAGGATTAATTATAAGTTACTATGCTAAACATAGAGTACTCGTATTCTTTCAAAAACTCATGTGTTCTCGTTGTTTGCTTATTCTCCCTTCGCATGTGAATATTTTTTGCTTAATAAATATTGACTTAGCGGTTTAGTTGGGATTGTTGGGTTTCTAGTCTTTTCTAGTAGCTTCCGTGTAATTAAATTAGGAAGACATTAAGGTATCACCAGCGTCACGGTTTTGAAGTATTGGCACCCGAATAATCAAAAGCTTCACCCAATAATAAGATTTCAAGTGCTCACCTAAATCAAGCAAACAATTTGAAGCCTCACAAGGCCGAAAAATCTATGCAAAATTTAAAGTGAATCAAGCCTTAATCTTCGAAGCTTTAAAGATCCAAAATTCGCCTTAGCATGAGGATATACGTCTTTGGCTAATAAAACTACCGATGAGGTGGATAATAAAAGGCAAGGCAAGACCAAAGTCATAATAAAAGCTTCATGGAGAAGTTGAATAAAAGATGGAGGTAAACCAAATATAATAAGGCCCTTCCGTTACAGGGCGTATAAAATTCTTGGTAATAAGTCTCATGTTCAAAACCGTTATAAAACCGTGTTTATCGATTCTTCTTGTTGACTTAATTTTTTGACATCGTTGTCTATTAGGAGGGGTTATTGATTTGATGGTCTTGGTTACACCGTTAGGACTCTATTTTTAGACCTAAATCTCTATTATCGCATAAGTCAAACAATGTATCCTCGTGAAACATTCAAGACAATATAAAATATAAGAGATACAACTTAGGAATAATGGGAGGATAAGTACGTGATTAGGGCATATGAGTAGTGTTAGCATTACTAACTTATAATGACAATGATCTTGTTGCACGCTTGGCATGGAATTGGGGTGATAATCGAGGACGACGAAATTATTTCTAACGAAGCATTCACGTGTTCTTATTCTATGAACCTAAACGTCCCATTTTGCGATGAAAATCATACATTATGTCTAAAACGCAAGTAGTAGTAGCAATAGTAGTAGTATAGCTAGTTTATCATTCAATAAAGTGAATACAAATGAATTTTGGAAGTGCTACGATACTTTATTCTAGCATTGTGTGAGGGCACGACAATGGTTTAGTATGGGGGAGTGATGAGACTGCTTTTATACATAGTCTCATCGCCCAAATAGGGCTTAATATGCATTAAATATCATCAAAATACCCATATATATATATGCTTGTGTTTGTTGCTTGTGTATTTTAGGTACGGATATTAAGAAAATGACAAAAGATCACAAGAATCATGCAAAAACGAACACGGGAAACGAAGCCGCACAATGAACCAAGCCCTAATGAAGACTTTCCCAAGAAAAACCCTTGAAGACTTGAAGAATTATGAAGAAGGGTCCTCCAACATGGAATAATTGACACTTTACACCCTTGTATCTTCATAATTACAAGATTGGTCCCTAAAGTTTGTCAAAATTACAAAGGGCCCTCCACTTTGAAGAATTGACAAGTTTAGCCCCTCAACAAAGCTAAATTGTCAACCATTATCCTCCACAAAGTCAAATATATCATGAAGTCCTTCAAAGTACAAGAAATTACAAGTTTGGTCCTTTGAAAATCCCAAAATTACAAAAAGGACCCTTAACTTTGAAGATTTGGCAAAAATGGTCCCTCAATCATTATGACTTAGCAATTTAAGCCCTCCAAATACCAAATATGCAAGTCAAGACCATTACCATTGAAGAAAATGCCAAATCAGTCCCTTAAGAATCACAAAATGGCAAGAATTACCCCTGAATTCACTTTGCAAAATGTTTTGGGGCAAAAGTGTAAAGATACAAAAGTTGTTGTGAAGAAAATAGGCGTTGACAAGGTTTTTGAAGTGAAAAGACAAGTTCATTAAAGATGGGGGTTTGTTTCTGGCCGACACAATTCTTACCTAGACCAACCAAATGGTGACATGTGTCCCACTACCACTCCACAACCAATCACAATCCACCAATCCTCCACCTCATCTATCCACCCACTTATATTAAATAACTAATCTTAACAGATTAGTTATAACTTGGCGCTAAACACACTTTTAAACATAAATCTGGATCAAACGTCACACTATTCACTCAAGAACAAGGATTAGGGCTTTTTGATTAAGCAAAAATTAAGCCCTAATATTATCCAGATTCATGATTAAGGATATTATAATCACATCCCAAACCTTAAACATGACACCCCACCAACCCACATGATGCATGGGACCTCCCCTGCTACGTCAAAAGGGAAGAAGACGAAGAAAGCCAGCAATCCAACGTCCCACAATTGTGCTTACATCCTAAGCTTCATACAAGCCTTTAGATCACCTTTTTACTTGCCAGCTATCACAACACAACAAAACTCGTCACATGATTCTTCAAGAAATTCAAACATGACAAGGGAAATATTGGAAGTTCAAGGCTAGGGTTTCTGATAGGTGTGAAAACACCCATCCTTTTACCACTTAATTATGGCTAAAACGAGACCAAAACGCGTATTTAATATCATTTGTTTGGAATTATGCGTGGTTTTTGTGTTTATTGTGTTTTCAGAGCCAACCAGATGGATAATGGAGAAAACATGGGATTGCACGGGTTTTATCGAAGAAAAATACTCAAGACGAAGTCTATTGTCCAAGAGATGCAAAAGATTTGAAGTCAATGGGCCTATTTGAAGATTTATCGAAGAAAAGGACCAAAGATGGAAGATTTGCATATGTCGAAGAAACTCAAGTCTATTAAACGAAGAAATTAAAAGACGAGTTGAATTTAATCGACAACGAATCCCGAATCAGAATCGAAAACGTCAACTTTTCTGAAAAGACGAGAAGACAAGAAGAAAGAGAGAAAGCCCAGTCACCAACCAACCACTCAGCCTATATAAAGGGATCACCCTCACAAAATTTGGCATCTAGTCTTAGTTTCAGTTTCAGTTTTCTCCTAGTTTGTAGGAAACCATCTCCCTTAAGGAGTGGTTTTCATCTCTTTGATTTCTTTCTTTAATCTTGTAAGTTTGATCCTTTCCTTTTGTTTACTGAATCTTAATCATCAATACAAGTTTCCTTTAATCTTTTCATTCATCTTGTTCTTCATCATCTTTTGATTTAAAGTTCTTAAGTGTTTATTTAGTTGAGTTTTGATTTTAAGAAGTTGTCGAATTTGTGTTTTTATGATTGGTATTTGATCCTTGTAGTTGGTAGATGATTTGTGGTTAATTTGGTAAAACCTTTTTGCTTATTTAGCTTGATTTTGGATTAATTCGTTTCCCCTGTTTTCTAGTGTTTCTGCTACTGTTCTTTAATCCCAGCATCATTTCGTATAGTCGCTTTTCCTTTTCCACTATTTGGAATATTAAAGATATTCCGAATAGCCTATTACTTTTTTACACTATTCGGAATTTTTCAGATATTCCGCATAGTGTCCTTATTCCGAATGGTCTAATTATTCCGCATAGATGGTTTATTCCGAATTGAACTTATATTCCGCATGGTTAACACATTCCGCATAGAGCAGTTATTCCGAGTAGAAGGTTTTATTCCGAATAGCCTTGTTTTTCCGAATAGCCCCAGTTATTTCGTGTAAAAATTATTCCGCATGGTAGAATATTCCGAATAGAGCATATTTTCAGTAAGTTTGTTTCACTGTTTATTTCATCTTAAAGTTTTATTCAAGTAATTGTTTTTGTTTAAATCTTTGTTTACTTCATGCATTTATCCTTTTAATAGAATAGAAAACCAAACCCATTTTTTTGTCACCAAGAACAAATCATTCCACTTACAGCTGTGATCAATTCGAGGAGATACCGAGAACTTATTCCGAACCATAGTAAAAACCTTGTATCAAATGGCGCCGCTGCCGGCTCTTCTCGTTAAGATCAACAGTTTTTGTGAGAACTTGGATTTTGGGATCCGTTCACCGTGAACGTTACTTTTTCATAAAAAATTTCAAAAAACCCTAAAAATATAAAATTTTCAAACACCCTAAAAATTAAAAAACATAAATACCAAAAATATTTTTGCTTTGTTTTTGCCTTGTTAGTTCTTTTGCAGGTGCATGCGTACACGATCAACGTCTTATCAAGAGCCCGAGCCTCTCGAAGACTTAAACATGGCCGGTGTACAAAACAACAACATACCACCTCAAAATAACAATAATAACAACAACAACCCACCTTTCAACAACAATAATAACAACAACAATGAGCCTCTTCCGGATAATCGCCCGATGATTGAACTTCTGCAAGCACATGTAGATGGTAACAATGATCCAATTGTCATACCCGCGATTGCAGCCAACAATTTTGAGCTCAAATCCGGCTTTATCCAGATGGTCTCTGCTCAACCATTCTTGGGGCATACCATTGATGATCCACATGACCACATCAAGAGATTCTTGCAACTCACCAATATGGTCAAATTCAATGGTGTTCCACAAGAGGTAATCCGTCTACAACTTTTTCCCTTTTCTTTAGAGGGACAAGCCCGGCATTGGCTTGCTAAGGAACCGCCACAGAGTATTCTTTCGTGGACAGATTTGGAGACCAAGTTTATCAATTACTTTTTCCCACCCTCTCGTACTACCGCTTTGCGGAATGAAATTATAAATTTTGAACAAAAGTACGATGAGTCGTTTAGTGAATCTTGGGACCGTTTCAAAGACCTTTTGAGAAAATGCCCACAACATGGTTTTACCAAAGTGCATCAAATTAACACTTTTTATAATGGTTTAAGCATGAATGACCAAGATTCACTAAACAGTGCCTCGGGGGGTAATCTTTTGGCTAAGACTTCCTATGCTGCTTGGGATATCATTGAGAATAAATCTTGTGTGCAAACCAAGAGTGTTCGGACCAATGTCGCTAGTGCTAGTACTAGTGACAGCGACAAGCGACTTGACAAAATCACTATGCTTCTTGAATCGCTTGCTACCCAAACCGCCAGCAACACCAACAGCATCAACGCTAGAAACGCTAAAGACGCTCAAGTCAATGCTGTTAGCCAACCATGCGAGATATGCGGGGGTCCTCACTCTTACACCACTTGTACTGCCACCCAAGACTACCCTTCTGAAAATGTGAATGCAGCTTATGGCACCTATCCTCAAACCGCTTATCAAGCTCGACCTCAAGGTGACCGTAACTTGCTTAGCTACCGTTCGAACAACTATCTTTCCCCACCCGGTTTTCCTCCTAGCAACCTGAACCAACAACAAAACCTCAACCGTCCTACTTAACCACCACAACAACCTCGTACACCATACATACCACCTCACAAACAGCAACAACCACCTCAACGAAACAACCAAGTATACCAGCAACCTATTTATCAATCACCCGCATACAATGCTCCTCCCAACCAACACACCGCTTTACACCAAGAAGTGGAAACCTATATGAGGACTAACGATGTGATCGTAGGAAATCTTCAGCGGGAAGTGCTCAACCTGAAAGCAGACATGGTGAAACAAGGGAACGATCTGAGAGCCGATATGAGAAACACGTTGGATAGTCAAACGAATGACTTAAAGAACATGATGGCCAGTTTCTTCCAAGGTAATCAACCCTCTTCTTTGGGTACTCTTCCGAGTAACACCGTTGCGAATCCAAGAGGGGAGATGAAAGCAATCACCACTCGCAGTGGCAAAGGTACCAAGGAACCCGAGCTTCCTATACCTCCACCGGTGATTGTGACTAAGGAGAACAAGTTACCTGCCCCTATTCCTCATCCTTCTCCTTCCCCAATTTCTCCACCTCTTAATTCTACCCCTCCTCCACCCAAGGATGTGAGTGATCCTATTCTCCCAAAGCCTTCCTCTTCTTCCAATATACCTTATCCATCTAAGTTGAGGAAAGAGAATCTCAAAAGCAAGGACGATATTCAGGTTTCGAACTTTCTTAAAATGTTTAAACAACTGAATTCCAATATCTCCTTCGCTAAGGCTCTCGCTCACATGCCTAAGTACGCAAAAATGTTTAAATATCTTCTAAGTGACAAGGAAAAGCTTCTTGATATTGCCAATACCCAACTTAATGAGAATTGCTCTGCAGTGCTCTTAAGGAAATTGCCAACCAAGCTTGGTGATCCGGGTCGTTTCCTAATCCCTTGCAATTTCCCGGGAATAGAGAATTGCATGGCCCTAGCCGATCTAGGTGCCAGTATCAACTTAATGCCTTTAAGTGTGTGGAAGCAATTATCTCTCCCTGAGCTAGTCCCCACAAAAATGACTTTGTAATTAGCTAACCGTACGGTTGCTTATCCAGTGGGGATAGCCGAAGACGTCTTTGTAGGAGTCGACAAATTCACTTTTCCTGCTGATTTCGTCGTCGTCGACTACGAGATGGACCCTCGTGTTCCCTTGATCGTGGGTCGTCCATTCCTGAGGACCGGTCGCACTCTCATCGATGTTGAAGCCGGTGAGCATATCATGAGAGTGGGTGACGATAAAATCGTCTTCAACATGGGAAAGTTGTCTAAACAACCTTATTCATACGAGAGTGTTAATTGTATTGACGTTCTGGATGAGGCTTGTGAAGAACACTTTAATGATTCTTGTAAAAATATTCCTACCTCTCTTCCCAATGTTGAAACCGTTTCCTCTATTGATTAATCACTGTCTCTATTTGGAGAAAGTGATTTGTTTTGGAACGATCTTGAAGCCACCATGGGAGATGTGAACTTAGCTAATGATAATTCTCCCACTGATGGGGATGAAGACATGCATTTCTTTGAAAACCTTCTCAACAAAGACAATCTTTCTCCACCATCTCCCACGGTTATTACTATCGATGCTCCGACTCTGAAAACGCCTCCCATCGAAAATCCTTCGGATTTAGAACTGAAGGAGTGGCCGCCCCATCTCGAGTACGTGTTCCTTGAAGATAAGAAGATGTCGCCCGTCATCATCGCAACGTACCTAAAGGAAGAAGAAAAAGCCCAACTTATCGCCGTGTTGAAGAAGCATAAAAGAGCTATCGCTTGGAAAATCTCCGACATTCGTGGAATTGATCCTCATTTCTGCACACACAAAATTCTCATGGAGGACGACTTTAAGCCCAAAATTCAAAGCCAACGATGAAGTCATCAAAACAGAGGTTATCAAACTTCTTGATGCGGGTATGATTTACCCTATTTCGGATTCACCATGGGTTAGTCCAGTCCATTGTGTGCCTAAGAAAGGCGGCATCACCGTTGTGCCCAATGCAAACAACGAGTTGATTCCTACACGTCTCGTTACTGGGTGGAGAGTTTGTATAGACTACCGCAAACTCAATGATGCCACGAGAAAGGATCATTTCCCCCTACCTTTTATGGACCAAATGCTTGAACGTTTAGCGGGTAATGAATATTACTGCTTTCTTGATGGTTTCTCGGGTTATTTCCAAATACCCATCGATCCCCAAGATCAAGAGAAGACAACATTCACTTGTCCCTATGACACATTTGCTTACAAAAGAATGCCTTTTGGCTTATGCAATGCCCCCGGGACTTTCCAAAGGTGCATGTTAGCTATCTTCCATGACATGGTTGAACAAACCATCGAAGTCTTCATGGATGATTTCTCGGTCTTCGGGGATTCCTTCTCTTCTTGCCTTGCCAATTTGGAACGTATGCTTAAGCGGTGCGAAGACACTCGCCTTGTTCTGAATTGGGAAAAATGCCATTTTATGGTAAAAGAAGGCATTGTGCTAGGACACAAAATCTCTAACGCCGGTCTTGAAGTCGACCGTGCTAAAGTATATGTCATAGCCAAATTACCTCCACCTTCAACCGTGAAGGGTGTGAGAAACTTTATGGGTCATGCGGGCTTCTATCGTCGATTCATTCAGGATTTCTCTCAAATCGCTCGCCCGATGACCCACCTCTTGGAAAAAGATACTCCTTTTATCTTTTCCAAAGAGTGTCTTGAAGCCTTCAACTCGCTTAAGGATAAGCTAACTAAGGCACCCGTCTTGGTTACCCCTAATTGGGAGCTTCCCTTTGAGTTGATGTGCGATGCTAGTGACTTTGCTATTGGTGCGGTTCTGGGCCAAAGAGTGAACAAACACTTCCAACCAATCCTATACGCTAGCAAGACAATGACGGGGGCTCAATTGCATTACACGACAACCGAAAAAGAGCTTTTAGCTGTTGTCTATGCCTTTGAAAAATTTCGCCCCTATCTTGTCCTTTCCACCACAATCGTTTACACCGATCATTCCGCGTTGAAGTACTTGTTGACAAAGCAAGATTCCAAACCAAGACTTCTTCGTTGGGTTTTACTACTCCAAGAATTTAAAATCGAAATTCGCGATAAAAAAGGAGCTGAAAACCTAGCCGCGGATCATCTCAGCAGACTTGAGGATCCTTACCAAGGGGATCATCCGAACAAAGAAATCAATGATTCTTTCCCCTTGGAGACCTTGATGTCTATCAATTCGACTTCTGATGAAACCCCGTGGTTTGCGGACATTGCAAACTACTTGGCGGGTGGAATTCTCGTTGACGGGTTAACATCCCAGCAAAAGAAAAAGTTTTTCAAAGACATTAAGACTTACTTTTGGGATGACCCGTATCTATTCAAACAATGTGCTGACTTGATTATTCGCCGATGTGTTGATGGACCAGCAGCTTTGGAAATCCTTGATGCTTGCCACAAAGGACCCACCGGTGGTCACTTTGGTCCCAACTACACCGCCAAAAAAGTGTTTGATTCGGGATTTTATTGGCCCACCATCTATCGTGACGCTCACGATATGGTTAAACGATGTGATGCTTGCCAGAAACAAGGCAAGATCACACATAAAGATGAGATGCCTCAAAATTTCATACAAGAATGTGAAATCTTTGATGTTTGGGGTATCGACTTTATGGGGTCATTCCCTTCCTCTAAGGGAAACAAATACATCCTTGTTGCCGTTGACTACGTTTCAAAGTGGGTTGAAGCCAAAGCTTTGCCTACTAATGACGCAAGGGTGGTTTGTAACTTTTTGAAATCGCTGTTCGCTAGATTCGGTGTGCCTCGTGCCATTATTAGTGATCGCGGGACTCATTTTTGCAATGACCAATTCGCAAGAGTCATGGCTAAGTACGGTGCAAATCATCGTCTTTCCACAGCCTACCACCCACAAACTAATGGCCAGGCTGAAATATCCAATCGAGGACTAAAGCGAATCCTGGAAAGAACCGTGGGAGAGCATCGTGCCTCATGGGCTGATAAACTTGATGATGCTTTGTGGGCTTTTCGTACTGCATACAAGACTCCGATTAGTTGTACACCATATCATCTCGTGTACGGGAAATCATGCCACCTCCCCATTGAGTTAGAGCACAAGGCTTACTGGGCCTTGAAGTGGGCTAATTTTGATATCAACAAAGCCGGTGACCTACGCAAGATCCAACTCAATGAGCTGAATGAACTCCGTAATGAGGCTTATGAAAATTCTTTAATCTATAAGGAGAAGACTAAGCTCATTCACGACTCTAAGATTAAGAACCGAGAGTTCCAAATTGGAGATAAAGTTTTACTCTTTAACTCTCGGTTAAAAATCTTTTCGGGCAAGCTGAAATCTCGTTGGTCCGGCCCATTCACCATTGCCCAAATTTTTCCATATGGTACTCTCGAGCTCGCTCAACCTAATAGACCTAATTTTAAGGTGAATGGCCAACGAGTGAAGTTGTACTTTGGTGAGGACATCTCTCAGGATTTGATTCCATCCCTCACCACGTTCCCCATGAACTAATTTTGGGTCGAGTCAGGCTCGTGACTCGGTTATCAAAAACAAGCGCTCCTCGGGAGGCAGCCCGAGTATCTATCCTTTTACGTTTTAACCTCATAAGTGTAGGGGGGCTATATAGGTTCTTTGTCTTTGTGTGGTGATGTGATTACAGGGATAAATGCACTCTTGGAACTTTTGACGAACCGTGCTCCCGTGTTATCTGAAATCCGGTTCTATCTCTCAACTATCGTGATTCAATTTTCTTCATACTCACATTTGAAATTGATCACTTTAGTCGTCTCTTCCTTAATTTGAGTTAACCAACGTGCACAATGTCATAAGTGTAGGGGAGACTTTTCCCACATGCTTAAACATTGAGGACAATGTTTATCTTAAGTGTAGGGGGACTTCTATCAAAGTTTTAAGTGGACTTTTCCATGAAAATGCCTTCATTTAACCGGAAAATCATCTTTTTCAACATTTTTCAAATTTTTAATTAACTTTGGCCATTTAGTCGTAATTTTTAAATTTTTCTCGTTGCTTTCATATGTATATATCCCGCATTAAAGTCAAAAATATTAATAAAGTTGTGTAGCTAGTTTTGAAATCTTTGACATATTAGGCCCGTTGCGATTAGTTTGACTCAACCCGAATAGACTTATCCAAGTTTATTCTAGCTAGTATCCTTAACCATGTAGACCTTAATTGGTTTATTAGGCTAAGTGTTCACGAGTCTCATTACTTGAGATTTTAAATTGTGGAGAACGAGAAATGATAGAGTCAATTATAAGTCGGTATTCTTGCACAAGCTCACTTGGTGTAATTATTTTCCTATTCTCCCATCGCTTGCTAATAATTTATCTGCAATAAATAAGGTCGTACGATTTGAAAATTTACTTAGCTTCTAGCCCAAGATCGTTTAAAAGTTGCTCGGTAATGATAAGAGTTCATAGCCAAGGCATAACTTATGAAGCGGGGCGCGAAGATTGGCGAGTCCAAAAAGGCCTTAACAAGGCATGAGGATTCAATCTTATTGCTAAAGATCCAAGGTGATGTGAAAAGCATTATTCCCAAAGTCAATATGAAGGATCAAGACTCACGACGAAAAGCAATCAACTCCCATAAAGATCATGGAGAAGTCTATCCGAAAAGACCCTAACAAGGTATGAGGATAAATAGATCCAAGTCCGAAAAGGAGGCGGATCGTTGTATCTCAAAATCCCAATTAGAGATTGAAGAAATAATCATGAAGTCGTGGTCAACAAAGTTGGAGTACCCCTCAAAAGTCTCCAAGTGAAGAAACTCTATTAACGATGAGAAGACCATTATATCAAGCACGTCTCTCGAGATATGAAGTATGAAGTACATGCCAAATATCGGCCCGAAAAAGGTCTCAAATCGTGAACCGAGTTATGCCAAGATATGAACTTTTTGATATCCCGAGAAGCAGTTTTAAGAGATTTTTTCCTTTAGCTAACTATTGATCAAATCGTCCTACTTTGCTTTCAGCCTAAATAAACTATCGAAATAAGTCCAAAAATGCATCTTCATGATCATTCTAAGACAAAAATAAAATATAAGAGATACGCCTAGGAATAAGGGAGTTTAAGCATTTAATTAAGCCATGTGTGTAAGTGTTTGATTTTCTAACTTATAATAACAATGATCTCGTTTTTTAAGCTTAGTTTGGGGAACGTGAAACTTGAGGTTGATAAATCTTCGCAGCACCAAAGCCCTAATGTAAGTCCTTGATCTTTTTGCAAGTTATTTCTATCCTTTTGTTTCCTTTAAAGTTTAATTTCTTTTAGTACTTTAATTTTTGTTCAATAGTATTTTAATAAGGCCAAGGTTGATTGATTATGAGAAAAGTGTAAAATTGCTTTATCACTAAGCATTGCATGAGGGCATGGCAATGGTTAAGTGTAGGGGATTTGATAGGTGTGAAAACACCCATCCTTTTACCACTTAATTCTGGCTAAAACGAGACCAAAACGCGTATTTAATATCATTTGTTTTGAATTATGCGTGGTTTTTGTGTTTATTGTGTTTTCAGAGCCAACCGGATGGATAATGGAGAAAACATGGGATTGCACGGGTTTTATCGGAGAAAAAGACTCAAGACGAAGTCTATTGTCCAAGAGATGCAAAAGATTTAAAGTCAATGGGCCTATTTGATGATTTATCGAAGAAAAGGACCAAAGATGGAAGATTTGCATATGTCGAAGAAACTGAAGTCTATTAAACGAAGAAATTAAAAGACGAGTTGAATTTAATCGACGACGAATCCCGAATCAGAATCGAAAACGTCAACTTTTCTGAAAAGACGAGAAGACAAAAAGAAAGAGAGAAAGCCCACTCACCAACCAACCACTCAGCCTATATAAAGGGATCACCCTCACAAAATTTGGCATCTAGTCTTAGTTTCAGTTTCATTTTTCTCCTAGTTCGTAGGAAACCATCTCCCTTAAGGAGTGGTTTTCATCTCTTTGATTTCTTTCTTTAATCTTGTAAGTTTGATCCTTTCGTTTTGTTTACTGAATCTTAATCATCAATACAAGTTTCCTTTAATCTTTTCATTCATCTTGTTCTTCATCATCTTTTGATTTAAAGTTCTTAAGTGTTTATTTAGCTGAGTTTGGATTTTAAGAAGTTGTCGAATTTGTGTTTTTATGATTGGGATTTGATCCTTGTAGTTGGTAGATGATTTGTGTTTAATTTGGTAAAACCTTTTTGCTTATTTAGCTTGATTTTAGATTAATTCGTTTCCCCTGTTTTCTAGTGTTTCTGCTACTGTTCTTTAATTCCAGCATCATTCTGTATAGTCGCTTTTCCTTTTCCACTATTCGGAATATTAAAGATATTCCGAATATCCTATTACTTTTTTTCACTATTCGGAATTTTTCAGATATTCCGGGTAACCTATTTTCATTTTCCTTCATTCGGAATTTTCCAGTTATTCCGCATAGTGTCCTTATTCCGAATGGTCTAATTATTCCGCATAGATGGTTTATTCTGAATTGAACTTATATTCCGCATGGTTAACACATTCCGCATAGAGCAGTTATTCCTAGTAGAAGGTTTTATTCCGAATAGCCTTGTTTTTCCGAATAGCCCCAGTTATTCCGTGTAAAAATTATTCCGCATGGTAGAATATTCCGAATAGAGCATATTTTCAGTAAGTTTGTTTCACTGTTTATTTCATCTTAAAGTTTTATTCAAGTAATTGTTTTTGTTTAAATCTTTTTTTACTTCATGCATTTATCCTTTTAATAGAATAGAAAACCAAACCCATTTTTTTGTCACCAAGAACAAATCATTCCACTTAGAGCTGTGATCAATTCGAGGAGATACCGAGAACTTATTCCGAACCATAGTAAAAACCTTGTATCAGTTTCACTTCTTTTTAAGCTTTCTAGATACATTGTATGCCTATATAAAGGCCCTAGGACTTTACATTTTAGCTGCTTTTGGTTTTTCCTTGTTCAAGCACTTGTAAATCCTCTTTTCAGTATTAATGAAATTGTGTTAAGTGTGTTGAAGAAAGACCAAGTGCCATCTTATTTTATGCTTGTTTATGTTATTTGTTCACTGAATTTGAATCTCAAAACCTGTTTTTATGGAGAGTGCAAAAGTTTGCATTTTTCCTTTAAGCTTGATATTTTGCTAAGTTCTTGTTTCAACCTTGGAATTCTTGGGTTATAGGGCTGATCATAGCATCCTAATTGTGATATTAAGGTGTGGTGAGGCTTATAACTTGGGGATAATCAAGTGTGGGGTAACAAGGTTGCATTAATCAAGGCTTTTTAAGTTTCTGATTTTGATATTGTGCTACTTACCTTGTTGAATCTTAGCAGGGTTGTTTTTGGAAGCTTGTGCTTGTTCTAGCTAGCACATAAGCTCATAAATTCGTGGGTGTGGATGTACATCCATGAGGTTTGTCTTGAAATCCTTGAAAATCTGATAAATATTGGAATTTTTGTGGATTTGTGCTCTATTAGTGTTCTTGTTGATTTCTTGGCTTGAATCTGCTTAGTTTTGCATGATAATGTTGTTTGTATGCTAGATTAATCATTGGGTTAACTGAATCACACTTTTTCTTGTTTAAATTTTGATTTGAAAAGTTAAAAGGGTGTTTGGGTCTACCTGTTTAAGCTTGAATCTTGATTTATTGTTGTGGAAAGTTTGTATTTGTGTTCTGTATCTGATATATGCCTTGTTGAGAGTGTTTTGCTGCAAGTTTTTGGGTTTGAAACTTCAAATCAAACAGTCTGCTATAACTTGGTGAATTTAACTGTTTTTGACCTAATATTTTGGTGAAATCTAGTATTTGTGCATGCTTAGGGTTGAAAGTTGTTAAAACATCATTATTATAACTTATTTGATAGATCTTGAGTGTTGAATCTGGCTTGTGTGTCAAATACATCAGCAAAGTAAAAAACTGCATGTGTTAGTATTCATCAGTAACATTCATAAGCTTGAATCTTGATTTAGGCTTTAAGCCATTGCATGAAAACTGTTTAGACTTGTTCATTATAGTTTATAATAGCTTGTGTATGCATTTGGTTGAATTTGGTTGGCTGATTATTGCTAAAACTGCTTATAAGTGCTCAACTGCTTATTTGTTCATGTATGTGCTAGATCTGGTACTTTATTGATTAAACTGTATCAATTGGGTGATTGTGTTTGTGATCTTTTTATTGTTATTGACTCCTTTTGATCCAAAGATCATTTGGGTGCCTTTGTGTAATCTGAATCTCAAAAAACTTCACTAAAGACAAAAAGTCAAACAAGTCAAGCAGCGGAAAAAGTTTCCACTGTTCAACACCCAAAACTAGCCCCTGCTAGTGTTAAATTGAACTCAGCTTATCAATAAGCTATTTTAGCTTATCCAGACCTGCAACAACTTATTTTTTGAGATAGATCTTCATTATTTGACCCATTTGATTAGACTGGAGCTTATTGGACTTTGACTTTGACTTTTTACTAGAAAACCAACTTATTTGACTTTTACATAAGTGCTTATTTGCTTTTTCCAGCTTATTGAGTCAGATTATTTGAAAACTCTTTGTTGATTTTGCTTAATTAAGTCATTTAAAAGCTTTAGAAACTTGAATCAGCTTTTGGGGTGGCCTAGAACTCAAAAACGACTATTTTGTCGTGTTCTGTAGATTGCTTATTGCATTTTCAGGCTTATTCCTTGGGCTTATTTCAAATTTCTTTTTACAGAAGTCTTATTTAGGACAAAAGAAGCTTGTGTGTCTAATTTCAGCTTATGGCATTGGCTTATAGCTTAATGGGCCAAAAAGCCCATTAAGAATAAGTTGTTTGGTATAAGCTAGCTTATTTCACACTTTCAGCTTTTGGGCCTTTGAAAAAAGTTGTTTAAAATCAAATTTTGAGTCAAGTAGTGCTTTTTGGGCTTATTTTGGAGACTTTTTTATATTGGGCCCAAATTAGCCCATTTAGTGATCTGTTTTGGGTATAGCCCACTTTCTAGGCCCATTAAGGGTATTTAGGTAATTTCACTTTCATTTCTGTGTTATTTAGGTTAAATTAAGCTAGTTTGCAAGTTTTTAGAATTTTTTATGATTTTTGGCTTTTTAATAATATTTTAATATTATTTTATTGTTAAAAATTAAAAGTATGATTTTCTAAGTTTTTATATTTTTCCTAGATTTTAGACACTTAATTAGGAATTTTGCAACTTTCTAAATATTTTTAGAGTCTTTTAATTATTTTCTAGAATTAATTTTAGTTTTAATTGATTTTAATAGTTTTTAATTGTTTAAAAATAGTTTTTAGTGGTTTTAAAATTTTGAAAAATACTTTTTAGCTTAATTAGGGTATTTTTGAGGTTTACAAACTTTAAGATCTTGTTTTGGACTTTTTAATAGTTAATATTGATTTTTAGGGCTTTAATTAGAATTAAAAAGTCATTATTTAATTAATTAAAAGGTTTTGGCAAGTTTGGATTTTTTTGTAAACTCTTAGAATATTTTTGTGGATTTTTAGTGATTTTTAGGAATTTTTAGGGTAAAACTTTAATTTTAGTGCTTTTTACGGTTTTACGTGTGCACCTTTTTCATCCTAGTTTAATACGACATCATAACCGTCATTCTCTTCTTATCCCATTTCTATTTTTCTTTCTCACAAACCATTAATCATCTCTTTACACAACGCACTTCCCTCCTTGAGAACGATCCCCATTTTGGGTCATTTGTACACGGTTTTCCTAAATCGTCGTACTTAATACTTGCCACGTTTGCTCTCTTTTCCTAAAGAGTAGTAAAACCACTACATCAATTAGCAACAACTTTTAAAAATATTTTGCCTTTTATCATCTATTCTCGTCATAATCACAAAAATTGTGATCTCACTGCGGTTTAAAAATACCACTAAAATAAAAGATATAAAAATTTAACTAATTTTAACTAGTTTTAAGATTTTTTAGTGTGACCTTCGAAAAGTAACCATTTTTGACAATAATATACCATTTTCCTATTTGACCACCCCCTCACACTTAAGTTTAACATTGTCCTCAATGGTAATCAACGAACTTCAAAGTATAATTGAAAAAATAAGGTCAAACGATACTACCGAATTAAAAATATGAACTCCATGTGGTTTTGTTGCATCATGAGTCTACAGAAAACTCCATATTTTTCCACCAATGTTTTTCCAAACGAAACATTTTTTTCCAAACAAAATAACATAAAATAAAATTACCAAACTATCTAAAAATTCCAGTTCAACAAACTACAAACACGAATTCTTGCAAAACAAAATAAAATAAAATAAAATAAAAACTTGAAAATAATATCTTACAAACTTCACATATGGTGTCTTGAATCTTCCATATCTTCATCATCATCATGAGCTCCTCTCGATGATACTCCGGCATCAAAATTTCTTAGAACAAGAGAGCTACTTCCACTATATGCACCTGTACCTAGGTCTAAGTAATCTTCAAGGGACACTCCATCTCCTCCAAAGTTACCTTCGTTCCTATTAGGATAGTGTGTGTGTGTGTGTGGATGGGGGTATGGTACATACGAGTATGGATACGGTGGAACATTTGGTGGCTCATAGGTTGGATAGCTAAAGTGTCCCTCATCCGCCAAATAATGTAGAATTGGCACGGAATGCTCAAGAATGTAATTGTTCCTCATTATCATGGTGTCTCTCCATATCATCATTCTTTTCACCTCACTCAAACTTGCATTCCAATCTCCCCAACAAGAGTTCACCCCACTTGTATCATGCTCCTCGTCTCTTTGTTCTCCAGCTTCTTGTTGTAACGGCTTCGGATATCTTAGACATTTCCTTTTCTTGTCTAGTTCCTTCTCCATAGCTCTTACACCCCATATTTCATTGTCAATTGGCTCCGATAATTTCTTTATCGCGTTACTATATGTGATATTAAGCCTTCTAGCAATCCAAGTCACAGAATGACCTCCACATACTTCACTCGCAGTTTTTAATCCCGGGGCTCTCTTATACAAGTACTCGGTGATTGCCCGTACTATGTTCACTTTCCTTTCCCCACTAGCTACGCTCAACAACCATAGGTCAGTATTTTGGCACCTTTCCCTAGTTCCCGATCGATGCTCAACTAGTCCTACTATGAACCTATGTAATATTCTCAAAAGTGGATCCCTAACCGATCCAAGCTTCTTATTCCCCACAATGTGTTCAGCTATGGCTTCCCAATATTCATTTGCTTTTAAAAACCTCTTGTTAGTTTCCAACTTGGGAAAGTGTAGCTCAAACAAAGGGTTATCCAAATCCTCTTCATCATACAATCCTAACACCTCTCCAAATTGTGCTAGTGTAAAGCAATAATTCGTTCCTAATAATCTAAACCAAATGCAAGGCTCTTCCATTGCATCTTAAACTTCCTTTTTAAAATGAAAAATTGAAAATAATTCAAGACATAACTTAGAATATATCTCACCTTGTATCTCTAAAGCTCTTTCAAACGAGTAGTCCGTGAAAGTCACTCCCAAACTATGAGTATATGTCATCCTAAACTTTTCCTTCTAAATTTCATCACATCCAAACTTCTTGAGTAAACCCCAATCAACTATTCTAGGTTTGCGGTCTTCCCTTGTAACATTGACAATCTCAAGTTGTAAGCATGTCGTTCCATCTCACCTAATCATTTCCACTTTAAATGCTCATGTGCCACAGGTCTCACCTTGTATGGAAACTCGCTTTTTTGACCATACTTTCGCTTATATTTTGCTATCAATGGGTTAGGTGGCATTGTCTTCTTTTGCTTCTACAACAATTACAACACTCGAAACGTTAGTACGTTAGTATATCAAAACAAGAATCCTACTTGCACAAAATCTATACAACAAATCAAACAAAAAATTATACATAATGCCTTTTGCCGCCCGGCAAGAAATTTCTGCCGGCGGCAACTCCAACACAGAGTCTCATTTGCTGGTCGGTAAGATTTTTCTGTCGGCGGCATTAACAGTGGGTGTTTTGCGGCCGGCAGTAGCATTTTGTCAGTGGCAACTCGAATAAATTTTTTTTATCATCCCTACTAACACTTTTTAACTTTCCCCACACTTTCAAAATGGATCAAAAGACTATGAACATAATCTATTTCCGGAAATTAATCCTCCAATACATCAAAATTAATAAAATTAACATCTACAATATCTATTTATTCATCATTCTAAACTACCTAATCAATCCTAAAAGATCAAAAACAACTATATTGATGAAAACCCACTTTAGTTCATCATCAAATCAACACTAATCTACCTTCACACTATCAATGGCTCCATTTCCCAAATTCATAACACATCTTAATCTAATTCCTATGATCCATGCTTAATCAATTCAATCTAACTCATCACAAGAATCATGAATCAAAAATCAAAATTAATAGATGGGTATCAGATTTAATTACCTTGTTTGGTGCCATCTTAGTCTTCTACAAGAAAAATTTTATCTCCTTTTTTTTCTTTCCTGCGTTTGTGTGAGTGTGTTGTGTGTGTGTGGGAGAAGTAACCCTATCTCCTATTTAGGGGTTGGTGATAGCTTCAAAAATTCCCAGATTTTGGTTAACGGGTTTTTATTCCGTCAGCACTTTCCAAAATTCCACAACACATTTATAAAATCCTAAAAATTAAAGAAAACATAATAAACTAAATCAACTAAATTACCAAAAACCAAATAGTCTAAATTACCAAACCACCAAGGAAATAAACCAAAATAGTACCAAAGAGTTAGTAAAAAAACTGAAAATTAAAGAAGAACAAGCCTTTGTCTTCGTTTTATTCTTGATGTCTTCGCTCCTTCTAATCCATGAAGTATTCCATATTCAAGACATTATCGGTCCTAAACTTGTCCAATAGTTTCCTCTTAGTATTTTTCGTCTTAAACCCGCGCGTGTACACATTCCTACACTGCGTGGTAACTTCTATCTTTACATGCCAGAATTTATCCCCCTCTTTTCTCATATAGTTTCTATTCCCGTCCGGTCCCTAATCTAAGTTCTTCAATTGGATCGGTAATGATCCCAAGAAGTCCGTCATTTTCTTGAAGACTAAAATATTTTTTTAACGGGTTGAAGTAAGCTTCAATTTATAAAGCTCTATCCATAGCATCGTCACACTCTAAGTATGGCGCTCCTAATGGTCCATACATAGGGTAACCATCATCATCTCTTCCTACTTCGAAACAGCTCAACCATTCATCCTCCATTTTCACTTTTGAAGTCAAAGTACTAAGGCTTTGCCCTTGGCCTATGCACATAAGTGTGAATTGTAACACCATTGTTAATTGCAAGAGTTCCACGACCCAAATCAATAACCGCTTCACATGTCTTCAGAAAGGGCCTCTCCAATAGCAATTGTAGGTCCTTGTCCTCCGGGATGTCCATAATGAGAAAATCCATAACATAGTCTTGGAATCCTATTTGCACTCGAACATTCTTTACCAAGCCCATAGGTTTGGATTGAAATTTATCCGTCATGGTTAAATTTGAAAAGTATGGCTCTTTATTACTTAAGCCAAGATTTTGATAAATACAATATGGCATAACACTCACACTAGCCCCCGTGTCGGCTAATGTATCAAATGTTGTGGTCCCATTGATCAAGATTAGAAGGACAAAATTTTTGGGATCCGGCATCTTTTTGGGTAGACTGTGACAATCTAACATTTTCAGGTAGTGAATTATTTTCTCGTATAATATTTTGAAACTTATTTTTGTGTTGGTTGATGAACTCACAATTTATGGATTTAAATTTGGGCTTACATGCATAATTTAGCGTCCTTTACGACTAAACCGGAAACCTTAGGATTACGTATTTACGTTTTTGAACTCCGTTTTTGATGAGACCATTTTTATTAGATTCGTTTTGTGCCGTTGATTCATAATTTATAAAAACGTTTTTCGTAAAACGACCCGAGGGCACGCAAATTGAGGAAACTAGAATCGAAGAATACCCGTAAATTAACGGGATGGGACAAAATAATTTATCCCACCCCACTACACAAAGGGGCGGCCAAACTAGACACCACATCAAGGATGTGGCATCTTTACACTCATTAAGCTTACAAGTGTAAGCTTAGCCTTACACTTAAGCTACTTCAACCACAAAACCACAAGCTAAACCATTTACCACCATTTCTCTCATGCAAACAACTCTCAAAACTCTCTCACTCTCACCCCATTGCCGTCCCACTCTACCACCATACACCACCAATTGATCTTTTCTAGCCACAAGTTACTTGTTATCTAGCTATATTATGGAGTAACCTTGAAGCCTTGATTGTTTGGTGGCCATTTTAACAACAAAGGAGGTGATTTTCTTGTGTCCTAGGGCTAATTTCTCAACAAACTTTCTTGGTGTTTGATGATCTTGGAGATATATTTGGTGTTCATCAAGTTGTTGTCTTCCAAAAACAAGATATACTCTTGGTTGGTAAAGAAGATCACCCTTTCCATTTCTCTTGTTATTTTTTTAAAGATCAAATGTATTTTATTTCTTGTTGTATATGTATATGATGAATATATGATGATAAAAATGTTGTGTGGGGATCAAGTGTTGATAAATATGCTTAAAAAGATTAATAACCATAAGAAACAAGACTAAAATCATGCTTAAATTGTTGTCTGTATAAAAACAGTAAGTAGCCAAAACATAAACTGATAAAATTGCATGGTGGAATCTATTTACAGTAAGTATAAGATGTCATACACATGTGAGAGTTGGCCATGCAATGGAATCCTTAAAATGAGTGAGATATGATCAAAACAAGATGAGTGTGCTAATCTGAATAGTCTGTTTTGTAGGGACTGTTAAGGATAGTTAAACATATAATGAGCAGTAGCTATAGCTAACTTAATTGTAGCACATAATATGAAGTTCATGCCATCCAAAAATGAGCTTCTAATTCATTGTAGAACTCTAGATATGATAAAAATGGTGAAGATGAAACTAAAAATCAGATTTTGAAGAATTAATGTTTAATACTATTATATAAGCACTCAAATTATATAGTATAAAATGTGAAATTAAAACCCACTAACTTATGAATTTAATTTATATAAATATGAATAAGGTTAAATAAATGGACAATTTATAAAAATGGTAGTTGAATAATATTTATAAGTTATAAAAACTATAAACATGATTTTTACGACTTTTTCGGCTATTACCGTAAAATTAACGTTTTTCGCCAATTAAAACTTAGACGATCAAACCCGTCTAATGTAAAGTTTTTAAAAGTCATATACTGATATATAAGTATCTAATACAAGTAAAAACCGATAAAATCCGAACTATAGGACATACGGACATTAACGAGCTAAGTTAGCATATTGGACTAATAATTGGACTAAATAAGGTAAACACTTATGAAAAGTACTTATTGGGCTTAACCCACTTGGGCCCAACATGTAAAGTATAAATACTGATAATACAAGTATAAAATGGATTAAAACAAGTTAATGAACTTATAATAAGCTTATTGGACCAAAAACATGTAAATAGGTAAAACTAGTAAACTAGTAAAAAGTTAACAATTCATAAACACTAAAATGAGTAAATAAGAATATATAAACGCACTTGATCATCATCATATGTAAAAAATCATCATATGTATATTGTTATTTTGATAAAGTCATTGGACAAAAGTCTAAGACCGATTATTATTTATATAGGTTTCCGTGACCGAAGCACGCCCGTAGCCGATAATCCGCCTTTCATTATCAACGTGAGTTCATAGCCTCGCACTCTTTTAAATGTTTTATAAAATGATTTTTAAACCCGCGAGGGAGATAACATGTTAGTTTTTGATAAAATAGAACACAAGTAGTACCGATGGTATGCTTAATGATATGGACCCGAATGATGCTACGACCCTATAAACGAGATAAAAAGGATTATTAGTAGTTAGGTTATGTCACTCAAAGTCCCATTAGCATGAATTGTGAACTACCGGGATTTGGTAGACGCTTATGCATATGATAGTACTATTTGGGGACGATCACCCCAGTTCGCGCCTTGACGGTTGATCCTCGTCATACCACATTGATTGGTAAGCGAATTTATGTATGAGAAGATTTACATAGCGTGATTTTTGTGATGACACGCTAACTTAGATGGGCAAATTGTTTGTCGGGTTCGTGGCCCGTTGTTTTCATAGTAAGGTAACAATGTCATGCGGCTAATAATAATCCAAATGAACCAAATGTAATCCAAAAACGATGCAATTACCTATAATGGTAATATTGAGGCTACGGTCTCATGGACGGTTTAAGATGTATGCTTTGATATATATATTGCCTGACTAGCAATACGAGGACTTACTTCTGATATTATACTTGTGTTCTGATTTCAACGATTGTTTTATATAACGGTTTTATTAAACTCTATGAATTCACTCGGCATTCGCTGATATGATTTTTTCATGTTTTTATCTCAGGTGCTTGAAGGTAATCCGGATGGAGATCGACTCTGATGGCCCACATAATATTAATAAGTATGTTATCCTAATACGAGATATATATATATATAAATGCAGATGTCATGGCTGACCCTAATATTCCTGTAGAGAACCATGCTATTCCCGAACCTAATATAGATGATGATCCTTATTTAGACTTAGTAGATTATGATATGGATGATGAGGAGGAACCATTTGAGGATCTCGAGCCCGAGATAGGACTAGGAGATCAGATTGCCCCTCAGGATGATATGGTAGAGAATGAGATTGATAATGTTGATATTGAGAATGATGATGATGAGATTGGGTTAGATAATTTAGATGATGAGATTGACGACGAGGATGTCGAGGAGGATATAGGTATAGACCATGAGGTTGATGATGATGAGGAAGTCGAGCTTATTTACCCTTATGATGTTCCAGAGGGCGAGCCTTTACCCCCACCAATTTATTTGTCTGATTATGAGGTTGAGCTACCTAGGGATGAAATGTCTGAATCGTCTGAATCTGATTCTGAATCAGAGGAGGATGAGAATGATAATGCACCTGACGGTACTGATAGTATTGCTACTCGTAGACGTGTGATAGGAGAGTCGTCTAGTACTCGAGAGGCTACTCATATTGATGGTCTTGCACCATGGGCCTTGAGACGTGATCTAGAACCTTCCCGTGTTAAGAGTAGTATGACAGAGATTGGATTAGGTGTTGTTCAGACTCATGTTGCTTATTTGGAGTCGAAGACTAAGGTTGGTGAGAAAGAGCGGGAATTGCTTAGTTTGGATTTGACTGATGTAGAGCGTGGTTTGAATGAGGCTTTTAAGAGGTTATCTGTGTTAGAAAGTGGTGAGTTTGCTGCTATGAAAAAAAAGGTGAATTCTATGGAGATTCAGTTGAATGTAGCTCGTGCGATACGTGAGAAAGCTGAGAAGAAGTTGAATATATCTGTGGGTTGGAATAGTAGATTTTATGCTGACATGGTTGAAAGAGGAGTGATCCGTAAGCGCCCAGCTGAAGATGTGTCTAGCGATCGTCCGACAAAGATACAGAAGACGATGGATGATGAACCATCTGGCGGTTCTCAGTAGACCAGTCTGTGTTTAGTAGTGACCTTTGTATCTTTTGTACTTTTGTAGCTTTGACTAAACCGACTTGTTAGTAGTAGACCTAGCACGAATTTTGAGTATGTATAGTGCTAGAACTTTGATATGGGATGTAACTAAGACAATGCTTTTGTTTCAAATCGAATGAAATATGTATCTTGTCTTGAATTCCATATTGTGCCTTGTTTGTATCTTGATTATGAATTCAATCCATATTATATGAATCCTTTGTTGGGTGAATGCTTAATACTTTGAAATTGTGAAATTATAGAACTATGCCGCCCAAGAAGGCTGTGACTGAGGATGATGTACGTAGGATTATTACGGAGCAAGTTACAGCATCTATGACTGAATTTATGGCAAATGCTAGAAATGAAGCTGGCGGTAGTGGAGCTGGCGGTAGTGGAGCTGGCGGTAGTGGAGCTGGCGGTAGTGGAATTGGTGGTACTAATGTGAATGTGAATGCTAATAATGTGAATGCTAATGCTGGAGGAAATATAGGAGGACTTGGAACTAATGCACCTGAAGTTGGTGGTTGTACTTATGTGACATTCATGAAGTGTGAACCTCTACCTTTTAATGGAACTAAAGGTGCTGTAGGATTAAGCCAGTGGATTGAGAAGATTGAGTCGGTGTTTCAGATTAGTAAGTGTAAGGAGGAAGATAAGGTGACTTTTGCTATGGCTACTCTTAAAGTTCATGCGTTGACTTGGTGGAACGGGAGAATTGCTTTCATGGGTATTGATGCTGCTAATGCTACTCCTTGGGCTGAAATTAAGAAGTGGATGACTTTGGAATTTTGTCCCCGTAGTGTGATCATTAGGTTAGAACAAGAGTTGATTCATCTGAGAATGAAAGGTGTGGACATTGATAGTTACACAAACCGATTCCATGAGTTGGCCTTGCTATGTCCTCGATTGGTGGAACCCGAAGAGATCTGAATTGAATAATATATTAAAGGGTTGACCAAGAATATCCGGGGGGACGTGACATCATCTAAACCATTGACCATTGATGATGATGTTCGAATGGCTTACCAACTCATTGGACAGATAATTCAGGATATGGAAGATGAAGCCCGTGTTGGTGAGAAAAGAAAGGGTGATGGTGATCGTGTAGATAGAGGTGATAATAGGAAGAATTTCAATCGCCGTCAGAACCAGAGAAAGGGGAATGCAAATGCTCTTACCAACAATACACCGCGCAACGATGATAGATGTCCTAAGTGTGGCAACAAGAGGCATGCTGGCGATTGCTGGAAGTGCCGAAATTGCGGAAAGCTTGGACACAAGGTTGAAAGGTGTAAGAAGGGAACCATTTGCTTCAACTGTAATGAAGAAGGTCATAGGAAATCGGAATGCCCCAAGTTGAAAGCGATTGTACCTGGAAATCATTATGTTGTTGCTTTATTTGATTCGGGTGCCGATAGGAGCTTTGTATCCACTAAATTTAGTGCCCTTATTGACATTGAACCTGTTGAGATAAATACCAGTTACGAGGTGGAATTGGCTGATGGTAAATTAGTGAAAACTAATAAGCTATTAGAAGGATGCTCTCTAAATCTCTTGAACTATTCCTTTCCGATTGATTTGATGTAGATAAATTTAGGTAGTTTTGATATTATTATTGGTATGGATTGGTTGTCGTTGAATAATGCTACTATTTTATGTGGATAGAAGAAAGTTAAGATTCCTCTTAGGAATAGGACGTTAGTAATTGATGGTAATCAAGGTGAATCCCGTTTGAAAATCGTTTCATGTATTAAAGTCCAAAAGTACATCAGGAACGGTTGTGAGTTATTCTTAGCTCAAGTGACCGGGAATGAGTCTAGGGAGAAACGATTGGAAGATGTACCTATTATTTGTGAATTTCCTGAGGTATTTCCTAAAGATTTACCCGGACTTCTACCGATAAGGCAAGTAGAGTTTCGAATCGATTTAATTCCTGGTGCTGCACCTGTGGCACGTGCGCCTTACCGATTAGCCCCTTCTGAATTAAAGGAGTTATATGAGTAACTTAAGGAGTTGTCTGATAAAGGTTTTATTCGATCGAGCTCGTCGCCTTGGGGAGCTCCAGTCTTGTTCGTTAAGAAGAAGGATGGATCTTTCCGTATGTGCATTGACTATAGGGAACTGAATAAGTTGACAATTAAAAATCGATATCCTTTACCTAGGATTGATAATTTGTTGATCAACTACAAGGATCTAGTGTGTATTCTAAGATAGATTTGCGGTCAGGATATCACCAACTTCGCGTCCGTGAAGAAGATATTCCTATAACTGCATTTAGAACTCGTTATGGACACTATGAATTTCAAGTAATGCCATTTGGGTTAACTAACGCACCTGCGGTTTTCATGGATTTAATGAATCGAGTGTGCAAGCCCTACTTGGATAAATTTGTGATTGTGTTTATTGACGATATTCTAATCTATTCTAAGAAGATGAACATAGAGAACATTTAAGGATTATTCTGAATTTGTTAAAGGATGAAAGGTTGTATGCTAAGTTTTTGAAATGTGATTTTTGGTTAGATTATGTGCAGTTTCTTGGTCATGTGATTAACAAGGATGGAATTCATGTTGATCCTGCAAAGGTTGAAGCCATTAAGAATTGGTCTGCACCGACAACGCCAACGGAAGTGTGACAGTTCTTAGGATTGGCTGGCTATTATAGGCGATTCATTAAAGAATTTTCTTTAATAGCTAAACCCTTGACTAAGCTTACCCAGAAGAATAAACCGTTCGTTTGGAGAAGTGATGAAGATGGAGCATTTCAGACATTGAAGCAAAAATTATGTAGTGCGCCAATTTTATCATTACCCGATGGGAGTGAAGATTTTGTAGTGTATTGTGATGCATCTCTTAGAGGCTATGGAGCTGTTTTGATGCAGCGAGAGAAAGTGATAGCTTATGCTTCTAGGCAATTAAGGAAGAATGAGGAGAATTATACTACTCATGGTCTTGAGTTAGGAGTTGTAGTCTTTGCTCTTAGGTTGTGGAGACATTATATGTATGGCACCAAGTGTACGATATTCACCAATCACAAAATCTTACAGTATATTCTCGATCAAAAGGAATTGAACATGAGGCAACGAAGATGGATAGAGTTGTTAAGTGATTATGATTGTGATATAAAATATCACCCAGGAAAAGCCAATGTTGTTGCCGATGCGTTAAGCAGGAAAGATAGAGAGCCTATCAGGGTACGTTCTCTAGTCTTGACCGTGCACAATAATTTGCCTGAGCAAATTAAAAATGCGCAAATAGAAGCTTGTAAAAAGAAAATTTTGTTAATGAAGGGTTCCGAGGAGAAGGAGATCCTTTAGAGATTAGAGCTGATGGAGTGAAATGCTTAAGAGGTCGTATGTGGGTACCTAAGTTTGGAGGCTTAAGAGACTTGATTATGTTAGAGTCCCATAAATCTAAGTTTTCCATTCATCCAGGATCTGATAAGATGTACCATGGTTTGAAGAAGTTGTACTGGTGGCCAAATATGAAAGCTGATATTGCTATGTATGTTCTTCAATGCTTGACTTGTGCTAGAGTCAAAGCGGAACATCAAAAGCCATCAGGACTACTTCAACAACCAAAGATTCCTGAATGGAAGTGGGAGCGAATTACGATGGACTTTATCACCAAGCTTCCTAGAACATCATCTGGAAACAACTCGATTTGGGTTATTGTCGACAGACTGACCAAATCAGCACACTTCCTTCCGGTTAAAGAGCAGTTCTCACTGGAGAAGTTGACTCGTATTTACCTTGAGAATGTTGTATGCAAGCATGGAGTGCCTGTATCGATCATTTCAGATCTAGAACCTAGATTCGCATCGAATTTTTGGAAATCTCTCCAAAAATCTTTGGGAACGAATCTCGACATGAGCACTGCTTATCACCCTGATGAGATGGCATTTATACATGATCTCATCGTTCTTTTCGGGCTTTAAATGCATAAAAATGTCATAAAATACCATATATATGCTTGTGTTTGTTTACTTGTGTATTTTAGGTATGGATATCGTGAAAAAGACAAAAGATCACAAGTTACAAGGAAAAACAGACACGAGAAACGAAGCCGTACAAAGAACCGGGCCCTAATCATGGAATTTGAAGACTTGAAGACAAACAAGATTGATCCTCATTTATTGAAGAAATGACACTTAAAACCCTTGTATATTAATAATTACAAGTTTGGTCCCTTAAGTTTGTCAAAATTACACAAAAGGTCCTTCAACTTTGAAGAAATGGCAAGATTAGTCCCTCAACAAATCAAAATTGCCAACAATGGTCCCTCATAAAGATTAAGATGCATTGAAGACCTTTGAAGATCAACATTGTCCAAAATCAGCCCTTGAAGTATGAAAAAGTGTCAAAAACAACCCTTGATAACCTTTTTCCAAAAGTTGTGCCAAAACTGCCAAGTGAGGAAAGTTGAAAACAAAGGAAATACGTTTTGTTTACAAAAATAACTTGTTATACAACTTTTCCCAAAACACAAGGACCTAAACTGCCAACTCCAAACTTCAAATTCCTAAAATTGCGCCAAACACTTACTGTTTGGATTTTTACCAGGCAAGAACACGTTTTTACCCAGGATCAAAAATGAGCAAAACAAAGGGGAAATCAAAATTGACTCAACCCACGTGTGATTCACATCACCTCAATCACATCCCACACCTTAAACCTTAAATCCCACTACCAGAATGATTCCCCCATCCCCACTCACAATACGACACTTGGCACTTGATCCTTACTTGGCCAAATCAAGGGCTGCAAATCATTACTTGGTCCCTAAGCACTCAACAAACGTCCAGGATTCTCCCAAAACAGCTGGCAACTCACCTAGAAGATTCTGCAAGGGCATTTAGGGAAATTCAGTTCTAGGGTTTGTGAATAGTGTTTAGCCAGGCATTTGCCTATAAAAGGAGACCTCAACATGTGAGAGTCCCTTTGTTCCAGTTTTAGGTTATCAATCTTTGTAATTCCTTTTTAAGTAATAAAATTTGATTTTCTGAATTTTGAGAAATCTTGTTCTTGTTTATTAAAAGTTTGGTGTTGGAATAGCCTAATTTTGAGTTCCATTTATATATTTGAAGGTTTTTGAGGCAAGGTTTTAGTTGATAAAGCTTGGGTTTCAAAAATCAGAAAGTGCTTTGTTATTTGATCTCACCTTATTGTTTGTTCATCTTAGCAGCATTGGAAGCTGGTACTTGTTTTGCTAGTACCTCAGCTCAAACAATCCAGGGCCTGGATGTAGGTCTTGGAGGTTTGCACCTTCTTCCCATTTCATTTTCTCTTTAAGTTTCTGATTATTTGTGATTTTTGTGGATTATTGCTTGAATCTGTATTATTGTGGGTGATTATTGTTGATTTGGCTTGGTTTGATGTTATTGAGGTGGTACTGATCTGATTTGTGGGTTGAATCTTCATGATCCTTTGAAAATTTATGAAATCAAGTTTTAAAAGGGTGTTTGGGATTACTGCATAAGTTAGATTTGTGGCTTGTTAAGTGTTTATTTGTTGTATGCAAGTATTGGTATCTGTTATTTGGGTGCATATGTTCATCTGTTTGCAGGTTTTGTGGGTTTGAACACATTGATTCATAGATTGGCTATAAAATCTTCATAACTTGGTAAAATTGGCTAGGATTTTGAGGACACCTAGATCTACGCTTAGGCTAGGGCTAACAAGTGCTAAATCATAGTTAAACACACCAGGGTAGAAGGATTTGAGGCTTGAAATTGGATCAAGTGTCAAGTACATCAGCAAACTGTTTCTGCATATTGTTCATTGTTCATCAGTAACTTCTAGTGCTTTGATCTTGTTGATTTCTTTGATTAAGTGTTTAATTCTTGTTGCTTTGTGTTTATTGTTAGTTTATATAGCTTGTGTATGCATCTGGTTAAGTTTGGTTGGCTTATTTTGCTTAAATCTGCTTATTAAGTGCTTAACTGCTTATTTGCATATCTGGTGCTTATCTGGTGACTGTTTGGCTTATTGTGGCTTATTGTGTGGATCATTTTGTGATTTTATTGTTGCTATTGACTCCTTGTGGTTCACTGATCACAAGGGTGCCTTTGTTTCCAATTGAATCAAACCAGAACTCTCAAATAAGCTTAGTCAATTAGTCAAAGCAGTGGGAACTCCTTTCCCCTGCTGGTTACCACTACTAGTGCAATTTTGGTGTCAGCTTATCAATAAGCTATAATAGCTTATTCCAACCTACAACAACTTTGTTTTTGTAATAGGTGCTCATATTTTGACCCATTTGTTCATACTGGAGCATTTTGGTGGTTGACTTTTAGGTTTGACTAGAAAACCAACTCCTTTGACTTTTACATAAGCTCTTTTGTGCTTATTCTGGCTTATTGCTTGTGCTTATTGGATTTTTGTTAATTGATATTGCTTATTGAGTCCATTTGAAAGCTTTTGCAAGTTGAATCAGCTTCTGAGGTGCTTTATTTCTCAAAAACGACTATTTTGTCGTTTTGTGGATTTTTGCTTTTCTATTTTCGGGCTTATTGAGTGTGCTTATTGGAAATTTCTTTTGACAGATCTCTTAATCATCCTAAAAGAGGGTTGTGTGTCAAATTAGAGCTTATGGCATTACCATATGGCTTAATGGGCTGAAAAGCCCAATAAGAATAAGCTTTGTGTTAAATAAGCTGTGATAAGCACATTTTCAGCTTTTGGGCCTTTAGAGTTTTGTTCTTAGAATTAAGTTTTAAGTCAGATAGGGCTTTTCCAAGTCAATTGGGCCAAGTTTGACTTTTTGGGCCCAAAAGCCCATTTAGGTTGACTGTTTTTGGATTTGGCCCATTTGAGGGCCCATTAGGGGTATTTTGGTAATTTCACTTTCATTTTCTGATTTAAAATAAACTAGTTTGCAAGTTTTTAGAATTTTTTATAATTTTTGGATTTTTAATATTATTTTATTATTATTTTATTATTATTTTTAAAATTTCACATTTTCCAACTTTTTACATTTTTCTTAGGTTTAATACATTAAAATAGGAATTTAGCAACTTTTAGAATAATTTTATCTCTTTTAGATTAATTTTTATAATTATTTTAAGTTTTAATAGTTTTTAAATCATTTTAAATAGTTTTTATTAGTTTTAAAATTTCTAAAAATAGTTTTTAATCTTTTTAGGTCATTTTAGAGTTTTACCAATTGAAAAATCTTTATTTGGGCTTTTTGATAATTTATTTGATTTTTAGGGCTTTAATTAGCATTTAAAAATTGAATATTTAATTATTTAAAAGGTTTGAAAAAGTTTTGATCATTGGTAAACTCTTAGTTTATTATTTTTGATTTTTGGTGAATTTTTGGTAATTTTTAGAATTTATTTTTATTTTTGTGATTTTTAAGGTTCTACGTCTTAATTTTCTAATAGTGATTTTTCTTGTTAATTTTTATTTTTACGTCCTCGTCATTTTCTCTTCTAATCCTCTTCTAAACCAATCATTAATCACAAACATTTGGCAAGTTTTTCACACACATATACCTCCTTGGGAAACGAACTTTCACACCATTAAGGGTCATTAGTGTTGATTTTCCTAAATCATCACTCGATACTTACCGCTTTTACGCCTTTTTCCTAAAAGAGGTGTATTTTACCACAATCACTTTGGCGCCGCTGCCAGGGAGGTGTGTCGTGATTAATTTGCATTGTTGTTTTTAATATTAACCAAATAGTATTTGTATTAGTAGAACTCTACTAATACGTATTATCGGTTTTCTTGGTTTTTCTTGTACAAATATTATTACTATATTGTATTAAGTATCACAATAAATTTACAATATCTCCAAAAGTGTGAAAACACAACCTTAATTGGGATTTGATCTCCTAATTATTGTATTCGAATCTCAAACAAAAAGAAAAAGGCAAAAATAGATAAATACTTTCGTGAAGCTCGATTTTGAAAGATACAAATTATAAGGTGGGTATAAGGCGGGTATTATAAAATAAACCCTAAGGATAAAGGCTCTTAAGTGCTTCGCGCCGCCTCGTTTCCCCGCTTGCTTGTGATTATTTTGAGATTGAAGGCTAATCGAGGGTTTTGCCGCCCAAAGTATTATTACGTATAATATATTTGCTTGGTTTTCTTTGTGATTAAACCCTCTTGAACAATTTGGTTTTCACCAAAGTTCTAAAGTCATTGGAAGACGTTCACTCCACGTGATCGTTTTCATTCCTTTGAGGCTTCTTTAATCAAGAGTTTGATTCGAGGAGAGATTTTGTAGATTGTTGTCTACGAAGATACACCAAAATCCAAAAAAATTAAACATCATCAAAAACACAAAAAAATTGAAAATTCACAAAACACCCAAAAAGAATCTTCTTTGCTCACCTCCCATTCTTCGTGAAGTTTATGATCACTCGTAATCAAGCAAAACGAGCTCGTAAACGACTTCAAAAGCAAGACAATCAAGAGACGTTGATTGTTGAAGAACCTCCAATTGTGGAACCTATTATAGAACAAGAAGTCGTCATGGCTAATCGTACTATGATGGAGTTGCTACAAGCATCCACCGAGGGTTTTGGAGAGGCTATTGTGATTCCCGCCATCCTTGCGGAGAATTTCGAGATTAAGACGGGTTTAATGTCGATGTTCCAAGCAAATAAGTTTAGAGGTCACGAGAAAGACAACCCGCATTACCACATTAGGAATTTTAACCGTCTCACCGCCACTAGCAAGTTTAAGGATGTTCCACATGACGCCATTAAGATGATGTTGTTTCCATACTCGTTGGATGGACCCGCAAAAATTTGGCTCGAGAAAGAACCGCCAAATTCGATTTTGACATGGGCCGATCTCGTTTCTAAGTTTGTGAACAAGTTTTTTCCACCATCTAATACAACACACTTGAAAATGAGATTTCACGATTTGTGCAAATAAACAATGAAAGTTTTTCAATGGCATGGGAACGCTTTAAAGAAATGTTACATGAATGTCCACACCATGATTTTACGGAATTGAATCAAGTGGATACTTTTTATAATGGGCTTAATGATCATGAACGAGATTATTTGAACGCCGCCGCGGGTGGTAATTTTTTGTGCAAGACGACAAATGAGGCTTTACAAATCATTGAAAATAGATCTAAGGTTTATAACCCTCGTAACACACCGAGTGTTGCCAATATGGGTTCGTCATCTTCGTCACAATCGTCTCGTAGCATTAACGCCTTACATGATGAAGCTAATGAGGAAAATCAGTTTTTTGATAGATTTGCTAATCTAATGTCCCATTGGAAGGCTCAAGAAGCTTCCAATTCCGCTTCGGTTAAAGCGGTTGCTAAGAGTTGTTTGTCTTGTGGTGGAGCTCATGATCTTTCCGAGTGCATTACCGCGGATGGTAACACTTCGAGTGCTTATGTAGCAACGGGAACTTACAACCAAAACGGTCAAGGTTCCCGCCAAAATCAAGCTCCACCAAACCAAAATGTTAAAAATTATCGAAACAACAACCAAGGTAATTACCAAGGCAATACACGCAATTACAACAAGGGGAATTATCAAAGTGGGAATGGACAAATTTCTAATCAAAATCAAAACCGTGATTTTCAAAACACTACATAAGGTTTTCAAAATGCTCACACTAAAAATTTTCAAGGAGAATTTTTGGATTATGCAAAAGCAAATGATGCTAAATTTGATAATATGCAACGTGAGATGATTAGCTTAAGATCCGAATTGAAAAACGAGCTTAAAAATGAACTTGCTAATGAACTTAAAACTCATGCAAACAAAATGGAAGGAAATGTCCAACGACTTCAACAAAATCAACAAAAGATGGAATTAGGACAACATGAGATTAAGCAAGAGTTATTAAAAGCGGATGCTAGGCAATCAAAATTTGAGGACCGAATGGCTAAGATGTTTGAAGCGATCATGTGTAAACCCTCTTCCTCGGGTGGTCTTCCTAGTGATACCATTGCAAACCCGAAGGGAGAAATGAAGGTTATTACTACATGAAGTGGTAAAACTTTCAAAGAACCAATCTCTCGTCCAAGTACTTCTAAGGAGAAGGAAATCGAGAAAGAACCCGAGGTGATGGTCGAAAAGGAGCACATTACAATCTCACGAAGTACCGCTCATACCACACCTACGGTTGAACCAATACCAATTGTGGAACCCGAGTTTCCAAGGCCGTTGCCTAATGACCAACCCACACCACCTTTACCCTACCCTTCGAGACGAAACAAAGAGAAGATGCAAGAACGAAACAAACAACAAATCGAGCTTTTTATAAAAATGTTTCAACAAGTGCATTTTGATGTGAGTTTAGCCGACGCGTTGTTATATATGCCTCGTTTCGCTTCCACTTTTAAAAGTATGATGAGCGATAAGGAAAAGCTTTCAAAGCTTGCTAATTGTTCTTCGGTTTATCTTAACCGCATACCAGAAAAAGTTGGTGATCCCGGAAAGTTTCTCATTCCTTGTGACATACAAGATATGAAAGAATGCCTCGCCTTGGCCGATCTTGGTGCGAGCATTAATTTGATGCCATTTTCCATTTGGAAATCGCTTTCGCTTCCGGCTCTCATTCCTTCGAACATGTCCATCGAGATGGCCGATCATTCTACGATTATGGCATGTGGAGTAGCCGAAGATGTTTTCGTGAAAGTGGGGAAGTTCTACTATCCCGTTGATTTATAGTAGTTGACATCCCCGCGGATCCTCAAGTTCCTCTAATTTTAGGTCGTTCATTTTTAGATACTTCGAGATCGCTTATCGATGTTCATGCAAGAACTATCACTTTGAGATTCAACGAAGAGGAACTTGTTATAAACGCTACTCAAAACTCGAAACCTTCTCATGTTTATGCAATCGCTACCATCAATCACATTGACATCGTTGATGTGGTTTGCGATGAGTTTTCACAAGAAGTGTTAGGTTTTTCCGATAGCTCGTCAAGTGGCAATCCCACTATTTTGGATCCGATTCTTGCTAATTCCACACCAAATCTCACTCTATTCCAAGGAGGCGATTTCACTTCAAATGAAATCGGCAATGAAGATCAGGTGTTGATTACTGATGATACTTCTATTCCACCATTTCTTTCGCCGATGGAAGTTATGAGTGTTGAACCAAAATCTTCAATCGAGGAACCACCTATCCTTGAATTGAAAGATCTTCCTTCTCACCTTGAATATGCATTCTTAGAAGTTGATGACAAGTTGCCGGTTATTATTGCAAAAGGTCTTGCTAATAATGAAAAAACCGAGCTCTTGAAAGTTCTTAAGGCTCACAAAGGGGAAATTGCGTGGAAAATATCCGACATTAAGGGTATTGACCCAAAATTTTGTACTCACAAGATTTTAATGGAGGAGGACTACAAACCCGCAATTCAAAGTCAAAGAAGGGTGAATCCTAAAATTCACGATGTCATTAAAAAGGAGGTCCTTAAACTCCTTGACGCGGGAATGATTTATCCTATATCCGATAGCCCATGGGTGAGCCCAATCCATTGTGTCCCTAAAAAGGGAGGAATGACCGTTGTGCCTAATGAAAACAACGAGTTGATTCCCACTCGTGTTGTGACCGGTTGGAGGGTGTGTATTGACTACCGAAAGTTAAATGACGCCACTCGTAAAGACCACTTTCCTTTACCCTTCATGGATCAAATGTTGGAGCGACTTGCGGGAAATGAATTCTATTGCTTTTTAGATGGTTTTTCCGGTTACTTTCAAATCCCTATCGACCCTCGTGATCAAGAGAAGACTACGTTTACGTGTCCTTATGGAACGTTCGCTTATCGTAGGATGCTTTTCGGACTTTGTAATGCACCCGGTACGTTTCAACAGTGTATGATGGCGATTTTTCACGATATGATCGAGGAGTCGATGGAAGTGTTTATGGATGACTTCTCGGTGTTTGGTAATTCGTTCACGTCATGTTTATCTAATCTCGAACAAATGTTAAAACGTTATGAAGAAACCAATCTTGTGCTTAATTGGGAGAAATGTCATTTTATGTGTAAACAAGGAATCGTCTTAGGACATAAGGTGTTGAAGGCGGGGATTGAGGTTGATAAAGCTAAGGTAGACGTCATCGCCAAGTTACCTCATCCCAAAACCGTTAAGGGAGTTAGGAGTTTCCTAGGCCACGCGGGCTTTTATCGTCGTTTCATCAAGGACTTTTCGAAGATTTCTCGTCCTATGACACACCTTCTCGAGAAGGATGCTCCTTTTAACTTTAATGAGGATTATGTTAAGGCTTTCGAAACTCTCAAAAGGAAACTTACCGAAGCTCCCATTCTTGTTGCTCCTAATTGGGAATTACCCTTTGAAATCATGTGCGATGCAAGTGACTATGCTATAGGGGCCGTCTTAGGGCAACGTTATGACAAGCATTTTCGTCCTATCCACTATGCTAGTAAGATGATGACCGAGGCTCAATTAAAGTACACCACAAAGGAAACGGAATTCCTTGCCGTGGTCTATGCTTTTGAGAAATTCCGACCTTATCTCGTCTTGACTAAAAGCATCGTGTATACCGACCATTCAGCTATCAAGTATCTCTTAGCTAAGCAAGATGCTAAGTCGAGATTGCTTCGTTGGATGCTCCTCCTCCAAGAATTTGATGTCACCGTGCTTGACAAAAAAGGAGCCGAGAATCTAGCGGCCGATCATCTCTCTCGTCTAGAAGATCCTCACAAAGATGTTTTCGAGAACAAGGAAATTACCGAAACATTTCCTCTTGAGACTCTCGGTGTAGTGAATTCTAAAGACACAACCCCATGGTTTGCCGACATTGCAAATTACCATGCGGCCAATTTCATAATCAAGGGTATGATGACACAACAAAAACGAAAATTCCTTCGTGACGTCAAGTTCTATTTTTGGGACGACCCTTATCTCTTTCGGATTTGTGCGGATCAACTTGTTCGACGTTGTGTGTTTGGTGCCGAAGCTTCTAATATCCTTAGAGCTTGTCACGAGGGACCCACGGGTGGTCACCATGGTGCTAATCTCACGGCTAAGAAAGTGTTCGATGCCGGTTTCTTTTGGCCTTCTATCTATCGTGATGCACACGCACTTGTCAAGTCGTGTGATTCGTGCCAACGTCAAGGAAAGTCGTCTCAACGTGATGAAATGCCGCAAAACATAATTCAAGTGTGTGAGATTTTCGACATATGGGGAATAGACTTTATGGGGCCGTTCCCATCGTCTCATGGCAACAAATATATCCTCGTCGCGGTGGACTACCTTTCTAAGTGGGTGGAAGCTAAGGCTTTGCCTACTAATGATGCTTGTGTGGTAGTGAAGTTTTTGAAGCAACTATTCTCTCGGTTCGGAACCCCTCGTGCTATTATAAGCGATCGTGGAACCCATTTTTGTAATGACCAATTCGAAAAGGTTCTAAAGAAATATGGGGTTACACATCGTCTTTCTACGGCTTATCACCCGCAAACGAGTGGGCAAGTCGAGGTTTCGAACCGAGCTTTGAAGAGGATTTTAGAGAGGTCAATTGGAGAAAACCGTGCTTCATGGTCCGAAAAACTCGATGACGCTTTATGGGCCTTAAGGACCGCTTATAAGACACCTATCGGTTGCACTCCTTATAAGTTAGTCTATGGGAAGAATTGTCATTTGCCCATTGAGTTGGAGCATAAGGCATATTGGGCCCTTAAGCATGCTAATTTCGACTTGAAGACCGCGGGAGATCACCGGAAAATACAATTGAATGAATTGGATGAATTAAGAGATAATGCTTATGAAAATTCATTAATTTTTAAAGAAAAGACTAAAAAGTTTCATGATTCAAAGATTAAAACCCGAGTTTTTAACGTTGGTGATCAAGTGTTGCTTTTTAACTCTCGTCTTAAGATATTTTCCGGGAAATTGAAATCTCGTTGGTCGGGTCCGTTCACCATTACACAAGTGTTTCCATATGGGACCATTGAGCTAGCTCAAGATGATGGCCCTAATTTCAAGGTGAATGGACATAGGCTTAAGCACTACTTTGGTGGGGAAATTCCTTCAATGGTTGCCCTCGACCAAGTCACCTTCCCCAATGATAATTAGCATTGAGGGGATCGAGTCGAGCTCATGACTCGGTAATCAAAAACGAGGTGCCTCGTGGGGGAGATCCCATGCTTATCTTTTATGCTCACTATTCACTAATAAGGGGACTTGTACCCTTTCAACTCGTTGTCTCGTGGTTGTTTGTGATTGTGTTATCTAGATCATCATCATCATCTACGAATGAAGACTCTCGTGTTCGTTTACGTGAGCCTCCATCGTTCATTTGAAGAAGTTTTTCACGATTCCATGACATATCCTTTATTGTTCTAACAATTATCTTTTAGCATACTTAATAAACGGCTTTAGATATATTATTGATCACCCTTTCCATGCTAGATCCTAAGCATTCGACTCTTCGTCTCTAGTATGGGGGTGCTCCACCTTTAGACTCGAAACATTGAGGACAATGTTTACTTTTAGTATGGGGGGGTGAATAGGTACTTGCTTTGCTACGCCCTCACGCTCTCCAATCTTCAATGTTTTGTTTTGCTAATAAGGCTAAAAATGGCCAAATTTTAAAAAAATTTCTTAGTTTTAATAAGTGTTTTAAAGACACGAATGTATATTTTCTGATGGGTAGAATAAGAGTTAATTTTTGACTTGATGGGCATTTGGAGCCATTTACATTCCTTAACCCGCTCAATTCAAGTTTTGCTAGACTTTTATATAGGGAGCTTTAAAACGCGAAAGTCTTAATTCATACGGGTTAAGAACAAGAACTTTTCGCAAGTTCCTATAATTGATTCTAGAAAGTTACTTATCAAGGGAACTATAAAACGCATTCTCTAAACTTGAAAAAGTCCAAGAAAGTGCAAGATCCTATAGGTGACTTGAAAACCCAAAACTTCGATTTGATATAGTCTTAATGAAAGCTAATCCAAATTTGGCTTAATTTTGACTTGCATGGCTAAGTATTCACGAGTCTCTTTAATTAGAGGTCTTTATATAGTGAAGAACGAGAAATGATAGAGTTAGACAAGTGATCATGCTAAACGTAGAACATGAAAGTGTTCTTTCAAAAACGCATATGTTTTTAATTGTGGCTTTTTCTTCCCATAAGATCAATGCATTAGGAATAAATCATAAATGCAATAAGTAAGGTCGTACGATTTGAAAGGTTACTTAGCCTCTAGCGCAAGATCGTTTAAAAGTTGCTCGGGGTTGAATAGAGTTCATAGCCAAGGCATAACTTATTGAAGCGGGACGCGAAGATTGGAGATCATCCAAAAAGGCCCTAACAAGGCATGAGGAGCTCTATTTTTGCTAAAGATCCAAAGATGATGTGAAGTATCATTATTCCTAAATCAATATGAAGGATCGAGACACACGACGAGAAGCAATTACTCCCCTAAAGAATTGAGAAAGTCTATCCAAAAAGACCCTAACAAGGTATGAGGATAAATATATCCAAGTCCGAAAAGGAGGCAGATCGTTGTATATCAAAATCCAAAGTAAAGATTGAAGAAAAATGATGAAGTCGTGGTCCTATATGAAGAATCTCTCAAAAACGTCAAGTGAAGAAATTCCAAATATATGAAGAGAAGACCATAATTTCGAGAACGTCGTCCCAAGATTTGAAGTATGAAGTACATGCCAAATATCGGTCCGAGAAAGGTCTCAAATCGTGAAACGAGTTATGCCAAGATATGAACTTAAGGAGATACACGAGAAGCCGTTTTAAAAGATTTTGTCCTTCGGCTAACTATTGATCAAATCGTGCTACTTTGCTTTCGGACTAATAACTACTCAAATAAGTCAATATGAATCACTTGTGATCCATGACAAATAGATAAAAAATGCTAGTAACCCATTTTCTTTTATAATAACTAGGATTGCGGGGAGAAAAAGTATTACACAATTTGGACGTATGAGAAGTGTTAGCATTGTGACTTGTACCAACAATGATCTTGTTTTTGCACTTAGCATAGAATGTATGACAATCAAGGATGACGAAGTTTACTCTAAGGGACATTTACTTGTTTCTATTCTTTGACCCTAAAAGTCATTTTTTGTGATGAAAATCATACATTATGTCTTTACACATCATCGTAGTATGTTGCAAGTCTTTTTACTCTTCAATAAAGGTTAATAAAATTGAACTTTGGTGATGCTTAGATACTTTATTCTAGCATTGCGTGAGGGCACGGCAATGGCTTAGTATGGGGGAGTGATGAGATGGCATTTATACATGATCTCATCGTTCTTTTCGGGCTTTAAATGCATAAAAATGTCATAAAATACCATATATATGCTTGTGTTTGTTTACTTGTGTATTTTAGGTATGGATATCGTGAAAAAGACAAAAGATCACAAGTTACAAGGAAAAACGGACACGAGAAACGAAGCCGTACAAAGAACCGGGCCCTAATCATGGAATTCTCAACAAATACCCTTGAAGACTTGAAGACAAACAAGATTGATCCTCATTTATTGAAGAAATGACACTTAAAACCCTTGTATATTAATAATTACAAGTTTGGTCCCTTAAGTTTGTCAAAATTACACAAAAGGTCCTTCAACTTTGAAGAAATGGCAAGATTAGTCTCTCAACAAATCAAAATTGCCAACAATGGTCCCTCATAAAGATTAAGATGCATTGAAGACCTTTGAAGATCAACATTGTCCAAAATCAGCCCTTGAAGTATGAAAAAGTATCAAAAACAACCCTGGATAACCTTTTTCCAAAAGTTGTGCCAAAACTGCCAAGTGAGGAAAGTTGAAAACAAAGGAAATACGTTTTGTTTACAAAAATAACTTGTTATACAACTTTTCCCAAAACACAAGGACCTAAACTGCCAACTCCAAACTTCAAATTCCTAAAATTGCACCAAACACTTACTGTTTGGATTTTTACCAGGCAAGAACACGTTTTTATCCAGGATCAAAAATGAGCAAAACAAAGGGGAAATCAAAATTGACTCAACCCACGTGTGATTCACATCACCTCAATCACATCCCACACCTTAAACCTTAAATCCCACTACCAGAATGATTCCCCCATCCACACTCACAATACGACACTTGGCACTTGATCCTTACTTGGCCAAATCAAGGGCTGCAAATCATTACTTGGTCCCTAAGCACTCAACAAACGTCCAGGATTCTCCCAAAACAGCTGGCAACTCACCTAGAAGATTCTGCAAGGGCGTTTAGGGAAATTCAGTTCTAGGGTTTGTGAATAGTGTTTAGCCAGGCATTTGCCTATAAAAGGAGACCTCAACATGTGAGAGTCCCTTTGTTCCAGTTTTAGGCTATCAATATTTGTAATTCCTTTTTAAGTAATAAAATTTGATTTTCTGAATTTTGAGAAATCTTGTTCTTGTTTATTAAAAGTTTAGTGTTGGAATAGCCTAATTCTGAGTTCCATTTATATGTTTGAAGGTTTTTGAGGCAAGGTTTTAGTTGATAAAGCTTGGGTTTCAAAAATCAGAAAGTGCTTTGTTATTTGATCTCACCTTATTGTTTGTTCATCTTAGCAGCATTGGAAGCTGGTACTTGTTTTGCTAGTACCTCAGCTCAAACAATCCAGGGCCTGGATGTAGGTCTTGGAGGTTTGCACCTTCTTCCCTTTTCATTTTCTCTTTAAGTTTCTGATTATTTGTGATTTTTGTGGATTATTGCTTGAATCTGTATTATTGTGGGTGATTATTGTTGATTTGGCTTGGTTTGATGTTATTGAGGTGTTACTGATCTGATTTGTGGGTTGAATCTTCATGATCCTTTGAAAATTTGTGAAATCAAGTTTTAAAAGGGTGTTTGGGATTACTGCATAAGTTAGATTTATGGCTTGTTAAGTGTTTGTTTGTTGTATGCAAGTATTGGTATCTGTTATTTGGGTGCATATGTTCATCTGTTTGCAGGTTTTGTGGGTTTGAACACATTGATTCATAGATTGGCTATAAAATCTTCATAACTTGGTAAAATTGGCTAGGATTTTGAGGACACCTAGATCTACGCTTAGGCTAGGGCTAACAAGTGCTAAATCATAGTTAAACACACCAGGGTAGAAGGATTTGAGGCTTGAAATTGGATCAAATGTCAAGTACATCAGCAAGCTGTTTCTGCATATTGTTCATTGTTCATCAGTAACTTCTAGTGCTTTGATCTTGTTGATTTCTTTTATTAAGTGTTTAATTCTTGTTGCTTTGTGTTTATTGTTAGTTTATATAGCTTGTGTATGCATCTGGTTAAGTTTGGTTGGCTTATTTTGCTTAAATCTGCTTATTAAGTGCTTAACTGCTTATTTGCATATCTGGTGCTTATCTGGTGACTGTTTGGCTTATTGTGGCTTATTGTGTGGATCATTTTGTGATTTTATTGTTGCTATTGACTCCTTGTGGTTCACTGATCACAAGGGTGCCTTTGTTTCCAATTGAATCAAACCAGAACTCTCAAATAAGCTTAGTCAATTAGTCAAAGCAGTGGGAACTCCTTTCCCCTGCTGGTTACCACTGCTAGTGCAATTTTGGTGTCAGCTTATCAATAAGCTATAATAGCTTATTCCAACCTGCAACAACTTTGTTTTTGTAATAGGTGCTCATATTTTGACCCATTTGTTCATACTGGAGCATTTTGGTGGTTGACTTTTAGGTTTGACTATAAAACCAACTCCTTTGACTTTTACATAAGCTCTTTTGTGCTTATTCTGGCTTATTGCTTGTGCTTATTGGATTTTTGTTAATTGATATTGCTTATTGAGTCCATTTGAAAGCTTTTGCAAGTTGAATCAGCTTCTGAGGTGCTTTATTTCTCAAAAACGACTATTTTGTCGTTTTGTGGATTTTTGCTTTTCTATTTTCTGGCTTATTGAGTGTGCTTATTGGAAATTTCTTTTGACAGATCTCTTAAGCATCCTAAAAGAGGGTTGTGTGTCAAATTAGAGCTTATGGCATTAGCTTATGGCTTAATGGGCTGAAAAGCCCAATAAGAATAAGCTTTGTGTTCAATAAGCTGTGATAAGCACATTTTCAGCTTTTGGGCCTTTAGAGTTTTGTTCTTAGAATTAAATTTTAAGTCAGATAGGGCTTTTCCAAGTCAATTGGGCCAAGTTTGACTTTTGGGCCCAAAAGCCCATTTAGGTTGACTGTTTTTGGATTTGGCCCATTTGAGGGCCCATTAGGGGTATTTTGGTAATTTCACTTTCATTTTCTGATTATTTAGGTTAAAATAAACTAGTTTGCAAGTTTTTAGAATTTTTTATAATTTTTGGATTTTTAATATTATTTTATTATTATTTTATTATTATTTTTAAAATTTCACATTTTCCAACTTTTTACATTTTCTTAGGTTTAATACATTAAAATAGGAATTTAGCAACTTTTAGAATAATTTTATCTCTTTTAGATTAATTTTTATAATTATTTTAAGTTTTAATAGTTTTTAAATCATTTTAAATAGTTTTTATTAGTTTTAAAATTTCTAAAAATAGTTTTTAATCTTTTTAGGTCATTTTAGAGTTTTACCAATTGAAAAATCTTTATTTGGGCTTTTTGATAATTTATTTGATTTTTAGGGCTTTAATTAGCATTTAAAAATTGAATATTTAATTATTTAAAAGGTTTGAAAAAGTTTTGATCATTTGTAAACTCTTAGTTTATTATTTTTGATTTTTGGTGAATTTTTGGTAATTTTTAGAATTTATTTTTATTTTTGTGATTTTTAAGGTTCTACGTCTTAACTTTCTAATAGTGATTTTTCTTGTTAATTTTTATTTTTACGTCCTCGTCATTTTCTCTTCTAATCCTCTTCTAAACCAATCATTAATCACAAACATTTGGAAAGTTTTTTCACACACATATACCTCCTTGGGAAACGAACTTTCACACCATTAAGGGTCATTAGTGTTGATTTTCCTAAATCATCACTCGATACTTACCGCTTTTACGCCTTTTTCCTAAAAGAGGTGTATTTTACCACAATCACACCCCCAGACTGATGGGCAGAGTAAAAGGATGATACAAACACTAGAAGATATGTTGAGAGCTTGTGTGTTAGATTTTGGTAAGAATTGGGATAAACATTTGTCGTTAGCAGAGTTTTCGTATAAAAGTAGTTACCATTCTAGTATTAAGGCTGCACCGTTTGAATCTTTGTATGGTAGAAAGTGTAGATCTCTTGTATGTTGGAGTGAAGTTGGGGATACCCAGCTCACGGGACCAGAATTGATCCGGGAGACTACGGAGATGATAGTTTAGATTAAGAATAGGTTGTTGACTGCCCGTAGTAGACAGAAAAGTTACGCGGATGTGCGGCGGAAGCCGATGGAGTTTAAAGTGAGTGACGGAGTAATGTTGAAAGTATCGTCATGGAAAGGCGTTATAAGATTTGGAAAGCGAGGAAAATTGAATCCCCGTTATATTGGACCCTTTAAGATTTTATCTAGAGTAGGTCCGGTGGCTTACAAACTAGAGTTACCCCCAGAACTTCATGGTGTTCACAACACATTCCATGTATCTAATCTGAAGAAATGTCTAGCAGTGACTGATGATAAAATTTCGTTTGATAAGGTTCGAAAAGATGGGAAGTTGCATTTTATCGAAGAACCCGTAGAGGTTATGGATCGTTAGGTAAAGCAACTGAAACAAAGTCGGATACCTATTGTCAAGATCCGATGGAATTCAAAGCATGGGCCGGAATATACTTGGGAACGAGAGGATGAAATGTGGAAGAAATATCCGCACCTCTTCGATTTCAATAAGAAACGGACATCAAAATGAAATGGATCACGAGGACGTTGATCCCTTTTAGGAGGAAAAGTTGTGACAATCTAACATTTTCAGGTAGTTAATTATTTTCTCGTATAATATTTTGAAACTTATTGTAAGACCCGTGAATGTGCCGTTTTGAAATGTGTATAATGCAAGTTCGTTTTCTCAGTTCTTAACTAATAGAAAGTCCAATCAATATCAAATTTATAATTGTTTTTGGTTGTTCAAGCTTGCTTGGTAATCTATTGCTAATTCAAACAAAACTATCTAAAAATGAAAAATATAAACCTACTTATACGTAAAACAAATTGCAAATTCCAAATTTTATTCAAGTAAAATATAAGAATGCAAAATTTAAAACTATAAGGACTGAAAATGTAATTTCTATTAAATGTAAATGCTTGAAATGTAAATTCTAAAAGTTATAAGGACTAAAAATGTAAAACAGTTAACTATAAGGACTAAACTTGTAAAAACTTTAACAAACTAACCAAATTTCAACAAACTAACAAACTAACAAACTGAAATTTAACAAACTAACAAAGTAAAGGACTAAGTTTTGCAAAAACCACAAAATTAGGAAGATTAGCTAGGTTTAGTAACTGAATAGAATTCTAGGGACTAAAGTGCAAATAAACCAAAGTTCTAACTAAAAACGGGCAACAAGAAAGATTAAGCTCGTTTGAGCTTAATACTCAACCAAATAAGCTGAAATCAATTGCAAAACTCTTAAAATCCAATTATAGCTACGTGTGTTCAAGGAAATAAGCTAAAAGTCCAAAATAAGCAATTGAGTGCTTATTAATAAGCACAAAATAAGCTACAGCTTATTTCAATCAGTCACAACCTGATTTTTGTGACAATTCTGATTAAGCACTTGATTACAAGAACGGGAAATCAAATTAGAGCCATTTTCATCCAGTAATAAGCTAGATATCTGAAAATAAGCTCAAATGAGCTTATGTTGACCAAACGTTGACCACTTTTATGAAAAAACTCAAAATTTCAAAACTTCATATTCAATACTTTCTAAATGGAAATGTGAAAGAAAATTACAAGTTTTATGAAGAGGATTAAGAGAACTAGTAAAACAGTAAGCTATTTATCTCAGAGAATGGAAAATGCTCAGGCTTGAGCTAATAAGCTGTTTTCTAGCTTAATCCTGAATACTGTAGAATTTCCTTTTAGAGACTGAATCTTTATGATGTAAACTAAGTCTGGAAACAAATTTGAACAAATTTCATCAAGGAATTAAAGAGAACTAGGCAAATGAAATTGACAAGTTTCTAAACCAAAGCTGAAACAAGGATGACCCAAACTTTTTTATACCAATTGCCTTTTTGACTATTTTTATGACTTACAAATGACTGAAAACTACTTATTACCACTTAATGACTAGAAACAAACTTCTTAACACCAATTTCTAACACTTGAAGATCACTTGAAAACTAGTCCCAAACACACCTTTATATGATTTGATCAAACTTTAACAAAGGCTATTTAAGTACTGGTTTAAACTGATTACAGAGCTATAGCAGACTTGTTTTAATGAACAAAATGAAATGTATTCAAGCTAAGAACAAGCAATAACCAAGACTAGAACTGAAAGTAGCTATTGGACTAAAAAGTTACTGAAAATATGCAGAAACTACAAAACTGAACACAATTATACAAGATCAAGCTACAAATCACTAGGATCAATCAAAATTCAACTATTTAACAAGTAAAACAGGCAGCCATCAAGTTTAACTAGAAAATTTAGCATGCAAGGACTGATTTAGAGGAACAAAAATCAAGAGCCTTAGAACCTATTGTAGAGGTCCTTTGGGAAGAAGAGGAGCGCTGAGCTCTCTTGCACTAGTGATACCACCACCTATCACTAGCATTCAACTCAAATCAACAATCAAAACAGCTACAAATCATCATTCTGCCATGAATTCTTCAAGAACAATGGAAATGCTAGAATTCTGATCAAACAGCAACAAGACTTCAACAATGTCAGTTATGATCTTTGGTTGATCATAACAAACATCTAACAGCAACAATGGAATCACACAACAGCAAGAAAGTAGCAGGAATTGAAGAACAGAATTTGGCGGGAAACTTGAATTTGAAATTTTATTGAAGAATTCAGTTACAAATGTTTGTTACAAGCTTCTAACTAACTAACTGACTCAAGAGTTTGTCAGACTCTTGAGTAGTTAGGTGAAAAGTAGGGAAAAAGGGAAAGGGAAATTTAAGAACTATGTGTTTACAAAATTAAGCTACCATCACAAATGAAGTACAAGCTAGGTATTTATAGGCATGAAAGGGAGATTCTGTTGGAGTTGTGACGTGTTTGGGCCAATCATAACTTGACACGTGGAGGAATTCTGCAAATCCTCTTTGAAGGTGATGAACTGATTTGGGGATTTTTGATTGAATGGATTATTCGTTAATTGGATAACACCATTGGATTCGTCTTCCAAAATTGAGCAACTTTGGTGTTTTGATCTTTTCATGAAACGCTTTCTATCAAAATCCCGTTCCTGGTAAATATTTTTGTTGAAGGAGAAGGACACGTGGCGCCTTTTTATTGGTAGAGAGGGTGTGTTGCGGATTGCACTGTTATGATTTTGTATTAAATGAAAACGGCGGTAGTGGGAATTAATGAGGGTAATGTGGCAATCCGTGTGATATCTTTTCTCTCTTCTCATTGGTTAAGCTTTTGACACATGGATTCAACTTTGCAAGACTTTCCCATTTTGGCAAAACAAGCCCTTCTACTTGGCAGATTGCTATTTAAGGCCAGAATCTTCATTCCTTTGTCATTTTTGGTCCTTTAACTTTGATAACTTGTACAAAATTGCCCTTTGACTGAGTTGACTTGATAGTTTGACCAGATTTGACTTTAATCTTGACTTTCCATAATTTGCACTTTAAGTCCTTCAACTTTCACAAATTGTCAAGATAGGTCCTTGAACTTCAAAGTCTTGTCACTTTTGATCCTCTTTTGTCTTTTTCATCCATTTGAGCTTGGTTTTTCCTTGTTTGCTTGAAATTGTATCCTTTTACCTACATAAGATCACACAAACACAAACATACCACATAACACTGCTTTTTACAAGATAAATGGATATTTTGCTTCATGTTTTAGGGTTATTTGTTGATAAAAGGATATGAGTTTAAGCTCATATCACGTATGATGCTAAGTTATTGTCTCAAGATTTGTTCAGTATGAGCATCTCTTGAAATTTTTAAGAATTTTTATCGTGGATTTATTTGACGGTTTAAGTTGAAACCAACGTTTACGGTCGTAACTTAACGTTTGACGATTTAAGAAGAACCGATAATGACTACGATATCGACGAATGCCCAAAACTTACATTTTATAATCGATTGATCGATATTTGAGTTTTTTGAGATTTTTATTTTTATTACATTTTAAGTCGAGTCGGAACCATGTGAATATTCGTTTTGTGTGCGTTTGAACCATTTAAAAGTATTTTGAGGTAGCCGGGACGAAACCCGACTCCCGTAAAAATTTAAAACCGACTACTAGTCAAAACCCGCTCTTTAAATAATGATTTACTATTAGGGCCAAAAGATAGCAAAAATTGCCACCTATGTCCCTCCATTTTTACAAAAGGGGAAACAAGGAAACACATACTTTCATTTTACAAAAAAAAATCCACCATCTCTTTTTTTTCTCTCTAGGCCGCCGGCCACCCACCACACAACCACCACCACCATCATTTTTTTGTTTTTGAAGAATCTAATCAAAGACCCACCTTTCTTTCATCATTGTAAGTGTTTTAATCCACTCATAACATACATGCATCCATTTGATTTTTCCAAAAATTTATGATTTTTCAAAAACGTGTTTTGATGTAATTAATCTAGTGGGATGTCTAATTAGTGATTAGATAATGGATAATCATCCATAAAACTTGTTAAAAACAGTAGGGTTTGGGTGTTTTGGTCACCAACACCCCACGGCTAATGGGGGTGTTTGGTGGATTCATGGTGTTTGATGAAATGTGTCATGGGTTTGTGTTTATAAAGTTGTTTTTGATGTTTTTAAATGAGTTAAACATGTTGCATGTTGATTTTGTGAAATGGGTTTTGATTAATATTGTTCATACAAGTGATTAAGGATGATTAGGATGTTTTAGATTGATGTTATGGTGATATAATAGGTCTAGGAATCAATGGAATTGATTGGAAAGGCGATTTGTGATGATTTTAAAAAGGGTATTTTAGATCAGAAACTTTAGGGGTATTTTTCGTGTTTTTAAGTCTAAGTCCAGGTTGAGATGATAGGATATTGTGGTAGAGCTTCTTTTTAGATTCGTTTTGGTATAAGATAGAGCTTTTGACTCCAAACGAGTCAAAAGTTACGCTAGTTTGAATTTTCGTGTACCGGGAGATGCGTATCGACACAATACGAAATTGTTGTCGATATTGGGTCAAATCTCGGGGACTATAAGTTGAGTTTCAAAAATGTTCAAGGGCTGTTCTCAGGCCCTAAACTTAGCATTTTGAGTCTATTTTCATAATCAAGAGTCGGATTCGCAAATGGTATTAGTTAAGATGGTCAAAATGATCTTACAAGTCGAGTGTGCAAAACTGTCCGAATTTTGTACTTCAAAGATGTGTCGGGCAGAAGGTCCTAGAAGTGAAAACTTTTTATGAAATTTGGTATGGGGTTTCTACAGATTATAAGTGATTTTTACAAATTTTCTCAGATTTTTAGGAGTGGTCTAAGTGGGGTAAAACAGCCCATACATTCGGTATGTACCGACAGAATTGTAAAATGGGCAATAGTTCTAATAAAGTATAAAATTGGACGTGTCTAGTAAATATCACTTGTATGGGTTTTTGGCGTGAGTTTATATGAACCTTGAGTGTTCTTAATTATGTACATATAGTACTTGAAGGTACTTGAATGTGTTGATCCATTACGTGTTTATTCGTTAGGTGTTGTATTTGATTTCCCGGGGCATCCTCATCGTCGGTGATCGATTTCGTTTACGCCGTAGTTACTAATACTACCACTACTACTTAAGGTGAGTCTATAGCCTCGCTATTTACTTATTTCAAATGTTTTTACCCGCGAGGGGGATACATGCTATTTAAATGAAAATGAACATAAGTCATGAATGATTGTTGGACCCGAATGTTGCCTTAAATTGTGTTGAGTACCTAGTTGCAAAAGGCCCTAATTTCATGAACTATTAACTATTGTCTTGCCCTTGCGAAGGGGGAAATAGCCGCTTATACAAAGTGATAGTACTATGGGGTTGACTACCCTATCCGAGACGAGGGCTAGTACGTTGATACCCCCTGCAGACGGATAATTTGTGATAAGAGATAAGGTATAATTGCATCTAATGCCTTTAGTAGGGGCACTGGTTTCATCTGAATCACGCCGGTAATTATTACGCGGGTGATTGAGTTAACGGATTAGTGTCATGAGCTTAAACACAATTGTCATATCCTTGAATAATAAATTGTTTGCGCGACAATGCTATTGAATGATCATGATTGGTTTTGAATACTTATGTTCAACTTATGATTTGATAAACCTATAGATTCGCTCAACCTTTGTGTTGACAGTTTTAAGCATGTGTTTCAGGTAACCAAGATTGATAGCAGCGGAGCATGCGAGGATGGAAGTTGTTGTGGCTTGGCGGTCTACTTGTTTTTCCACCCTTGTTTAACTTAAAACTCTTTTATTTTTCTGTCATGTGAGCAAAAATGTACTTTTGGGTTGAGATTCAGTGGGGACCTAACGTGTTGGAAATACGTTTTACGTATTTATGAAGGATCGGTCGCTCCAACGATAATTATGTAATGGGCTCGTGGTCCACTTAGTTATGTATAGTCCATATAGCCCACATGTAGGGTGGGCTATATATATACCCCTCCTAGCATGTTAGGAGGGGGTTGGTTAATTCATTCACTTAACACTTATTCATCAATCTAATCACTTTCTCTCTCTACTTTCCTTCCCTCTCCTTTCTCTCTCTACACCTAATCTCCATCTTCCCCATCTCTTCCACCAAATCCTTAGATCCATTCCATCATTTACCAAATCCTTAGAATTAGTAGGCCTTCAATTGGTATCAAGAGCCATGGTTGAATCTTAGGATTTGCTTATTTTTTTTATCTTTTGATTTGGTGGTAACAATCCTTTCTTTTCTTATTTTTTTATCAATCTTTTCATTATTCGATAAATTTTTTATCAATTTTTATAAATCTTATCATTTTTTTAATAAAGTTATCCATTTTTCTATCAATTTTATCAACTTTTATTTTTTATCAGTTTTATTTTTTTTCTCTTTCGTGTGTTTTTTTATTATCCGTTTTTTACTATCAGTTTTTTATCAATTTTTTAAAATCATCTAGTTTTATTAATTTTTTTAAAAATAATCTGTTTTTCTTTTTCAATAATCAGTTTTTTATAATCACATTTTTTTTTTGTAATTTTTTTTAATCATATCATTTTTTAATCATATCATTTTTTTTATCAGTTTCTCAGTTTCTTATTTTTTTATCAGTCTAATACAGTCCAATCAGTGTGCTCTGTCTAAAATAATCAGTATATCTTCACAACTTTGTCTAATCAGTTTGCTTTATAGATTTTCTATTGTTCTTTTTTGGTCAAATCTGTCTACAGTCCAAATCAATCCAAATCTTTCTGTTTTCATATCAGTCTCGTTTATTCCGCATAGACTTTCTGCATACATTTTCCGAATAGTCAAAATTTTCCGAGTAGACAAAACTTTCAGAATAGACAAAAAAGTTCCGAATAGCCAAAAAAGTTCCGAATAGACCAAAAGTTCCGAATAGACCAAAAGTTCCGAATAGACCAAAACTTCCGAATAGACCAAAACTTCCGAATAGACTAATAAGTGTGAAAACACTTATCCTTTTACCACTTATTTCCAATAATAACAAGACCAAAACGTGTGATTTATGTCGTAAAAGTCGGAATTATGCGTGGTTTGTGTTTTTATTGTGTTTTAGGACCAAAATATGAAAAAGGAAGAAAACACGGGGTTTCACGGGCTTTTATCAAAGAAAACGGGAAAAGACGAAGTCAAAAGATCAAGAGTGCAAAGAGAACGGAAGTCCAAGGCCTATTCTGAAGATTTATCGAAGAAAAAGACTAAAGACGGAAGTTTAACGAAGTCGAAGAACTTAAAGTCTAATAGAAGAAGAAAATTAAAAGACAAGTTCAAATCCCGAGACGACAAAGACAAAGAATTAAAGTCGAGTCGAGAAAACGTGAAGAAAGCAAGAAAGAAGAAAGCACCACACATGCCTCCCACTCCCCTATAAATACCCTCCTAATCACATTAGGAGGGGGTTAGCTAGTTTTTATTTTCTTAAGTTTCTTTCTAGTTTTTAGAGAGAGAAAGTCTTAAACTTTCTCTCACTAGTTCATCTTTTTCTTTTAATCTTTCAAGATTAAACACTTTTTTGTATTGCTTATTTCATTAATCAAAGTTCTATTTTAAGCTTTTGATCCTTATTCTCATTCTACACTTCTTGATTTATTTTACTTTTGATCCGAATATCATACTTCATCCGTATGATTTTATGATTTCGTGGTTAAAAGTTTGATCTTTTGGTTTACACACAAGCTTTTACACGTTTAGGTCATAAGCTCATAATGCTTATTGGCTTATTCGAATCTTAGCTTATTGATTCTCGGATTTTGCAAAAGGATTTAGTAAGTTTAAAGTTCATTTCATAAAGTTCTTGATTTTATGCTTTAGAAATCTTAAATTTAAGCTTTGTGAATTGTTTAAGTTCCGTTTGGATTTGCTTATTGCGTTTGCTTATTGAGATTCACTCTTTCCACAAATTTCGGAATCTGTTACATCCCATCGCAATCTTAGGGTTTTGACACATTCCGACGGTTTTATCCACTTTCCGATAGCTTTGGTTTTCGATCGCAATAACCCATTAGGGTTTTACTTTGCGATCAGTTGGTTAACCCCCTTATTCCGATCTGGGTTGCGATCGTACATTGCGATCGCGTATTCCGACGGGTCTTAAGGTCTTGGTTAAGACGAAGTGCTGCCTGTTTTTCGATAGAGTCATTGCGATAGAGGCATTCCGATAGGTGTGCCTATTGCGACAGAAGTGCTCCTTAAGTATTCCGATCTGAACTTAATTTTTCCGATGGTTAATTTTAGTGATTATTCCGATGGTTGCTATTTTGGTGTATTCCGATGGACATGAATTGTTTTATTCCGATTGATTAAGTTTTCAAGTTTTTCATTTTGTCCAAAGTTCAAATTTACTCAACGACACTTTAATTACTTGCTAATAGTTTAAATTAGATAAACAAACCAAACCATTCTCTTGATTCACCAAAAGACGATTGAGTCGCACTTAAGACCGGTTTTCAATTCGAAAAGATTCGGAACTATAACGAACTTGAACTTTGATACTTTGGGGTAAAATCTCAAATATTAAATGGCGCCGCTGCCGGCTCTTTTCGTTACGATAAACGGTTTCTAGTGAGAGACGCATTGAATTTTGGGATCCGTTCTTTGAACGTTATTTTCATTGCTATAAAAATTTCAAAAATACAAAAACATTAAAAAACCTATAAAAACCAAAAAGATTATATAGATATTCCTTGTGTATATTTTTCTTCTGCAGGTGCATGCGTACTAGATCTTCCAACTATTCTGAGCCCGAGACTCTTGAAGATTTAGATATGGCTGGTGTTAACAACAACAATAATCACCCACCTCAAAATAATTTGAATAACAACCACAACAATAACAACAACAACAATGTCCCTCTACCTGATTTACGAACCATGGAGGAATTGTGCCAACCCACCATGAATGGACGCGGAGGCCCGATTGCGCCAATGCACGTCACGGCTCAGGAGTTTTCGTTGAAGCATCATATGATACAACAAGTGCAAACGAACCCGTTTCGTGGAATTCCGGATGATGATGCCAACAAACACCTCGACAAATTCATTACCATTACCCAAAGCATGAAGTGCCCCGGTGTTTCCATGGATGACCTTCGACTTCAACTTTTTCCACACTCACTTTCTCACCATGCCGAAAAATGGTTTGACCGTCTTCCTAAGAATTCTATTCATACGTGGAACGACATGACTCAACGCTTTTTATCGCGCTACTTTCCCCCATCCATGGTCACTAGCCTTCGTAACCAAATCAGTGGATTTATGCAAGAGAATGATGAATCGCTTTTCGATGCTTGGGAACGTTACAATGATTTGATCGACCGCTGTCCTAATCACAATATGCTTCCTGTCACTCTCATTGACACCTTCTACAATGGTCTCACCTTTCGTGATCGTGACACGATCAATGCCGCCGCCGGTGGTACTTTTATGAAAAGGAGACCGGAGGAGTGTCGAGAGTTGATCGAAAACATGACTACTCACCACAAGAATTGGGATTCATCCGCATCCTCAAGATCTAACTCGAGAGTCAATGTTTCTTCTTCTTCCTCCAATCCTGAAATGTCTGAAATTTCTCGCCAACTCGCTGAAATGAACAAGAATTTCATGGCCATGGCCACAAACCACTTTCAACAAGCTAAAGCCGTTGCTATTTCTTGTGACACATGTGGTGGCCCTCATTCTTACAATGATTGTCCTTCTACTCAAGGAAATTATTCTGAAGACGTTAACGCAGCATACGGTACTTATCCCACGGGAGGCTATCAAGCTCGCCCTCAGGGAGACCGTAACTTGCTAAGTTATCGATCCAACAATTATCTTGCTCCCCCCGGTTTCCCTCCTGCAAACCAAAACCAACAACAAAGCTACAATCAATCCCAACCTCGTGCAAACAATCAGTATCAATCCCAAAGAAACCCATACCCACCTCAAGGAAATTCTCAAGCTTACCAGGCTCCACCTATCAATCAACCGATGGCAGTGAATCCAGAAGTCGAGACATTCATGAAGACTAATCGGGAGTTGGTGATGAATCTTCAGAGTCAAGTCCGCAACTTGAAGGGAGAAATGGCAAAGCAAGGGAACGATATTCGAGCCGAGCTAAGGAATGATATGGCCAAACACAATGATACAATGAATGTAAACATGCAAAACTCTTTTAACAATCAAGCTCTTCATCTTCGTGATATGATTGGTTCGCTCATCCAAAGTAATCAACCCTCTGCTTCGGGTACTCTTCCGAGTAATACCGTTGCAAATCCGAGAGGGGAGATGAAAGCAATCACCACTCGTAGTGGAAAAGGTTATATGGAACCCGAGCTTCCTACACCTCCACCCGTGATTGTGAACAAGGAAAAAGAGCAAATTTCCCCACCTCCTTCACCTTTTATCCCCATTTCCCCACCACCCGTGGTTGTGAGTGATCCTATTCCCCTAAAGCCTTCTTCTTCATCCAATATACCTTATCCTTCAAGGTTGAGGAAAGAGAAGCAAAAGAGCAAGGATGATATTCAAGTTTCAAACTTTCTTAAAATGTTTAAACAACTGAATTTTAACATCTCCTTTGTCGAGGCTCTCGCTCACATGCCCAAATACGCTAAGATGTTTAAAGATCTTTTAAGTGATAAAGAAAAGCTTCTTGACATTGCTCAGACCCACCTTAATGAGAACTGCTCCGTAGTGCTTTTAAGGCAATTGCCCACCAAACTTGGTGATCCGGGTCGCTTCTTGATTCCTTGCAACTTCCCGGGAGTAGAGAATTGCATGGCCCTAGCCGATCTAGGTGCCAGTATAAACTTAATGCCTTTAAGTGTTTGGAAGCAATTATCTCTCCCCGAGCTAGTCCCCACCAAAATGACTTTGGAATTAGCCAACCGTACGGTTGCTTATCCAGTGGGGATAGCCGAAGATGTCTTTGTTGGCGTTGATAAATTCACCTTCCCGGCGGATTTTGTCGTCGTTGACTACGAGATGGATCCCCGTGTTCCATTAATCGTTGGACGTCCATTTCTGAGGACCGGTCGCACTCTTATTGATGTAGCCGCAGGCGAAATAATCATGAGAGTTGGTGACGATCAAATTGTCTTCAACATGGGTAAGATTTCTAAGCAGCCTTATTCATATGAGAGTGTTAATGCTATTGATGTTCTCGATGAGGCTTGTGCAGAACATTTTCATGATGCTTGCAAAAGTACTCTTTCCTCTCTACCCAATGTTGAGACCGTTGCCTCAATTGCTCCAGCATTGACTCCTTTTGGAGAAAGTGACTTGGATGACTTCGAAGCCAGCTTGGGTCCTCTCGATATTAAGTATGATAATTTGTCCACTAATTGGGATGAAGATATTCGTACTATTGAGAGACTTCTCAATGAGGACCCGTTGTCCCCTCCTGCTCCTAAAGAGGTGACTAATGATGATCCATCGTTAGTTTCACCATCTACTGAGGATCCTCCTACTCTCGCGCTTAAAGACCTACCGCCTCATCTTGAGTACGTTTTCCTGGAAGACAACGAGAAGCTACCGGTCATCATTGCGAAGGATCTGAAAGAAGACGAAAAAGCCCGACTTGTCGCTGTGTTGAAGAAGCATAAAAGAGCTATCGCTTGGAAAATCTCGGACATCCGTGGAATTGATCCTCATTTCTGCACACATAAAATTCTCATGGAGGACGACTTTAAGCCCACAATTCAAAGTCAACGAAGGGTGAATCCTAAAATCCATGAAGTCATCAAAAAAGAGGTTATCAAACTTCTTGATGCGGGTATGATTTACCCTATTTCGGATTCACCGTGGGTTAGTCCAGTCCATTGTGTGCCTAAGAAAGGAGGTATCACCGTTGTGCCCAATGCAAACAACGAGTTGATTCCTACCCGTCTCGTTACTGGGTGGAGAGTTTGTATAGACTACCGCAAACTCAATGATGCCACGAGAAAGGATCATTTCCCTCTACCTTTTATGGACCAAATGCTTGAACGTCTAGCTGGTAATGAATATTACTGCTTTCTGGATGGTTTCTCGGGTTATTTTCAAATACCCATCGATCCCCAAGATCAAGAGAAGACAACATTCACTTGTCCCTATGGCACATTTGCTTATAAAAGAATGCCATTTGGCTTATGCAATGCCCCCGGGACTTTCCAAAGGTGCATGTTGGCTATCTTCCATGACATGGTTGAGCAAACCATGGAAGTCTTCATGGATGATTTCTCGGTCTTCGGGGATTCCTTCTCTACTTGCCTTGCCAACTTGGAACGTATGCTTAAGCGGTGCGAAGACACTCGCCTTGTTCTGAATTGGGAAAAATGCCATTTTATGGTAAAAGAAGGCATTGTGCTAGGACACAAAATCTCTAAAGCCGGTCTTGAAGTTGACCGTGCTAAAGTAGATGTCATAGCCAAATTACCTCCACCTTCAACCGTGAAGGGTGTGAGAAGCTTTCTGGGTCATGCGGGCTTCTATCGTAGATTCATTCAGGATTTCTCTAAAATCGCTCGCCCGATGACCCACCTCTTAGAAAAAGATACTCCTTTTATCTTTTCTAAAGAGTGTCTCGAAGCCTTCAATCTTCTCAAGGATAAGCTCACTAAGACACCGGTCTTGGTTACCCCTAATTGGGAGCTGCCCTTTGAATTGATGTGCGATGCTAGCGACTTTGCTATCGGTGCGGTTTTGGGCCAAAGAGTGAATAAACACTTCCAACCAATCCACTATGCTAGCAAAACAATGACGGGGGCTCAATTGCATTATACGACAACCGAAAAAGAGCTTTTAGCTGTTGTCTATGCTTTTGAGAAATTTCGCCCCTATCTTGTTTTATCCACCACCATCGTATACACGGACCATTCCGCGTTGAAGTACTTGATGACTAAGAACGATTCTAAGCCAAGACTTCTTCGCTGGGTTTTGCTCCTTCAAGAATTCAACATTGAAATTCGTGACAAGAAGGGAGCCGAAAACCTGGCCGCGGATTATCTGAGTCGACTTGAGGATCCATATCAGGGGGATCATCCGAACAAAGAGATCAATGACTCTTTCCCCCTGGAGACTCTAATGTCTTTAAATCTCAATCTTGATGGCACCCCGTGGTTTGCAGACATTGCAAACTACTTAGCGGGTGGTATTCTCATCCAAGGGTTAACATCCCAACAAAAGAAGAAGTTCTTGAACGATGTTAAGACTTACTTTTGGGATGACCCTTATCTATTCAAACAGTGTGCGGATCTGATTATTCGTCGATGTGTTGACGGACCGGCAGCTTTTGACATCCTCCAAGCTTGCCACAAAGGACCCACCGGTGGTCACTTTGGTCCCAACTACACCGCTAAGAAAGTGTTTGATTCTGGATTCTACTGGCCCACCATTTATCGTGACGCGCACGAAATGGTTAAGCATTGTGATGCTTGCCAACGTCAAGGCAAGATCACACATAAGGATGAGATGCCTCAAAATTTCATACAGGAATGTGAAATCTTTGATGTATGGGGCATCGACTTTATGGGGCCATTTCCATCATCCAAAGGGAACAAGTACATCCTCGTCGCCGTCGACTACGTCTCTAAATGGGTTGAAGCTAAGGCTCTTCCTACGAATGATGCGAGGGTGGTTGTGAACTTTTTGAAGCAGCTTTTCGCTCGATTTGGCGTTCCTCGTGCTATCATCAGTGACCGCGGGACTCATTTTTGCAATGATCAATTTGCAAGAGTCATGGCAAAGTATGGTGTCAATCACCGTCTTTCCACCGCCTATCATCCCCAAACCAATGGGCAAGCCGAAATTTCCAATCGTGGCTTGAAGAGAATTTTGGAGCGTACTGTGGGAGAGCATCGCGCCGCGTGGGCCGATAAGTTAGATGATGCTCTATGGGCTTTCCGTACTGCCTACAAGACCCCGATCGGTTGTACACCCTATCGTCTTGTGTACGGGAAAGCCTGCCACCTACCCATCGAGCTGGAACATAAGGCGCACTGGGCCTTGAAGTGGGCGAACTTCGACATCATTAAAGCCGGTGATCATCGCAAGGTTCAACTCAACGAGCTAAATGAACTAAGGAATGAAGCTTATGAGAACTCGCTGATCTACAAGGAGAAGACGAAGATGATCCACGATGCTAAAATCAAGAACCGAGAGTTCCACGTTGGAGATCACGTTCTACTCTTTAACTCTCGGTTGAAGATCTTCTCTGGCAAGTTGAAGAGCCGCTGGTCTGGTCCATTCACCGTCGCCAAAGTCTTTCCGTATGGGACCATTGAACTTTCTCAGCCGAATGGGCCCAATTTCAAGGTGAATGGCCAGCGTTTGAAGCTGTACTTTGGTGAGGACATCTCACAGGAGATGATTCCATCCCTCACCACGTTCCCCATGAACTAAAATTGGGTCGAGTCAGGCTCATGACTCGGTGAACAAAAACAAGCGCTTCTCGGGAGGCAACCCGTGTTCTATCCTTTACTGTTTTCATAATAAGTGTAGGGGGAGCCCCGCATATGTTTGTTGTCTTGTTTCTTGTGCTGTGCAGGGATTAAAGCTTCAGAGAGCATCTTGATGACTTTTGACGAACCGTGATACCGTGTTTCCCATCTTCCCGGTTCTATCCTAAACTCTTGTGATTCAATATTTCATATTCTATATGTTCACATTGAATTCACTTTAGTTGTCCTTTCCTTAGCCAGATTTAAACAAAGTGCACAATGTCCTAAAGTGTAGGGGAGTTTACTCCCACATGCTTAAACATTGAGGACAATGTTTATCTCAAGTGTAGGGGGGACTTCTATCGAAGTAAGTGGTCTTTTCCATGTATTTGTCCTCATTTTAACCGGAAAATTTGATTTTTCGACATTTTTCAAAATTTTTAATCTATGTTGGCCTAGTTATATAGTTGTATTTGCCCTTGTTATGTTTCCTTTGCTAGAATAAATTTTTAATAAAGTGGTTTTAGATTTTTCTTAGTCGTGAACATTTTGACTCAACCCGAGTTTACTTACCTAAGTTTACTCTAGCTAGTATCCTTAACATGTTAAAGTCAAGTTTTGTTAGGCTTTTATATAGGGAGCTATAAAACGCGAAAGTCTTAACTCTCACGGGTTAAGAACAAGAACTTTTCGCAAGTTCCTATAATTGATCCTAGAGAGTCGTTTATCAAGGGAACTTTAAAATGCGATTTCTAAACTTGAAAAAGTCTAAGAATTTGCAAGATCCTATAGGCGACTCGAAAACCCAAAACTTTGATTTAATAGGCTAAGCATCCACGAGTCTCATTCCTTGAGATTTTAAACTGTGGAGAACGAGAAATGATAGAGCCAATTATAAGTTCGGTACTCTTTCGTGAATTTATGTGAGTTAATTATGAGCTTATTCTCCCTCCGCTTGTTAATAAATTAATCTGCTAATAAATAAGGTTGTACGATTTAAAAGGTTACTTAGCTTCTAGCCCCAGATCGTTTAAAAGTTGCTCGGTAATGACGAGAGTTCATAGCCAAGGCATAACTTATGAAGCGGGGCGCGAAGATTGGCGAGTCCGAAAAGGCCCTAACAAGGCATGAGGGCTACATTTTGTTGCTAAAGATCCAAAAGTGATGTGAAGAATCATTTATCAAAAATCAATATGAAGGATCGAGACACACGACGAGAAGCAAGAACTCCCCAAAAGTCATGGAGAAGTCTATCCGAAAAGACCCTAACAAGGTATGAGGATAAATAGATCCAAGTCCTAAAAGGAGGCGGATCGTTGTATATCAAAGTCCAAAATAAAGATTGGAGAAAAATGAAGAAGTCGTGGTCCAAAGATGAAGAATCTCTCAAAAACTTCAAGTGAAGAAATTCCTATTATGAAGAGAAGACCATAATTTCAAGAACGTCTCTCGAAGATTCGAAGTATGAAGTCGCTGCCAAATATCGGCCCGAGAAAGGTCTCAAATCGCGAACCAAGTTATGCCAAGATATGAACTTTCTGATATCCCGAGAAGCAGTTTTAAAAGATTTGGTCCTTTAGCTAACTATTGATTAAATCGTGCACCTTATTTTCGGACTAAATAATTATCGAAATAAGTCAAACAATGCATCCTCGTGATCATTCAAGACAAAAATAAAATATAAGAGATACACCTAGGAATAAGGGAGTCTAAGTGAATAATTGGCCCACATGAGTTCGTGATAGTTTGCTAACTTATAATAACAATGATCTCGTTATTAAGCTTGGTATGGGGAACGTGAAACTTGAGAATGATAAACGTTCATGGCCGCCAAAACCAATGTAAGTTTATAATTTCTTTACTTGTTTCTATCTTTTCATCTTTAGTATTTAATAAAGGCCAAGGTAGGTTATTTATGATGGGAAATGTAAACCGTGCTTAAAATTAATGCATTGCATGAGGGCATTGCAATGGTCAAGTGTAGGGGATTTAATAAGTGTGAAAACACTTATCCTTTTACCACTTATTTCCAATAATAACAAGACCAAAACGTGTGATTTATGTCGTAAAAGTCGGAATTATGCGTGGTTTGTGTTTTTATTGTGTTTTAGGACCAAAATATGAAAAAGGAAGAAAACACGGGGTTTCACGGGCTTTTATCAAAGAAAACGGGAAAAGACGAAGTCAAAAGATCAAGAGTGCAAAGAGAACGGAAGTCCAAGGCCTATTCTGAAGATTTATCGAAGAAAAAGACTAAAGACGGAAGTTTAACGAAGTCGAAGAACTTAAAGTCTAATAGAAGAAGAAAATTAAAAGACAAGTTCAAATCCCGAGACGACAAAGACAAAGAATTAAAGTCGAGTCGAGAAAACGTGAAGAAAGCAAGAAAGAAGAAAGCACCACACATGCCTCCCACTCCCCTATAAATACCCTCCTAATCACATTAGGAGGGGGTTAGCTAGTTTTTATTTTCTTAAGTTTCTTTCTAGTTTTTAGAGAGAGAAAGTCTTAAACTTTCTCTCACTAGTTCATCTTTTTCTTTTAATCTTTCAAGATTAAACACTTTTTTGTATTGCTTATTTCATTAATCAAAGTTCTATTTTAAGCTTTTGATCCTTATTCTCATTCTACACTTCTTGATTTATTTTACTTTTGATCCGAATATCATACTTCATCCGTATGATTTTATGATTTCGTGGTTAAAAGTTTGATCTTTTGGTTTACACACAAGCTTTTACACGTTTAGGTCATAAGCTCATAATGCTTATTGGCTTATTCGAATCTTAGCTTATTGATTCTCGGATTTTGCAAAAGGATTTAGTAAGTTTAAAGTTCATTTCATAAAGTTCTTGATTTTATGCTTTAGAAATCTTAAATTTAAGCTTTGTGAATTGTTTAAGTTCCGTTTGGATTTGCTTATTGCGTTTGCTTATTGAGATTCACTCTTTCCACAAATTTCGGAATCTGTTACATCCCATCGCAATCTTAGGGTTTTGACACATTCCGACGGTTTTATCCACTTTCCGATAGCTTTGGTTTTCGATCGCAATAACCCATTAGGGTTTTACTTTGCGATCAGTTGGTTAACCCCCTTATTCCGATCTGGGTTGCGATCGTACATTGCGATCGCGTATTCCGACGGGTCTTAAGGTCTTGGTTAAGACGAAGTGCTGCCTGTTTTTCGATAGAGTCATTGCGATAGAGGCATTCCGATAGGTGTGCCTATTGCGACAGAAGTGCTCCTTAAGTATTCCGATCTGAACTTAATTTTTCCGATGGTTAATTTTAGTGATTATTCCGATGGTTGCTATTTTGGTGTATTCCGATGGACATGAATTGTTTTATTCCGATTGATTAAGTTTTCAAGTTTTTCATTTTGTCCAAAGTTCAAATTTACTCAACGACACTTTAATTACTTGCTAATAGTTTAAATTAGATAAACAAACCAAACCATTCTCTTGATTCACCAAAAGACGATTGAGTCGCACTTAAGACCGGTTTTCAATTCGAAAAGATTCGGAACTATAACGAACTTGAACTTTGATACTTTGGGGTAAAATCTCAAATATTATAGACCAAAACTTCCGAATAGGAAAAACTTTCCGAATAGGAAATCTTTCCGAATAGAAAAAAAAAATTCCGAATAGAAAAATGTTCCGAATAGGACTTTTCCGCATAGACAAAGACACCACTCGAACCCAAACACTTCTCGACTGAAACAAACTCACACAACACCCCTCCATTCTCACACTCACCCTCTCGTTACGGCTCTCTCCCTCGCAGCCCAGACCTACTCTAATATCAACAAAGAGTCCCAACTCTCGACCAACATCTCACAGACCATCAACTCTCAACTCTTTTTTTTTCCTCACCCATCACACGAACAAGTCTAAACAAACACACCTCTCGTCTCTCACACCTCTCGACACCTCACACCCTTCTACATCCTCGACTCCCTCCAAACTCACCCTCGACAACATCCGACAGCCTCGACACAAACAAACTATCGACCAAACCACTCGACTCTCGACTCTCTCTACTGACAATCACACCCAAGACCTCTCGAACTCACGCAAAACCCATCAAAACAACAGACTCCAACACCCTCCCTCGTCTGACATCCACTCACTCCTTCATCAACACCCTCTCGACCCATATTCCCTCGACTCTAACACCCACCACAACCCAAGATTCACAATCAACACTCCCAAGACTCAGTTTCAAACATCAACACAGACTCACAAACATCAAGATCTCAGTTTCAAAAAGAAAACCTTCATAGACCCAACACAGACTCACAAGAAAGACGCTACAGAAGAAGAGGGACTCTAACATAAAATTAAAAGAAAATCTTACCCGAGACCAATATTTAATTGATCTTGAAGCCTTATTATTTGTTTTGTAAGTTCTTGATTCGTGTGAGATTGATTCTGGATTAAAGATCATTTTTGGGTAATTCGATTTAGATGTTGTTTGTTGGAAGTAATCAAAAGAGAGAGGGGGCGGACAAAACATTGGAAGGATCAGATTGAAGGAGTTTTGATTGTTTGTTAAGATTGAGAGAGATAGATTGACTGCGTTTTTGTTTGAGAGAAAGTAGAGGAGCAGATTTGGGAGGCGGATGAGTTGAGGAGAGAGAGATAAATGTGTTGTTGGTTTATGTGATTTAGTCAAACAAGAAAACGTATAGGCGGAGTAAACAAGGAGTGGGGCGGTGGTTGTTTTTTTATTGGGCCACGTGTGTATTAGACGGAGTAAACAAGAATCCTAAAACTTTCGACAGTTATCCCATTTATCTGTTGTTTTCTATTTTTAAAAAGTGTTATTTTAGAAAGTTTTTTTAAGTTACGTTATTTTTTTTATTTTGTATTTTTTTTTATTTTTATTTTGAAAATTTTATTTTTTTTGGATATTAACTTTTATTTTTATATACTTTTTACTTTTTAATATCAAATTCTTTAGTTGATATTTTTTCTATTTTTTACTTTTCAAATCAAAATTTTTTTAAATTAAGTTAATTTTTTTATATTAATTTTTGGCAAATCGTGAAAAAATATTTGTCGGGATAAACGTTATTGTGGCCGGATTTCAAGACAAACGTGACGAGTCAAAGTGACGAGCTTCATTTATACCATCCATCGAGGAATTTTAAGTATTATTTACGGGTCTTTCGTTTTAATCGATCTTTAATGGATTCGTTCGATTCGACATGTCAAAAGGGAGAGTTGTATTTAAGGCAAAACGAAGTTAAGAAAAGTGGCATCACCTCCTTTCAACTACTCCAGTCTCATCTTGTCACTCTTTCGGGGATTCAAGGAGGGAGCGAATTTGTGACAATCTTTGGACAAGATCGTCATATATTCATCGACTCCATTTTTACCGCTTTGACCCAACTCGCCGAGCAACTCAATCATGGAAACTTTAATCACTCTGCATCGGTACTTGCATATAAGGCTCTTGTGACACACCTCACGCCTTTCCTCCAATTTAATATCATCAAGCCTGAAAGTTCAATGATTTGCCAATCGTTTCTTCGAGATACACATACCGAGCTTCGAGTTTTCCGTGATACGATTTTGAAACTCATGTCATCGGTCTCGTCTTCGATTTATGAAAGATCTCGACTTCAGCAAACGTATGATAATGGAGTGCAAGAATCAATGCCGCAGATGCAAGAGGAGAATTGTCATACGGTTGAAAAATTGGAGCCTAAAGATGGCAAGAGCACGGAATCAGGAGCACAACATGATACCAGTGGTACGTCAGGGATTGTTCACGAGATCACTCTTGATGACACCTTACCCGTTTATGACGAAGAGCCTGCAAACATGGTACAATGTGATGTTAATTATGATGTATATGCTGATGACATACCGCATATTGAGCATTCGAAACCTAATTATGACAAACATGGGATGGAAAAGAGTGATAGAAATACCACTTCTGATTCATCCGATGTGAGTCATAATGGGGGAGAGATTATTCAGAATGCTATAGTTCATCATGATAAATGCTTTATAACTGCCTCGTTAACTGATTCTGATTCCAAGATTAAAGAGCTCGAAACGATCGTAGCTCGGCAATCAAAAGATCTTGAGGATGCCAAACTTGAATTTTCTAAGAAAACGGACAAATTTGAAACATACTTTGAAAAACTTGAAAAGTCAAACGTTGTTCTTGAAAGAAAATTGGATCAAACTGTTCTAGATTCTAAAGCTGAAAAGGATAATCTTTTGAAACAAATTCAACTGCTTGAATCTAAATTGGCATCCCAAGATAACGTGCTCAAAGAAAATGAAACGTTAAAAGCCCAAGTTCAGGAAAAGGTTTTTGCTATAGCTGCGTTGAAAAACGAGTTAAGGAAAAGTAAAGGACCTAGTGTGGACACTAAGCTTGAAAAACCATCAATCTTGGGGAAACCGCCTACAAATCAGTTCGTCAGACAACCGACTGTCAGACAACCTACTGCATTTGGATCCGAGCGATCACAATCCTCGAGACCGCGGTTTGCCTCCCAAGTTGATTTGGGTCATATTTCTAGAACTGTCACTCCAGCAACTAGGCCCAATGTGATCACTCCAGCTTTAGCAAGACCAAATCATATGATTGCCTCTAGTTTCCCTAAAAATACCAAGACCACGTCTAGAACTAGTTCAAATGATGTTTGCCATAAATCTGGTCAGAGGGAAGCTATTCAAAAGACACATGTAAGAGATAGCAATGTCCAACCTAGTCAGATGCCTTCTAGATTACCCAACACTGCTAACCGTAGCATGCCATCTTCTAGGAGCATCGATCAATCATCTAGGAATTATTCAGACATGAAATATGCTACTTGTAAAACATGTAGAAAATGTGTCTTTACGGCAAATCATGATGCTTGTGTCAAGAAATTACTTGATGAGGTGAACTCCCGTGCTAGAATTAAGTCCCAGTGGATAGCTAAAATCAAACCCTTTGGTAAAGTTTGGCGCCCCACTGGTAGAACTTTCACTATTGTAGGAAACGAGTGCCCTTTAACTAGGATAGTCTCCGATTCTACTAAGTCTACTAGGGAGGAAACTGATAAAGATGATACTTCACTTACGCCTAAACTTAAGGTTTTTTACAAAAGGAAACGTTTGCCAGCCAAGACTAGTGAATCATCTACTCAGGTCGCCTCTGAAACAAGTAAAGCCAACTGTGAACCCCCATGTGCTTCTATAATTGATATTGCTAACCCACGTCAAAGCATGCAAATTCCTAATGAGATTGCAGGTACCAAAGTTGATGTTCCAAAAGAACGAAGCGGTCCAATCGTTGTGTACCGTTCAACTAAGGACACTCTTAGAGTTTGGTTGCTGAAGAAGCAGATATCAGAGAAACAAATGTCTCAGTGGATTCATGGTTAAGCTGCAAACAATGACTTACAGTTAAATGTCAGACTGTAACTCGAACTTCCAATAAAGGAAAGTTTATCATTAATGATAAACTTATCCTCATAACGAGAAATTCAATTTTCTCGGTCATGAGCTTGTCTTAAAACATTCGAAGTTTTAAGCTCAGAAAGGAAAGTGTATCTTTTAAATAAGAGAACTTTTCCTCATAACGAGAAATTAACCTTTCTCGGTCATGAGCTTTCCGTTAAAACAGTCAAAGTTTTCAAGCTCATGAACACGACTTCTAAGTAAATGTCAGCTTAGGACTCGTTCTTCAGATAAAAGGAAAGTTTATCGTCGATGATAAACTTATCCTTAACAACGGGAAGTTTACAACTTCTCGGACTTGAGCTCGTTTTATAAGATATTCAACATCTTAAGCTCAAGTAATTGTTTTTCAAAACTTTGAACACAATTTTTCAAGAATTTCTCAAAAGGTTTTTCTAAATCTTTCAAAATTGTGTGTTCAAAAAACGTTTTGATAAAACGAGCATGTCTTCTGGAATCGATAATATTTACGAACCTAGAAATGTCATTCAATAATGACACGGGGTTGTAAATAAAGTTCGAGCAGAAGTTCAAAAGATTTAAAACATGCTCCATATGGTTTGCTATTATTTCCGATAGCAACCCGCGTTTCATAATCAAGTCAAGCATTTCACCGGAAAGCTTTGACTCAACAACGGGAATTAATTTTCTCGGGGACGTGACGAGGTGACCAACATTCGTGAACAAGAACCATGTGCTTCTTCCATATGCTGTTCTCCATTATTCAGGTCCAACCTCGTACATTGCTAATATTGTGAATTCATCATCATATATTGATCTTTGCACGTGTTAAATACCTTACACTTGTGTTTAAAAGGTATTTAATTTACGTTTCAAGTACACCCTCGTTAATTTGAGGGGGAGCTTGTTAATATCACGAAGATAATTGGATTTGCATTTTTCTTCCCAAATTTTCTTAAAATGCTATTAAATCAATTGATATTAAAAACATCGATTGGGTTAATATTTTTAATATGGGGGAGAAAATGTGATTTAATATGGGATATGATCAATCATAAATGGTTTGACTTAACGTGTTAGCTCATCCCAACATGTGCGAAATGTTTTCGAATATCGTAGCATATGTTAAGGGGGAGAAAAATGGATTTGCACTTCAAAATGGATTTCATGGTGACATACACTTACCCAAAAACATCTCTATTTACGACGGTGAAGATTGTGGTGACATAAGGATGGTAGGATAGGTTAAAGTCCAATGATTTCTCTAGAACCGGAGGAATCTTCCCAAGGACATTCCATAGCTAGAAATAGTAGTCCTTAGGAAAGATGGAGAAAGATTGTGAACGTAGCTGAATGCCGACCAAGTACTTAAGTTAGCACTGGAACAATCACAACAAGGTGCTAGTTATGACGTATTGGTAAGCATTGAAGGGGTTGAAGAATGAAAAAGAATTGTAAAGATAAAGGGTGTAAAGAAAGAAGCCCTCCTTACAACCTTAGGCAGAAACCGGGTCAATTCATATGCTATTGAGATCATTTTTAATGATTATTGATATTGAAGAAAGACATCATGGACCCAGTGATGCAATGCACAACCCTTCCCAGCTAACTCAAATATCTCTCAAAAGGTATTTGTTTTAATCACACGGAGATCAACACATTATCTACTGGTTTATTCACTCCGAATAAATTGGTATTGAAAAGGTGGCACTCCTCTCCAGCCTCCGATCACTAAAAATCCAAAATGCACGATCGAGTCTAGAGCCATTTGAGATCATCAAATATCTCATTAGGACACACTTTCATATTTACTTGCTTCTTCACACACTGTGAAAAGTAAGAAAGTTCTTAAGAGTCCTACGCAAAATCTTCATGATCTTGCCTGAACATCCGAGTAATACGAAAGTATTTACAATGAAGATGGAAATCCTTCTTGAGCGAATATCAAAAAGCTCATGGTAGGTGACTTGTGCGATTCTTTATGAATCAAACTTGTGATAACTGGAAAGCAACAGTGGTTTAATTCTTAAATGAATTTAAACACGTTCCAGGCCTCTACGCATTATCATATGATCTTGCCAGAACACTCAGAGTGACTCTTTATTGATCACAGTGACGAGTGGAAATCCTTCTAGTGTTAACATCAAACAGCACTTGGTAGGTAACTTGCAAGATTCTTTATGAATCAAGCTAGTGACAACTGGAAAGCAACGATGGTGCGGTTCTTAAATGAACTTCACTTGTTCCAGGAACATGAATTGACGGCTTCAAATCATTCGGATAATATTATCCAAATGATTCACTCTTTACGTTCGCAGTCAGCTTTGGACGGTCGAGTAAAGAGAACGGGTTTACCCGCGAAATCTTGTCAAGGAGGTTCTTAATTGAAACTACCTGCCACAAGTACGATATTTAATATCGTCCAACGGTCTTCACCGACCGGAGGTAAAATGCTACCGAATTAGAATGAAATGTTCAAGGCCATTTCATCCGTGTATATTGTTTGTTGCTAACTGTCTTATGCAGCGTAACAAGAAGGTGGCATTGCGGTGTACAATCCAGAAGAAGTCGTCACCACATGCTTATACTACATACACTTAGTACTTCAACAAATTCAAGAAAGTCTGAAGGTCAAGTCTTCCGCTGTATCAAACTCTGAAGCTTTCAAGAATTTAAAGGTATAAGTATGTGGAACATGAAGTCACAAAGAGGCAAAATTTCACAAGTGATGAATGCACAAGGTCAAGGCAAGGAAACATGCTCAAGAACTAAAGTCAAAGATCACTTCAAGCATATTCACAAGAACAAGATCGAAGACTCAAGCATAGATGCTAGGTTTAAGATTTTGTAAAATGGTGTGACCTCCCTTAGGGGGAGATTGTTGGAAATGTGTTTTCCCAAAGAAAGTCTCGGTCACATCATTATTAGCATAGATCACGAGCCATAGAATATTTAGAACTTTGTAACTTGGAGCGACCTCCCTTAGGGGGAGATTGTTGGAAATACGTTTTACGTATTTATGAAGGATCGGTCGCTCCAACGATAATTATGTAATGGGCTCGTGGTCCACTTAGTTATGTATAGTCCATATAGCCCACATGTAGGGTGGGCTATATATATACCCCTCCTAGCATGTTAGGAGGGGGTTGGTTAATTCATTCACTTAACACTTATTCATCAATCTAATCACTTTCTCTCTCTACTTTCCTTCCCTCTCCTTTCTCTCTCTACACCTAATCTCCATCTTCCCCATCTCATACACCAAATCCATAGATCTAATCCATCATTTACCAAATCCTTAGAAACCGTAGGCCTTCATAACGCAAACTCTGTTTTGTATTATCTTGGGATTTGGAAAACCGTAGACTTGTATGATTTTAATAATGTTTAAATTTATGATTAAACTTTTACGTCTCTTTGAGTCGTTTAATATAGCTTATGTGTGATGATAACTACGTAGCACCCAAATGTTATATTCCGTTGCGCATAGCATTTGTTGGAGGTGTTATAGATTGGTAATCAGAGCCATGAGTTATAGAGAACTAGGTCATTTTGAAAAATCCTAAACTATAACTTTTGGTGTCGTAAGAAATTGTCCAAGCACACAACTATCCTGCATGGCTCCGGTAAGATTTCTTTATCATTGCTTTATATTTTAGATGTATCCCTCAAACTGACATGAATTCTCTAGTATTTAGTAAGTAAATACTTTGATCTATATTGAGATATATTGTTTTGTACGTTGAGTACTTATCATCGTAATTTGCAAATTCTTGTAAAGATTATCTTATATGTTGCATGTAATTGGCATACGGGCTACATTGCATTACATGGCAACACCGCGTTGTAATCCTACGTGTATGTAGGAATAATTTTATGTATAAATATGTATATACTATGGTATTTAAAGGCATTGCACGTGAAGCAATGGTCCTTGAGTGATTATCGTACATGTTATAATGCGGTTTTGTTGAGAATCCGGCCTCACCGCAAATTATCAATCTTGATAATTAATTTATTGTTCGGATAACCGAATATGAACCTCGTTTGATACTCTAGATACGTAAATAATGCTTCGTAACATATTTTATATCGACTAGATCGATCTCGATTGTCGTTATCGCACCGTGATGTGTCATTTTGGAACATCTCCTTTTTTTGAAACATAATTTACTTACGTATTACTTTATTTCCTTTATTCCTTATGGGTTTGATATGTTAATTGGCGTAACTATAATATGGACGAAGTATAATCAACGATGCGTACATCGTAGCGACGAATCACATGTGTGTGTTATAAAACGTGGTTGAGGCGTGTTGCCATTTAATCGTTGTTTACTATTCTACTTGAATTTTAAAGATGTGTTTTAAAATAGACTAGAGTTGTGATCAATCGCGATAACTTGGAATTTGGTTAGTTTTTGTGTTAATTTTGTGGAGTACAATTTCGAGACTCATCCGAGGCCGATAACAACATTTAGTTGACATACGTATTCTCGCTTCGTTTATTTCATTTTTGTTCTTGTTGTCTTATTATTTTAAATTTGATAGTATATATGACGAGGTCCGGCATTTGTGTGAGTTAAGTAAGCACTAAACTTTGTTGATTGAATGGTTTAAACATAAAGTGTTTTACATATTAAATAAATGGTGAATGAAAATTTTTTTGATAAAAATGACCTATGATGTGTCTTGTAACAAGTAAAAATAAGTGTAGAGAAGAAATGGACAAAGTGAAATTATTTTTCCTTCAACCGTGGTTGGTATATCATAATAAGTGATTTATATTACTCGTAAAATCCTTGTTTTTATATATTAATAATTTGGTACTAGAAGCTAGTGATGGATTTGTTAAGAATTTGTTTAATATAATCTGAAAAAGGAGTTTATAATAAAATTTACGATATGAATATTGAGTATATGTAACTTTAGATTTAGTATGAATTAATTTTCGAGTCAATGTAGCAAACTTTTGGCGTATCTTGTAATATACAACATGAGTAGAAGAATTGGTCATGTATTTTGGAGCTAAAAACTTTGTAAAATTGGTTTCATTTTAAACATAAGGTTATGTTTACGTATGCATTGGTGTAAACTAGAACACGTTACTTGTTGTAGTGAATAAACTGGGATAAAATCAGAATATACACTATAAGTGAGAAATTCTAACGCTTGAAATAAATTTTTAAATATTGATGGAACGTCATTGGAAATCATTTGTTTATTTAATTGTCGTTATATAGAATCACTATGCATAATTCGATGATGCTTGTTTAAAATCGTTTGAAAAATCTTTTGTTTTATTCCGCTGCGAGATGTGTTAATAAAAAAAACCGTTTGATAATGGGCTAAAGATTAAAAGTTGAATTTTCTACATTTTAGAATTATTGAAATAAGCATTTCTGATTAATTATTATATTATTATATTGTTATTATTTTTGAGATTCAAGTCTCGACTAAAATCAGTAATTTATCCGGGATAATACTACGTGAAACGTCTTTGACGCCTGACTCGAGTCGCGTGAATAAAATATAGCATACAAATCAGTTTTAAGGAACACATGTGTATAATAAAAAGTCAAAGGTTGATTTTTAAGAGTTAATTGGACTAGATTGAGTTATTTTGGATATTTGTATATACGTAATAAGATATGTCGTAATAACGTAAAACTTTGAGAATTCTTACTATAAACGTTTTTGGTACTTAAAATATGAACATTAATGACATTCTGACACAAGTAGCGAGACTTTCAAATTTAATGATTTTACCAGTTATAATAACCGAGTCACCGAATCAACTAATGTTAGAAATTTTCTTGCAATTGAAATTTTTCCAGAAATGAAAACTTTGTAAGATTGAAAAATGAAAGGTATAGCTTCTTTAATGGTGTAAAAAAAAAAATTTAAGAATGTGTAAATGCTCGCTTTTACAAGGTACATGGTAACATTAATTAAAAAATGAAAATGGATTACCCAACACACGCCTACTTGTTTATTATTTGATAAAGACGTATATCTAATGTTTCGAGTCACGATGGTTCGATCGTACGGGATCCCTTCTTTGTTCTTGCGAGCCTATATCTAAGCTTGAGTAGTCCTTTGATTTTTTCGCTTTAATATTGTTCATGGTATGAAACCGTTATTTATTTTTAAATTACTACTTCACTATTTCATGATAATGAGAGTATGTCACCCGGTGTATTTTTGTCCTCTTCATGGACGTCGTGACTTTTCTTCTTTCGGTTAATGGAACCTAAAATTCTGTATTTACTTGAATGATGCTATAAATCTTCATTAAATTGGTTATTTATTTATATTGAACAAAAGCGAGGAGGCGAAGCCGCTTTACCAAATTGTAGAGGTGAAAGAACTCGACCTTCCTGGTGAAATTGTTTCTATTCGACCAAGTGATTATTCTCCTCTCCCCGTTTACCCTTGGTGGAATGTGTGTGCAACTCGAGACAATGGGAATTATGATTGTTGTTTTATTTTTGACGCTTGTGCTGATATTCAGTTTTTACTCCATGTATTCGTAGATCGATGTTGTTATCCCGAGACTTTTGTCATATGTTTGAAGTATTTTCATTTCTAATATAGTTAATTATAGTTGGAAATTATATTACTCGTTTACCTCGTTCGATCTCATTGATTTTTGATTTTATTACTTGTTGTGCTTGCAATGATCTTTAATCATGAACCACCTTAACGCTATTTTGTGAATAGTCTATTTGAAAATATGTATGTGTGTGAAATGTTTTGGTGAACCAAATGTAAATGGTGTCGATTTATTTACTTAATTATTCATTCATTTTTTTCGCATAAATAGGCAAAGTAATGTATGTTTCCAAAGTAGACGAAAAATATTTGATGTGTTTCTTAAAACGATGGTAACAATATTTTCCCATTTCAAATTTCATTTCAAATGGTTTAATTATTTTGAAGATTAGGTCGAAAACTTTCGTAGTCATATTTGGTATGTAATAATAATGTTTGTGTCGTCACTCGATCCTCAATTATGCACAGCTTAGCTAACTATGCATGATGGTAACAATAATTCGGGAAGAGTCCTGTTTTGTTAATTGTCGTTGCTTAACCCTTAAGTATGCATGATCTAGCTAATTATGCATAGTTTAGGAAGGGCACTATCGTGTCAAACAAATTGGTCATCCTGAAACTTGTAGTGTTTTGATAAACATTTGGATGAGAACGTTTCTTTTTAAAATGGTGGATCATCTTTGCAAGTAGTCGTAATTTCTTTGATTCTTAAAGAAAATTTTTGAATTTTCTTGTGTTCTTTGAAATCTTTTCTTTTTGTTTGGCGTTGACTTAGTAAGTCACTGTGACCGAGTAATTTTGGAAAATGTTTTTATGTGTGTGTGTAACGTGCGAATTTCATCGAAATCACGAGGGTGTTGATGAAATACCAAAGGGACTCGTACCGACACTGAGAAGAAATTTTAAACAAGAATAGAAGACTGCCAAAGTAGAGGAAATCAGAGTTCAAGTGACTCTGAGGGGAATGATGAAGACTTCTCCTATATCAAACGTATCGTACCTTATTTATTTTCTTTTCTCGTTCTTTTGATATGTTTAACGACACATGATAAATTGTTGAAGTTTACCAACTGTGCATTGGTAGTTGGAAGACAATTCCATTGCCGTCTTCGTTTATTCAAGTGAGGAATCCTCTTTGCTCGACTCAACCATCCTTGATCATCGATGGTTAAACGATAGGTAGCCATAGTTGATTTTTTTTTGTGTGTGGAAAACCCTTGTCTTTTATGTGTTTATGTTGTATGTGATCTAGTCGAGTGATCGAAAGTTGTGAGAACTTAAGACGACATTGTCCAATGAAGTCCGATCATGGAGAACACGTGCCATGTAATATATATATCTTTTTACTGTGAACGATGATGCTTATTGAGATTTTGACCACGTTTGAGACGGAAGTGAGATGGTGTTCTTGTATTATATATATATATATATATATATATATATATATATATATATATATATATATATATATATATATATATATATATATATATATATATATATATATATATATATATATATATATATATATATATATATATATATATATATATATATATATATATATATATATATATATATATATATATATATATATATATATATATATATATATATATATATATATATATATATATATATATATATATATATATATATATATATATATATATATATTAGTATGGATCCGTGTGTGAGCACCCTGCGATGGCATATGTTTGTATTTTATTTCTTTTGGATATGCATCTATAGCTAGCAAGCTCGTGAACCTTCTTTAACTTGCAATTTTCTTTTGACTGGACTCATCCGAGAAATATGTCAACATTTCTTATTTTATCATGGCTTGGCTGATTAGCAAGCATGAGTTAACTTGATTGAACTGATTGATGTGGCATGGTTTGGCTATGTTGCCAACATGTCGTACTGTGGTTGTTTGTGCTTCATAGTGACTTTTGTGTTTGATTGGATTGTGATGTCTTCGAGAGAGTTATGTACACGCCGAATGACTTTCGTATCGATGAATTCGTTTTTGACGAACTAGGGTTGTATGTACGTAATATTGCGATAAGGTGATTTTGTACGACTAGTAATAATTAATTCGTCTTGTATATTCTGAACGTTTTCGATAGGGTTATGTGTGGCCCGTGCGATTTTATTTTGTGAGTAGTTGTTTTTATGAGATGATGAACCAAGTGAAAGGACGATTCGAACGATGAAAGACATGCTCCGAGCGTGTGTGATTGATTATGGTAGTTGTTGAGATCGACCCTTGCCGTTAGTAGTACCTTGTACGACGACATTTACCATGTTAGCATTGAGGTTGCAACATTTGAAGAATTACGTTGATGAAAACGTAGATCGCCAGTTGGGTGGAATGAAGTAGGAAAAAGTCAGTTGAATGGACTTGAAATGATTTGGGACGCTACGGATAGATCGAGATGTTAAGAGATTGAAGCAAGGTATAATACTCATTGTGAAGGTGTGATGGAACCCGAGACATGAACCGAAGTCCACAACGGAACGTGAAGACTCCTTTAGGAAGAAGTACACTTATCTTTCTAGTAGTACGAAATACGAGTATAAGAACCGGAGAGCGCCGGGACGTCGCTCCTTTAAGGAGGGGAGGATGTAAGACCCGTGAATGTGTCGTATGATGCTAAGTTATTGTCTCAAGAGTTGTTCAGTATGAGCATCTCTCTTAAGTTGCGACTCACTTGTGGATGTGATATCCCGAGCACAACGTCAATTATTTAATCCTATTTTACGTATATTTTTGAAATTTTTAAGAATTTTTATCGTGGATTTATTTGACGGTTTAAGTTGAAACCAACGTTTACGGTCGTAACTTAACGTTTGACGATTTAAGAAGAACCGATAACGACTACGATATCGACGAATGCCCAAAACTTACATTTTATTATCGATTGATCGATATTTGAGTTTTTCGAGATTTTTATTTTTATTACGTTTTAAGTCGAGTCGGAACCATGTGAATATTCGTTTTGTGTGCGTTTGAACCATTTAAAAGTATTTTGAGGTAGCCGGGACGAAACCCGACTCCCGTAAAAATTTAAAACCGACTACTAGTCAAAACCCGCTCTTTAAATAATGATTTACTATTAGGGCCAAAAGATAGCAAAAATTGCCACCTAGGTCCCTCCATTTTTACAAAAGGGGAAACAAGGAAACACATACTTTCATTTTACAAAAAACAAATCCACCATCTCTTTTTTTTCTCTCTAGGCCGCCGGCCACCCACCACACAACCACCACCACCATCATTTTTTTTGTTTTTAAAGAATCTAATCAAAGACCCACCTTCCTTTCATCATTGTAAGTGTTTTAATCCACTCATAACATACATGCATCCATTTGATTTTTCCAAAAATTTATGATTTTTCAAAAACGTGTTTTGATGTAATTAATCTAGTCGGATGTCTAATTAGTGATTAGATAATGGATAATCATCCATAAAACTTGTTAAAAATAGTAGGGTTTGGGTGTTTTGGTCACCAACACCCCACGGCTAATGGGGGTGTTTGGTGGATTCATGGTGTTTGATGAAATGTGTCATGGGTTTGTGTTTATAAAGTTGTTTTTGATGTTTTTAAATGAGTTAAACATGTTGCATGTTGATTTTGTGAAATGGGTTTTGATTAATATTGTTCATACAAGTGATTAAGGATGATTAGGATGTTTTAGATTGATGTTATGGTGATATAATAGGTCTAGGAATCAATGGAATTGATTGGAAAGGCGATTTGTGATGATTTTAAAAAGGGTATTTTAGATCAGAAACTTTAGGGGTATTTTTCGTGGTTTTAACTCTAAGTCCAGGTTGAGATGATAGGATATTGTGGTAGAGCTTCTTTTTAGATTCGTTTTGGTATAAGATAGAGCTTTTGACTCCAAACGAGTCAAAAGTTACGCTAGTTTGAATTTTCGTGTACCGGGAGATGCGTATCGACACAATACGAAATTGTTGTCGATATTGGGTCAAATCTCGGGGACTATAAGTTGAGTTTCAAAAATAGTCAAGGGCTGTTCTCAGGCCCTAAACTTAGCATTTTGAGTCTATTTTCATAATCAAGAGTCGGATTCGCAAATGGTATTAGTTAAGATGGTCAAAATGATCTTACAAGTCGAGTGTGCAAAACTGTCCGAATTTTGTACTTCAAAGATGTGTCGGGCAGAAGGTCCTAGAAGTGAAAACTTTTTATGAAATTTGGTATGGGGTTTCTACAAATTATAAGTGATTTTTACAAATTTTCTCAGCTTTTTAGGAGTGGTCTACGTGGGGTAAAACAGCCCGTACATTCGGTATGTACCGGCAGAATTGTAAAATGGGCAATAGTTCTAATAAAGTATAAAATTGGACGTGTCTAATAAATATCACTTGTATGGGTTTTTGGCGTGAGTTTATATGAACCTTGAGTGTTCTTAATTATGTACATACAGTACTTGAAGGTACTTGAATGTGTTGATCCATTACGTGTTTATTCGTTAGGTGTTGTATTTGATTTCCCGGGGCATCCTCATCGTCGGTGATCGATTTCGTTTACGCCGTAGTTACTAATACTACCACTACTACTTAAGGTGAGTCTATAGCCTCGCTCTTTACTTATTTCAAATGTTTTTACCCGCGAGGGGGATACATGCTATTTAAATGAAAATGAACATAAGTCACGAATGATTGTTGGACCCGAATGTTGCCTTAGAAATTGTGTTGAGTACCTAGTTGCAAAAGGCCCTAATTTCATGAACTATTAACTATTGTCTTGCCCTTGCGAAGGGGGAAATAGCCGCTTATACAAAGTGATAGTACTATGGGGTTGACTACCCTATCCGAGACGAGGGCTAGTACGTTGATACCCCCTGCGGACGGATAATTTGTGATAAGAGATAAGGTATAATTGCAACTAATGCCTTTAGTAGGGGCACTGGTTTCATCTGAATCACGCCGGTAATTATTACGCGGGTGATTGAGTTAACGGATTAGTGTCATGAGCTTAAACACAATTGTCATATCCTTGAATAATAGATTGTTTATGCGACAATGCTATTGAATGATCATGATTGGTTTTGAATACTTATGTTCAACTTATGATTTGATAAACCTATAGATTCGCTCAACCTTTGTGTTGACAGTTTTAAGCATGTGTTTCAGGTAACCAAGATTGATAGCAGCAGAGCATGCGAGGATGGAAGTTGTTGTGGCTTGGCGGTCTACTTGTTTTTTCACCCTTATTTAACTTAAAACTCTTTTATTTTTCTGTCATGTGAGCAAAAATGTACTTTTGGGTTGAGATTCAGCGGGGACCTAACGCAAACTCTGTTTTGTATTATCTTGGGATTTGGAAAACCGTAGACTTGTATTATTTTAATAATGTTTAAATTTATGATTAAACTTTTACGTCTCTTTGAGTCGTTTAATATAGCTTATGTGTGATGATAACTACGTAGCACCCAAATGTTATAGTTCTGTTGCGCATAGCATTTGTTGGGGGTGTTATACTTATTTTTGTGTTGGTTGATGAACTCACAATTTACGGATTTAAATTTGGACTTACGTGCATAATTTAGCGTCCTTTACGACTAAACCGGAAACCTTAGGATTACGTATTTACGTTTTTGAACTCCGTTTTTGATGAGACAATTTTTATTAGATTCGTTTTGTGCCGTTGATTCATAATTTATAAAAACGTTTTTCGTAAAATGACCCGAGGGCACGCAAATCGAGGAAACTAGAATCGAAGAATACCCGTAAATTAGCGAGATGGGACAAAATAATTTATCCCACCCCACTACACAAAGGGGCGGCCAAACTAGACACCACATCAAGGATGTGGCATCTTTACACTCATTAAGCTTACAAGTGTAAGCTTAGCCTTACACTTAAGCAACTTCAACCACAAAACCACAAGCTAAACCATTTACCACCATTTCTCTCATGCAAACAACTCTCAAAACTCTCTCACTCTCACCCTATTTCCGTCCCACTCTACCACCATACACCACCATTTGATCTTTTCTAGCCACAAGTTACTTGTTATCTAGCTATATTATGGAGTAACCTTGAAGCCTTGATTGCTTGGTGGCCATTTTAACAACAAAAGTGGTGATTTGCTTGTGTCCTAGGGCTAATTTCTCAACAAACTTTCTTGGTGTTTGATGATCTTGGAGATATATTTGGTGTTCATCAAGTTGTTATCTTCCAAAAACAAGATATACTCTTGGTTGGTAAAGAAGATCATCCTTTCCATTTCTTAAAGATCAAATGTATTTTCTTTCTTGTTGTATATGTATATGATGAATATATAATGATAAAAATGTTGTGTGGGGATCACGTGTTGATAAATATGCTTAAAAAGATTAATAACCATAAGAAACAAGGCTAAAATCATGCTTAAATTGTTGTCTGTATAAAAACAGTAAGTAACCAAAACTTAAACTGATAAAAATGCATGGTGGAATCCATTTACAGTAAGTATAAGATTTAATACACATGTGAGAGTTGGCCATGAAATGGAATCCTTAAAATGAGTGAGATATGATCAAAATAAAATGAGTGTGCTAATCTGAATAGTCTGTTTTGTAGGGACTGTTAAGGATAGTTAAACATAGAATGAGCAGTAGCTATAACTAACTTAATTGTAGAACATAATATGAAGTTCATGCCATCAAAAAATGAGCTTCTAATTCATTGTAGAACTCTAGATATGATAAAAATGGTGAAGATGAAACTAAAAATCAGATTTTGAAGAATTAATGTTTAATACTATTATATAAGCACTCAAATTATATAGTATAAAATGTGAAATTAAAACCCACTAACTTATGAATTTCATTCATATAAATATGTATAAGGTTAAATAAATGGACAATTTATAAAAATGGTAGTTGAATAATATTTATAAGTTATAAAAACTAAAGACATGATTTTTACGACTTTTTCGGCTATTACCGTAAAATTAACGTTTTTCGCCAATTAAAACTTAGACGATCAAACCCGTCTAATGTAAAGTTTTTAAAAGTCATATACTGATATATAAGTATCTAATACAAGTAAAAACCGATAAAACCCGAACTATAGGACATACGGACATTAACGAGCTAAGTTAGCATATTGGACTAATAATTGGACTAAATAAGTTAAACACTTATGAAAAGTACTTATTGGGCTTAACCCATTTGGGCCCAACATGTAAAGTATAAATACTGATAATACAAGTATAAAATGGATTAAAACAAGTTAATGAACTTATAATAAGCTTATTGGACCAAAAACATGTAAATAGGTAAAACTAGTAAACTAGTAAAAAGTTAACAATTCATAAACACTAAAATGAGTAAATAAGAATATATAAACCCACTTGATCATCATCATATGTACAAAATCATCATATGTATATTGTTATTTTGATAAAGTCATTGGACAAAAGTCTAAGACCGATTATTATTTATATAGGTTTCCGTGACCGAAGCACGCCCGTAGCCGATAATCCGCCTTTCATTATCAACGTGAGTTCATAGCCTCGCACTCTTTTAAATGTTTTATAAAATGATTTTTAAACCCGCGAGGGAGATAACATGTTAGTTTTTGATAAAATAGAACACAAGTAGTCCCGATGGTATGCTTAATGATATGGACCCGAATGATGCTATGACCCTATAAACGAGATAAAAAGGATTATTAGTAGTTAGGTTATGTCACTCAAAGTCCCATTAGCATGAATTGTGAACTACCGGGATTTGGTAGACGCTTATGCATATGATAGTACTATTTGGGGACGATCACCCCAGTTCGCGCCTTGACGGTTGATCCTCGTCGTACCACATTGATTGGTAAGCGAATTTATGTATGAGAAGATTTACATAACGTGATTTTTGTGACGGCACGCTAACTTAGATGGGCAAACTGTTTGTCGGGTTCGCGGCCCGTTGTTTTCATAGTAAAGTAACAATGTCATGCGGCTAATAATAATCCAAATGAACCAAATGTAATCCAATAACGATGCAATTACCTATAATGGTAATATTGAGGCTACGGTCTCATGGACGGTTTAAGATGTATGCTTTGATATATATATTGCCTGACTAGCAATACGAGGACTTACTTCTGATATTATACTTGTGTTCTGATTTCAACGATTGTTTTATATAACGGTTTTATTAAACTCTATGAATTTACTCGGCATTCGCTGATATGATTTTTGCATGTTTTTATCTCAGGTGCTTGAAGGTAATCCGGATGGAGATCGACTCTGATGGCCAACATAATATTAAAAATGTTCATTCGATCTATGTTTTGTAAACTTAATGACCTGTATAATTTGGGACCTGTAGTACACTTTAAAACTTTTTATCGAATGAATGTATGTTGAACCTTGTACAACCATTTTTATGTGTTGTCTATGATTGGAGTTATTGTGCTATCCTGTAACACTCTAAAGACCCTTTCGTTGTACCGATACGAAAACTGAGAGTGTTACATAGACCATGTTCAATGATCCTTTCCTTGATATGCTTGTTAAATTCTTTTCCCTCCAAGCGGGTCTTTCCCATTTCAATCTCGTCAAGCTTCTTCTGGTAGCTTACATAGTTCCCCACAACCTCCAAGATAGGTTTGGGTTCTTTGAGCTCAGCCTCCATCTTGTCTAAGATTGTTCTTATCCTCTCCTTTTGTTTGTTGGAGAGAGGATAAGATAATGGTGATGGATTGGGCACAAACATGGAAGGAGATCCTTCCTCAAACTCGGCTTGCGTAGGCAAATAATGATTTTGAGTGAGTTTGTTTGCCTCCGTATTCTTGTTTCTCTTCGCCTCCCCCATCTTGGCTACCTCATTTTCACTTTCAACATTAGGTCCGTCTTCAACCAAGAACTCAATGTAATCATCCTTTTCTCCTTTGAGTTTGGTCAAATAGATCGTAAGTGTACCTTGTTCAAAATCTACGACACACCTAGTTTCCCATAGAAACTTATACCCAAAGACCACCGACGGCTCACCAATGTTAGTGTGGTCTATAATGTAGAAGACCATCAAAAACACATATCCATTAATGTCCACCCTTACGTCTCGTACAACACACCTACCATATTCGGTATAGCCTAGTATCACGAACCCAAGCTTCCCCAACATTTCTTCCGTTATGTCGTTGGTTTGATAGGTTAGGTTTAGCTCAGCATCTCATGCTCTTTGATTGTCAACCGTGCAGTGAATAGCAAACCTCATCAATGGTTTAGTGTACGAATGATATGTTGCACGTTGAAAGATGGCTTTTTCACATCGTTCTTTATTGATTATCACACTCTTGTGGGGCAAAGCTTCCCACAAATCCTTTTCTTCCTTAGTCTTATCTACCTTAGTGATGCTTGATTCACATTTGTCACTAAGTTCTCCTTCTAGTCCATTTAGGTATGCGGAAATTTCGCTAAGAATATCCATCTTTAAGAATAAAACTAAAATAACAAAGTTCACAAACGTTAGGCGTTAGTAAAAAACAAATATACAAATAAACATACAATCTTACCCCTAAAAACAAGTTAAACAAACAAAGAAACAACTAAAAAAAAATTATTTTTTTATTTAAAGAGCCCGAATTGCCGGCCGGCAAGATTTTTCTGCCGGCGGCAACAGGTGTACAGAACCTCTTTTGCCGGCGGGCAAGATTTTTTTGTCGGCGGCAAAAGGTTTACAGAATCTGTTTTGCCGGACGGGAATGGTATTTTGCCGGCGGCACTTTTGCATGCACAAAAAAATTATTTTGATTTACCATCTCTTTTTAACCACAATTTTCTGATTTTTTCTAAACATGTATTTTGAAGCTTTTCATTAAAGGAACAAAATTAAACAAAACAAAAACATAAAACTTATAATCTAAACAAAATAAAGCCTAATCCAAACACGAGCTTAATGCTTCTATTCTATTTTTTTGTATTTATGAGTATGAGCTTATGAAATATGCAATGCAAACATCAAATAAACATAAGGCACATTTTATTCAAGCATTTTTGTTAATTTATTGAATCCTAAATTTATTCTTATCCAATTTTTATTAAGACTAAAAACTAAGCTTTTTACACCACTACTAATTGTAATGATTATAACATGAAAAATATACAAATCCCCGGCAGCGGCGCCAAAAACTTGATGCGCGTCTTGCACTCCTAGTTTTAAACAAGACTTATTAATTCCTTAACTACGCATACGAGCAAGTATACTCGTTCTATTGTAGCAAAGTCGGGTAAGTCAAGATCGTCCCATGGGATTTGTGTATATTCAAAACATGTAGATGGTGTAGGTAATAGGATTGTCACATTACCGCTAGAACTAATATTGTAAAGGAAATCATAACTAAAAGTAATACTTGTGTGAATTTCATTTCATCCGTAGGAGAGATAATTTATGTGCGTTTAGCAACTATGAATCACAAATCTAAAGTATATGGATTCCATTCCATGGTATTTTTCATAGAATCCATGTTAACAAATTGATTTAGACAAACCCTTTCGACCTATGATTATCTATTCCAATTCATTATAATCCCCATTTGCTAGAAAATATAAAGAGATTAGTTTGGTTTGAGTGGGTTCTTTCGACCTATACCTAAGATAAATCCTTTGACAAGTTCCTTTAACCAACTCGTCAAGGTGAGTGTTAATCACCAAGAAACCAAATTGACTCATGCACAAATCTTTTGGAACATAGTTTACGAGAAATCCTTTCGACCTTTAAATCCCATAAAAAGCTATATTTCATTTGATTATCAAAACATGTTTCAAGAAATAATCAACCATAAAAAACCCAATTATATTCTCTTGATCATAAAACCAAACTCTCATTTAGAATCCATGTTCATCACACAAGCATATCACACTACTCGGAATTCATATTCAAACACATTTCACCACAATTTATAATCATCTCATACATTCAACAATACTTAAATTAAAAGGAAAATCAACTCGACTACAAGAGTTTTACCAAATGGTTCTTCCAACACAAAAGAAATAACAAAATAGAATTTAGAGTAATTCCAAGCCTCCAATCGATCAATGAACCTCCAACCAAATTCCTCCTATGCGAAATTTGTCCCTCCTATGAGGATAAACAGGGTTTACTATCTTTTGGGTTATGTGGGAGTGGTGTTCTAACCTTTGTCAAGGGTTAGAATGATCCTTGTATTAAGCACACTAATAACAATGACCCTAAGGTTTAATTTATACATGACTAGGTTATTGACCCGTGGAATTCACGGGGCCTTAAGAAACCGTTGATAGTGTTTTTATAAGAGACAGATTATTGATATTACGTAAGCTTCGTGAATATAAAATATTAGTGTAACAACAAAACACACATAACATTTTATGAAATTTAATAAAAGTTTTATGTACCTCAGTATATTTACATTATCGATCGACTTGTTCTATTAGGTTAGTATATGATATGTTAAATAGATTAAATGTCTATATATCTATATAATATATAGACATACATGTAATCTATTTTGTATACACTTTTGTTAACATCTTAGGTAAAAGAAAGAGAAACACTTTCTCACACTCTTTATGATATCAGACTTTAACGGGAACTTGTATTCTTTTTTACGCAAGTTCTTGATACGTAATACAATATTTGCTCATTCATGAATCCCCAACTTCATCTCAACATTTTTTTTTGAGAAAGCCGTCATCTTTCTCAATGAATTAATCAGTTGGTAAAGCTGCAATGAAATTATTCTTATGATCACCAAGCTAAGATGACGATTGATACATATTATCACCCACTCCTAAGCTTCACCCACTCTACTTGCAACCTGAAAATGAGGAATACTTAACTATATACATTCAATGAACTAAAAGCAATATAAATGAGCCATGTGCATTTTTTTTATCACAGTGCCAAAAACTTGATGATTAATTGAAGCTAACTTAACCGCACCTAATAACAAACTGATATGAAGTTATGAACGAATTAATAGTTTTCAATAATGATCAACTCTTGCTCCTAGAACTTTTATCAAATACAAAGTTTACTTTTATCAAATACAAAGTTTGCATATAAAAACATAATCAAATTTGCTCCAAAATCAATTTATAATTCTTCGAAAAATCAAACCAAAAATTCACTAAATTAAATGGGTCATATAAATTTGGAATGAACACATAGATACTGGTTAAGAAAAGCTATACATGTAGAACAAACCTTGTTGTAAGGGTCAAGATCAATAGCACTTGGAAAACCGAAAGGATTGTGAGATTTTGTATCAAGTCCATCTGATTGTGCTCCATGCTGAAGTGATAAAAGAACATAATAATAATGAGAAAAGATTTACACTGTCCCTCAAAAGCACGATACACACGCGCATACATTTTTTTTGTTAGTTATCGAAGATAAAATCTTATCAAGCCCTGAAAACTATTTATTACACCCTACCAGTACAGATAGTTCACGCAAAGAGTATAATGGACAAACGGCGTATGGTGTTGTGTTAAGAAAATGCATAAATCCCGCATTCTGTGAGAGTACTACTACTGTTTAACTAATGTAACCTAATTCAATAATTTCAATACAATTATTAAAAATCAACAAAAAAACTCACCATTCAATTTTTAATAAGAAAAGAACCACACCATAAAAGAGACATGTAGACCATCACAGTCGTGCCTTATTGTTAAAAGTGTGTATCCTTAGACTGGCCTACAAAACATTATAAGCTGATAGGAAAACACAATTAAAAATAATCTAATGGTTTGAAGTACAAAATGGAATGGTGAAGATGCAAATAAAATGAGTATATTATTAATTTTACTAAAATCTTGGTCTTACGTATGTAGAATCTGAATTTAAAATGTTTTTAGTAAAGATGAAGATACCAAATGTAACATTGATCACCAAATCTATGTCTCTTCCAATGCAGCAAGGAATCTAAGTCAATTGCTAAAATTCATTTTATAATTAAATCTAGGTACTATCATTTTGATTTTATGTGCTTGCAAATAGCGTATATGAAAGGGTACAAAAAATCCAAGGGGCCAAACTATGTCAAAAATGCATTAAACATCTCATCATAAGGTATTTTGTGCAAACTTTGTACTATTATTGCATTAATATATCTGTACATAAAATATTTGCATGCTAATTTTCTACAGGGACAAAAGCAATTCTGTTTCAACCCTACTTTTTCCGCACTATATAAAAAAGGACTTGTTTTAACCTATGACTCAACCCGCAAAACGACTACATTTTTACACCACTGCCATAGGAAACTAACTACATACCGAAGTTCAAAATGATTTGAGTTTTGAAAAGAAAGCACATTGACATCAAGACACTGTGGAATAACTACCACATAATATAAAAATTGTACCTTTAAAATTAATTACATCTACATTTACAAGTCCTAAGAAAATAAATCACAAACTAACTGAATACCAAGCGTTCCTCCTTGCATTCTTTTTCTCCACAAAAGAATTTTTTGCTTTAAGCTCTCAAGAGGCTCTCCTTTATATGAATGGTAAAATTGTATGATATTGAGCTGAACACCTTTTGTTGTGGGAGATAACTGATCAACATGGGTTAATGCTGATTTTAATCTTACTCTTTTTATGTGATTTAGCATCTTTAGCCTCTTGCCCTCTTGTAAGTTTTTACAAACAAAAAAAGAGAGATTAATAATTACATTTTCAATATTCAGAATGCATTATTGCATGTAAAAGGAACATACTATTAATCAGTTCCTAATTTAGGTGACAGTAGTGACATGCTTTCAAAATTCAGAGTCAATGGTAAAGGCTTATGTTATCCGTTTATAAGTGAATACGGACATGCTAAGGGTTATACTTGTACCTAAATGACATAGAAGTTAAAAGTAGTTTCCTTGAAACAAAAGTTGACTTTTACATGCAATGTGATGCAATTTAATGAAAACGTTCTCATCTTTTGTTGCATAAACTGATTAGCCTTTTCTAGGTAGGCAGACATATCAATATCCATATTTTCATCAGTTGCCAAACACCCATATATTTGGCTATACTTTCAAGAGGATGGTGGGCAGAAGTGGAAATATCTTTTGTCGAGTGAAGGACAAATTCCTATGAAAATAAGACGCACGATCTCAAAGAAACATTATTTCGGACTATGTGGCACTTTGAACAAATGAGCATGCCATAGTAGCATATCATTGTTAGTATGCCACGTCACTTATTAGGATACTATGGCAATTTTCACAACTTGTTATGGATAAAACCCTTTATTAATCCAGGTTCTCTTCCAACACATCTATATCATCAATACAACGTATTAAGCCTGAGCGGATCTACCATAAACATTATATAAAGGGTTTTATATAGCAATCTAAACATCCCGAAATACCGACATGTGATGGTTAAATTAGAATAAGTTATCCAAACTGTCCATATAAGCAAAATTAACTTTAACTACTTTTATAGTTAACTCGAAAATATTGAAAGATTCAATCCAATTTCAGTGTTTCACTAAGACGTTGATTGATAGCACTTAAAGATCTAAGAATCAGGAGTTTCATTAGTAGTAGGATATAATGAAAAGGGCGGCAAGGTAAATAATAAAAAAGAACGTTGCCTACAACTGGCCCGAATATGATGCCAAGACCGAAGCCAATATGATAGTTTAAGACAGCCATCTTTTAACTTTTCACGCTCAACTTCTACCAGACGTTCGATCACAACATATTTCAAAATATAATAGTCGAGCTGTAGAGAAGACCAGAAAATCATGATTTTTAAATATCAACATAATTTGTGTTTACGATAATACGATTCACCGAGTAAACCTACTTGATCAAAAAGGTTATCCTTTTTGAGAATCAAACTCACCTTCACTGTGGCTTTCGATCCAGTTACAGCACCATAATGAGCAGTGGCAGGATCTTGACTTGTCAACAACCCTGGATGGAGTCTCTGCAAGGGATATCCTTTGGCATGCACTTCTTGCATCTGTCTTTAAAAAGTTATTCTCACTTTCTACAATGATGGAAGTAATATGAATCTTGAAGGTCAAACAAACTACTTGTAAAATTTGATAATGAAACAGATCATTAACAATTTCTTCGCATAAAAGAGTGGAAACCTTATTAAAAAAAACTTACCAAGAAGTAAAGACTTTTGATTGCTTGAGATCCCAACATCATATACTCTTTCACGTACGTTTCTAAATGGAAATCCATAGTTAACAGGTTCACCAATCATCATATTAGTTTCACCAGCGGGTGGTTTTACGGCTGAGTTTGGCAAAAGAATTGTTGACTATGCTCCACCACCTGATCCAGCCAGATTCAATATTGCATCTATCTGAAACAAAGAAAATAATGTTTTGTTCATTCCTCATAGAATCAAAACAGCGAGATATTTCCATGTCGGTAAAGATTGTCAAAGACCTAAGCTAGACCACAAAAACATTTAGTCATCTGGCAAGTTGCACATGTTGAACCTTATCTATTGTAAACGTAAGCCATCCAATTCAACACATTATTTAGAGATGTTAGAATGAGCAAGTCAAATTTTATTATATGCTAAAAATAATATTTCTAAACAACCCTTGATATCAGCAAGACATGGTTAGTTAGGTGTAACACCCCCAAATTTTCATATATCAATTCAGCGGAAGAGTCGTTGGTGTTACGGGATAGCACATTACTCAAATTATAGACGACACTTAAAAGTCGCGTTGTTTAATAACAAAGCATTTTCCATTCATAAATATCGAATTACATAGGTCCTCAGGTCAATGTATATCTTACAAATTTACAAAACATTTGAATGGAAAGTTTTAATTAAATGCGGGCCATAAATTCTTGTCGTCTTCCCAAGAATTACCTTCAAGTACCTGAGATAAAACATGTTAAAAGTCAGCGAAACGCCGAGTGAATTCATAGAGTTTAATAAAAACCATTAATATATCACAGGTATATAATCATTACCGAAAAGCATTTTTGTACAATTCTTTGTCGTAGGCCATAAAATAGGCCAAAGACATTTTATACTAATCTTTGTCGTAAATCATAATATAGGCTTTTGCCTTCAAAACCATTATACGAACCATTGTCATAAAAACATCATACAATACGTTTTATAACGTCGTATAGAGTTTAATAAAAACCGTTATATGAAAATGGTTATGTAAACCTAAACACGAACATAATATCAGTAATAAGACCCCGTATTGCTAGTCAGGCAATATATCATAATTCAATTCGTATATCAGTATTTTCATTATTGGATTATTATAAGCCGCATGACATTGTTACTTTTCTATAACATATATCGGGTAGCTAACCCGTAATTCCTTTGCCCATCTAAAATAGCGTGTCGTCACAATAATCACGCTTATATAAATCTTCTCATACATAAATTCGCTTACCAATCAATGTGGCACGACGGGGATCAACCGTCAAGGCGCGAACTGGGGTGATTTTCCCAAAATAGTACTATTATATGCATAAGCGTCTACCAAATCCCGGTAGTTCACAATTCATGCTAATGGGACTTTTAGTGACATACCCTAACTAATAATAACCCATTTCATTTCATTCATTGGGTCATATAATCATTCGGGTCCATATCAATAAGCATACAATCGGGACAACTTGTGTCCTATTTTTATTAAAACTAGCATGTTATCTCCCTCGCGGGTTTATAAAACATTTCATAAAACATTTAAAAGAGTGCGAGTCTATGAACTCACTTTGGTGTGGGAATACGGGTTATCGGCAATTTGGATGTATGGTACGTGCCTCGATCACGGGGATACCTAGACAAATAATACTCGATCTTAGGCTATGCCCAATAACTTTATAAAAGTGTTATGTATATGTAATGATGTCATAACATGATGATCAAGTGGGGTTTTATTTCCTTACACAACATTACTAGTTGTTTAGAATTAGTTAACTTTGGCTTATCATACTAGTTACACTAGTTTTAGCCCATTTACACATTAGGCCCAATAAACCCATTAAGAGTCCAATATCATTTTATTAGTCCATTTATCTTTTTAAGACCAGGCCCATACTCATATGTTGGGCCCAAGTGGGTTAAGCCCATGAGTAATTCCGTTAGTGTTAAGCCAAACTAGTTGGGCTAATGGTCCAATAAGGCTACTTTGGCCCATTATGGTCCATAAGTTATAAAGCTCGGGTTTATCGGTTTTTACTTGTCAAATGTGTTTACATATCATTATATATGTTATAAAAATGTTACATTAGACGGGTCCGGCCGTCTAACTTTAATTTGGCGAAAACGTTAATCTTTCGGTTTTAGCCGAAAAAACGTAAAACTTATATATAGTTTGTAGTTTTAGAAAACATTTGAGTTTTACTTTTATAAAATGCCATGCTTATTTATTTTAGTATACAAACTCATTTTATAGTAGTTACTATCAGTTAGTGGCTTTTGTATATTTATTTTATAATAATATTTACTTGAGTGCTCTTTTTATATTATATAGTTTATTTACAAATCTGATTACTAAAGTCATGTCCACCATTTTTGCCATATCTTGAGTTCTACAAGGAGATAGAAGCTCAAATTTGAACAGAATAAACTACATGATGTGTGCTACAAATAACCCTCTTATAGCCACTACACAATCAGCTTCTAATTATTTTTAATAATTCATCAAAAAAACAGACTATACATATTTGTACCTCAATAGTATTTTGGCCATAACTTGCTCATTCTAATGATTACATTGCATGGCCAACTCTCCACATATGTAAAAATCATATATCTATCTGTATATTTAATAATCCAAGCCATTTAACCTAGTGATCATATTGATTCTTACTGTTTTATACAGCCTATGTGTCTAACCATGATTTTAACATTTTTACTTGTTGATTTTAGTCTTTTTAACCTAATCTATCAACACAAAATCCCACACAAGATATATGTAACATCCCGCCAAATCATACCACAATATTGTCCGCTTTGCCTGTAGGCTCACGACTTTGCTTTGTGGCCCTCTTGTAAGTACTTCCCGGTTGGTCACCCAACCTAGTACTACTCTGACATGAGCACGCTTAACTGCCAGTTCCTAAGAACCCCACGTGTAGTAGACCACAAAACGCATTGTGTCATGAGAAGGCGAATGTCATCTTATGAACCATGGATCTCTCCTGGCCACAGCTGATGTGGGATTTGCCTAGGGTGTCACAATCACCCCCCCCCCCTTCGGGACTCATCGTCCTCGATGAGGTTTGCCCCACCATCCCGAACGGCTCAGGAGTGGCTCTGATACCACTTGTAACATCCCGCCAAATCATACCACAATATTGTCCGCTTTGCCTGTAGGCTCACGACTTTGCTTTGTGGCCCTCTTGTAAGTACTTTCCGGCTGGTCACCCAACCTAGTACTACTCTGACATGAGCACGCTTAACTGCCAGTTCCTAAGAACCCCACGTGCAGTAGACCACAAAACGCGTTGTGTCATGAGAAGGCGAATGTCATCTTATGAACCATGGATCTCTCCTGGCCACAGCCGATGTGGGATTTGCCTAGGGTGTCACAATATAGATCATTATTTATCATCATTATACATGTACATTTTTGAATAAAATACATGAATACATTGATAAAACAATAGGGCGATGGAAAGAAATTGATCTCTATACCAATCAATATGATGGAAAGGATGAGATTTTGGATGAACAAGGCTTGATCTTGCCACTAAATCTTCAACTTAGCAAATGGACTTTTTGAAATCTTAAAGTGGATGAACACCTTCTTGAAAATCAGCCCTTGGACTCCTAAAAACTTATTTTCACTTGTTAAAATCACCTCCAACATATGTTGATTATAGCCTTTGTTTATGGTTAAAATTTGATGAAGATGGGGATTTGTGATGGTGTTGGACGGCATAAAGGAGAGAGGAAGAGAGATTGTGTGAATTTTTATTTATTACACATGCAAGTGTGTGTTGTGTGTGAGAGAAGATTGGGGTTTTGTTGGTTTTGGTGCTTAAGCTTGTTATGAGACAAGTGTCTCATACAAGCTCCTAGTTTTGACAACAAATGGGTGCCCTCCCTTGTTAAATCCACCCATTATAGGGGGTGGGACAAGTGTAAACTTGTTCCATCTCCATTATTTTACGGGTACTCCTCGATTCTAGTTTTCTCGATTTACGTGCCCTCGGGTCATTTTACGAAAAACATTTTTATAAATTATGAATCTATGGCACAAACGGATTCTAATAAAAATTATCTCATCAAAAACGGAGTTCAAAAACGTAAATAAGTAAACCTAGGGTTTCCGGTTTAATCGTAAAAGACGCTAAATTATGCGCGTAAGTCCTAATTTCTTCTCGTAAATTTATGAGTTTATGAACCAACACAAATTAAAGTTCCAAAATAATATTCGAGAATAAAATTATCATCTGAAATGTCGGACTGTTACAAAAATGGAGTATGTAAACATAAACACGTAACGTATAGTTCTCCGGTTTAGACGTAGTCGATGCTACTTTAAGACGTAAACCCTAATTTTGTAAGAACCCGTACTTTTTGAGCATTATTTTATTCTTTTTATTCATGTTTCTGAGTTTTCAACGTATTTCGTTTTCTTGTATTGTTATATGTAAATCCTGAGATCATGATAATTTTAATAAATTATACTTTTTAAGTATTTTATGTTCATTGACAATAGTTTATATGGAATTATAAAATTTTTATTTTATTTTTCCATATTTATTTAAATCAAAGTTTTTGATTGAAAATCACCCGCGTGCGTTTTACAACGAGTTTACTCAAAATCAATGTACAACGAGAATTCCTAGTGATCGCGACACCGACGGATGCCCAAAAAATTTAACGTTTTATTATCGATTGTTTCAATGGTTAATATTTTCGACGATTTCGTTTTAATTACGTGATAAGTCGTGTCGGGAAATCCTAAAATTATATTTATGATGCGTTTTAACTTTTGAAAAGTATTTTTACGAAACCCGAGCCCCGTAAATACTTTCAATATTTACTAATAGTCATTTCCTACCCTTTAAACTATTAAATTGCTTTTAGGTCCAAAACTATCCAATATTTGCAAATTTTACCCTAACCTTACTATATATACATATTTTTTCACCAACTAACTTCATTCCACTAAAAAAAACACACACATAAGAACTTCATCATCCTCTTCCTTCACTCTAAAGATTACGCCACCTCCAACCATCACAAACACACTCAAATTTTGATTTTTAGATTGAATCTATCAAAACTAAAACAAGACCCTATCCTAAAATGTTCTAGTGATTCTATCTATACCAAAATCTCATACATGCATCATGTTTTCATGAACTTATGATTTTATGGTTGGATGATGTTTTAACCATCATGTATGTGATGATCTTGGTAAGATCATCACTTTTTGATCCTAAAAAGTTGTATTATTTATCTTTGTTTTGTGTCAAATTTGTCATGCAAGTGTTTTTAGGAGTGTTTGGTTGATGGGTATGATATTTGAGTGATTCTATAGGTATGGGAATGATTAGCTTTGGTGGAAAAATGATTTGTCATGTTTTCTAAAAGGGTATTTTGGGACAGCAGGCGTATAACAGATATTTCGTGGGTTTAAGTTCTGAGATAGGCTGAGATTATTTTATATTGTTGTAGATTTTTCCAAGACGCTCGTTTTGGTATAAGATAGAGCTTATAATTCTTTACGAGTCAAAAGTTATGCTAGTTTTAGTATTCGTGTACCGGGAGACGCAAGTCGGCACAATCCGAAATTGTGGCTGATTTTGGGTCGACTCTCGGGGACTTTAGGCTTGGTTAGATAAATGTAACTACTGGTTTACAAAGTTTACAAACTTAATTTGATTATTCTAGTAATGGTTTCAAAAGACGGATTGTCGAGTTAGTACTTTTAAAGTGGTCCAAACGGTTTTATAAAATAAGTATACAACTCTGTCCCAAATTTGGAGTCAAGTAAAGTGTCGAGCTGATGGGTTTTAAAGTGTGAACTTTGACTCAAACTTTGGTGAGGTCTTATACAGGTTATAAGTGACCTTGACACCAAATTTCATTTAAAACGGACAAGTCTAGATAGGGTAGATCGGTGTGTACATTCGGGGTGTACTTGCTGATTTTAATTTTGGACACTTAGTTCAATACTCGTGTGGCGTGAGTTTGAGTATTCACTATCCGACATGGTGACTTATTCAAGTACTTAGCCATTATATAAATGACTTATCTACTGGTCCGAATAAGGTTAAGGGATAGTTTGACTTGCTTTGACTTGGCGTCTTATGACGGGTCAATTTCAAGTGTACAAGTGTTTAAACGGGTAGCGTTGGAAAAATGGGTTAATATGGATTCTTTTGGTTCGTGTCAATGGTTTTTGAAACATGAATACTTTGAAAACATTTGAGTCATATTATATTTGGTATATATCGATATTTGAGTTCGAGTCTTAACGCGCGCCTTATTGTGATAGGCTGCGATTTTCGTGTTTCCCCGGGCATCCATATCGTCGGTGATTGTCTCACTACCATTGTTTATACTCAGTTGCTGAGTACCGTGATTGACTTACCTCGTGGCTAAGGTGAGTTCATAGCCCCTTTTACTTATACATGGTTTCTAAACACGGGGTGAGATTTTACATGGTGGAACACAACCAATTAAAAACTATATTGCTATCCAGAACTTGTATGCTATCCAGAACGTGTAAGCTTTACAGATGATTTCAATGGTATTATTGCTTTTTAGACGTTAGCCTTGAGTTTCCTCTCCTATCATGAACCGTTAATTTTCTCGTATGCTTTGCGCTAAGCGCGAATGTTGTGGTGGATCCATCGGGATTGACTATCCCCGTCCCGATTACCTTGACGCACTTACATTTGTTTATACTTGAGTATTTAGGCTGAATACTCCCTAGAGAAACTTACATTGAGTTAAGCGTCGGTTCATGAGACTAAACAGCAATAATATACAACATGATTATGTACAATGTACATAGTTAACCCCCCCCCCCCCCCATTACTTGTTTTACAAATTCTATTGTGTTCCACACCTTTACTACTAAACCTATGAATATCACTCAACTTTGTGTTGACGATTTTACATGTTTAATCTCAGGTATTATTACTTAGATTTGCTTGGATGGGATCCCGCAGGATATTATCGCAGCTTGGAGATTTCTGTGATGCTTTTAAAAGACTGTTTTTAGTAAAAACTGTCAGGAGTTTATTCTATCTTTTGGGCAACTTTATGTTATAAATCAGGACAAAATAATATAATTTTCCGCTTCTAAAACTCTGGGACCTATGCTTAAAAAACTCTGACCTTTTATGATGTAATGTACATGTTTTTATTTCGTCAGCTTTGTATGAATTGTAATTCATTGTTTCTTGTACTATGATGTGTTACCCCCTCGTTGCTTAGTTGTTCCATGTCAGATTTTGGGGGTCTCACAGATTGGTATCAGAGCGATGGTTATAGGGAACTGATTCGTTTTTCAAAACTTAGTCTATAACCGAAAGTTCAATTTCATGTTTTTAAGTGTAAATCACAGAATCTGCCAATGTTGTTTGATATCTGCGCGGGTAACTCTCTAATCCTTATTATTTACTTTTAATTATCCTAGTATTTCATCTCTTGATTACATGTTGAAATATTACATTACCCTAATGACAATAGTTACTATGTCTTTTCAAAGCCATGTGCTTCATGGATTATCATTTGATATTACTGTGATTACATCTGCCTATACTGTATTTCTTGAATTCTTATTCTTGTGACTTGATCTTATTACAATGATTTTATACTGTTATGAAGTTACCTACTCGTATTCAGAGCGCGTATGCTGCCGACTTTTCATACTCATTTTTCTGAGTACTATTGCTATTTCATTTATGCGTCATACGACTGACTTCATATGCTCGTTCATTTTGAACCGTCTGTTTTTCTCGACTCACTGTTACATTTTGTGCATACTCTCGAGATACCATTGTTCGGGATTAAGAAGGGTTGTTTTCGATGAAACTTCTGATTTTCATTTTACTACCGTGCGTGTCGCTTTCATTGTTTAATTCTTTTAAGATATCTATTTAGATATCCAATTTTGCTTGTCGACCATTTGGGATTGAGTGTCATGGAAAATAGTCTATAGACCATTGTGTAGCTCAATGTGTCTCCCAGAAAGACTAAAGGACATCGTGTGAGTCACATATCTCGAAGCATTCCTTGAATCCATGTTGAATAATATCATGGGTTTTCATTACCATGATTGACTTTTACGTCATCGTTTTACGCGACACTTTTTTATCGATTAAATAATATTTCATTGACCATTCTACGTTTTGATTTCAAAATTACAACGTCCGTTTGTACCTTGATAACATCATCGTCATCTTGTAATTCATACTCTATTATGCGGCGATTGTTTGGAATATGATTCTACTCTATAAATCTAGACCCTCCTCTTTCATTAAACCTCCTCGCTCCAGGAGTGCGACTTGTTAAGGTTCCATTTCTTTCTCGATATGTTTTGTGATTTTGGAAAATCACACCGCCAAAAGACCTTCCTGCATTGCATCTTGAAATTGAAGACATGAATGTCATGCGTCGTTTTTTATTTCTTAGATTTTCGTTGGTATTCTTGAACCATTTCCATACTGTGTTTTCATTACATGATTAATTATACAATTTATTTTCTTTCATCTTTATGGAACCCACAAGTAATTTGTGTACATAAATTCTGGGTCATTATAAAGTTTGAATTAAATTTCAAAGTATGTCGAAAAATATACTTGTACAGAAACTTTACAGGAAATTTAACAGTGTCGAGGAAATATTTTTATAAATTTTAGACATAAAAATATACATTTCAACTTGTTGAGATGTCCGTTTAGGACATAAAATTTGACCAGAAAATATTAAAAACGAGCAAATCACGCTCATTCGGGATTGTAAAATTTAAGAACTTATTTCTGCGTAGTTCTAAAATATCATTTTGCTGACAGATTTAATGCAAGGGCATTTCGTCCATTTTTTTTATCCGTTTCAAGTCTCGAGTAAAACTAGAAAGTTGTTCAAAACATCATTTTACACCGAATTGCATTAAACTTCGAGTCTTATTTAGCGAGTCAATTGGTCGGGTCAAACCCAAAAGTCAAAGTTGACTAAAAAGGGTCAAAACTGATAGAAGTTAAAAATATGATTCTAAGCATTTTAAGTTCGTGTGAGCTCGTAAAACTGTAACTAATGATATTTTACAGCCATGAAACATTGATTGCGTTTGAAAACATTTACAAATAGTAACTTGAGCTCGGTCATACATAAATCTTGAACTTTTAGGAACCAAGTGGTTTGATAAACTAATGTTCTACTTTCTTAAAAGTGTATTTTTGTCAAATGAATTACGATGTGAACACATACAGATTCCTTATTCCTTTCTTTTATTTATGACTTATTTGTCATTCTATATTTCCGTCCTTTGTTTCTATCGTACCACAGATTCGGGCCGAGGTTTGAAGATCTTGCGTTCATATCGTTCGTTATCATCTTGACACGTGTCTCTTGACGATTCCTGCTAAACCTCTTGAAACCTTATCACCGTGTATCATTTCATTGGTCGTCTTGAACTACTCTTTATTACCCTCATGTAACCTACTCGCTATTTTGTAAACTAAATGGTATTGTTTGCGAAACATTTTACAAAATGTTCCACTTGGACATTATTAAATACTTGAAGATTACCTTATAAAATTAATTTATATTAATTTTACAATGTATTTTCACAAATTTGCTCTACTTGGTCTTGTAAAGAACCCTTGTAACAATACAAATTGTTGAATTAAATATCTAGCCAGTAACTTATTGGCAAAAAGTTCATGAACTAATTTGATTCCCGTTTTTACAAATGGAATTGTATACGTATTTTAAATCACATGACACATAATACTGATTTGACGAAGCTGAGCATCGCATTGCTAGTCCTAAATTATGCATGGCCTGATCACCTATGCTTAATTTAGAAGGAGCCATGCAAGGCCAAACAGTAGTCACCTTAAATATTTTGTTAAGAACCAACTTTTTACTTATGTTCCTTAAAAAGTTTGATAAAATAGTTTTTTAGAAAACTTTTACATCTTATGCGAGTAACAACAATTCGCAACATACACATATGAACCCTTATCTTTTCTTGAACAAAGTACGTGCCTCAAACACATATTTCCTTACTCAACGATCATTGCTTTACTTGTTACCTCATCATCCTCATGATACAATTTTCGTTACCCCTTGTCTAAATTCTTACCATTAATACCTAACTTGAAAGTTTCAACGTTGTTATGATTCTACATCGATCAACCTTCTCTATCTATTTTGGTAGACCTTTGAAACGTCTCTGGACGCGGATAATGATTTATTATTAGACGTGAACAATGATTACGTGTATTTTTCATGATGTGTGTTAAGACACTATTGCCTTGAAAATCCATTCGTGTGAACCACGTATTGATTTCGCCTCTTATTGCTAATGTTTTTCGTCTTACTGAATTTACTCTCAAGTGACTTCTTAAGAATTTTCTTTGATTCGAAAATTTATTGTGTGGCTTTTACCTTTCGATCGTGTATCGATCAGCGAGAACTTTATAAGCCGTTGTTGGTGACACCAACTTCACTCAAGAAGGGATGACTTGCTATAATCCTTGTTTCTTATTTTCCTTATCATTGAAGCATTTATTCTATCATGTACGTTAAGATTGATACGACTTTCATTTTATTCCCTTGTGTTATTGCTCGCATAGAAATTGTTGACCTTTATATGTCTCATATTCGTTGATGTCTTGTCTTTTGAAAACCAGATTATGTCAAGCTGTATTTTTTAAAGTAATTGATTTTATCATACTTTACCTTCAATAATGAAATTATTAAATTAATTTATAATTTCTAGCAATGATTTTAAATAACTTGGAAAATCTGAATTTTCTCTAATGGTAATGATAAACCTGAGTTTTAACGATAATCTCATACAGCCGCCCAAAAGTTCTTAAGCCTATCAGGTGAACTATTTTGAACTGTTTTACTTTTGCTTTGAAAATCCTGATCAAGAAAAAGATATATCAACAGCCTACTTACTAAATATAGATAGTTTGATTTTAAATCACTACACCTTGTAAAATTTTCTTTTAACCAAGAAAATATTTAAACTGAGTTTTAAAGTTATACCAAAATCCTAGACAACTGATTGTGACAGCTTATATTTTGAATGATTATATGTAATTTATTTTTCCCTTCTATTTCTCTTGTAAATAGATTCTTACGTTTTAAGATTATCATGTTTTACAGTTGCACGATTTGCGGCTCCTTGTTGATTAACAATCTTGGTTCATTTTATCGCACTTTGTCCGTTTAAGCGTCTCTTGTGCTCATTCTTATTATTTATCGTACGTATTTCCAACAATTTTATCTCTTGAATATTTCTCCGTACTGAAAGGCCATTATTCTAATCCGAGTTTGAAAAATTATCTGAAAAGGAGCTAAGAAACTGAAGCGTAGTGAATTCTTATTGTGAAGATTCGTCGTGGTACGAAAGTTACGTGGGAAGAAATGATTTGTTCTACACTCTGTACCTCCCCTTGTTTGCATCTTCTACTATTTCCAGAAGAACTCTGAGGAGCCAGAGTTCCTTTAGGGGGAAGACTGTAAGAACCCATACTTTTTGAGCATTATTTTATTCTTTTTATTCATGTTTCTGAGTTTTCAACGTATTTTGTTTACTTGTATTGTTATATGTAAATCCTGATATCATGATAATTTTAGTAAATTATACTTTTTAAGTATTTTCTAATCATTGACAATACTTTATATGGAATTATAAAATTTTTATTTTATTTTTCCATATTTATTTAAATCAAAGTTTTTGATTTAAAATCACCCGCGTGCGTTTTACAACGAGTTTACTCAAAATCTATGTACAACAAGAATTCCTAGTGATCGCGATACCGAAGGATGCCCAAAAAATTTAACATTTTATTATCGATTGTTTCAATGATTAATATTTTCGGCGATTTCGTTTTAATTACGTGATAAGTCGTGTCGGGAAATCCTAAAATCATATTTATGATGCGTTGTAACTTTTGAAAAGTATTTTTACGAAACCCGAGCCCCGTAAATATTTTCAATATTTACTAATAGTCATTTTCTACCCTTTAAACTATTAAATTACTTTTAGGTCCAAAACTATCCAATATTTGCAAATTTTACCCTAACCTTACTATATATACACATTTTTCACCAACTAACTTCATTCCACTAAAAAAACACACACATAAGAACTTCATCATCCTCTTCCTTCTCTCTAAAGATTTCGCCACCTCCAACCATCACAAACACACTCATATTTTGATTTATAGCTTGAATCTATCAAAACTAAAACAAGACCCATCCTAAAATGTTCTTGTGATTCTATCTATACCAAAATCTCATACATGCATCACGTTTTCATGAACTTATGATTTTATGGTTAGATGATGTTTTAACCATCATGCATGTGATGATCTTGGTAAGATCGTCACTTTTTGATCCTAAAAAGTTTTATTTTTGATCTTTGATTTTTGTCAAATTTGTCATGCAAGTGTTTTTAGGAGTTTTTGGTAGATGGGTATGATATTTGAGTGATTCTATAGGTATGGGAATGATTAGCTTTGGTGGAAAAATTGATTTGTCATGTTTTCTAAAAGGGTATTTTGGGACAGCATGTCTATAACAGATTTTTCGTGGGTTTAAGGTCTGAGATAGGCTGAGATTATTTGATATTGTTGTAGATTTTTCCAAGATGCTCGTTTTGGTATAAGATAGAGCTTATAATTCTTTATGAGTCAAAAGTTATGCTAGTTTTAGTATTCGTGTACCGGGAGACGCAAGTCGGCACAATCCGAAATTGTGGCTGATTTTGGGTCGACACTCGGGGACTTTAGGCTTGGTTATATAAATTTAACTACTGGTTTTTAAAGTTTACAAACTTAATTTGATGAGTCTAGTAGTGGTTTAAAAAGACGGATTGTCGAGTTAGTACTTTTAAAGTGGTCCAAACGGTTTTATAAAATAAGTATACAATTCTGTCCCAAATTTGGAGTCGAGTAAAGTGTTGAGCTGATGGGTTTTAAAGTGTGAACTTTGGCTCAAACTTTGGTGAGGTCTTATACAAGTTATAAGTGACCTTGACACCAAATTTCATTTAAAACGGACAAGTCTAGATAGGGTAGATCGGTGTGTACATTCGGGGTGTACTTGCTGATTTTAATTTTGGACACTTAGTTCAATACTCGTGTGGCGTGAGTTTGAGTATTCACTATCGGACATGGTGACTTATTCAAGTACTTAGCCATTATATAAATGACTTAGCTACTGTTCCGAATAAGGTTAAGGGATAGTTTGACTTGCATTGACTTGGCGTCTTATGACGGGTCAATTTCAAGTGTACAAGTGTTTAAACGGGTAGCGTTGGAAAAATGGGTTAATACGGATTCTTTTGGTTCGTGTCAATGGTTTTGAAACATGAATACTTTGAAAACATTTGAGTCATATTATATTTGGTATATATCGATATTTGAGTTCGAGTCTTAACGCGCGCCTTATTGTGATAGGTTGTGGTTTTCGTGTTTCCCCGGGCATCCATATCGTCGGTGATCGTCTCACTACCATTGTTTCTACTCAGTTGTTGAGTACCGTGATTGACTTACCTCGTGGCTAAGGTGAGTTCATAGCCCTTTTTTACTTGTACATGGTTTCTAAACATGGGGTGAGATTTTACATGGTGGAATACAACCAATTAAAAACTATATTGCTATCCAGAACTTGTATGATATCCAGAATGTGTAAGCTTTATAGATGATTTCAATGGTATTATTTCTTTTTAGACGTTAGCCTTGAGTTTCCTCTCCTATCATGAACCGTTAATTGTCCCGTATGCTTTGCGCTAAGCGCGAATGTTGTGGGTGGATCCATCAGGATTGACAATCCCCGTCCCGATTACCTTGACGCACTTACATTTGTTTATACTTGAGTATTTAGGCTGAATACTCCCTAGAGGAACTTACATTGAGTTAAGCTTCGATTCATGAGACTAAACATCAATAATATACATCGTGATTACGTACAATGTACATAGTTAACCCCCCCCCCCCCCCCAAAATTACTTGTTTTACAAATTCTATTGTGTTCCACACCTTTACTGCTAAACCTATGAATATCACTCAACTTTGTGTTGACGATTTTACATGTTTTAACTCAGGTATTATTACTTAGCTTTGCTTGGATGGGAGCCCGCAGGATATTATCGCAGCTTGGAGATTTCTGTGATGATTTTAAAAGACTGTTTTTAGTAAAAACTGTCAGGAGTTTATTCTATCTTTTGGGCAACTTTATGTTATAAATCGGGACGAAATAATATAATTTTCCGCTTCTAAAACTCTGGAACCTATGTTTAAAAAAGTATGACCTTTTATGATGTAATGTACATGTTTTTATTTCGTCAGCTTTGTATGAACTAGAATTCATTGTTTCTTGTACTATGACGTGTTACCCCCTCGTTGCTTAGTTGTTCCATGTCAGATTTTGGGGGTCTCACAAATTTCTTCCCAAAAGTGAGTGAGTTCATAATATAACAATAAAATAATGATTATAAATAATACTTGAGAATAAAATATCGACTTCAAATTGACGGATTGTCACAGCAGTTACCCCTAAAGAGGATCTTTGTCCTCAAAGACCAATTCATCTTACTACTCGCTTCTTATAGAGTTAAAACCATGTGGGTATTTCCTCCAAATTCGGTCTTTTCTCTCAAGTGTAATTCATTAAAATTATGTGAGTTTCATCAGACATAACTATGGGAATATGATCATGCTTAAGTTGACTTACTTTCTCTATCCATGATTTCCACGGGTTTTCGACGAATGCAACTTTTCGCCGGTCTAAACTTCATTAAGAAATAATCAGATTTTCACTTGATAGACATTTTATCAAGTTTGTTATACGAAACATAATTCATGCAGCCCTAGAAGTCCTAGGGTAGATCCAGCTTATATGCCTTTCAGACCATCTTTTTATTATCTCAATGGTCCCATACAACAGGGACTTTTTTCCTATGATCTTTCGGATCATCAATTCATCTTTCTATAGTGAAATTTTTTAGCATAACTTCGCTACCCATTCTGCACTTCAAGATCTACATCTCACAATGGGTGTATTTTGTAGGGTTAGGTTTGTCATCATAGGCAACCTTAAACCTAAAAGACATGTCCAACTCACAATGGGTGTATGTCGGGTATCTTCATCCCAACTCCCACCTACAGGTGCTTTTAAACTTTTCTTTATATAGATTCTCGCAAGGTTCAATCTCGATCCTAATACGATAATTATCAATGATAATCTCTCCAAAGGAAAACGATAATCTTGTTCATTACCAAAGGTCAATTATTCAAACATAAAACAAGACTTCTAGTGTTTGTATCGTTACTTTACCTTGTCCCTTCGATTGGGGTGGTAAGAAGTACTCATATCAAGATTCGTTCCCAATGACTTCTAAAGGAATCTCCAGAAATTCTATGCGAAGCGAGGATCTTGATAGAGATGATCGATACAGGCACACCATGCCTACACAACTCCTTTAAATACAAAAGAGTCAACTTCTCCTTCGAGAATCTATCATTAACGGGGAAGATATTAGCAGATTTGGTCAGTTTGTTGACGATGACCCAAATCAAATCAAATCCAGATGATGACCTTGGAGGATTTATGATAAGAATCCATGGTGATTCTATTCCACGTCCAAATAGGAATTATAAGTTGTAGAAGAAATCCTGATGGATTTTGGTGTTCAGCCTTGACCTTCGCAAAAGTTAGACATTTGCCAACGTATGTTGCGATGCCTGCTTTCATATTTGGCCATCAGTACAACTTCTTCATATAAGATACATTTAATCAGAAATGGCATGAATATAATACTTAAACTTATGAGACTCCAACATGAATAAATCTCACAAACTTCCATATTTAGGCAGCCGCAACGACCTTTAACGCCATCGGCTCCTATTTCTAAGGGTTCTCATTAGCCACGAGACCCTTCATTATCTATATTATCCTTCTTACAAGTCTCAGCTTGTACATTTTTAATTTGCTCGGGCAATTTATTGTGTATGGTCAATACTAAGGAACACATCTTATTCTCTATTCTTGCTACATAATGCGTCAGCAACTACATTCACCTTTCTCCGATGAACTAAATATCATGACTATAATCACTCAGAAACTCTTTCTTCATATTTTCTAAGTTTTAGTTTCGTCTCAACTATTATCTTTATTAGTTTTGCTCAATCCGATGTTTAAAACATCGATAAACATTACAAGTAATTAAATAATAAATATTTAATTTATGAAACGTAAACGTACAAAATTTTAAATTTCTTAGTTCGTCCAATTATAGAAAAATGTTCAAAATAAATTTGAATTTAATTAATACGATTTTTGTTGATTTATCGAGAATAATTAATAAGATCTGTAAATGTTCGAAAAATCTTTGTTTATACTTTGGTCAAATTTTCTTAGTTGAAGAGCAAAAATTGTCGTTCCAATTTCCAAGTCATGGTTTAAATAGTTTCCTCAATCCCTCTTAGGTTGTCTTGAGGTATATACAAACATCTACTCCTAAGGGAGTTTAGTTAAATGATCTGGGTATAAGGGAATAATTCCTTAAAATCCTTCGATAAATATCTGTCAAAACCTCTTCGCACTTCCTTCTTGGTATAACCCAAAGCATTAATGGCTCCGATCTTTGAAGAGTCATCATAGATTCCACAAACATTTTTCACATGGTCAAATAATGTAAAGGATCAGATCTTCAAATCACATGATAAATACTCAGGGTACAGGTTTTCACTGCTCGGGCAACTCAGGGCAGTCTACAAATGATTACTAACTCCTTCTTACTCTTAGAAGCAAACAGATGGTCCTTAACGATCACAAGCATGGACTTATTAAAATACAGCTTACACACGCGATTCATCAAATTCATGAATGCTACATGTGAATTGGTCGATCCAAACGACATCACATGAAACTCATAATATTCATTACGAGTTCTGGATGTAGTGACTAGAATAGATAATCTTCTTTGTGGACGCGAAGTTGATAATAACCATGCCGTGGATCAAATTTCTGAATATACGCTAGAACTAGGGGTGTAATCGAGTCTAGCCGAGCTCAAGCTTAGTAGGGCTTGAGCTTGGCTTGATACTAAAATTGTAGGCTTGAGCTTGGCTTGATAGCTTGTCAAGTTTTACCAATTTAGGTTTGAGCTTAGCTTGATAAGGCTTGATAAAAGCTTGAGCTTGGCTTGAAAAGCTTGAATGTGTATAAATTTAATTTTTTTTATAATAAAACTCATCAATAAACATATGTATAAAATAAATAAAATAAAAATCATTACCTAAACACAAATTTGATTTATTTAACATTAATAATACCAATAACAAAATCATTGTACAATCTTGGTTTCAAAATGTGTTTTGCACTCCAATATGATTAAGGTCCCAAAGGCCATTGCATGATGTGAATCCAAGCACAATTTAGACACGTTGCGTTTTGTATTAAAAAGAGTACAAAAAAATATTTATACACATATTGTATTCCACCAAGTACCAAGTAATTAGATTTACAAAAATAAAGTATCATTTAAAAGTACTAAAATATAAATGTAATCAGAGTTAAAAGTACTTCTAAAATATATTATTTATTTATGAAATTAGCCTTTAAAATTAGGTTAATACTCAAATTAACAATTATTTGCTTATATAAGTTCATCATAAAAACATATTTTTGATAGAGCTTGAAAAAGCTTGATAAAAACTCGAGTCGAACTATCAAAAGCTTGAGCTTGAGCTTGATATACTTTCGAGCTATTTTTTGGGCTTGAGCTTGGACTTGAGCTTGATAAGAGCTTGGCTTGATCGAGCCAAGCTCAAGCTCGAGCTTGAGTTACTTGATAAAAGCTTGGCTTGATTACACCCTTAGCTAGAACCTTGTAAATGATCGAACAAATCTTCCATCTTAGGTAATGGATATAAATTTTGATCGTCAATTTACCTAATTCACGATGATCAACAAATATAAGGAATGATAACACCATAACTCTTCATGACGACGAGCTCGTAGAATAAAAGCTTTCTTCCACAACTCTCTTAGTTGCACGGTAATTCTTTTGATTCAGATGGTGCTGACGTACAGTGCACATGCTACAGGTACAGCACCGGGAATATAATCAATTCCAAATTCAACTTTCCTTATTGGCGGAAGTCTAGGTAATTCATCAGCAAATACCTCAGAAAGTTTTAAATAACAGGAACATCTTTTAATAAATTCACTTTACGTTCTTTCTAAATTACAAGATCTATGACTAATTCATAACCATTAATGGTAAAATTTCAAGCCTGAATGCAGGATACGATCTCCCATCGGGAATTATTTAGATCACCTCTATTAATCAACATCTTATCTTTTAGGGGAATTCTACTCGAGTTCCCATCAATTAAGACAATGACATTATCTCATAATCAATCAATCCATTCCACTGGCACTACCAACTTTCCAGTTTCATTACCGTTGATAAGATGTGAACTTCTCAAAAGACTAATAATAACTCATTACCCTCCACAAATTCAAGGATATATGGAGACGTAGCTAACATTAAAAGAGTAAGGTAAACGCATTATTTACGTGATAGAATTTCAAATCAGGCAAAGACGAAAACATTAACGAATATGAATATATCCTATGTTTTCATGATTTGAGTACGCATTCGAAAGCACCTCGGATCGTTACCCATGTCATTCAAATGGAATCTAATCAAAAGAAATGATAGGAATGTCGATACACCCAGTCGGGTATCAACACTCGATAAAGAGTAAAGTTTCCAAAGAATCTTGCCATGAAAGAATTAGACAAGAAGGGATATCAATTGTCAATTAAGATAATATCCACAGATGAGTAAATTCGATTTGGAAAAATAAATGGTACGGGCACATATGTAGGTGTCCCTATTAATATGTCCCTATTTTGCACTTCTTGTAGATTTCATAAAAATTCAATCTTTCACAATTACAAAGAAAAATGTAATGTTTATTAACAATTTCATGGTGACTACTAATCAGCCTTGCATGGTCCCTTCCAAATTGTACGTAGGCGCGCAACTATGTGTAATTAAGGATTAACGATGCAATACTCAGTTCGTCAAAAATTTGTCATCCTGTTTAAAATATATATTCATGTTTAATTATGAAATAAAAATAAAATAGGTTTTACCGAAATGTTCATCATTATGAAAGCATTCCCATTTACAAGATGTTTAATAAAAACTTTATTTCGATAGTAACTACTAATAGTACCGATTTAAGTAACTCATATAAAATGAGAATTTCATATTTTTTCCCCAGATGGTATCGTATTACTTATAAAAACAATGAGTGATCTGCAAAAGGAGTGATGAAGAGTTGTTCACCAAGAACTAACTACAATATGCTAGGAAATGGGCTTAGCCAAATAATCATGAGGTTCATGACCTTGATGGCACTCAGGAATACGAAAGAATAATCCACAACGCAACTCAAATCGAGATGAGTACTTGCTCAATGGTTGCATCACTAATGCGAACATTAGGAAGAAGCAAGAAAAGATAGATAACATCGATACAAGTAGGATTTAGCAATCAAAGTTAGTCTTTTCATTAATCACAAACAAATCAAAAATTGTACCGTAACACATTAAGTGTCGCCATGTCATACAATTCCAAGGACTCATCCTACCAGCTGATGTCTCAGTTAAGTTATGGATTTTAAAAGATACTACAATGAATACTACTCTACATGATTCATAGGTGTTCCACCTGTCCCAGAAGATCCATCGGTCCCAATTCAGAAGAAGATTTCTTCAGTTTATTTCTTGGACACTGGGCATCCTCGTCATTGTACGATGGCCTAGGAACAACCCTTAACATGAACCAACATTCTTCTAAAACCTTATAATTCAATCACAGGACTTAACGACTTCCTCTTATCAATCTCGTATTCCATACAAGTTAAATTTAACTTTATTCAAGTTTTCAACCAACTTATACTCAATACTACATCCTACCTCATTTTCTAATACTTTCAACCTTATTCTTAGACCTTGAAAGGGCAATAAAAGCTCGATATGAACAACACTTAAATTCTAATCCTATAGCTCTTACAACAATAATTATCAAATGAGTCACTAGTATGAAATGACTCACACGTTTAATTAGACTTCTCGGAAAGGTACAAGTGGCATGAGGCTTTTGGGTAATGGTTCCAATGACATCCTCAAGTGCAACATTTACCTTTTCGATTTCAAATTTAAGAATTGGGTGACACCGAATCAGATGACACCTTTCTAGGTGGTAAGGTTTTGTCAAACTCCACTCTATAAGGAAAGATCGTCATGACATCGATATCAGATTTAATCTCGCCAATTCTTCTTCAAGATCACAATCAACTAACATCAACATTTCTACGAATATCAACCATTTTTTTGGGATCATAAATATCCACAACTTGGTTTAGATTTGGAATAGCTAGAATTCCTACAGAAATAGATTCGATTGATTTGCTAGGGGAGTTAGCGTTCCTTGTGACAATCTACGTCGTATAAATACCTCGTATAAGTATTAAAATAATCATTAAACAATCATGTAATAAAATTACAACATATATATAATCTAAGTTATATACTCCCTCCGTCCCATTTTTATTGTCCATATTACCATTTTTAGATGTCCCAATTTTATTGTCCCTTACCAAAAATAAATGTTCTTTTTACTGAAATACCCCTCACTTCCCTTACCAATACAGACGTAATTATGAAACGTATTACAGATATTTATTGTTTCATTCCTTGAGAAGATAAATAAAAATAAAGACTATTTAATGTAAAAGAGTTCAAATGGATGGGAAATGAATAATTCATGCACTTCATGCAACTCAATCACGTGACAAACAAAGGAGTAGAATAATTCATGCACTCATAATCTAAAGTCAAAAAATTCACAGGTGATGTGCTAAAAACATTTGAAATGCATAACTCGTACATCATCTATTTAACTAGCCAAATAAGATCGAGCTTCACTTAATAAATCTTGATCGCATGTAATTTGCAGCGGCAAGTTACCTTGTCGTTCCAACCTGTGCTTACCAATATGCGGCACATGATAGTTGTTGCCTCCGCGGATCTTAATGATTTCTTTCATACAGGTTTGCAACGTTAAAAAAACATTGTTAAGCTCATTTGACTGCATTCTCTCAAAAGATGTTTGAACTGCATGGATCAATTCATCAATGTTACCCAAAACCTCTTGTTCTTGAAGTGATTGGATAGCTCGAAAAAATCCAAGATCCAAAACATTTAAATCTGGACTGTTTGGTGGTTGAAAACAAAGTCGGATATCAAATCCGTCTCGTGACGCAGCTTCAAGGAATGCACTATCATTAGCATCAATATGCGGCTTCGCATTATCTTGTTGAATAAATATAGGACCGGTATGACCTCGCGGCCATTTAGCTCGAATATCGGGTAAAACTTTTTCTATCAAGAATGATCTTGTTACCTCTTTATTCACGGATAGAATAGGCTTCGTCTCCAATGTTCCCGCAACACGGTTCTTGCTTGAACGCTTAGCCGGTTCTAATGTTGTAAGCGGGTAGATGCCGATTTTTCCCGAGAAAACTTCATTACCTGATGCATCAAATCTTGGCCGTGCTACAGCGGCTAAAAACATTACCTTTGTCATGAACTTCTTGCTTTTACAAGTTCTTAATGGTTCATTCTCGCCGGGAACAAGGTAGTAACGCTTTGATGGTCTTGACATGTAAAACAATTTTTCGTCAATGTGAACGACATCAAACATGTCATGGAACATATGACTTGAACTTGTTAATGATCGACAAATTTTAGATAAGCAAAATTCTAACCTTGCTCTTTCATTTTCACTAGTGAGACTTGGCTTGATGGCGTTCGTATGAGGTCGAAGTACACCTTCCTTTATTCGTCTATGCATAGTGGACTTTGAAACATTCAATGAGTTTGCAAGAGACCGAATGTTGGTACGACGACGTAGCGGAATCTGTGAAACTTCATCCACGTCGATTTGTACTCTTTTACGTCCAACAACGGTTGGCATCTTCGACGATAAATCAACATTTAGTCCATGGTCGACTTGAAATGTTGCTTGATGCCATATACGGCTTACTGTCTTTGGAGATACCAAGAACAAAGAAGCCACCTCACTTATGGAACCTATTCTCAGCTTCCCATTAATACTTTCTTGCAACAATGCTTGGTATATAGCCTGACGTTGCTCATAAGTTGTGTTCTTTTTGGTAAACTGTGAATGGAATGGAATTATGGAATCCTCCATATGAAATGGTGTAATGACGTACAGTAGACAATAGTGAAAGGTTAAGTGTTTAAAATAGAGTTGAATGGATAAGATCCTTCGTATATATAGAGAAAAAAATGAACAGGCATACTACTAGTAGAAGTCTAATTTGGATTTTTCATGAATGAAAACAAGCGGCAAAATTTGGCTCCATATTTGTGAATAAAATGTGTAAATCTAATTTGGATTTTTTATGAATAAAAACAAGCGGCAAAATTTGGCTCCATATGTTTTGGCTCCATATGTTTTGTGAATAAAATGTGCAAATCTAATTTGGATTTTGTATGAATAAAAAACTGGCGGCAACATTTTGCGAAAAAATAATGGCGGTAGATTTGGATTTTACAAGTTTATCTTTGGTCACATTTTATGTTTGGCTGCAAAGATATCTGTCCATTTAATGTTTAGGTGGAGAAAGAGAAAGGGTAAAAGTGTCCATTTATTAGAAAAAATATGCATTAATTATAGTTTTCTTAATCTGTGGGTTTTTTGTCTGAGGACAATAATTTTGGGACGGAGGGAGTATATATTAAAATAACACTTCTCAGTCTGGCCTTGTCGATAACTCAGGAACTCTTCGGCACCGTTGTAGTCAAAAGATTTTTAAACATTTTACTCAAAATATTTATTTAAAAATATTTATGGTTAAAAGATTTTGAAATGTTTTATTCAAAACCTTGGTTTTAAAAATCTTTCGATCTCTATAACGAGAGCTCTGGTACCAAACTGTAACACCCCCAAATTTTCATATATCAATTCAGCGGAAGAGTCGTTGGTGTTACGGGATAGCACATTACTCAAATTATAGACATCGATTAAAAGTCGTGTCGTTTAATAACAAAGCATTTTCCATTCATAAATATCAAATTACATAGGTCCTCAGGTCAATGAATATCTTACAAATTTACAAAACATTTGAATGGAAATTTATAATTAAATGCGGGCCATAAATTCTTGTCGTCTTCCCAAGAATTACCTTCAAGTACCTGAGATAAAACATGTTAAAAGTCAGCGAAACGCCGAGTGAATTCATAGAGTTTAATAAAAACCATTAATATATCACTGGTATATAATCATTACCGAAAAGCATTTTGTACAATTCTTTGTCGTAGGCCATAAAATAGGCCAAAGACATTTTATACGAATCATTGTCGTAAATCATAATATAGGCTTTCGCCTTCAAAACCATTATACGAACCATTGTCGTAAAAACATCATACAATACGTTTTATAACGTCGTATAGAGTTTAATAAAAACCGTTATATGAAAATGGTTATGTAAACCAAAACACGAACATAATATCAGTAATAAGACCCCGTATTGCTAGTCAGGCAATATATCATAATTCAATTCGTATATCAGTATTTTCATTATTGGATTATTATAAGCCGCATGACATTGTTACTTTTCTATAACATATATCGGGTAGCTAACCCGTAATTCCTTTGCCCATATAAAACAGCGTGTCGTCACAATAATCACGCTTATATAAATCTTCTCATACATAAATTCGTTTACCAATCAATGTGGCACGACGGGGATCAACCGTCAAGGCGCGAACTAGGGTGATCTTCCCCAAATAGTACTATTATATGCATAAGCGTCTACCAAATCCCGGTAGTTCACAGTTCATGCTAATGGGACTTTTAGTGACATAAACTAACTAATAATAATCCATTTCATTTCATTCATTGGGTCATATAATCATTAGGGTCCATATCAATAAGCATACAATCGGGACAACTAGTGTCCTATTTTTATTAAAACTAGCTTGTTATCTCCCTCACGGGTTTATAAAACATTTCATAAACATTTAAAAGAGTGTGAGGCTATGAACTCACTTTGGTGTGGGAAGGCGGGTTATCGGCAATTTGGATGTATGGTACGTGTCTCGATCGCGGGGATACCTAGACAAATAATAATCGGTCTTAGGTTATGCCGAATAACTTTATAAAAGTTGTTATGTATATGTAATGATTTCATAACATGATGATCAAGTGGGGTTTTATTTCCTTACACAACATTACTAGTTGTTTAGAATTAGTTAACTTAGGCTTATCATATTAGTTACACTAGTTTTAGCCCATTTACACATTAGGCCCAATAAGCCCATTAAGAGTCCAATATCATTTTATTAGTCCACTTATCTTTTTAAGACCAGGCCCATACTCATATGTTGGGCCCAAGTGGGTTAAGCCCATGAGTAAGTCCGTTAGTGTTAAGCCAAACTAGTTGGGCTAACGGTCCAATAAGGCTACTTTGGCCCATTATGGTCCATAATTTATAAAGCTTGGGTTTATCGGTTTTTACTTGTCAAATGTGTTTACATATCAGTATATGAGTTATAAAAATGTTATATTAGACGGGTCCGACCGTCTAAGTTTTATTTGGCGAAAACGTTAATCTTTCGGTTTTAGCCGAAAAGACGTAAAACTTATATATAGTTTGTAGTTTTAGAAAACATTTGAGTTTTACTTATATAAAATGTCATGATTATTCATTTTATTATAGAAACTCACTTTATAGTAGTTATTATTAGTTAGTGGCTTTTATATATTTATTTTATAATAATATTTACTTGAGTGCTCTTTTTATATTATATAGTTTATTTACAAATCTGATTACTAAAGTCATGTCCACCATTTTTGCCATATCTTGAGTTATACAAGGAGATAGAAGCTCAAATTTGAACAGCATAAACTACATGATGTGTGCTACAAATAACTCTTTTATAGCCACTGCTCAATTAGCTTCTAAGTATTTTTAATAATTCGTCAAAAAAACAGACTATACAGATTTGTACCTCAATAGTATTTTGGCCATATCTTGCTCATTTTAATGATTCCATTTCATGGCCAACTCTCCACATATGTAAAAATAATATATCTATCTGTATATTTAATAATCCAAGCCATTTAACCAAGTGATCATATTGATACTTACTGTTTTATACAGCCTATGTGTCTAACCATGATTTTAACATTTTTACTTGTTGATTTTAGTCTTTTTAACCTAATCTATTAACACAAAATCCCACACAAGATATAGATCATCATTTATCATCATTATACATATACATTTTTGAAGAAAATACATGAATACATTGATAAAACAATAGGGTGATGGAAAGAAATTGATCTCTATACCAATCAATATGATGGAAAGGATGAGATTTTGGATGAACAAGGCTTGATCTTGCCACTAAATCTTCAACTTAGCAAATGGACTTTTTGAAATCTTCAAGTGGATGAACACCTTCTTGAAATTCAGCCCTTGGATTCCTAAAAACTTCTTTTCACTTGTTAAAATCACCTCCAATCTTCATCTTTTCAAAAGGCCTTCAACATATGTTGATTATAGCCTTTGTTTATGGTTAAAATTTGATGAAGATGGGGATTTGTGGTTGTGTTGGACGGCATAAAGGAAAAAGGAAGAGAGATTGTGTGAATTTTTGTTTATTACACATGCAAGTGTGTCTTGTGTGTGTGAGAAGATTAGGGTTTTGTTGGTTTTGGTGCTTAGGCTTTGTTATGAGACAAGTGTCTCATACAAGCTCCTAGTTTTGACAAAAAATTGGTGCCCTCCATTGTTAAATCTGCCCATTATAGGGGGTGGGACAAGTGTAAACTTGTTCCATCTCCATTATTTTACGAGTACTCCTCGATTCTAGTTTTCTCGATTTACGTGCCCTCGGGTCATTTTACGAAAAACGTTTTTATAAATTATGAATCTACGGCACAAAAGAATTTAATAAAAATTGTCTCATCAAAAACGGAGTTCAAAAACATAAATACGTAAACCTAGGGTTTCTGGTTTAATCGTAAAAGACGCTAAATTATGCATGTAAGTCCTAATTTCTTCTCGTAAATTTGTGAGTTTATGAACCAACACAAATAAAAATTCTAAAATAATATTCGAGAATAAATTTATCATCTGAAATGTCGGACTGTTACAAAAACGGAGTATGTAAACATAAACACGTAACGTAGAGTTCTCCGGTTTAGACGTAGTCGATGCTACTTTAAGACGTAAACCCTAATTTCTTCCCAAAAGTGAGTGAGTTCATAATATAACAATAAAATAATTATTATAAATAATACTTGAGAATAAAATATCGACTTCAAGTTGACGGATTGTCACATTAGGTATTCAAGTAAACTACTTAAACAACCTCTAATATCTTATGAGGTTTGATTAGCTGTAAATATAAGCTATCCAAACATCCCGAAATACCAGCATGTGAGGAACTCACTGATCGAAAAGCAAAAGTTACGGATATTATTCTTTTTGGAAGTTAATGATATTTACTTGCCTAAACAAAGAACATCATCAAGAAACATGATCCATATGATCATTGCAATCACCATTGAGATGGGTTTGAATATAGACACGTAGACCGGGCCCGTAGACCAGACCCTTATTCATAAAAATCGTCTTACCAATAATTATTTAATTTAGCCATTTTATCAAACACGTTATGTACATACATAGGAATATTTCAAATTCACATTAAACTCAAAATGCATAGATGGTTGAATTGCTGGATTCATAAACAATTTAACACCTAATGAAAAAAAGGAGAAAACAATCACAAAAAGTTCAAAATATCAAACTACTGGATAACATACCTCATGATTTGAAAGAAGAAACGAAGACAAAAACAAAAACCATCTAAAATTCTACACATAGGATTTGACGACAGTGTATATAAATTATAATTTAGTAATAATCGAATTAACACAAAATAAGATCACTACCTGAATATATATGGCATTGAAGCTGCATATAGTGTTAATTTTGTTTTATAATAAAGATGCCAAGTTAGGGTTTGTCAATGTTTTTGGTTTGAGATTTGATAATGAATCAGTATTAGTGTGGGTGAAAATGGTTCCGAGAAAACAGAAGAGTACATAAGAATTTGTAGAAAAAGTCTCCTTCCCTTGATTAGTGATTTAATTTTAAACTAACTGTGTAAAATGACCATATTAGACGCTCTTAAAATTCAGATAGTTATTTTTCAAGGGGTATTTAATGTCTTTTTAAAGGCTCCTTTATTATAATATATAGATTTTGACTTGGAAAGGAGGCAAAAACGTCTAGGAATTATTATGGAAGGGAAATGAGTAGCCTCCCATTGATGGTGGTGAATTAAGGAGTGATTAAATGTGACTTTTGCTAATCCCATCTGGCACTTTGCTGGTGGCACTTTTGAAAGTTGTTGGTGGCAATTCAGTTGAGTTTTGCTGGTAGCAACTTTCAATTCTGTTGGTGGCAACTGGCCCCTTTTCCCACATTTTTCTCTTTTAGTCCTTTTACTTTGTTTCTTCCTCCTTCTTTCTTCTAAACTTTCCAAGACTTCTTTATTCTCTTTTATTCTTCATATGAGAGATTATATTTCCATGTCTCGTTTATTCCTTCGCCTCCAATTCTCGCTTTTTATTCCTTTCTACACGTTTCTTCGTCCATGCTTCCTACAAAACATAATAACCGAACTTTGCATAATATTAGCAATAAAAGTCCGTTTATTACCACAAATCCTATATCAATAGTGAAGATAACTATTGTTAATACATGTTGGATTTGAGTGTTATCATTGTACAAGACTCCTTATGTTATGAAAGGAGGTCTTAGGGTTTGTTATTGATATATGTTTTACACTTTCATTGTACGCAGTCGATTATCAATATGTGAAAGTTTGGTATACATTGTGTTTTTCTTTGTTCTTTGTTCTAAGTGTTAAATCCGCATAACACTTGGATTGTCATAAACACAAAGTTTCTCTACGTGTTATACTTGATTCAATCTCGTTAACACAAAGCTAAATCGGTCTAAGTTTGAGATCAACACTAATATAATTTAAAACAATAATCCCTAATTTAATTATACTTTCATAGTCTAATGAATAAACACATTACCATCTTTCATAGCTTCTAACGGTCAATTTTTACCATTTTTTGTTCGAGATCGTCTTTTCTTATCTCTGATTTATCCATTTCTGTATTTTTTATCTTAGATTTGTTGAACTTAAAGATTTGTGAATATTTGTTTTTAGAGAGATAAATATGGTGTTTGTAATTTTAGAGAGAGAAATAAGATGAGTTATGAGAATAAAACCCGGTTGTTGGGTGGAGTTTCAAATATTTTCATTTTTCGTCCCTCGGTTTTTTTACAAATTGTTAATTTTAGTCTTTCCGTGTTTTTTATTCTAAGATATGGTTTTATCTTTTCAACGGCCAGGATCAGTCCTTTAGTTTCTAGGTAAATACAAGTTTCCACAATAATTCAACTCAAATGCATATTATAACTAAAGAAGACACGTCGGCTGCCATCATGTTTCCATATTCATATTTTTATGTTTAGAATTTCGGTATGGCAACTATTGAACATTGACGAGGATTTTGTATATAGTAACAAGTTGTAACATGGAGTTTTTCTCGTTACTTGTTTAAGATTTTCTTATAAGGTTTTGGACCAAATCGTTGACGGTTCGATCATCACTTTAATCGAAGTTACACAGTGGGTTGATTATTTTTTTGCAATCGAATTTGGGACGACCGATCAAATATCCGAACATCGCAAAATTAATCATGATGGATTATTTGATTTACGGGCATTGTTATTGGATTAATCCGGGTATTTTCAAAAGAACCGAGTAATGAAATATTTGACGGGTAAAATGCATATGTGACCGGATTTTATTACTTTGTTGGGCCGCTTAAACAATGACATTCAAGGCCGGGTATCCATTTTCGATCATAACATTTTTTCACGAACTACAAACGCAACAAACACGATACATTACACTAAAACGATCCTTATAAAAAATTCACCGAAATTCCTAACGGCTATTACGGTTTATGTGATTACGAAGATGATTTGATGCTACTTATTTGGGGTTGAAGTGAGATCTCTCAGAGGCGTTTTTATTTTATTATTAAAGGAGTACTTACATATTTATAAGATAACTTGCCCGAACATAAACAGTTATGAATAAGACTTGAAGTATCTAGTTTCCAGTGTCAAGGGGAGGATGGAAGACGACATGGATAACTATCATTTTTTGGGAGCTTCGTTCGGTTCTTAACGTCACACGCACTTGCATTTGTGGATATCTTTAAAAGGTGTAGTACATTTTCTTATACCGCTTATTTTGGTATAAAGTACTTTAGAGAAGTTGTACCTTTTTTGTATCGCCTTTTAGTATAAGGTACGTCTAAGACTTCTCTGCACCGCTCTTCATTCTACAATAGTGCAAGCTGAAGTTCAAGTTTGGGGAACTCTACTTCAATTTCAAGTTTTGATTATAGGGTTATCTTCATCAATGGTCACCATCAATAGCCTACATAATTGATAAGGGGATTCAGATCTAGGTGATCAAGAGATAATATTTTTAGAGAGATATTGTTGACATCTTTTCACATAATATTGGTTACTAAGTAAATGATTCTACTTGGCATACCACGTACACACATGAAGGATGATTCCCTTAATAGGTATCATCTTGGAGGGAGAAATGTGTACATGCGAGGTCACTTGACTTTGGTGTTATCGTTTCTACATAAAGGGATAAGTTGTCTACATTTAGGACTTAATTGACTTTGATGTATTTGCCAGTTTGAGTGTTATGTTTAAGGAGCTTAGCTTGCGTAAGAGCTTATTAGAAGGAGTCAAAACTAGCTCGACAGCTAGATGCTTTCTGGAACTCGGCTAGGTGCTTGCTGGTGACACAACTCCTCGTACCATCGATGAAAATCAATAGGGATGTGGAAACCATGTGTGTCATAAAAAATATTAGTATACCAATTAGATGGCAATTTTATATCACCATTGTCTTGACAGGAGAAATGTGCATTTCTGGGACTTTGATGCGTCTCTGGAAGAAGAAAAATGCATTTCCAGGACTTAGTTGACTTTAGTGCTATGGTTTGACTTCATGTTCGGGATAGAGTGAGTAGTTCTGGTAATCTCTTGAAGAATCAAGACTGGGATTGCTTTAAACCGTGAGAAAATGTTGATGACGTTATCACCTCCCACATATTTCCTCAAAAGGGTCTGTTTGGGAGGGAGCGGTCTTTACTGTTAGTTTAATGAAAGGCCTTCTAGTTGGGAAGGAGTAAAACTCAACTAGATTCCACAAGCTGAAAAAATAAAACTAGAGTATTCAAAAAGATGAAGGTCGTTGAAGACTGTCTCAAGGAATGTTGGAATTCACGTTTATCATTTTTCTTTATGTTTGCTTGCAAGAATCATTGTAGCCAACTCACGCGAGTCACTATCTTGGAGGGAGATTGTTAGACTGACTTTTTGGTTAGCTAGAGCCTTTCACGTGAGTCAGACTCGATATATACCAACTACTATACGCAGGGATTAAATATGTACACGGGGTAAAGTCTAGACATGCTAGGCCTATAAATACCCCCCATGACTCTCCATGGGGGTGTGGAATAATAGTGTAAATATTCATTCTTTGTTTAATTTCACTTGAGATAATACACACACCTTTTCTTTTACCTCTCTCTAACTCTCTCTCACTAAAACACCAAAATGCATACTTTGTTCTTTGATCATCCCCGACCCCCCGAACAAGGTGGTTTTCTATGCTTGTCAACATACAGTGGCAAGCATTTGTGAAACCATTCACTCTTGCACGCGGTGAAAAAACACTTTGTTTAAACGTCGCCATAAAGGTGCACGGAAAGATATTGAAATGGCAGTGGTGTCCTACAAGGAATATGACGTATTATTGTTGAACCGACGCGTACTTGGAATGCCAACAAGTTATCAAGAATCATGTACACGTGTATCATATTGCATAACATGATTTTTGAAAATCATGATGCGATATCCGAAGCGAGTGAAATTTACGTGTGTCCACAACAAAAGATACAAAGGACATGGGTCGAGCGATGTGTAATCCGTCGGAGAAAACAAAAAGAACTTCGTGATAAACCAACACATACAAGGCTTCGACGGTGTCTTATTGAGCATGTATGGAACGTAATCAACCTCAAAATAACTAGTTTATTTATTGTTATTTTTTCTTATTTGTATTTCTATTTTCGTAGCAGTTTAAACTCTATATTGTATTTTTATTTATGTATTTGTAATTTTATTATAATGAAATGAATTTTAATTTGTGTGAAAAATGAAGAAAAAAATTAGTTGGTGGGACCAAAGTGAATAGGAGAGAGAAATGTCATGGGTGCGATTGTGTTTTGTAAGTTGCTTTGATGTGACGTAGAGAGGAGTTTACGCCTTGTACTCTAGGGATTTGATGTTGCCCTAAGGAGGATAAGGAACAGAAAGCTAAGGAGGATAAGGATCGACTGTAAAACCCGCATGCTTTTACCATGCATAGTACCCTTAGGACCGTACGTACTAGTTAAAAACTTTCCTAATATAGCATGATTACGATTACGTGTTAGGAGTTTACGTATTACGTACGTGTTAGAACACGATAAGTATTTTATATGCACGATCACGTAATAATTATTTAGCAATAATTAATCACGAACATGCGATCACGAAATCATTGAGATGACAAATGAGAAGATCGTAGTAGCTAGGCAGAAAATTCAGGAGGCACGGTCACGTCAAAAGAGTTACGCCGATAAGCATTTAGGGATTTACACTTTAACGTAGGAGATCACGTCTTCCTTAAGGTTTCGCCGGCACGTGGTGTTAGACGCTTCGGGATTAAAGGGAAGCTCATTCCTCGTTTCATCGGACCGTTTGATATCATTGAACGAGTCGGTGAAGTATCTTACCGATTGGCGTTACCTCCGCAGCTTTCGCATGTGCACAATGTGTTTCATGTGTCCTTACTCAGAGGGTACCAATATCATCCCCTTCACATGGTTCAGTATCCACTGGAACAGATTCGTGAAGATCTCACTTTTATAGAAGAACCCGAACGAGTTCTTGACAGACAAGAACGGGTCATGAGAAAGAAGACGATTCCATTCGTCAAAATTCTATGGAGGGATCATACCGAGCGAGAAGCCACTTGGAAAACGGAGGAGTCTATCCGGGCTTCTTACCCTCATTTCGTATTTTGAATTCGGGTATGTTCTTCTTTTCCAGTTTACTTTATCTATAATTCGGGGACGAATTATTCTTTTTAGGAGGGAAGAGTTGTAAAACCCGCATGCTTTTACCATGCATAGTACCCTTAGGACCGTACGTACTAGTTAAAAACTTTCCTAATATAGCATGATTACGATTGCGTGTTAGGAGTTTACGTATTACGTACGTGTTAGAACACGGTAAGTATTTTATATGCACGATCACGTACTAATTATTTAGCAATAATTAATCACAAACATGCGATCACGAAATCACGAACGTAATTAAAACACGAGCTATTATTAATTACGTATATATATTTATTACGAGCGTAATTAAATATATTAGATTATGGTATTTACGTAACGAGAACATTTAAAACACGAACATAAATAAACACAAACGATTAACTAAATAACGAGACATGAAAAGAGGTACGGGAACCCCATGGGGGGGTCCCTACCCGCGGCCAAACAAGGGTAATGGGCCAAGCCCATTATCAATTTTTACTAAAAGGGGGTTAATTAGTTTTTACTACTCAAAATCACTTTACATAAGATTTCAAGAAAAACCTAAAACCCTCTCTTTCTCCTCCTCTTTGTGCCGCCACCTACACATCACCATACAAGGTGATTCTTTGATCTTGGATCTTGAAGATTTGTTGTTTGTTCGTGTTTGTTCTTCGTTCTCTTGATCCACGAATACGGTAAAACCTTTTTAAACCTTTTATTTTAATTTAATCTTTTTATTAATTATGAACATATGATGTTTTTATAAAAACATATTAACTAATCATAGATCTAACATGTTTTGATGATTAATTAAATCAAAGGGTCGATTTAAGGGGTGTTTTGGATCAGGCCGCAGGCTACAACCGACCCCAAGGGGGTTTCGGTTTGCTTAGCCGACCACCACCAAGACCATATGGTCTTGGTTGGTGCGTGTGGGTCCCACGGCAGCAAGGGGTACCCCGATTTGGTTCGGGGTACGGTGTCGATTCATGTCCGGTTCATGTTTTTAAGCTTAGATCCGGTTCATGGTTTATGTTAGTTTTTTTATGTTATGAACTTATGTTAAAAATTAAATTAATAAAGATGTAATTAATTTAATAACATGACTTAGGTTATTTAATTATTAATAATCATGAAATTAGTTTAACCTAAGTATTTATATTAAGACTTATAATTAATTAATTATTTTAAAAACCATGGATATAATTAATTAATTTACATGACTTAGGTTATATTATTAATATTTAATAATACATATTTTAACCTAAGTATTTAATATATTTAATTAAAAACATGTTATAATTTAATTAAATATTATAACCTATAGTTTAATTAAATTACATGAAATAATTATTAAACTATACAATATATCATATGACTTAGAAAATAATCATGAAAACACTTAGGCTTATTTACTTAGCTTATTTAACCAGCTTATTTGTAATTATGGAAGCCTTCTATTTTAGAAACTTAATTAAATAAGGCAGCTAATTTATTTATGGAAACCAACTATTTTTGGAAACTTATTTATTTAAGGCAGCTAATCTATTTATGGAAACTTTCTATTTTTAGAAACTTATCTATTTTAAGCAGTAAATCTATTTTTTGAAACTTTCTATTTTTGGAAACTTTCTATTTTTGGAAACTTTCTATTTTTGGAAACTTTCTATTTTTGGTAACTTTCTATTTTTGGAAACTTTCTATTTTTGGAAACTTTCTATTTTAGGAAACCTGCTATTTTTGGAAAGTTACTTATTATTACACAGTAAGTATAATAACACATGAAATATCAGAAATACTTAATCAGAATGAACAGAATATAAGATTTAACACACACAGTTTAAGGCTTTAAACAGTAAAACATAGTAAGAACATATAAAATAAGCTAAGACATGACATAAAACCAGCTATGTATTTAGTAAGCAGATACTTATTTCATGTACGTATTTATGTAGCACTAGTGTTTCGGAAGTAGGATTCTCGCAGTTCATCGTTCTCGTTCACTGGACATAAGGTACGGATTCCCGTCCTTTCAGTATGGACATTCTTTTCTTTTTAGGATTTCCCCGTATGCAGCCAACTGTTTTCCTGTAGTATAAGTATGAGTTTGATTGCTTATGTTTAAATATGATTACCTATAGCCATATACATGCATGACCAGTTTCACCTAGTTATGGAGGTACCATAACCATAACATTAGAGGCACTGATGTTATGACTTCACCATGGCGGAGTGATTGCTCGTGGCGTCCCTTCAGCTTTTGGCCATTTATTTATATTTATCATGTGGGGCGTATGGGTGCATCCTAGTTACACGTTTTTATTTAGGATTACATGGTGAATGTGGTGTGTGCCTTGCATCCTTCACAAGGAGCTGATCCCTCCTACCCATAAAACCAGTATATTAAATTAGAGGCAGCCCCTCTAATTTGCATGATGAGGTCACCCCTCCAATTATTCATGCACGGTGGATTTTCATGACCTATATTGGCTAACGGTAAAATATGACAATCAGTTTTTTTATAAGATAAACATAAGACTTTCAAACTATAAAACCAGTTTTATTAAGACTTAACCAGGTTACTCGGGACTTAGTTTTCTTCCGCTGTTGTTATGATATATGTTTATCCTATTCATGCTTTATTGTACATCCGTGCACTGAGCGTATTGCTCAGCCGTTTTCCTTTTCTATGTTCCCAAAACGGCAAGTACTCTGGGACGCTCGTAGACACTAAGAGTACGTGCATATGGACTGGAAGCTGTCTAGCCTTCTTTACATTATGCATTTCGTTTCTCATACTTATGCTTTGGACATTGTTTAGTCCGTTTCCTTTACTATATTATGTTTGTGTGTGATGAGCTTTACTTTTGGACTACCGATGTTTGATTCCGGTATTTTCCTTTATTTGGTCAAGTAATGTTTAGACATTTTACCTTGTATGCTTTGATGACACGCCATAATTACTGTGATATTTCCATTTCCAAAATGGGGTGTTACAATTATGGTATCAGAGCCAAGGCTTCGACCTGTAGGCTCTCAAATATGACCTGTGATTAGTGGGTAGTCACTACGGTCTTCCTAGAACTGACAGTTGTTTTCATGCATTCAACATTTTTAAGCATACATATACATGTCATTGTTACAGGGTTTTTGACTAAGTAATGGTTGGTACAGGACTGGCCCTATTTAGTCGCATGTGTTTTATCGAAACTTTTTGATTTGGGACCGACCCATAGGCGTCCCCTTGCTATGTCTTTTGTTTTGGGTGAACTGACCAGAGGCGTTCACTCTCGAGCATACAAAAGTTTTCATAAAACTGCATCATGCATTCATACACAAAATTTTCTTGCATAAAATTTTTCTCGTGAAATTTTTAGTATAAAATTTTTTCATGTATATATTTATATTTTATGTTTGAACTATTTAATCATATGTTTTATGTTATACTGTCAGATGGTTCTCACACGCGAACAGGAGCAGCTCAATGCTGCAATTCAGGCTGCCATGCAAGCCTTGCTTCCTCAACTGAGGAATGACATCCGGGCTGAAGTTCAAGCTGCCAACAATCAGCAGCACAATCAGCCACCTCCTCCTCCTCCTCCAGTGACATTAGCAGTATGGCTGGAGAGATTCAATAAGCTCCGCCCTCGAGCTTTTGAGAAGACAGATAGCCCCAGCGATGCTGAAAGCTGGTTGGCTCACATCGAGAAGATTTTCAACACTATGGGCTGTGACCCCGCATACAAGGCGAGGTTGGCATGCTATCGGTTCGAAGGCGATGTACTCAACAGGTGGTTAGCTTTGATGCAATCTGAAGGTGGTGATGAGTGGGTTGCTGGTTTGACTTGGGCTCAGTTCAAGGACAGGGTGATGGAGCAGTTCTTTCCCAAGGCTGAGCAGGACAAGCTCAAGAGAGAGTACCATGGGATCCGTCATAGAGCTGGGGAGAATAGCAACGAGTTTATGCAGCACTTTCTTCGCTTGGCTGGTTTCCTTGGTGCGGCAGCAGGTACTCCTGAAGAGCAGGCACATCACTTCAGATGGGCTCTTCGCACATCGGTCGCAAACAATCTGGTGTGTGCTACGTTCAATACTGTAGCACAAGTGGCCGATGCAGCACGGAAACTGGAGATGCTGCAGGAGAGGGATGAGTTCGGGGAAGCTGAAAGACCCGACAAGAGGTAAACCTTCGTATTCAAGCGGAGACCAATCCGTATACTCTCCATATGTCAATTATTCATCTCTTTAACTGTATCTTCCAGGCAGAAAACTGGGGACCGGTCTCAGCCGGCTACTCAGCAGCAGCCTCACCAGCCCAAGGGAAACGGTCAGACTAACGACCGTTCTGCTACGGATAGGCGTGGCGGTAATGAAAATTACCGTAACAACGCCGGGCAATCCAGAAACAGCAGGTCCTAATACTTACGAAATTCCTTATGTTTTATGTTATAACTCATATTCTGACACTTTAGCAAACTTCTACCATGAACCATGGAAACGGTAGGGACCAGAACCAGAGAGGTTCGCAGCCTAGCCGTCCAGTTATCACTGGTATTCAATCTTACGATTATCCGCTTCGTCCTTTGTACCCAAATATTATGTCTCATGTAAAATGTTTTATCAGGTCCTCAGCCAGCCAGAGCACCTGCTGGAGGATACACTCATCCTCTTTGCTCTACTTGCCACCGTAGGCACCCAGGACCATGTCGCCGTAATACTGATACGTGCTTCAAGTGTGGTCTTCCTGGCCATATTATGAAGGATTGTCGTAAGGGTGAGATGGAGGGTACATCGGGACATGCTGATACCAAGTCGCCTCCTACTGCCGGGCGTGTCTACACGACATCTCGAGACCAGGCCAACAAGTCTACAGGTACCATCACTGGAATCTTGTATATGTATGGTCGCGCTGCATGTGTTCTTTTCGATACGGGTGCTACTCACTCGGTTATTTCTACTGCTTATGCTAAGAACATTAGGATGCCTCCCTTGCCACTAGAAAATAGGCTTACTATTTCCACGCCTTTGAGGGAATCTTTATTAATCACCCATGTATACAAGGGTCTTCCACTAGAATTTGATGATAAGGTTCGACCTGTCGACGTACTTCCGCTGGACATGAATGACTTCGACATGATTTTGGGCATGGATTGGCTATCCAAGTATCATGCTACCATAGACTGCCATTCATATCGAGTTATCTTCGGTGATGTCAATGAACCAGAGTACATTCATAATGGGTTCATACCCGGACGGTCTGTACAAGTCATATCCACCCTGCAAGCGCATGCACTACTGTCACATGGCTGCGAGGGTTATCTAGCTACGGTTCACGACATGGATGCTGAATCTCCATCGATTCAGGATCAACCAATAGTGTCGGAATTCCAAGACGTGTTTCTAGCAGAACTTCCGGGCATACCACCTGCACGAGAAGTGGAATTCAGTATCGAGCTGGTTCCAGGAGCTGAACCAATCTCCAAGGCTCCTTATCGCATGGCTCCCATAGAGCTGAAGGAGCTGAAGGATCAACTGCAAGAACTTCTTGAACGAGGTTTCATTCGACCGAGCGCATCTCCATGGGGCGCACCGGTCTTGTTTGTTAAGAAGAAGGACGGCAGTATGCGTCTTTGTATAGACTATCGCGAGCTCAACAAGATTACCATTCGGAATAGGTATCCACTGCCACGCATTGACGATCTGTTTGACCAACTCCAAGGGGCCAAACACTTCTCCAAGATCGATCTTAGGTCAGGCTATCACCAGCTACGGGTCAAGGAGCCGGATATTGCTAAGACTGCCTTTCGTACCCGTTATGGCCACTACGAGTTTGTAGTTATGCCATTTGGCCTGACAAATGCTCCAGCAGTGTTCATGGATCTGATGAACAGAATCTTTCATGAATTTCTGGACAAATTCGTCATTGTCTTCATCGATGACATCCTGATTTTCTCAAAGTCCAAGGAGGAACACGAAGACCATCTTCGTACAGTACTACAGATTCTTCGCCAGAAGCAGCTGTATGCTAAGTTCTCCAAGTGTGAGTTCTGGTTAGACAAGGTGGCATTCTTAGGTCATATTGTATCAGCAAAAGGAATCACTATGGATCCAGCGAAGGTTGAGGCCATTACTAAGTGGCCGAGGCCGACATCGGCGACGGAAGTCCGCAGTTTCTTAGGCTTAGCTGGCTATTACCGTAGGTTCGTGGAGAAATTTTCCCGCCTAGCACTACCATTGACCAAACTGATGCGGAAAGGGGAGAAATTCGTCTGGACTGAAGATCGAGAGAAGAGCTTTGAAGACCTGAAGCAGAAGCTAGTATCTGCACCTATTCTTACTCTACCATCTGGTACGGGTGGATTTCAAATCTACAGTGATGCATCGGGGAAGGGACTTGGCTGTGTTCTCATGCAACATGGGAAAGTGATCGCGTACGCTTCACGGCAGCTTAAGCCTTATGAAGTGAATTACCCCACGCACGATCTGGAACTTGCTGCAGTCGTGTTTGCATTAAAGATATGGAGACACTACTTATATGGAGAATCATGTGACATTTTCACGGACCACAAGAGATTGAAGTATATCTTCACTCAGCGTGAATTGAACATGAGGCAGAGGAGATGGTTAGAGCTGTTGAAGGATTATGACATTAATCTACAGTATCATCCCGGAAAGGCAAATGTAGTAGCAGATGCCCTTAGCAGGAAGTCCGGAATGATCAACGGCATTAGAATCGAAGAGAAAATCATAAGAGACTTGGAGCGACTAGACATCGAGTACATGGTACGCGGCAGCACGGTTACTGGGCTAATCTTAGAGTAGAACCCGAGTTGCTATCTAAGATCAAGGAAGCTCAGAAGGATGACGGAGAAATCTGGGCGATAGTACAGAATTTGGAGAAGCAGACAGAATTCAGAGTAGATGCAGATGGTATCGTATGGCAGGGCACTAGACTTTGTGTTCCTGATGACCAAGAACTCCGGGAAGCTTTATTAGCTGAAGCTCATAGCTCCCCATTCTCGATACATCCTGGTTCAACTAAAATGTACCATGACATCAAGCAGTACTTTTGGTGGAGTGGTATGAAACAGGATGTGGCCACTTACGTCTCCAAATGTCTTACCTGCCAGCAGGTTAAGATCGAGCATCAGCGATCTGGCGGTCTCCTTCAACCATTAGACATTCCAGAGTGGAAGTGGGATAAAATCACCATGGATTTTGTTACCGGTCTTCCGCCTACCAAAAGGAAGCACGATGCAATTTGGGTTATCGTTGATCGACTTACCAAATCAGCTCATTTCTTACCGATCCGCAAGGAAGATCCGGTAAGTAAACTCGCAGATACGTATAGACAAGAGATCATGAGACTCCACGGTGCACCATCCAGCATCGTCTCAGACAGAGATCCTCGATTCACTTCGCGCTTTTGGAAAAGTCTGCAGAAAGCTTGGGTACACAACTTAAGCTTAGCACGGCTTTTCATCCTCAAACGGACGGACAGTAGGAGCGAACCATTCAGACATTGGAAGATATGCTGAGGTCATGTGCGTTGGAATGGACGGGTGATTGGGACGAATACATCTGTTTGGTGGAGTTTGCATACAACAACAGTTGGCACGCAAGCATCAAGTGTGCTCCATTTGAGATGTTGTATGGCAGAAAGTGTCGCGCCCCAATCTGCTGGGATCAGGTTGGCGAGCGAACACTCGAAGGACCAGAAATCATTGAGATGACAAATGAGAAGATCGTAGTAGCTAGGCAGAAAATTCAGGAGGCACAGTCACGTCAAAAGGGTTACGCCGATAAGCATCGTAGGGATTTACACTTTAACGTAGGAGATCACGTCTTCCTTAAGGTTTCGCCGGCACGTGGTGTTAGACGCTTCGGGATTAAAGGGAAGCTCATTCCTCGTTTCATCGGACCGTTTGATATCATTGAACGAGTCGGTGAAGTATCTTACCGATTGGCGTTACCTCCGCAGCTTTCGCATGTGCACAATGTGTTTCATGTGTCCTTACTCAGAGGGTACCAATATCATCCCCTTCACATGGTTCAGTATCCACTGGAACATATTCGTGAAGATCTCACTTTTATAGAAGAACCCGAACGAGTTCTTGACAGACAAGAACGGGTCATGAGAAAGAAGACGATTCCATTCGTCAAAATTCTATGGAGGGATCATACCGAGCGAGAAGCCACTTGGGAAACGGAGGAGTCTATCCGGGCTTCTTACCCTCATTTCGTATTTTGAATTCGGGTATGTTCTTCTTTTCCAGTTTACTTTATCTATAATTCGGGGACGAATTATTCTTTTTAGGAGGGAAGAGTTGTAAAACCCGCATGCTTTTACCATGCATAGTACCCTTAGGACCGTACGTACTAGTTAAAAACTTTCCTAATATAGCATGATTACGATTACGTGTTAGGAGTTTACGTATTACGTACGTGTTAGAACACGATAAGTATTTTATATGCACGATCACGTAATAATTATTTAGCAATAATTAATCACAAACATGCGATCACGAAATCACGAACGTAATTAAAACACGAGCTATTATTAATTACGTATATATATTTATTACGAGCATAATTAAATATATTAGATTATGGTATTTACGTAACGAGAACATTTAAAACACGAACATAAATAAACACAAACGATTAACTAAATAACGAGACATGAAAAGAGGTACGGGAACCCCATGGGGGGGTCCCTACCCGCGGCCAAACAAGGGTAATGGGCCAAGCCCATTATCAATTTTTACTAAAAGGGGGTTAATTAGTTTTTACTACTCAAAATCACTTTACATAAGATTTCAAGAAAAACCTAAAACCCTCTCTTTCTCCTCCTCTTTGTGCCGCCACCTACACATCACCATACAAGGTGATTCTTTGATCTTGGATCTTGAAGATTTGTTGTTTGTTCGTGTTTGTTCTTCGTTCTCTTGATCCACGAATACGGTAAAACCTTTTTAAACCTTTTATTTTAATTTAATCTTTTTATTAATTATGAACATATGATGTTTTTATAAAAACATATTAACTAATCATAGATCTAACATGTTTTGATGATTAATTAAATCAAAGGGTCGATTTAAGGGGTGTTTTGGATCAGGCCGCAGGCTACAACCGACCCCAAGGGGGTTTCGGTTTGCTTAGCCGACCACCACCAAGACCATATGGTCTTGGTTGGTGCGTGTGGGTCCCACGGCAGCAAGGGGTACCCCGATTTGGTTCGGGGTACGGTGTCGATTCATGTCCGGTTCATGTTTTTAAGCTTAGATCCGGTTCATGGTTTATGTTAGTTTTTTTATGTTATGAACTTATGTTAAAAATTAAATTAATAAAGATGTAATTAATTTAATAACATGACTTAGGTTATTTAATTATTAATAATCATGAAATTAGTTTAACCTAAGTATTTATATTAAGACTTATAATTAATTAATTATTTTAAAAACCATGGATATAATTAATTAATTTACATGACTTAGGTTATATTATTAATATTTAATAATACATATTTTAACCTAAGTATTTAATATATTTAATTAAAAACATGTTATACTTTAATTAAATATTATAACCTATAGTTTAATTAAATTACATGAAATAATTATTAAACTATACAATATATCATATGACTTAGAAAATAATCATGAAAACACTTAGGCTTATTTACTTAGCTTATTTAACCAGCTTATTTCTAATTATGGAAGCCTTCTATTTTAGAAACTTAATTAAATAAGGCAGCTAATTTATTTATGGAAACCAGCTATTTTTGGAAACTTATTTATTTAAGGCAGCTAATTTATTTTTATGGAAACTTATTTAATTAAGGCAGCTAATCTATTTATGGAAACTTTCTATTTTTAGAAACTTATCTATTTTAAGCAGTAAATCTATTTTTTGAAACTTTCTATTTTTCGAAACTTTCTATTTTTGGAAACTTTCTATTTTTGGAAACTTTCTATTTTTGGTAACTTTCTATTTTTGGAAACTTTCTATTTTTGGAAACTTTCTATTTTAGGAAACCTGCTATTTTTGGAAAGTTACTTATTATTACACAGTAAGTATAATAACACATGAAATATCAGAAATACTTAATCAGAATGAACAGAATATAAGATTTAACACAGTTTAAGGCTTTAAACAATAAAACATAGTAAGAACATATAAAATAAGCTAAGACATGACATAAAACCAGATATGTATTTAGTAAGCAGATACTTATTTCATGTACGTATTTATGTAGCACTAGTGTTTCGGAAGTAGGATTCTCGCAGTTCATCGTTCTCGTTCACTGGACATAAGGTACGGATTCCCGTCCTTTCAGTATGGACATTCTTTCCTTATTAGGATTTTCCCGTATGCATCCAACTATTTTTCCGTAGTATAAATATGAGTTTGATTGCTTATGTTTAAATATGATTACCTATAGCCATATACATGCATGATCAGTTTCACCTAGTTATGGAGGTACCATAACCATAACATTAGAGGCACTGATGTTATGACTTCACCACGGCGGAGTGATTGCTCGTGGCGTCCCTTCAGCTTTTGGCCATTTATTTATATTTATCATGTGGGGCGTATGGGTGCATCCTAGTTACACGTTTTTATTCAGGATTACATGGTGAATGTGGTGTGTGCCTTGCATCCTTCACAAGGAGTTGATCCCTCCTACCCATAAAACCAGTATATTAAATTAGAGGCAGTCCCTCTAATTTGCATGATGAGGTCACCCCTCCAATTATTCATGCACGGTGGATTTTCATGACCTATATTGGCTAACGGTAAAATATGACAACCAGTTTTTTTATAAGATAAACATAAGACTTTCAAACTATAAAACCAGTTTTATTAAGACTTAACCAGGTTACTCGGGACTTAGTTTTCTTCCGATGTTGTTATGATATATGCTTATCCTATTCATGCTTTATTGTACATCCGTGCACTGAGCGTATTGCTCAGCCGTTTTCCTTTTCTATGTTCCCAAAACGGCAGGTACTCAGGGACGCTCGTAAACACTAAGAGTACGTGCATATGGACTGGAAGCTATCTAGCCTTCTTTACATTATGCATTTCCTTTCTTTTGATACTTATGCTTTGGACATTGTTTAGTCCGTTTCCTTTACTATATTATGTTTGTGTGTGATGAGCTTTACTTTTGGACTACCGATGTTTGATTCCGGTATTTTCCTTTATATGGTCAAGTAATGTTTAGACATTTTGCTTGATGACACGCCATAATTACTGTGATATTTCCATTTCCAAAATGGGGTGTTACATCGACAAAGTGATTGTATAAAAAGTATGAAAGGGTAAAGGGTTATACCCAAACAATACATTCCTTCAGTTTGTCTCTCGAAAGAAACACACAGTTTATAGAAAATATATTTTTTTACAGTTTTTTCTCTATTACTGTTTGTTATAATGAGAAGTTTAACCTTAGCTTGTTTAAATCTTCTTTAAAATTGGTAATAATAATTTTAAGTAAGTATAATATGGTAAATTTTATCACATTTTTCTATAGTGATGAACAGTAATTTTGGGATCATGTAAATTTTGGAATAATAGAGTAAGGTGTGTGTATATATAAAAAAAACAAGTCGCCGCTGTCTACAATCGATATTCGAAATTCTTTCTTCCTTTTCCTTGTTGGAGTGAGTCCGTCGATCGAAGGATTATATATTTTTGTAAACCAATAATCATTAGTAATAATCTTTAGAAGAAGAGCCCTGCTGCTGTCGTACCATAGTTAACTTGTGTATTTCAAATTTATTCTTCACGAGTAATATGGATCACATGTTGCCCTTTGATTTGAATGTTGCCCCAACAGAAGAGGTAGAAGAAGAAGAGCCCTTTGATATGAATGTTGCCCCAACAGAAGAGGTAGAAGAAGAGCCATTTGATATGAATGTTTACCCAACAGAAGAGGAAGAGGAAGAGGAATAAGAAGAAGAACAAGATGAAGAAGACGAAGAACAAGACGAAGAAGAGGAAGAAGAAGAAGAAGAAGAAGACGAAGACGAAGAAGAAGAAGAAGAAGAGGAAGAAGAAGAAGACGAAGAAGAAGAGGAAGACGAAGACGAAGACGAGGAAGAAGAAGAAGAAGAGGAAGAAAAAGCAATCAAAGAAGTAGATATAGATCTGATACATGAATTTGAAGAAGAAGATAATGATGACGACCAAGTACTAGAAAACGAAGAGGAAGATAATGACGATGAAGAAGAAAAAGATGAAGACGAAGATGCTTTTAAGGATTTGCTGTTGAACCCTCAGGTTGCTACATGGGTTTGTCCTGTTTCGGGTGAAACTAATCATGGGATACAAGTATTTGCCGTTCCTCTATCAAATAATGGTAAAAGATATGAACTTGATCGTTGTCCAATCTGTTTAGAACCTTGGATTGACAAAATACACCAAATGAGGTAATCTTTAATTTACTTTCTTTTTATCATTAATTATTACCACACATCTTCCTCGTATCTAATAGCAAGGGCCAAGCTTTCAAGCTACAGAAGCGTTTTCTGAAGTGTGATATATAGCGGCACAAAATAGCTATAAGTTAATTTTTGTATAGCAAGCTTACAAAACTGAGCAATACTTTAATTTAAATTTAAAACAAAGTTATCTAGTATCTCTATAGTAAAATTACTAAGCCCAAGTATACTAAATAGCCTAAAGTAAACAAGCCAAATTCTTATAAATCCGCCAAAAGATTAAAATAAAGCGCCATGCTACGCGCTATATCACGCTTTATGCCGCTTTTTAGTACGCTACGCGTAGAGACGACGCCTTAGTCTGTTACTATTTAGAACCATGTCTAATAGACTAGTCTCATTAGCCCTCTTGTTTACTTTCTTTTTTTATGACTGCTGTTAGCTGTCTTCCTTGTGGGCACATTTTTGGAATGTGGTGTATAAAGGAATGGATGGAAAAGGTCTCTCACAGGGTATGTATGTCAGTCCCATGTTACACACATAATCAACACATTCTAACCAAATTTCTGATTCTCATGTTCTAATTAATTTTTGTCAGTGCCCTCAATGTGACCAAGGTTTCTCATTAAAGAGTATTAGGCTTCTTTATGAAACACACCTTTGCATTCCAGCTACTCCTGATCCAAAGGTAATCAATCTCCTTGTTAATAGCAACCTTTAATTTAATATCTCTATATACGATGCAATGTCAAAATTTATTTTTTTTGTAAGTCTTTACTTGCTAGTTTCTAATCAACTGTTTGATTATTTCATGTAGACATCCATTAAACGCTTTGCATTCAACAAAATAGGATTTATTGCATTTAAGCAATATGAACGGGAACTGTGGACAAATGCAATAGAAAATAGGTCTAATGTTTTGAAACAACGGGCTCATGTTTTGGGACGGCAGAATGATGCTATGAAACGGCTGACTGAATTATTTAATCGGATAGCTGATTCACAAAAACGAATTGATGTTTTGGAGCGGCAGAATGATGCTATGAAACAGGAATTATTGAACCCGATGGCTGATGAAGAAGAATGGGCCGAGGCATCAGAAGAACTGGATTATGCAGAAAAATGGGTTGAGGTGTTGCGACGTAAGACAAGTGCATCGAGCAAGTCGGCTGATGAATATCTACGTAAGGCTGATGCATTGGGGCAGCATGCAAAATCATTGCGTCAACAAGCTAAATCATGGGGTCAACTAGTCAATTCATATCTGGCAAGTAGAAAGTTTTATATACAAAGCTACAAAGACTTCTTGGGTTCGCGTGACAACAAGTTTACTTGAGTAATTTGCTGCAAATGCTAATGTGCTGCAAATGCTCTAGTTTTTATATTTTCTTTTGTTTTGTTTGGAAACAAGTATTTTTGCCTATCTGGGTCAAAATATAACTTGAAGATGTTTAAATAGTAGTAGTTACATTGTTATCTAAGGGTGTTTCTTATTTAAATTTAATAACCAACTGTTTCAGTACTACACTAACTATGCTTTTGTCTTGTAATTGCGGATATCACTACTAGAAAATAGACTTTCAGCGACGGATTTTTCCGACGGCTACATTCCGTCGCTAATTACTGGCGATATTCCAACTGATTTCTGACAACTGTGCTTTTCCGACAGATTTCTGACGGATTTCTAACAGATGCTACTGTTGTCGGAAATCCGTCACTCATTCACATAACTTACCGTGGATTCTCCGATGGCATTCCAACAACCTTGCTTATTCGTCACTAAACCATCGGAAATGTTCTAATTTCTAATGATTTTTTTTATTTTTTTAAGTTTTCATCGGAAATCTCTAGGAAAGAACTATTTCTGAAAGCTTAAAAATTATTACACTTCATATGTTAAACTATGTCCAATTGTGTGCGTTAACTTTCTTTAGTGTAAATTTTTATAGTTTCTTTCCTTCATTTTTTTTTGCGCTAACCCGGGTTAGGGGTGAGCATAGTTCGGTTTGTTGCGGTTTTTGACTAAAACCTAACTTAAACCACGTTAGTTGTTTCTATAAAAGTATAAACCAAACTATGCGGTTTTTGCGTTTTTTATTTTGCGGTTTATAAATTTGGTTTTTTGATTTTTAACCTCACGTTTTAAGAAAAAAGGTGATTAAATCACCGGTTGAACCGTCACGGGTAGTTCAATCGAACCAATTTAAAAAACAATTACGAATTAAAACCACATATATTTTATTTACTTATACAAATTTATTAAAACTAGAAAAAAAATCACAAAATAAGCAAATACTAGTAATATTTATAACCCCCGATTATTTTTTACAAAAATTTATAAGAAAGAATTAATGCCAAACACCAATCACAGTACCTCCAAACTTATAAGTTCAGTTAAAAAAAAACTTTGTAAAACCTTATCCATTCACACGGTACCTCCAAACTTATCAATCGAACACGCTTATTCAAATCGAGTAATTAGCTTATTCAATCGATTAATCAAATTGGTTAAGTAGCTTATTCACTCGATTAATTAGCTTATTCACTCGATTAATTAGCTTATTCAATCGATTCGTTTGCCCAATATTCAAATGGTGTTTCGATTCGTGTAGCTTATTCGTTCTACTGATTCATGTAGCTTATTAGATTATTCGTGTAGCTTACTCTTGTAGTGGTTATATGATACTATATAGTTGTTGCTTATATGACTAGGTTTTAGCTTATCATGATGGTGGTTTTTACGGCTTGTGGTTACTCTTGTTAGATTATCCGATTAGTTGTTAGTTTTCGTTAGGTTATGGTGTAACCAATTAGTTGCGAATGTAGATGTGTAATATGGGTAGGTATGGAGTCAGGATTGGATGAATATGAAGATTAGATATGTATAAAATGATTTATAGTTTAGAAGATGTTGTAGTAAAACAGTACTAAGAGTAAACTTGATTATCGAGCTGATTTGTTGCTACGTCGTATGGTATATTAGACATCTAAAATGAGATTTAGAAGATAAACGATTTAAAGTGAATGCGTTATCGTGTGCGTTTGTTTGCTTGGGGTGATTCCGTTTGGTATCTGACATCTTGATGAACGACTATGTGAGTTCGTAACTGATTGTATCTCCTGATGCATAGTTATTCAAGTGAGTTTGTAACTGCTTTAATTTTTAACTTTTATCTATGTGGCTAGTTGCTGTAATGTATACTTCAAAGTGTTTTCATCTATAACAAGGCGTACAACATACATAAACCTTTAAATGTGTAGAACATACATAAACTTTTAACTGTGTAGAATATACACATATGTCTTCAGTCTTCCCAAGTTTAGGGATACTGATTCGTAGCTCTCCTAACAGTGAAAGTAATGGGATAAAAGTGTCTTATTACTAGCTATCACCAGTTGAATCCAACTAGCATATGTTATTCGTTTAACTTCTATTTAATTTGAGAAATAGAACTTATGCTGGATACTACAGTTAACCGACTAAAAGTTTTATGATTTCATGTATTATACAGGGCATTATCTGGCAATGGATGTGCATGATTGTTTGAAGATCGGTAATGACTGCACTTTAAAGCCAGGTGTTGTAAGTTCTTTCTTAGTCTTTCGATTTATACAAAGTCATATGCATACGCACGTACTTTTGTTATTTGTTTGACCCACCTTCTATTGCTTGTATGTATAGGTGATAACAATTGAACCAGTCATGTATATTCCATCCAATTTCGATTGTGTACCAGGGTAACTAATGATTATATAACTGTAAATGTACGTCGAATCGTGACACTATTTAAGTATGTTTGTTTCTTTCTACCTTTTCTGATATAAACATCAGTTGCTCAACTTATGCTTTTGGCAACCCATCTGTGACACTCGAACAAGTAACACCTGTTATTATTCCTTCGAGTGCACTTTATCCGCCACATGTTTGCATAAACCAATTCCTGCTTCATATTTTTCTTTGGTGTTTTATTTATTTTTCTGTTATTAAGTAGTACTCTTGTATATTTTACCCTTAAAAGTGGACGTTTATGGCAGGTAATCTGATATGTGTACGATTACTATGTTGTTCCGACTGAGTTGTTGGAGAGGTGAAGCTTCCTTGGCCAACTGATTTGATTTACCCAGGTTTCATTATCATGTTGCAACCCTGTTTCCTTTCTACTGTTAATCATTTATTTTATATTTTTTGTATGCTTCTTTTCTTGTTTATCTTACATTTCACAATAATGAGTAGGTACTTTCTCATACTTTGTTAAACGCCAGGTTTGGTTCTTTTGACTTTATCTATAATTTGCAGAATTAGATGTTCATAAGTAAGTGAAACCAAAGCTCGAACTTGCTCTCTCAAGTTTGAGGTATGATTTTTTATTTTTATGATCCTCAATATTTACCATAGATATTTGATTTTAGGAACAGTTAGTGTGGTTTTATTGACGATGCTAATAGCTTTCCTGCATGTGACACAAGTACTTAATACCTCATTTGTCACTAGGTTTAGTACAATCACTGCCTTAGAGGAACCGATGACTCCACTTGTCTAGTTTAAATAGACCAAGCTTTTTGTACGCTAAGTTATGAAAGTCTGTGGTTAGTGTTATTGTGTACAGTTGCAACCTTTGTGAATACTTTACGAAAGAATTGATATTGAACTATTTCTGGCAAAGCACTAATGTCATTCACTATTACAAGCTAGATTACATAACATCACAAATCCTACAAAGCATATTCTCGGAAAAGAGCCTTTCCAGCATATTCTTTGATATATTGCTGAATAAAATAGTAAAGTGTAGTACTGAAGTTAACAAGTAACTATGATGTAATGCATTTACTTGGTAATTAAATGAAAGATACCATCGTTGATAAGCTAGAAATCTTACATATGTCGTCATTCTAGGCCAAGGACCCTCATCAAATGCTTTTTGATCTGTAGTTACTGCACGATTAACATCTCCGGCAACAACAACTCCTTGCTCAGCAGTTTAGACAAAATCCAATGGATGGACTAGCCCAGGTATGGTTATACGTGAAATATCTATGAAGAATCGCACTAGATAGATTTACTGTAATATGGGTGTAATTAGTATCCCTATATATTAATTTACAATAAACAATAGTCATTTTCTCAGTCAATTTTAATTTGGTTTTTACCAAATTCTCACTACACATTTGTATTGACTAATATATTATATGATGGATCTGATGATCCAAATTTCATTCCTAAAGAACACTCAGGGAATTAAACTTTGTTATCATATTATATGTGCAGAACCAATTGTCAGAGCTGCATGATTTGCAGGGTCAGGGTCAACAGAAGTATCAGGTAATCTATATCATGGTTTGGATTTATCCTCTTTGAGGCTCGATGACCTTGATACTATTGAACTTGATTTGGCTTGGCTCGGCTCGGCTTGACCTGGTTATTGTTGGAAATGTTGATTAGTAGAAGTTTGACAACTTTGACTTCATATATTTGAGGCTCGGTTTGACTTAATATGCTTGTATATTAAGAAGTATATATAAACATACTGATATACACTACTATAAAAAGCTAAGACACGATATCTATAAGGCTCGCAACCATTACAAGCCGAGTATTTTCTTACTTGATCTTTTAGTTTAAATCGAGTCAGTATGTGGTATTCTCTACTTTATCGGTTGGCAAAGTTTAACATAAGTTCAATTTGCAACAAAAAAATTATGCGATACTATAATTTATAAAAACCAGAGGATTTTTGTTACAACTGAATAGGGTTCATTTTCAGGAGTAATTGGGTTTGTTTTATGCGATACTATAATTTATAAAAACCAGTTGCTCAATTTATCATATCATTTGCAGGTGGTTGATGTGTTTTTCTGGTTAGTATTGCGGTTTAGAGTGTGTACTAGAATGATCAAAGTCAATACTTGGTATGGTATTCTTTATATGGGTTGATTCATAAGTTTAAAAACTGGTTTATGTAATAGTATTAATAATTCACTGATCATTCCCAATTAACATATGTGCAGTTAAATCTTTTAAGTTGAAGTCTGAATGCAGCAAATTATGTGGTCTAAACCTGGCTGTGAGAAACACCGTTTAAATAGGATGAATGAGAGGTGTGTACTTATTTCTCTTTTCACTTGTTTTTCATCTAATCATGTCTTATGGTTAATGTTACCAAACTGTATCCGAAGTCAGATTGCAGTGTGTTTGATGCTTTTGGAAGGTTATATAGCAGCGAAATCCGTACAGGACAGACTGTTCATGTACTTGGAGAAGGTTATTCACCAGATAATGAAGAAGATATGACGGTAAAAGAAGTAACTAAACTATGGGTTTATCAATCTCGTTACAGGATACCTGTCAGCAAGGCCCCTCCTGGTTCTTGGGTTCTTATAGAACGTGTTGACTCTTCAATAATGAAAACTACCACACTTTGTACTTCTGAATATGATGAGGATGTTTACATCTTTAGGTCTCTTCAATTCAATACTCTTCGGGTGGTGAAAACTGCAACAGAGCCCTTGAAACCAAGCGAGTTGCCAAAGATGGTTGAAGGTCTTCGAAAATTAGCAAGAGCTATCCATCAGCTATCACTAAAGTCGAGGAATCTGGAGAGCACACTATTTTAGGTACTAGAGAGTTGTATCTGGATTCTGTTATGAAGGATCTCAGGGAATTTATTCTAAAGTTGAAGTCAAGGTAATGTAATTGTTATTGTTGTAATTTATACTTCCTTCTGAATCTACCTTTTTTATGTTTAATCTGTTGTTGTGTATTGAACAGGTGGCAGATCCAGTTGTTACGTTATGTGAAACGGTGGTGGATTCTTCATCTATGAAATGCTTTGCCAAAACGCCTAACAAGAAAAATAAAATTACCATGGTATGTAATGTCACTAGTTTTCTTTAGTGCTTTCTGTGATGTTCTTTACTCTATCTTATTGTGAAATATATCTATATCAAGAAACATATTTTATCTTTGTTTTATTGATAGATTGCCGAGCCATTAGAGAGAGGCCTTTCTTATGGATACACCACGGCTTATGGAGCCTGTATATTATGTGGAGGTAAGAACAAGTTCCCTGTAACATAATTATATATGTTTATAGTCAATGTTGCAGTATAGAATTCCAGGCTATGTCTGTTTATGGCATAAGTTTCCTGTAACATAATTATACGGTAAAACAAGTAACTAAACTATGGGTCTATAGTTAAAACAAGTTCCTGGTAATAAAGATCAGCAGTTTCACGCATAAGTTTATGATATAATATACCTTGTTTTCGTTGTGTCAATAGTTAAATCCTTGTTTTCAATTTCAGATACAAACACCTACATATTGTCTTTCTGCTATATTCCAAGTGTTATCTCGAAGGCGTGGACACATTACTGGCGATGTTCCTCAACCAGGAACCCCAACATGTATAGTCAAGGTCAGTATTCTAGCTGCGCGAGTTTGGTATTGATTTGATGAATCATCTATATTGTAGTTTGTTTGATGGTTGTGTGTGAATTTTCAGGCCTTACTCCTAGTGATTGAATCATTCGGTTTCGAGACGGACTTAAGGTATCATACACAGGGTTCGGCTTTTGCAGTTTCGGCTTTTGATCATTGGGCCATTGTGCCTGGTGATCCATTAGACAAAGAAATTGTATTAAGGCCACTTGAGCCTGCACCAATTCAGTACCTTGCACATGAGTTTATGGTGAAAACAAGGCGTAGAAAGGTAAGATTTTTACTTCTCTTCTGTATCTTTTGCTTTTCTAGATTCTTTCGATTTTCAAGTTATTTGATCATAGTTTTTAGAGGGGAAATTATAGCCGGCCTAATAAAGAATTGCTTAATTTGAAATTGGTCGCTTTAGTCAAACGGGTTACGCGTGGCAGCCTATACTGGTTAGGAAGACTTAAAAAATGACCATGTAAAGGCGAGTACTTTCTGGGTACGGTACACCATTATCATCATTAAAATATTGCAGGAAGAAAGTGTAGCAATACCATGACATAAGGGCGATGTTTTGCTGTTAGATAACTTACCTGTGAGTCTGTGACATAACAGAAGATGGGCAAAGCTGCTTGGTGTCTACGCACTTCTTCATTGAAGGCTGAGGCTACATGACTTGTTACTTATATAACGTGTCTCAAGAGTTTGGACTGGAACAGAGAAGGTATAGTTATAGCTCCCTGTTTGAAATAAGTATGCATTCTCATCTATGTGTGCTTATAATGTGAAATATATGCTAACATAAGCAGATTAGTCTGAGGCCAAAGCCTTCGTTGATTTTCAGCATGGATCTTGGGTAATATATTGTATGGTAGATGTGAAGCGTTTAAGTTCCTAAATTTATGTATATAGGTTGGTATGCAGAAATCCTTCTACAAAAATGTTTATCCTACAGTTATATGTGAACATGTGATGTGAAGTGATAAATGTTACCAAGGCTTGACATGGATCATTTATTTATAATGCACATTTAGATTTTAGATCTACAAAATTTATTAAGTGATAAATTTTACCAAGGCTTGACATGGATCATTTATTTATAATGCACATTTAGATTTTAGATCTACAAAATTTATTAATTGCGATACCCTATTGCCAATGCTATTTTTGTTGTTAACATTATTTTATATTTTGTACATGGTATAATGTCTAATGAAGCATCTTGTATTAAGGATCATATTGACTCTGACCTGTTGCTGTATGAGATTCCTTCTGATCCTTATCAGGTGACCTTTAGCAATCCTTTTGCCAATAGTAGTTCATAGCTGACATTGTGAAGTGAAATGATGAGACCTTACTTACGGAACGTCTATAACTTGCAGTAACATTTCAATAAAGCGATTTAGTAGCTTGCTATGCATTTGAACACACTTTGATGATGCTCAGCCTTTTTCATCTTCTCCACCCATTTGACTTGACTTTAAGTTAATCTTTAGCTAATTATATCTATCTTATGCAATTGTGGTTTTTTCATTAATATGTGTTTGATGTTTGCAGGAAAAGCTCTTGTTGGCATGTCTGAGGTGGAAGCAGCCTCTAGGCTCCTCACATTCAGGTAGCTTTGATTTTCTTTATCAAATACTTTGCTAGTTCATTTTCACATGAAAGCGTAATGTTGTTGCTTACGATGAATGGAAATTACAAAATGGTGAAAAAATCATTCTTCTTAAAGATGTCATATCAAATATTTTGCTAGTGATAGCATTCTCTTCGTTTTACATTGTAGCAGTGAAACAACCAAATACAAATGTGCAGGTACGAACTTATGAAGAGTTGGACGCAAAAATGCTCATGAAGAAGCTCAAGAGAGATCAGCAACAAAAGATGAATGACATGAACTAGGTGTTAAAGAAGCTGTGCAATTCACGCTCCCCGCCCTCCGTAGTTGGATAATCTTATATCATAAATACTTAGATTTAGTACTCTAATTTCATCCCGAATAAATTGAATTATTCGATGTAGATTTTGTCACACTTTTTGTTATTTAAATGCTAAATTTTGGTAATTGATCTATTTAGTATTGAATTATCCATTTTATTTATAATTCTCTTCAGCCATTTTATACGCAGCATTATATAAATTTGAGCAGTAAGCACGAAAATTATCTGCATCTCTTTTGAGGGATTTGTGACTGTTTTACCGACGGAAACTTTCCGACTGATTTCCGAGCGACATTTACCGACGACTTTCCGACAGATATATTACATGTTTTCCCATTTTTTTACTGACAGATTTCCGAGAGAAATACCAACAGAATTGCGACGCTTGTTTTTCGTCGGTATTTCCGAGAGAGTTCCGACTGAAAAGCATTAGCTAGGAAGCATTTACCGACATACCTTTTCTGTCGCAAATCCGTCGGAAAAGACCTATACTGACGGATTTTCGACGGAAATGGCCGTCGCTGTTGCTCTATTTTCTAGTAGTGTATGAAATATGAATTCTGTTTGTCAGGGGTGTGCACGGTTGTATTCTTGTAAGTAGCTCCACCGCCTCAGGTGCAAGGAAACCAAATGCATCAAACGCGAAAGGAATAAACACGTGTTGATTTTCAACACATGCTTTCTCGTGTTTAGTCACTTTGCACGAGGCGGCTTTTATAGCAGCCTGACCCGCTGTAAAATCTCGACTGCCTAGCCTCACGAGAGGAGAAACCCCTGTCAAATCAACGTACGCATGTTTACCTCCAACCCATCGAAAAACCAAAACATCATCGGGTCTCAGTGTGGATCTTCCATCTGACGGGTCGGTCAAGAAATTCACAGGTGCCTCTTTTTTGGCGGAGATCCCAGCACGCCTACATATGTCGTAAAGAACGTCCCTAACAAAATCATGTCGATACTTGAAGCCCAGAAGTTCTTTACAATGAACCGCATGTTCCCCAAAAGAATTCAAACATGCCTTGCGACAAATAGGGCATATAGCATCAACCGGAAATAATGGAATCATAAGGCGATACTTAAGGATAGTGCGGTATTCCACCAGCGACATATGTTGACCGAGCCCGTCTATGGGGATAGCTTGTAGGAAATCTTGAGCATGTGGTGCGCGCAGACACTCGAAAACTGCTTTCTGTCTAACCGTCATGTCAAAGTGGGCTTCCATATCTTTGACCATCTCACTAAAAAGGGCACTCGCCAATGTTTCTTGGGCTTTAGATGGGGCGGTGTCCTTATTAGCGAAAATGCTAAAATCAAAGCTTGGAATCGTATCACGAAGACAAGCCAAAGCAGAAACGTAATCGTCGTCGATACCACATATACCACTGTCACGTAAGATGTGGTCTTGTAGCACCCAAGATTGGGCCCTCGAGGCCACAAAAGCATAGGAGGAGACCACTTTTGCTGAGTACAAGCCCAACCCACCAAGACGAATGGGTAAAGAAGCAAGTCTCCACTACAAGTCACCAAAAAAGGTCCTCCACAAACCACTATATTTTCGATTGAACCACGCAACCCTTTGTCAAAAAACAAAGCCGCCTCCTCCATGTGTATAGGTTGACATGTCCTTAAACCAAAATAAAGTTTAGCAATACCCATACATGAACGAAGCAAAAAGAGCTCACTTTGCGGGTCATGAAGTTGTGGAAGAAGACCCATCAAGTCAACAGCATTTACGGCTCTCTTCATAGTCAACCCGCTAATAAAATCTGCATCTCTACTAACAGCTCCCCCAAGAAGCTTCACACCCACAGACGGCCTACGAATATCAACCGGAAATAAACCCTCCCGAAGCTTCGTACCATTACAAGAGGGCAAAAAAACATTTGTTTTCTTGATGTTAAGTTCAAGACCCAAACCTGGACCAGTCGTCTTTATAATGTCTAACACCTTGGATACCTCTTTTGAATCTCCAATAATGGTTCCATCATCAAGATACCAAGCATGAAGAAGAAGCTTGCAACTGTCTCTGATCTTATGTACAAGCGGGTGCAAGACAAGAGCAAAAAGAAGAGGTCCCAATGGGTCGCCTTGCTGCACTCCCGTGGCAGACCAAATATGCGTGTCTCCTATATACAACCTCGCTGCTTGACCATATAAGAAATTTACCCACAAAGAAATAGAAGGACACCTCACCCTAACTTCATGAAGTAGTGTCGATCTATCCACAAGGTTAAATGCATTTGAGAAGTCCACAGTGAGCATTGCAAGAGACCCATCATTATGGTATTCAGTCAACACCCTATTGGCGCTATGTAAAACAGCCTCAGCACCACCCGACACTCCGACTCCAAACTGGAAATCACCAAGGTACTTGGACATTTCCTTACCCACACCTTTCATAGCAACCTTGGAAACCAAACGTCTCCATATAGTGCCCACTGCAATAGGTCGAATCCCGTTATCAGGTTTTAGTAGAGGCGTGAGAGGAGCAGATGCAACAAACTCTGCCAAAATAGACGGACACCTCCCTGTTAGCCATAAATTAACGACCGATGTAATGGCCATTAAGAGATGTGTGGCAGTAGCAGAACCCTCTCCGCACAGAGCATCTAATATATGTTGTGCCCTCAAACCATCTCTCCCGCATGAAGTACTTTTATGAAAGGATTTAATGCAACCAAAGACACAATCAATCTCTGTTACAAGAGAAGACTCATAAAAAGTGTTGTTCGGCATGTATATTTTGTTATATGTTTAATAAATATATAATTATAAAATAGACAATTAAATAAAAACAAACGATATTATTTCATTCAGATTCAAATCTTATAACATTTTCTTATCGATCGAATGTGATAACTAAATTCAAACCTAAAACGCCTTAGTGAAACAAAGATTACCTAATAATTTTTTACCACGTCTCCCGTGGGCCTAAACGACTCATGTTTCAAACCCATCCATGCAGTGCTCCAATTACCACTCACATTCACTGACCACCATACACGTGGCATAACATCACTTGACCTTCTCCCACCACCCACGTCACATTAACTTACCCCAAACCCTATATAAATAAACAAATCACCCCCAAAACCAATCCTCACACAATCAATTCAACAATCAATCGAACAAACCCTAATTTCCTCTCTACTATTCGTTTCTTCGAATTAATTCAAGGTATTATCCTTTATTCCGTATTTATGCTTATTTAATTATACGATTCTTGCGATTATTACGTGATTGTTAATTACACCTAATTATCGTTAAATTAGGCTTGATCACCGTTAATTATAACTGCTTTTGTTAGTTATTGAATTGTTTTGATGCTTATATGACGTTATCATTATGATCCTTCAACTTTTGGCTGTTAGTTACACCTAATTATCGTTTATTCTAACTGTTTTTCGTTGGCCGTTGAATTATTGCGTTCGGATATTATCATTTTTCGATATGCATCGTTAATTGGTTGTTACGCGTTAATAAATCTTTAGTTTTAACATATGTGGTTGGTTTCTAAGTTATAAATTTGATTAGATGAAATTATTTGACTGAATTGTATGGCTGTTAAATAGATGGTATGAAATCATGCGACTGTCAGCGTTTGATTAGACAATATGAAATTATGTGGGTGATTCCTTATTATGTGGATTTATTTAACTGTCAGGGTAGGTTGGCGTTTGATTAGATATTATGAAGTTATGTCACTGTTAACTTTTGACTGTTAGGTTAGTTGGCGTTTAATTAGATGATATCAAATTATTTGATGGTTAAGTTGGCATTTAATTAGATGATATAAAGTTGTTTGATTAGATGATAAATCATGTGGGTGATTCCTTATCATGTGGATACTCTAATAAACGGTTAACTCGGTTAGTAGGTTAGTAGATGCATAGTTAGAAACATGGATTAGATTTGAAATTTGTGGATCTTAGCTAAGTAAATGCTTGATCACAGTGATATGGAAATCTGGATTTGTGTGCTTAGTTTTTTGTCCTTTACTTGATTATGATTTAAAATGTTGAAGAACGAGTAGATCAGAACTTGTGTGTGAATGGTTATCAGGATAGTCAATGTTCAAGCGGATAATGTTAAATAGTTTGATTTGGATTCCTTGATTTTTGTAATCATATCTGAAGTTTAAGTTAGTAGAATGATGTATATTTAATCCTTTAACCAGGCTAATTGTAGTTGTAGGGTTTACCTACTGTTATGAATGGATGATTTGTCACTTCTTAAAGTTCAGTGTATGTTGGTAAAGTAACATGTTGTTAGGGTTTTTATTGTATCGTATATAGTTATGTATCGAACTATCGATACAGAGACCGTTGTATGTTTCAGTTTGCATACGAAGTTGTTTATTGTTAGTTACGCACGGTTGGGTTCTTATTGTGCTTTTTGTTTCTACAGATGCAAATCTTCGTTAAGACCCTCACTGGTAAGACCATCACTCTCGAGGTTGAGAGCTCTGACACAATCGACAATGTGAAGGCAAAAATTCAGGATAAGGAGGGGATCCCCCCAGACCAACAAAGATTGATCTTTGCTGGAAAGCAGCTTGAAGATGGCCGGACTTTGGCAGATTACAACATCCAAAAGGAGTCCACTCTCCATCTTGTTTTGAGGCTCAGGGGAGGCATGCAAATCTTTGTGAAAACCCTTACTGGCAAGACCATTACTTTAGAGGTTGAAAGCTCCGACACAATTGATAATGTGAAGGCCAAGATCCAGGATAAGGAAGGCATTCCCCCAGACCAGCAGAGGTTGATCTTTGCCGGGAAACAGCTTGAGGATGGTCGTACTCTTGCAGACTACAATATCCAGAAAGAATCTACCCTTCATCTTGTGCTCAGGTTAAGAGGGGGGATGCAGATCTTTGTGAAGACGCTGACTGGAAAGACCATCACTTTGGAAGTTGAAAGTTCAGACACCATTGACAATGTCAAGGCGAAGATCCAAGATAAGGAGGGTATCCCACCAGATCAGCAGAGGTTGATTTTTGCTGGTAAACAGCTTGAAGATGGCCGCACTTTGGCTGATTACAACATCCAGAAGGAGTCTACGCTCCATCTTGTGCTCAGGCTGAGAGGTGGTATGCAGATCTTTGTGAAGACTCTGACTGGAAAGACCATCACATTAGAAGTTGAAAGTTCCGACACCATAGATAATGTCAAAGCAAAGATCCAAGATAAGGAGGGTATCCCGCCAGACCAGCAGAGGTTAATCTTTGCCGGCAAGCAGCTAGAGGATGGGCGAACTCTTGCAGACTACAATATCCAGAAGGAATCAACTCTCCATTTGGTGCTTCGTTTGAGAGGTGGTATGCAAATCTTTGTGAAGACATTGACGGGCAAGACCATCACACTAGAGGTTGAGAGTTCTGATACTATAGATAATGTGAAGGCGAAGATTCAGGATAAGGAAGGCATCCCTCCAGACCAACAGAGGCTCATCTTCGCAGGGAAGCAGCTGGAGGATGGACGCACCCTTGCTGACTATAATATTCAGAAGGAGTCCACTCTCCACCTTGTCCTTCGTCTTCGTGGTGGTAACTGAATCTCCTGGTTTGTGTGGTTGATAATTTGTGAACAGTTTCTTTGGTACTTGTGTACAAGTATTTGTTAACAATGGTATTTCTTTGCTGGTTCTAATAAAATACTTGTTTGGTGAATCGCTGTTACATGTTTGTTTTTGGTCAGTTTCTGGGATGTGTAGTAGGTTTCATATTTGTCTGTGTTTGAGCTCAAGTTGTTGCATTACTTCATGAGTGTTGAGTAGGAAACTATTTAGGGTCAGATGTTGAATGCCAAGAAGTAGAGATGAGTGTTAGGTGTCCTTATGTTTGCCTAGAATCCTAATGTTAGGCGTGTAAGTTACATTTCATCTTTTAGCCCATACTTCCATTTACAAACTTATATCGAACATCATGTTTGTCATGTGACTTAATATGCTTCAAGTTGGATATGAAGTTGAAGCAATTCGATGCACTTCGAGCTGTTTGAGGAGTTAGGTTGACAAATCTACAAGATACTATTTTTGCTGTCATCATATGACAATGTTGAGACAGAATCTCACCATTGTGCAATATATCGTGTTATTAAGTAACCGACGTTATATGTATGGCACCTCACATCTAGGTCCTGAACTTGAAGTTGCATCCCCTGAGAAATATTCAAATATATAATAAACCTGTTTTATTTTCATTTAGTCGCATAGGTTTAAACGTGAGCAATACTTCATGTTTCATGATTCACAAATGGTCCCGGGTTTGTTGGTTTGGGTAAAACCTAAGTATTCTTCCAACTAAAAGGATCTTGATATATTGTACCCTTTGGAAGAGTAGCTGATACATTTCTTCTCGAAGAAGTCTTGTCAGGCTAAAAGTGATAGGCTACCATAACAAGAACGACCCAACAAGTAATGAAATAGTGAGGCTATAATCTGGATTCCTTTTTTGAATGTGGTAGAACTTTATCCTTATGAAAGAGAGGTTAAGGTGGTGATCATTGATAGCATCACATTTTACTTTAGTCAAGATTTTGAGGACATGGCACTAAGAAGTAAGAACTAGAGGTGGAATGGCCTTAGAATTGATGAAACTTGCCAGAAAATTTGGGGTTGCGGTAGGAATACTCTACCCAAATGCAAATACTGGTTGGTGTAGGTCCTTTAAGGTTTATCTAATGCTGATATTGTCCCGTATAGGTGGTTTATCCTAATAGATTTGTAGGGGCGGACCGATGGGTGTTTCAGGGGGTGCCCATGAAGCAGGTGGATTTTTCATGCATGATGTAGAATTTGGTCAAAAATACCGATTTCCCAAAATGCACTTTGTCCCAAGTTTTTTTGTTACCAAGTCTCCATTAACTTAAATGAACTGCACCTTACACATTTTACTCCTGGATCTGGACTTTCGTATACCTCCTTTTTGGTTTAGAAGAAAGAGTTAATTAGAGGCAATCCAGCTAAGATTGGATTTTTATTAGGGGTGTCATTCGGTTCGGTTCTCGGGTTGTTCGGTTTATTCGGTTCATTTTTTTTTCTGAGTCAACCCGAAAACCGAACCGAACCGAAATAGATTTCAACCGAACCGAACCGAAAACCGAATTTGAATTCGGTTCGGTTTTCGGGTTGACCCGAATAACCCGAATTTTCTGAATTTTTCAAAAAAAATATATGATTATATAAATATTTACAAAAAAAGGTTATTTATGATATTTTTATATTAAAATTATGTTTTAATAACTAGTTTGCATATATTAGGATTAAATTAAATTTTAATAACTATTATATATACATAAATTTATAAAAAATATATATATATTTATAAAATTTCGGTTTTCGGTTCGGTTCTCGGTTCCGACGGCCAAACCCATACCCAACCCAAAAACCGTATTTGTAGTTCGGTTCGGTTCGGTTATGACCCAAAACCCGAATTCTATTTTCGGTTCGGTTCTAGTTCGAGTTCGGTTCGGTTCGGTTTTCGGTTTTTGTGGGTCAAACCCGAATTATGGACACCCCTAATTTTTATGCATAAACTAGTGGTTGCAAACTGGGTTGATCAGATGAACCATTAAGAAGATGAAGATGGAGATGACGTAGACGTTATTATGAAGTTCCGTTGAATAACATTGGATACAAAAGCAGCTTAGAGAGTGGATAATTTGTAAAGGAGTAACCATTTTCGAACTTCTAAGGGTAATTTCGTCCAGGTGAATCCAAATCCTCTATGCCAACTACATACATGCTGCATTACATATTTACATGGCTAGAGTGGACTACAAGAATATGTAGCAGTAGTATTCGTAACTTATGAGATAGTTAACTTATTGATCATTCTGCTAGCCAGTTAGTTAGCTTTCTGTGTATTCTAGAAGGTTTGAAACTCGTCTTGTTCATTCATCAAGTTCAATATGCTGTAAATGTCTATTTACTCAATTGAAGAGAATGAAGTAGAACCAAAATATTGACACATTTACTTCTTATTTACGTGAGAGGATCAAACTTTTTCAGTGCAGATACCATGACAGAACATTAACAAAACGCATATACACATCTGCTTACGCAAATCTTAAACTGTTTCATAGAAAGAAACAGGTCAATTCACCCCGGATTAATAAATAAAACGAGATACACACAACACACTTTCCTTTTGCCGTGCAGGAATCTTTTAGTTTAGACACCTTGAGCAACATTGGTCTCTGATTGACCCCCCCCATATCAGTTCCGAAAGCTTTCCAATCACGTAATTTGTAGCATCAACAACTTTCTTACAAGCCCATATGCACGTTGATTTTAGAACTTTATAACACTTGTAAAGAGTTACAACAATGCATATGACGGCAAAAACATACCAAGTGAACCAATCTGGTGCCAGCATAGAAAAAAGCTGCATAAGGAGATAGGATCCCCGTAAAGATGAAAACGACTTCGAAAATAACAAATTTCCAGCAACCAAGTTTACCAAAATAGCTCCAAAGGTAATTCCCAAACGTATCTTGGTATCTGCGGCGGACTGATCAGCAAATGGGGCAATTGTTTGCACTAGGATTCCATATACTGTCAAGTGGTAAGCCACATATCCTACCTTATGCACCAACCTATGATAATCATACCACCTATACGGGACAATATCAGCATTAGATAAACCTTAAAGGTGAAGAAAAGCAGCAAGTAAAGTTTCAGAGCATCGGGTATCGTGGCGTGCACCCACGCCATCCAACATGGCACCACGCCATGGCACCGCCCCCTTGCGCCGTTTCATCCGCCGAGGAATTAATAGCTTCAATTTTCTGGCTTATTTCGTGACTTACCCGCTATATAAGAAGTATGTGTATGTTTCTGCTTACATAGCCGGTCTATGTCTTATTTGGTTTTGGGTTATGTTTCATAAGGTCACCTTTTTGTGGCTTATTTTCGAACATTTTGGCTTATATAAGTTCATTATGAAATACAAACTCATATAAGTAAAGAAGCTTGAAAATAAGCCAAAAAAAGTGAGCTCATGAAACATAGAGCGGAAAACCAAATAAGCCATAAGCCAAAACAAACACACTTATATATAAGCTCACATAATAAACTTATGTAAGCTAACAAGTCTCAAAATAAGACAAAAAACTAAGCTTTATGAATTATAAGCCGAAAAATAAATAAGCTCATTAACTACATATAAGCTTAAAAAACACCCCCTAATGAGTCCAAAGAAATAATTTTGGCTTGAAGTATGAAAAAGAAAAGCTTTGGGTACATAAGTGAAAAAAAAAATGTTTTGCTGAAAGTGACATCCAAACCAAAATATTTGTTCTATGCGACACGATCAAACTTAAAAAGCTGCGAAGTTGACTCGGGTCATATGTGATTGCCGACGCTAATTAGTAACTAACCTTTTCGATCGATCCATTTCGTGTCGTTTGAAGTGAGATGTTGAACTGAGTCGATGCTTGTGAACCGTAGCTTTAAGAGAGTGGGTTTTGGAGGAATGTCTTTTTTTTGTGTGTTAAATGACCTTCCAGAGATATGTAAACCTCTCTTATTTAGTCTCTAAGGTTCAAGTCTTACTTTTGATTTTTCAAATTATTCTGTCTTAACTAAAAATCTTCGTTTCGTGAATTGTGATAATTTGTGACTGTTTCGTTACGATATTGTTCACCAACTGTTAAGTAAAACCAAACAAATATGTTTTCTTATTGTTGTCAAAATGATTTACGAGGTCTTTTAATGCAAACGATGTTTAAAAAGTTACTTGTATTTATCGATCTTGTTATTTTAATTACGACAATATATAAAAACAAGCATTTTGCAAAAACGACTAAATCAAATTCTTGAGTTTAAGTCATCTATTTCATTTACAATAAGCAAGTCATTAACCTAATCAAGTCATCAAAACCCCATTTTCTAAAAAGCCTCCAACATCCTTAGCTCACGTATAACTACGTAATATATCTTTGTAAAAAATGTATAACTATAACTAATAACATTTGGCCCATATGTCACGTAATTATTTAATATTATTTACATTTTCACCATCAAATCCTTCACTATTTATATGTCACGTGTTTTCGCGACTATTTGAGCTGAGGAGTACGGCGCGAGACGCGAAAACGTCATTCTGGTGTCATTGCTCGCGTTGTGACATGTGGGGTGGTGTTTTCGTGAAAACGCAGCCCGTACTGTTAAATTATCAAACTTCCTTTTTTATTATCTTTGTGCCTTTTGTGTGCCTTTCTATTTTCGCAGGGACTCATTTTGCCTTCTTTCATTCTCCTTGTCTGGTGGGCTCGTTGTTGGGTTGTCCATTATGGTTCTAAGGCCCATGTGATGTTTACAACGTTATAACCCTAGCAGCTGCTAGGGTTTTCATTTATTCACTCATATCATTCACACACACTTGTGTGTGTTGCTCTCTCTTCATCTACCCGTCTGAGGCTTCAACTATGGGAGGATCTTCATCTTTACTCTAATAGTTTTGATTAGGTTTGAGTGTTGAGTGAATCTGTAGTGAGGAAAACGGATCAACCTAGTTGGGACGTTTTCACCTATCTCTTTTGTATTGTTGATTAGCATCCATTTTGGAGACTAATCTTTTCTTGTTTGTTTTGTTCTTGAATCTTGATAATAATAAATCACCAAGGGGTGGATGGTTGGGTGATAAGATCTACTTGTCTTTGTCTGTTATTCGTGTTTTTTACATGGTATCAGAGCTAATCACTTAGATCGTATCACCAATCGTGCTCTCTCGTGGGTATTTGTTATTTTTTTCTCGAAAAAAATTTAATTAGGGTTTCTTGAAACCCTAATTTATTTTTTTGGGGATTCTTGATTCTCTGGTCTCTGGAGGCTTTCATGTGTGTTGCCGTTGATCTTCCTGGTGGTGCCGTTACTTCCTTGCAAAATAGAGTTAGGGTTTTGTGAAACCCTAATTTTAATTTTGGGGATCCCTGTTCTTTGGGGTTCTGGAAGCTGCTATTGGTGTTGCCGTTGATCAATCTGGTGGTGCCGTTGCCTGATTTGTGTTTTCCAAGGTTGAACAAATTTAGGGTTTTGAAACCCTAATTTGTTTTTAGGGTTCTTTGGTGGTGACTTACCCATCCTCTATACTAAGTGAATCTAGAGATTGGGTCCTTTTGTTGTTTGTTGTATAGCACTGTAAGTCCTTCTTGTTCTTCCCTTATACTCTTTTTTCTCTTGGTTCGTTGGCTGTGAGTTACTGTTGCTTGTTCTGTGGGTGCAAACAGATTGGTTAACACCTTGACCCTCCATCCTTGATTGGTGTGGATACCTGCTCTGGCCAATCCCAGTCCACAACTGGCATTCCTGGTAACTCATCTTCTGAGTGTTTTGATTGTTTATCATACTTGTGGTTATTTGATTCTTCATACTTGTTTTTTGCTCTTGGCTTGTTATTTGATTCTTCATACTTGTGGTTATTTGGTTTCTGTTTGGTTGTTTACCTTTTTTGATTATTGTCTGTCTACTCTGCTCTTTTTTACTTTATCATGAGTGTTGGTGGTGCTACTGACCCCCCTGTTAACACAGGTGATGGTGTTGTGATTGAACCTATTTTGATTAGTAGTCTTGATGTTGGTGACCCTTTGCATATTCAAAACAGTGATAGTAGTACTTCTGCTTTAATTCCTTTCAAATTGCTTGGTACTGCTAATTATAGAATGTGGAACAATGATATGAAACTTGCTCTTCAAGCTAGAAACAAAATTGGGTTCATTAATGGTACTTGTTTGAAGGATATTTATGCTCATAGTAGTGTGTTGTCTGCTCAATGGGATAGATGTAATGCTATGGTGTTAACTTGGCTTATGAACACTATGTCTCAAGATGTTTATATGGGGTTGGTTTACTCTAAAAATGCTTCTGTTGTTTGGAATTAATAGTCTGAAACTTATGATAAGGTTGATGGGTCTGTTGTTTATAATCTTCTCCAAAAGATTAACTCTGTAAAGCAAGGAGGCACATCTGTTGCTGAATACTATCACAGACTTAACTCTTTATGGAGAGAGTTTGATGCTCTGACCAAATTGCCTAAGTGTGTGTGTGCCATTAAATGCTCTTGCCCTGCTAGCACTGAATCCATTTTACATCAGCAGCTTATGAAGCTTATGCAGTTTTTAATGGGTCTTGATGACTGTTATCAACCTGTTAGAACTGCCCTTCTCACTAGGGACCCTCTCCTTGATGTGAAGGATGCTTATGTAATGGTTTCTAGGGAGGAGTCACATAGAGGGATCCCTGAACCCTCTGCTGTGACTGATCCTAAGCTTAATGCCACCTCATTTGCTGCCAAAACTTTTGGTCAACAAAGGAAAGGAAATGGTTCTAACAAGAACAATTCCAGAGGTGGCAATCAGTCTTATCCCAACAGGGGTCCCAATCCTAATCTTAACTGTACCAACTGTGAGATGATTGGTCACACTGTTGATAGATGTTATGAGATCATTGGGTACCCCCTGGCTACAAAAAACCCTCTAATGCTAAAAATTATGTGTCTAAACCTAATTTCAATGCTAATTGTGAGCCTAAGTTGAATGATGCTATGATGGTTGAGAAACATACTGCTTGTGATGTCTCCACTTCCTTCACTTCTGATCAAATGAAGAAACTTCTTCATTTAATCAATGACTCTTCTGCTGGGAATATTCATGCCAACATGGCAGGTAGATGTTCCTTCTATAACTTTAATGTCTTGTTTAATATTAATTTCTCCAAATACTTCTGTGGGAACTTGAAAGGATTGGTTTGTACCATCACTCTTGGGTGGATTATAGACTCTGGGTGCAACCAACACTTGACAGTTTCCATTGTAGGTATGTTCAATGTTGTTGATGTTGGCAATCTCAAGCTCACTGTGGGGCATCCCAATGGGACTCTTGCCACCATAAGTCATGTGGGAAATTTGAGACTGTCTAACAATGTTATCTTATATGATGTTCTTGTTGTCCCTGGTTATTGTGTCAGTTTGCTTTCTGTTAATAAATTGATTAAAGATAGTAAATTGTTTGTTGGATTTGATGAGGATAAATGCTATATTCAGGATTTGACCAAGGGGACCACTCTGGGGACTGGTAGTGAGTCTGGGGGCCACTACTTGTCTGACCTTGATAAAACCAACAAGTGTGTAGGTAAGTCTAACATGATCATGTCTTTTAATGTGTCCAAAAACTTGTAGCATTGTAGGCTTGGTCATTCTGCTGACCAAGTCCTATCTGTCCTAAAAAATGACCTCAACCTCACCAAAAATACTTGTATCTCTGTTTGTGAAGTTTGCCATAAGGCCAAACAAACTAGAGAGCCTTTTCCCATAAGTGATCATAAGTCCACCCATCTAGGTGAACTTGTTCACCTTGACTTGTAGGGTCCCTATAGGGTCTCTGGCAGAGAGGGATACAAGTATTTTCTGACCATTGTTGATGACTATTCTAGGGCTGTGTGGACTTATATGTTAAAATGTAAAGATGAAGTTTTTGACATTTTTGTTAATTATATTAAAATGATCAAAACTCAATTTAATATGTGCATCAAAGTTGTCAGATCTGAAAATGGGACTGAATTTACCAACAAGAAAATGAAATCTTTGTTCACTAACCTTGGGATTGTTCATCAAACTTCTTGCACCTACACCCCTCAGCAAAATGGCATTGCTGAAAGGAAACATAGGCACTTGCTTAATGTTTCAAGGAGCCTTATGTTTCAGGGGGGATTCCTCTTGTTTTTTGGTCTGATTGCATCCTATCTACTGTTTACTTAATTAACAGGCTTCCCTCATCTGTCCTTAAAGGAAAATCACCATATGAACTGGTTTATAACAAAAAAACCTTCTCTCTCTCACATTAGGTGTTTTGGTTGTCTTTGTTTTTCTACTAATTTAAACAACAACGATAAGCTCACCCCTAGGTCTGAAAATTGGATACTCTTTTGGAAAAAAAGGCCTACAAGCTCTTAAGTTTGGACACTAGGGGTGTCCTATTTTCTAGGGATGTGATATTTTATGAAACTGTGTTTCCTTTTAAAATGAAAAACAATAAGAATGATGATTTGGCTGATGTTGACACAAGTGAAGCTGAACATCTTTCCTTCTTTGATAATCCTACTCCTTCAAGACCCAATGATGAGGAGAGAGCTACATCTACTAAGGATGGTAGAAACCCTCCAAGTGATGAGTCCAATACTCAGTAATCACTTGAAGTGGATTTTGCAACCCAAATAGATGATAACAATCCATCTAAGGGCAATATCTTAAATACTTTGCCTATTTCTTTTGAACCAGTTCCTAATGTTGATGCTCATATGACTGATGAGGTGTCTGTCCCTATAAGAAAGTCTGGTAGAAGTACTAAGTTGCCTGCTAAATTGAATGATTATGTTGTTGCTATCAAACTTAGATATGGCATTGAAAAACATGTCAACTACTCCAGGCTTAATTCTGTGAATTTGTGCTTTGCTCACCCTTAACAAGTCTATTGAACCTTGTTCTTTTAATGATGCTAAGAATGACCCTAACTGGATTGAGGCCATGAACAATGAAATTGAGGCTCTCATTAGGAACAACACTTGGACCATTACTGACCTCCCTTTGGGTAGAAAATCCCTTGGTTGCAAATGGTTATACAAAATCAAGTATGGGGCTTCTGGGCTTATTGACAAATACAAGGCTAGGGTTGTGGCTAGGGGGTTTGGGAAAAAGGAACTGATTTTGATGAAACCTTTAGTCCTGTGATTAAAATGGTCACTGTTAGGTGCATTATGTGTCTTGCTATTTCTAATAATTGGCCCTATGCCAATTAGATGTCAACAATGCTTTTCTTTATGGTGACTTGGAAGAGGATGTCTACATGACTCTACCTCCTGGGTTTGACAACCCAAATCCTTCCAAGGTCTGCAAATTGAACAAGTCCCTTTATGGACTTAAGCAAGCCCTAAGGCAGTGGAATGCTAAACTTACCACTGCTTTAGCTGAGTGATGAGATGGCATTTATACATGATCTCATCGTTCTTTTCGGGCTTTAAATGCATAAAAATGTCATAAAATACCATATATATGCTTGTGTTTGTTTACTTGTGTATTTTAGGTATGGATATCGTGAAAAAGACAAAAGATCACAAGATACAAGGAAAAACGGACACGAGAAACGAAGCCGTACAAAGAACCGGGCCCTCATTCATGGAATATTCAACAAATACCCTTGAAGACTTGAAGACATACAAGATTGATCCTCATTTATTGAAGAAATGACACTTAAAACCCTTGTATATTGATAATTACAAGTTTGGTCCTTTAAGTTTGTCAAAGTTACACAAAAGGTCCTTCAACTTTGAAGAAATGGCAAGATTAGTCCCTCAACAATTCCAAATTGCCAACAATGGTCCCTCATGAAGCCAAAGATACATTGAAAACCTTTGAAGATCAAGAATGTCCAAAATCAGTCCTTGAAATATCTCAAAATGGCAAAAATAATCCTTTGAAATCCTTTTCCAAAGTTTTGTGCCAAAACTGCCAAAGTGTGAAAGATAATAACAAAGGGAAAGAAGTTTTTAGGCTGAAATACTTGTTTTACCATATTTCCCAAAACACAAGGGCCAAATGTGTGCAACTGAAACATTCAAATGTGAAATTGCGCCAAACAACTCCACTTCCCCCAATTTCGGATCAAACGTGTTACTGTTCACCTTTTCACCACCCAGAATTACCTCACTTAAAACAAAGGGTAATTTGCAATTACCCTGGCACACGTTTGATTCACCTCACCTTAAACACATCCCACACTCAAAACCCTCACTCCCACTCATAATGGACCCCACCCCCAAATACCCGTTCACCTATCATGTGACTACTTGCCTCCAAGTCATCCAACGTGGCAAAATCAACAGCTATGACTCATTGCTTCATCACAAAGCTAAAATGAACGTTTGGGATCATTTTGGACAGCTCATCAACAACAAACTGCCTCAAGTGATCAAGGGCACTTTAGAGAATTTACTTCTAGGGTTTGTGAATAGTGTAGTCTGGCATTTGCCTATAAAAGGAGACCTCAACATGTGAGAGTCCCTTTGTTCCAGTCTTTACCTTTTAAACTTGTAATTCCTTTTTGAAATTTATAAAATTTGGTATTTTGAGAAAATTGTAATTCCTTTTTATGTTTTTGAAAGTTGGTGTTGTTTAAAGGTGATTTTGAGTTCCATTGATTGTTATAAGTGTGCTTGAATCATTTGGTTCAAGGACGTTTATGTTTGGTAAGGTTTTTCAAGTTTGAAAAAGCTTGAAAAGAGGTTCTGATTTTGCTTATTTTTGTGTACTAATCCTTAACCATAAGCTATAAGCTCTTGCAAGCTTGTTGACACCAAGCTTGTGAAGGGATTAGAGCCCTTGGTTGATTTGTTTGCTGCTTGTGTTGAAGAAATCAAGTCCTTGAGGTTCTACTTTGAACCATCAACCAAGGCAGTCTTGCATCTCCTTTGTTGAAGTACCTTGGTCTTGTTCTAGTTGTTGAACAATGTCCAAGGAGCATTGCTGGTCCTCCTAGGATGTTGTGGAGGATAGGTATAAGCTCTTGTTAAGTTTCCTCTCAAAAATCATATGTTACTACCTATTTTGAATTTTGGTATATGATTTGGTGTTCCTGTGTTTGTGCTTTGTGTTTTATGGTTGTAATCTGTTAGTTGTCACCTAGTGTAGCTATTTGATCATTAAAATTAATAGGTTGTGTTTGAAAATCAGAAGTTTGTTTGAAAAGTGGTTGATTAAGGGTTGTTTGGGATTACTGGTTCACAAGGCCTTGTGGCCTTGAGCCCTTGGTTCTTAGGGTTTGGGAAGTCTAAACAAGTCATTTTGAACAAGTTTTAGTCATTGGTTAAGTTTCTGAAAGTTTGGAAAAGGGATTTGAAGTTTTGCAAAAATCTGATAAAAGTGGTTTTGGAATTGGTCAAGCACATCAGATCCAATAACTTCTTTGTTACTTGGATCTAAGGTCTGAAATCAGGTTTGGGAATAGTTTAGGTGATAAGCTATCTATTGGTTATCTGGTTGTTGAATTTGGTGGCTTATTGTGATTGTTATAGCTTATCAAAGTTTGCTGAAGTGGTCATTTGCATCAACAAAGTGACCACCTCATTTTGTGCTTGCATTTGTTATCCTAGTGTATGCCTTGTGATTTTGCTGCTTGGAACTTGTTTATGTGCTGCTTGTGAGTGGGTTTTGCTATTTGGTGTGCTTTGTTTCTGGCTTATAAGCTAACTGGCTTATTAAGCCCTTATTGCCAAAATCTGTCATCAAAAGGTCAACTGACCTCTTGATTCACAAGGCCTCCTCCTTGAGTCCTTCACAAAATTTGCTTATAACAAGCCCATAGACCATTCCTGATCATTTGGTGAACTTTGGAGTACTTTGACTTTTGGTCAAATAAGCACAAATTGGCTTATTTTTTAGAACTGCTTATTAGCACATGCAACAACTTGGCTTTTGTAATAGAAATCATTTTTTTTAGCTTAATAACAAATCTGGAAGGTTACAAGTCTTTTGGTTAAGCTTTTTCTAGAAAACTAGCTTATTTGGCTTTTTCAGCCAGCTTATTGGTTCTTACAGCTTATTCTACTTGGCTTTTTGTGATTTTCTTGATTGATTATTCTTAGTTAAGCTATTTGTGAGCTTTTGCAACAAACTAGAGCTTCTGAGGTGCCCTAAATCTCAAACCCGACTATTTTGTCGTTTTGTGGATTTGTACTTTGCTTATTTCTGGCTTATTGAGTGTGCTTTTTCAAAATTTCTTTTTACAGATCTCATAAGCATCCCAAAAGAAGGTTGTGTGTCAAATTAGAGCTTATGGCATTAGCTTATTGCTTAATGGGCTAAAAAGCCCAATAAGAATAAGCTGTTTGCTTATTAAGCTGTGATAAGCTCACATTCAGCTTTTGGGCCTTTAGAGTTTTGTTCTTAGAATTAAATTTTGAGTCAGATAGGGCTTTTCCAAGTCAATTGGGCCAAGTTTGACTTTTTGGGCCAAAAAGCCCATTAAGGGTTGACTGTTTTTGGTTTTGGCCCATTTGAGGACCCAATAGGGGTATTCTGGTCATTTCACTTTTATTTTCTGTTTATTTAGGTTAAAATAAACTAGTTTGCAAGTTTTTAGAATTTTTTATAATTTTTGGATTTTTAATATTATTTTATTATTATTTTATTATTATTTTTCAAATTTCACATTTTCCAACTTTTTACATTTTTCTTAGCTTTAATACATTAAAATAGGAATTTAGCAACTTTTAGAATAATTTTATCACTTTTAGATTAATTTTTATAATTGTTTTAAGTTTTAATAGTTTTTAAATCATTTCAAATAGTTTTTATTAGTTTAAAAATTTCTAAAAAATAGTTTTTAATCTTTTTAGGTCATTTTAGAGGTTTACCAATTGAAAAACCTTTATTTGGGCTTTTTGATAATTTATTTGATTTTTAGGGCTTTAATTAGCATTTAAAAATTGAATATTTAATTATTTAAAAGGTTTGAAAAAGTTTTGATCATTGGTAAACTCTTAGTTTATTAATCTTGATTTTTAGTGAATTTTTGGTAATTTTTAGAATTAATTTTTATTTTTGTAGTTTTTACGGTTTTACGTTTTGTCGTCGTAGTAATAATTTTCACGTCTTCATCGTCTTCTTTTATCATCCCTTCTAAACCAATCATTAATCACAAACATTTAACAAATTTCTCACACACATATACCTCCTTGGGAAACGAACTTCATAAGGGTCATTAGTGCTTGATTTTCCTAAATCATCACTCGATACTTTCCACTTTTACGCTCCTTTTCCTAAAGGACGTATTTTACCACAATCATTTTGGCGCCGCTGCCGGGAGGTGTGTCGTGATTAATTTGCATTGTTGTTTTTAATATTAACCAAAAATAGTATTTGTATTAGTAGAAATCTACTAATACGTATTATCGGTTTTCTTGGTTTTTCTTGTGAAAATATTATTACTATATTGTATTAAGTATCACAATCAATAAACAATATCTCCAAAAGTGTGAAAACACAACCTTAATTGGGATTTGATCTCCTAATTATTGTATTCGAATCTCAAACAAAAAGAAAAAGGCAAAAATAGATAAATACTTTCGTGAAGCTCGATTTTGAAAAATACAAACTATAAGGTGGGTATAAGGCGGGTATTATAAAATATACCCTAAGGAAAAAGGCTCTTAAGTGCTTCGCGCCGCCTCGTTTCCCCGCTTGCTTGTGAGTATTTTGAGATTGAAGGCTAATCGAGGGTTTTGCCGCCCAAAGTATTATTACGTATAATATATTTGCTTGGTTTCTTTGTGATTAAAACCTCTTGAACAATTTGGTTTTCACCAAAGTTCTAAAGTCATTCGAAGGCGTTCACTCCACGTGATCGTTTTCATTCCTTTGAGGCTTCTTTAATCAAGAGTTTGATTCGAGGAGAGATTTTGTTGATTGTTGTCTACAAAGATACACCAAAATCCAAAAAAATTAAAAAATCAAAAACACAAAAAAATTGAAAATCCACAAAACACCCAAAAAGAATCTTCTTTGCTCACCTCCCATTCTTCGTGAAGTTTATGATCACTCGTAATCAAGCAAAACGAGCTCGTAAACGTCTTCAAAAGCAAGCCAATCAAGAGACGTTGATTGAGGAACAACCTCCAATTGTTGAACCTATTGTAGAACAAGAAGTCGTCATGGCTAATCGTACTATGATGGAGTTGCTACAAGCACCCACCGAGGGTTTTGGAGAGGCTATTGTGATTCCCGCCATCCTTGCGGAGAATTTCGAGATTAAGACGGGTTTAATGTCGATGTTGCAAGCAAATAAGTTTAAAGGTCATGAGAAAGACAACCCGCACTATCACATTAGGAATTTTAATCGTCTCACCGCTACTAGCAAGTTTAAGGATGTTCCACATGACGCCATTAAGATGATGTTGTTTCCATACTCGTTAGATGGACCCGCAAAAATTTGGCTTGAGAAATAACCGCCAAATTCAATTTTGACATGGGGTGATCTCGTTTCTAAGTTTGTGAACAAGTTTTTTCCACCATCTAAAACAACACATTTGAAAAATGAGATTTCACGATTTGTGCAAAGAAATAATGAAAATTTTTCAATGGCATGGGAACGCTTTAAATAAATGTTACATGAATGTCCACACCATGATTTTACGGAATTACATCAAGTTGATACTTTTTATAATGGGCTTAATGATCATGAACGAGATTATTTGAATGCCGCCGCGGGTGGTAATTTTTTGTGCAAGACGACAAATGAGGCTTTACAAATCATCGAGAATAGATCTAAGGTTTATAGCCCTCGTAACACACCGAGTGTTGCCAATTTGGGTTCGTCTTCATCGTCATCGTCTCGTAGCATTAATGCCTTACATGATGAAGCTAATGAGGAAAATCGGTTTTTTGATAGATTTGCTAATCTAATGTCCCATTGGAAAGCTCAAGAAGCTTCAAATTCCGCTTCGGTTAAAGCGGTTGCTAAGAGTTGTTTGTCTTGTGGAGGAGCTCATGATCTTTCCGAGTGCATTACCGCGGATGTTAACACTTCGAGTGCTTATGTAGCAACGGGAACTTACAACCAAAACGGTCAAGGTTCCCGCCAAAATCAAGCTCCACCAAATCAAAATGCTAATAACTATCGAAACAACAACCAAGGTGGTAATTACCAAGGCAATTCACGTAACTACAACAAGGGGAATTATCAAAATGGAAATGGACAAGTCACTAATCAAAACCAAAACCGTGATTTTCAAAACACTACACAAGGTTTTCAAAATGCTCACACTAAAAATCTTCAAGGAGAATTTTTGGATTATGCTAAAGCAAATGATGCTAAATTTGATAACATGCAACGTGAGATGATTAGCTTAAGAGTTGAAAAACGAGCTTAAAAATGAACTTGCTAATGAACTTAAAACTCATGCAAATAAAATGGAAGGAAATGTCCAACGTCTTCAACAAAATCAACAAAAGATGGAATTAGGACAACATGAGATTAAGCAAGAGTTATTAAAAGCGGATGCTAGGCAATCAAAATTTGAGGACCGAATGGCTAAGATGTTTGAAGCAATCATGTGTAAACCCTCTTCCTCGGGTGGTCTTCCTAGTGATACCATTGCAAACCCGAAGGGAGAAATGAAGGTTATTACTACACGAAGTGGTAAAACTTTTAAGGAACCAATCTCTCGTCCAAGTACTTCTACGGAGAAGGAAATCGAGAAAGAACCCGAGGTGATGGTCGAAAAGGAGCACATTACAATCCCACGAAGTACCGTTCAAACCACACCTACGGTTGAACCAATACCAATTGTGGAACCCGAGTTTCCAAGGCCGTTGCCTAATGACCAACCCACACCACCTTTACCCTACCCTTCGAGACGAAACAAAGAGAAAATGCAAGAACGTAACAAACAACAAATCGAGCTTTTTATAAAAATGTTTCAACAAGTGCATTTTGATGTAAGTTTAGCCGACGCGTTGTTATATATGCCTCGTTTCGCTTCCACTTTTAAAAGTATGATGAGCGATAAGGAAAAGCTTTCAAAGCTTGCTAATTGTTCTTCGGTTTATCTTAACCGCATACCAGAAAAAGTTGGTGACCCCGGAAAGTTTCTCATTCCTTGTGACATACAAGATATGAAAGAATGCCTCGCCTTGGCCGATCTTGGTGCGATCATTAATTTGATGCCATTTTCCATTTGGAAATCGCTTTCGCTTCCGGCTCTTATTCCTTCGAACATGTCTATCGAGATGGCCGATCATTCTATGATTTTAGCATGTGGAGTTGCCGAAGATGTTTTCGTGAAAGTGGGGAAGTTCTACTATCCCGTTGATTTTATAGTAGTTGACATCCCCGCGGATCCTCAAGTTCCTCTAATTTAGGTCGTTCATTTTTAGATACTTCGAGATCGCTTATCGATGTTCATGCGAGAACTATCACTTTGAGATTCAACGAAGAGGAACTTGTTATAAACGCTACTCAAAACTCGAAACCTTCTCATGTTTATGCAATCGCTACCATCAATCACATTGACATCGTTGATGTGGTTTGCGATGAGTTTTCACAAGAAGTGTTAGGTTTTTCCGATAGCTCGTCAAGTGGCAATCCCACTATTTTGGATCCGATTCTTGCTAATTCTACACCAAATCTCACTCCATTCCAAGGAGGCGATCTCACTTCAAATGAAATCGACAATGAAGATGAGGTGTTGATTAGTGATGATACTTCTATTCCACCATTTCTTCCACCGATGGAAGTTATGAGTGTTGAACCAAAATCTTCAATCGAGGAACCACCTATCCTTGAATTGAAAGATCTTCCTTCTCACCTTGAATATGCATTCTTGGAAGGTGATGACAAGTTGCCGGTTATTATTGCAAAAGGTCTTGCTAATGATGAAAAAACCGAGCTCTTGAAAGTTCTTAAAGCTCATAAAGGGGCAATTGCGTGGAAAATATCCGACATTAAGGGTATTGACCCAAAATTTTGTACTCACAAGATTTTAATAGAGGAGGACTACAAACCCGCAATTCAAAGTCAAAGAAGGGTGAATCCCAAAATTCACGATGTCATTAAAAATGAGGTCCTTAAACTCCTTGACGCGGGAATGATTTATCCTATATCCGATAGCCCATGGGTGAGCCCAATCCATTGTGTCCCTAAAAAGGGAGGAATGACCGTTGTGCCTAATGAAAACAACGAGTTAATTCCCACTCGTGTTGTGACCGGTTGGAGGGTGTGTATTGACTACCGAAAGTTAAATGACGTCACTCGTAAAGACCACTTTCCTTTGCCCTTCATGGATCAAATGTTGGAGCGACTTGTGGGAAATGAATTTTATTGCTTTTTAGATGGTTTTTCCGGTTACTTTCAAATCCCTATCGACCCTCGTGATCAAGAGAAGACTACGTTTACGTGTCCTTATGGAACGTTCGCTTATCGTAGGATGCCTTTCGGACTTTGTAATGCACCGGGTACGTTTCAACGGTGTATGATGGCGATTTTTCACGATATGATCGAGAAGTAGATGGAAGTGTTTATGGATGACTTCTCGGTATTTGGCAATTCGTTCACGTCATGTTTATCTAATCTAGAACAAATGTTAAAACGTTGTGAAGAAACCAATCTTGTGCTTAATTGGGAAAAATGTCATTTTATGTGTAAACAAGGAATCGTCTTAGGACATAAGGTGTCGAAAGCGGGGATTGAGGTCGATAAAGCTAAGGTAGACGTCATCGCCAAGTTACCTCATCCCAAAACCGTTAAGGGAGTTAGGAGTTTCCTAGGCCACGCGGGCTTTTATCGTCGTTTCATCAAGGACTTTTCAAAAATCTCTCGACCTATGACACACCTTCTCGAGAAGGATGCTCCTTTTAACTTCAATGAGGATTGTGTTAGAGCTTTCGAAACTCTAAAAAGGAAACTTACCGAAGCTCCCATTCTTGTTGCTCCTAATTCGGAATTACCCTTTGAAATCATGTGTGATGCAAGTGATTATGCTATAGGGGCCGTCTTAGGGCAATGTTATGACAAGCATTTCCGTCCTATCCACTATGCTAGTAAGACGATGACTGAGGCTCAATTAAAGTACACCACAACGGAAAAGGAATTCCTTGCCGTGGTCTATGCTTTTGAGAAATTCCGACCTTATCTCGTCTTGACTAAAAGCATCGTGTATACCGACCATTCGGTTATCAAGTATCTCTTAGCTAAGCAAGATGTTAAGCCGAGATTGCTTCGTTGGATGCTACTCCTCCAAGAATTTGATGTCACCGTGCTTGACAAAAAAGGAGCCGATAATCTAGCGGCCGATCATCTCTCTCGTCTAGAAGATCCTCACAAAGATGTTTTCGAGAACAAGGAAATCACCAAAACATTTCCTCTTGAGACTCTCGGTGTAGTGAATTCTAAAGACACCACCCCATGGTTTGCCGACATTGCAAATTACCATGCGGGCAATTTCATAATCAAGGGTATGACGACACAACAAAAACGAAAATTCTTTCGTGACGTCAAGTTCTATTTTTGGGACGACCGATATCTCTTTCGGATTTGTGCGGATCAACTCGTTCGACGTTGTGTGTTTGGTGCCGAAGCTTCTAACATCCTTAGAGCTTGTCACGAGGGACCCACGGGTGGTCACCACGGTGCTAATCTCACGGCTAAGAAAGTGTTCGATGTCGGCTTCTTTTGGCCTTCTATCTATCGTGATGCACACGCACTTGTGAGGTCGTGTGGTTCGTGCCAACGTCAAGGAAAATCGTCTCAACGTGATGAAATGCCGCAAAACATAATTCAAGTGTGTGAGATTTTCGACATATGGGGAATAGACTTTATGGGGCCGTTCCCATCGTCTCGTGGCAACAAATATATCCTCGTCGCGGTGGACTACCTTTCTAAGTGGGTGGAAGCTAAGGCTTTGCCTACTAATGATGCTCGTGTGGTAGTGAAGTTTTTGAAGCAACTATTCTCTCGGTTCGGAACCCCTCGTGCTATTATAAGCGATCGTGGAACCCATTTTTGTAATGACCAATTCGAAAAGGTTCTAAAGAAATATGGAGTTACTCATCGTCTTTCTACGGCTTATCACCCGCAAACGAGTGGGCAAGTCGAGGTTTTGAACCGAGCTTTGAAGAGGATTTTAGAGAGGTCAATTGGAGAAAACTGTGCTTCATGGTCCGACAAACTCGATGACGCTTTATGGGCCTTTAGGACCGCTTATAAGACACCTATCGGTTGCACTCCTTATAAGTTAGTCTATGGGAAGAATTGTCATTTGCCCATTGAGTTGGAGAACAAGGCATATTGGGCCCTTAAGCATGCAAACTTTGACTTGAAGACCGCGGGAGATCACCAGAAAATACAGTTGAATGAATTGGATGAATTAAGAGATAATGCTTATGAAAATTCATTAATTTTTAAAGAAAAGACTAAAAAGTTTCATGATTCAAAGATTAAAAACCGGGTTTTTAACGTTGGTGATCAAGTGTTGCTTTTTAACTCTAGACTTAAGATATTTTCCAGGAAATTGAAATCTCGTTGGTCGGGTCCGTTCACCATTACACAAGTGTTTCCATATGGGACCATTGAGCTAGCTCAAGATGATGGTCCTAATTTCAAGGTGAATGGACATAGGCTTAAGCACTACTTTAGTGGGGAAATTCCTTCAATGGTTGCCCTCGACCAAGTCACCTTCCCCAATGATAATTAGCATTGAGGGGATCGAGTCGAGCTCATGACTCGGTAATAAAAAACGAGGTGCCTCGTGGGGGAAATCCCATGCTTATCTTTTATGCTTACTATTCACTAATAAGGGGACGTGTACCCTTTCAACTCGTTGTCTCATGGTTGTTTGTGATTGTGTTATCTAGATCATCATCATCATCTACGATTAAAGACTCTCGTGTTCGTTTACGTGAGCCTCCATCGTTAGCTTGAAGAAGTTTTTCACGAATCCATGACATATCCTTTATTGTACTAACAATTATCTTTTAGCATACTTAATAAACGGCTTTAGATATATTGTTGACACCCTTTCCATGCTAGATCCTAAGCATTCGACTCTTCGTCTCTAGTATGGGGGTGCTCCACCTTTAGACTCGAAACATTGAGGACAATGTATACTTTTAGTATGGGGGTGAATAGGTACTTGCTTTGCTACGCCCTCACGCTTTCCAATTTTCAATATTTTGTTTTAGTTACTAATAAGGCTAAAAATGGCCAAATTTTAAAAATTTTCTTAGTTTTCATAAGTGTTTTTAAGACACGAATGTCTATTTTCCGATGGGTAGAATAAGAGTTAATTTTTGACTTGATGGGCATTTGGATCCATTCACATTCCTTAACCCGCTCAATTCAAGTTTTGCTAGACTTTTATATAGGGAGCTTTAAAACGCAAAAGTCTTAGCTCATTCGGGTTAAGAACAAGAACTTTTCGCAAGTTCCTATAATTGATCCTAGAAAGTCACTTATCAAGGGAACTATAAAACGCATTCTCTAAACTTGAAAAAGTCCAAGAAAGTGCAAGATCCTATAGGTGGCTTGAAAACCCAAAACTTTGATTTGATATAGTCTTAATGAAAGCTAATCTAAATTTGGCTTAATTATGACTTGCATGGCTAAGTATTGACGAGTCTCTTTAATTAGAGGTCTTTATATAGTGAAGAACGAGAGATGATAGAGTTAGACAAGTGATCATGCTAAACGTAGAACATGAAAGTGTTCTTTCAAAAACTCATATGTTTTTAATTGTGGATTTTTCTTCCCATAAGATCAATGCATTATAAATCATAATTGCAATAAGTAAGGTTGTACGATTTGAAAGGTTACTTAGCCTCTAGCGCAAGATCGTTTAAAAGTTGCTCGGGGTTGAATAGAGTTCATAGCCAAGGCATAACTTATTGAAGCGGGACGCGAAGATTGGCGATCATCCAAAAAGGCCCTAACAAGGCATGAGGAGCTCTATTTTTGCCAAAGATCCAAGATGATGTGAAGTATCATTATTCCTAAATCAATATGAAGGATCGAGACACACGACGAAAAGCAATTACTCCCCTAAAGATCATGGAGAAAGTCTATCCAAAAAGACCATTACAAGGTATGAGGATAAATATATCCAAGTCCGAAAAGGAGGCGGATCGTTGTATATCAAAATCCAAAGTAAAGATTGAAGAAAAATGATGAAGTCGTTGTCCAAATATGAAGAATCTCTTAAAAACGTCAAGTGAAGAAATTCCAAATATATGAAGAGAAGACCATAATTTCAAGAACGTCTTCCCAAGATTTGAAGTATGAAGTACATGCCAAATATCGGTCCGAGAAAAGTCTCAAATCGTGAAACGAGTTATGCCAAGATATGAACTTAAGGAGATACACGAGAAGCCGTTTTAAAAGATTTTGTCCTTCGGCTAACTATCGATTAAATCTTGCTACTTTGCTTTCGGACTAATAACTACTCAAATAAGTCAATATGAATCACTTGTGATCCATGACAAATAGTTAAAAAATGCTAGTAACCCATTTCCTTTTATAATAACTAAGATTGCGGGGAGAAAAAGTATTACACAATTTGGACGTATGAGTAGTGTTAGCATTGTGACTTGTACCAAAAATGATCTCGTTTTTGCACTTAGCTTGGAATGTATGACAATCAAGGATGACGAAGTTTACTCTAAGGGACATTTACTTGTTTCTATTCTTTGACCCTAAAAGTCACTTTCGTGATGAAAATCATACATTATGTCTTTACACATCTTCGTAGTATTGTTGCAATTCTTTTACTTTTCAATAAAGGTTAATAAAATTGAACTTTGGTGATGCTTAGATACTTTATTCTAGCATTGGGTGAGGGCACGGCAACGGTTTAGTATGGGGGAGTGATGAGATGGCATTTATACATGATCTCATCGTTCTTTTCGGGCTTTAAATGCATAAGAATGTCAAAAAATACCATATATATGTTTGTGTTTGTTTACTTGTGTATTTTAGGTATGAATATCGTGAAAAAGACAAAAGATCACAAGATACAAGGAAAAACGGACACGAGAAACGAAGCCGTACAAAGAACCGGGCCCTCATTCATGGAATATTCAACAAATACCCTTGAAGACTTGAAGACATACAAGATTGATCCTCATTTATTGAAGAAATGACACTTAAAACCCTTGTATATTGAAAATTACAAGTTTGGTCCTTTAAGTTTGTCAAAATTACACAAAAGGTCCTTCAACTTTGAAGAAATGGCAAGATTAGTCCCTCAACAATTCCAAATTGCCAACAATGGTCCCTCATGAAGCCAAAGATACATTGAAAACCTTTGAAGATCAAGAATGTCCAAAATCAGTCCTTGAAATATCTCAAAATGGCAAAAATAATCCTTTGAAATCCTTTTCCAAAGTTTTATGCCGAAACTGCCAAAGTGTGAAAGATAATAACAAAGGGAAAGAAGTTTTTAGGCTGAAATACTTGTTTTACCATATTTCCCAAAACACAAGGGCCAAATGTGTGCAACTGAAACATTCAAATGTGAAATTGCGCCAAACAACTCCACTTCCCCCAATTTCGGATCAAACGTGTTACTGTTCACCTTTTCACCACCCAGAATTACCTCACTTAAAACAAAGGGTAATTTGCAATTACCCTGGCACACGTTTGATTCACCTCACCTTAAACACATCCCACACTCAAAACCCTCACTCCCACTCACAATGGACCCCACCCCCAAATACCCGTTCACCTATCATGTGACTACTTGCCCTCCAAGTCATCCAACGTGGCAAAATCAACAGCTATGACTCATTGCTTCATCACAAAGCTAAAATGAACGTTTGGGATCATTTTGGATAGCTCATCAACAACAAACTGCCTCAAGTGATCAAGGGTATTTTAGAGAATTCACTTCTAGGGTTTGTGAATAGTGTAGCCTGGCATTTGCCTATAAAAGGAGACCTCAACATGTGAGAGTCCCTTTGTTCCAGTCTTTACCTTTTAAACTAGTAATTCCTTTTTAAAATTTATAAAAGTTGGTATTTTGAGAAAATTGTAATTCCTTTTTATGTTTTTGAAAGTTGGTGTTGTTTAAAGGTGATTTTGAGTTCCATTGATTGTTATAAGTGTGCTTGAATCATTTGGTTCAAGGACGTTTATGTTTGGTAAGGTTTTTCAAGTTTGAAAAAGCTTGAAAAGAGGTTCTGATTTTGCTTATTTTTGTGTACTAATCCTTAACCATAAGCTATAAGCTCTTACAAGCTTGTTGACACCAAGCTTGTGAAGGGATTAGAGCCCTTGGTTGAGTTGTTTGCTGCTTGTGTTGAAGAAATCAAGTCCTTGAGGTTCTACTTTGAACCATCAACCAAGGCAGTCTTGCATCTCCTTTGTTGAAGTACCTTGGTCTTGTTCTAGTTGTTGAACAAGGTCCAAGGAGCATTGCTGGTCCTCCTAGGATGTTGTGGAGGACAAGTATAAGCTCTTGTTAAGTTTCCTTTCAAAAATCATATGTTACTGCCTGTTTTTAATTTTGGTATATGATTTGGTGTTCCTGTGTTTGTGCTTTGTGTTTTATGGTTGTAATCTATTAGTTGTCACCTAGTGTAGCTATTTGATCATTAAAATCAATAGGTTGTGTTTGAAAATCAGAAGTTTGTTTGAAAAGTGGTTGATTAAGGGTTGTTTGGGATTACTGGTTCACAAGGCCTTGTGGCCTTGAGCCCTTGGTTCTTAGGGTTTGGGAAGTCTAAACAAGTCATTTTGAACAAGTTTTAGTCATTGGTTAAGTTTCTGAAAGTTTGGAAAAGGGATTTGAAGTTTTGCAAAAATCTGATAAAAGTGGTTTTGGAATTGGTCAAGCACATCAGATCCAATAACTTCTTTGTTACTTGGATCTAAGGTCTGAAATCAGGTTTGGGAATAGTTTAGGTGATAACTATCTATTGGTTATCTGATTGTTGAATTTGGTGGCTTATTGTGATTGTTATAGCTTATCAAAGTTTGCTGAAGTGGTCATTTGCATCAGCAAACTGACCACCTCATTTTGTGCTTGCATTTGTTATCCTAGTGTATGCCTTGTGATTTTGCTGCTTGGAACTTGTTTATGTGCTGCTTGTGAGTGGATTTTGCTATTTGGTGTGCTTTGTTTCTGGCTTATAAGCTAACTGACTTATTAAGCCCTTATTGCCAAAATCTATCATCAAAAGGTCAACTGACCTCTTGATTCACAAGGCCTCCTCCTTGAGTCCTTCACAAAATTTGCTTATAACAAGCCCATAGACCATTCCTGATCATTTGGTGAAGTTTGGAGTACTTTGACTTTTGGTCAAATAAGCACAAATTGGCTTATTTTTTAGAACTGCTTATTGGCACATGCAACAACTTGGCTTTTGTAATAGAAATCATTTTTCTTAGCTTAATAACAAATCTGGAAGGTTACAAGTCTTTTGGTTAAGCTTTTGCTAGAAAACTAGCTTATTTGGCTTTTTTAGCCAGCTTATTGGTTCTTACAGCTTATTCTACTTGGCTTTTTGTGATTTTCTTGATTGATTATTCTTAGTTAAGCTATTTGTGAGCTTTTGCAACAAACTAGAGCTTCTGAGGTGCCCTAAATCTCAAACCCGACTATATTGTCGTTTTGTGGATTTGTACTTTGCTTATTTCTGGCTTATTGAGTGTGCTTTTTCAAAATTTCTTTTTACAGATCTCATAAGCATCCCAAAAGAAGGTTGTGTGTCAAATTAGAGCTTATGGCATTAGCTTATTGCTTAATGGGCTAAAAAGCCCAATAAGAATAAGCTGTTTGCTTATTAAGCTGTGATAAGCTCACATTCAGCTTTTGGGCCTTTAGAGTTTTGTTCTTAGAATTAAATTTTGAGTCAGATAGGGCTTTTCCAAGTCAATTGGGCCAAAAAGCCCATTAAGGGTTGACTGTTTTTGGTTTTGGCCCATTTGAGGGCCCAATAGGGGTATTCTGGTCATTTCACATTTATTTTCTGTTTATTTAGGTTAAAATAAACTAGTTTGCAAGTTTTTAGAATTTTTTATAATTTTTGGATTTTTAATATTATTTTATTATTATTTTATTATTATTTTTCAAATTTCACATTTTCCAACTTTTTACATTTTTCTTAGCTTTAATACATTAAAATAGGAATTTAGCAACTTTTAGAATAATTTTATCACTTTTAGATTAATTTTTATAATTATTTTAAGTTTTAATAGTTTTTAAATCATTTCAAATAGTTTTTATTAGTTTAAAAATTTCTAAAAAATAGTTTTTAATCTTTTTAGGTCATTTTAGAGGTTTACCAATTGAAAAACCTTTATTTGGGCTTTTTGATAATTTATTTGATTTTTAGGGCTTTAATTAGCATTTAAAAATTGAATATTTAATTATTTAAAAGGTTTGAAAAAGTTTTGATCATTGGTAAACTCTTAGTTTATTAATCTTGATTTTTGGTGATTTTTTGGTAAATTTTAGAATTAATTTTTATTTTTGTAGTTTTTACGGTTTTACGTTTTGTCGTCGTAGTAATAATTTTCACGTCTTCGTCATCTTCTTTTCTCATCCCTTCTAAACCAATCATTAATCACAAACATTTAACAAATTTCTCACACACATATACCTCCTTGGGAAACGAACTTCATAAGGGTCATTAGTGCTTGATTTTCCTAAATCATCACTCGATACTTTCCGCTTTTACGCTCCTTTTCCTAAAGGACGTATTTTACCACAATCACTGAGCATGGCTTTGTTCAAAGCAAAGTTGACTACTCTCTTTAAATTAAACATACTGGCAACATTTTCCTTGTCATTCTTGTGTATGTTGATGATTTGGTGGTTACTGGGAATGACATGTCTGAGATTAAGAAGTTCAAGAGATTTCTCAAAAACAAGTTTATGATCAAAGATCTTGGCCCCATGAAGTACTTCCTTGGCATTGAAGTACTTCACAATAGTTCTGGTGTTTGTATGACTCAAAGGAAGTATTGTCTGGATTTAATCCATGAATTTGGCCTTTTAGCTGCTAAACCTGTCACCGCTCCCTTACCAGAAAATTGTGTTTTAATTGTGGAAGAAAGTGACTCTGATAAGTTTCTTATTAATGTGTTCAACTATCAAAAAATTATTGGCAAACTCATTTACTTAACCCACACTAGACCAGATATTTCCGATGTTGTTCAATGTTTGAGTCAGCATATGCATGCCCCTTTACAATCTCATCTTAAGATTGCTTTAAGGGTCATTAGATATCTGAAAAATGTTATCGCTACTGGGATTCAAATTTATAAGGACAAAAGGCTTAATCTGTCTTGCTTTACTGACTCTGATTGGGCTAAGTGTTTGAAGACTAGGAAGTCTGTCTCTGGCTATTGTGTGTTTTTTAGCAATACTCTTGTGTCTTGAAAAAGTAAAAAACAACCAACTGTTTCTAGATCCTCTGCTGAAGCAGAGTATTGATGCATGGCTAGTGCTACTTGTGAGATCATTTGGATCTCAAATTTGCTCAATGATCTTAACATTCCAAGGGTGTTTCCTGTGGACATGTATAGTGACAGCTCCTCTGCCATCCAAATTGCTGCCAATCCTGTCTTTCATGAAAGAACTAAGCATTTTAAAGTTGATGTTCACCTTGTGAGAGAAAATGTGCAGTGTGGGATTATCAAAACTATTAAGGTTGCCTCTGTTGATCAAACAGCAGATTTGTTCACTAAAGGACATGGTACTCATCAACATTCCAAGTTGTGCAAACAATTGGGAATGGTGGATATGTTCAAAAGGTAAGCCAGCATGGTTGGTAAGTTTGAGGGAGGATGTTAAATTATCAAACTTCCTTTTTTATTATCTTTGTGCCTTTTGTGTTCCTTTCTATTTTGCAGGGACTCATTTTTCCTTCTTTCATTCTCCTTGTCTGGTGGGCTCGTTGTTGGGTTGTCCGTTATGGTACTAAGGCCCATGTGATGTTTACAACATTATAACCCTAGCAGCTGCTAGGGTTTTCATTTATTCACTCATATCATTCACACACACTCGTATGTGTTGCTCTCTCTTCATCTAGCCGTCTGAGGCTTCAACTATGGGAGGATCTTCATCTTTACTCTAATAGTTTTGATTAGGTTTGAGTGTTGAGTGAATCTGTAGTGAGGAAAACGGATCAACCTAGTTGGGACGTTTTCACCTATCTCTTTTGTATTGTTGATTAACATCCATTTTGGGGACTAATTTTTTCTTGTTTGTTTTGTTCTTGAATCTTGATAATAATAAATCACCAAGGGGTGGATGCTTGGGTGATAAGATCTACTTGTCTTTGTCTGTTATTCATGTTTTTTACATAGCTCTTAAAGGTGTTGGACATAAACGTGTTTGACGGGAAAATTAATGAATGCTTGAGGGTTGTTGGTACTCTCTTCGTCCCAATATTATTGTTATGTTTCTTTTTTGAAATGTTCTAATTTAATTGTTCATTACTAATCATAGAAAAAAAAAGCTTAATCAAGTTTACTATAATATATTACTTTTATTTAAAATTATAATTATAAAATTTTAAGAAAAAGTTAAATTAATTAGCCATAAGTAAAATTATCATTCTGTCAAAAAATAAGAAAAGATGCTATAATAAATATATTTTTTTAAACTGCGTATTTTTATCGAGAGACAATAATTTTGAGACGGACGGAATATATAAGTATATGAGTGCAAAAACAAGTTAAAGGACCACATGTGAAAGTTAAACCAAACCACGAGGACGGTCCATCTAATTTACTTATACTTGCTTTTGTGTATCACAGCTCATTTTTCAAGTGGCAGTAATCTAATCCAGTGCTTTTAGACTTTTAACGACAGTTCATTATAATCAGATAAATAAAGTTTACGAACTTACATTAGTAGATTTTATCTCATCTCAAACGAAATGCTAATGAAGTCATTAGAGTGATAACATTGATTTCTTTTATACGTACTTATTTTTGTTGTTTTTTTCCAACTTATTATTCGTTAAATATGATCATCGCTTTAGAAGCTCAACTGTAGAGTTAACAATTTTTTTGAAGGGAAATAAATAATGGGATAATATTGACTTTTCGCTCGTCATTGTTAGTTATGATTATGAGTTGCAGTTAAATTTTATCATTTGTTCAAAAATAACATTTAGTGAACCTATTATTTCTTTTCTTACACGAATTTAATTATTGTAATTATAAAATGTATTGTTAAACATGAAATGTATTCATGTATGATATTAATTAATTAATTCATTTCAATTAAGATAAGCTACTCAACTCATAGAGTTTGGTTACCAACGGTGGTTTAAAACTCGCGGTTGAATCGAATAGTTGAACCGTGATTTGACTAGATGATTGGATCTGATTTTGAGCGAAAAACTCAATTAAATCAGATGAATCGTAAATCGATGACTTCACATGGCTAATTAAAAAATTGGCTTTTAAAACATTGATTGAAAAAACTTTTACTTTTTTTGTTTCAAAATTATTATCCTCCGATAAAAAAAACACACAGTTTTAAAAATTGTATTTATTACATGTTTTTTCTTACTTTTTAGCACCCAATGACAATGTTATTTTTAGATAATTAATTATTATTTTTTTAAAGTTTGTAATAACAATTTCAAGCAAAAATAATATGATAAATTTTATCAAATTATATATCTGTTTTAGTGTGAATAATAATTTTTTTTAAAAAAATCCAAAATAAAAAATAAACTACAATTTTAAAATGAAAAGAATATATTATAAACCAGACGGATATACTCTAGTTACTTTTTCTTCAGACAATTTAAATTTTGGGGTGCGATTAATTCGTCTTCTAAATTAATGAAACAAGCCATAATTTACTCGTAACCTTTGATTGATCCATCTAATCTCGTTTTGAACCCAGATCTAGAACTGTTTCGTGTTGAACTTTTTTCAGTTAAGAGGTTCAAAATATGGGAGAATATTTAATGACCTTTCTGACGTTCATTGACCTCCTTTTTCATTTTGGCCCTTTTGACCTTTTTATTATATTCCTTCATTTCGTAATTTAAGCGTGATAACTTGTTGAATTAAGGTATTGTTTGTTTTTACTAAAAAGGTCTTAACGGCCTTTTAATAAATCAAAACTTTTATTCAGTTTAGAGATTTTAAGTGTTAATTGTAAAACCACGGCATAATCGCATCCTTAATTCGAGGACGAATTATTTTTTTTAGAGGGGAAGAATTGTAAAACCCGTATTTTAAATCAGAAGATTAAATACGCAGTTTAATTTTAAATAAACTATTTTTGTATTAATTAACAGACAAAAATAAAACACGAAAATTAATACGTGAGTATTAAAAAAAATGAAAGTTTATATAATAAAGGGGCGGTTTGGTTTGTTGCAAAAAGAAAAAAAAAGTAAATTGGGCTAAGCCCATTTAGTGCAAAAAAAAAAGGTCGGGAGTTCCCTCTTGTAGTCAAACCAGAACGCAACAAAAAAAAATAAGAAACGATTAGGGTTTCTTGGGTTACTGCCGACACAAAAGACAAAAACAAAAGGATTCGGGAATTAGGTCGCAGCTTTAATTTGTGTATGTTCTTCATCCGTACAAATCAAATAACAGTAAGTTTTTTTACTTTTTCTGATTTCAAGTTTATGTTAAAAAAAAAGAACAGATTGAATCATGAGGGTGTCGTGTTTTTGCTGTATTCACGAACACCAAGACACCAAGGCTCGGTGTGGTTTTCTCTGGCCGACCGAGAACCGTGAACCAAAACAAGGGTGATGTGGTGCCTTTATTTGATCAAACGCAGCACAGAAAACCCATCAGGGCTGTTTGGTTCGTAACAGGGGTGTTTGGGACTAACCTGAAATAAGGGGCTGTTTGGGTCTGTCAGAAAACAAGCAGTGGAAACAGTAAAACTAGCAGTGGGAACCGATAGATAACAGTTGGAATATGTTAAGTAGCAGTGGGTAAATATTAAACAGAAAATAATAAGGTTTAATTCTGAAATTGTGACAGTTTAGCGACGAAATATTCTGTCGCAGTTGTCATGTCAGATTTGGGACAGTTTTGACCACAACCTTTTAGAGACAGTTAGCAATAGTTAGCGACAGGAATTTCTGTCGCTAATCCAGTTTTGGATTTTATATTTTGTTGGCTTGTTTTAGTGTGACCGAGAAAGGGGTATCTCGGTAGGCTCGGGGCTATTTTAGAATTATAAAAATGAAGATTTTGATTATACCTTTTTAATCATTTTTGTTTAAATAAATGTTTTAATGATTTATTCATTAGATTAAAATTATTATATTAAATTGGTTTTGTAAAATTAAAGGGTATAATATTATTAAATAATTTGATTCATTTGAAAATCTTTCTAAATTTAGAAACTTATATTATAGCAGGTTATTATTTTTAGCAGTATCGTAAATATTAGAATAAGTATTACAGTACTCTCAGTAACTAATTAAAGACCATCAGAATTACAATACTTCAAGAATCAGTAATAATGACAGAATACAGTTTAATACCGTAATTAGAATACCATATATTATACAGAAATCAGAAATACATGATGTACGCTATTCAGTGAATATTTAAGAACAGTCGGGTTTATCAGAAATACACTAGACAATCAGATTAATCAGATTATACATAAACAGAAATACAAGAATAAAATAAATTAAACTAAGAACAGATGAGAATCAGTAATAGTAAATAGTAATCAGTTAACTCATTCGCGTCCGTTATTTATGTAGTAACCATGAAGTCGGAATAGATCTTTCAGCTTTCAGTCTTATTTCATTACCGGACACGAGGTACGGATTTCCGTCCTTTCAGTAAGGACTTCCTTTCTATGCGTGATTAGGATTCCCCGTCTTCAGCCAAATGTTTTTCCCCAGTATATGTTTAAGTTTATCAGTAATCATGTTAATAACTAAAAAAATAATCATGTTAATAACTAAATAAATTGCCTGAGCATTATATACAAGCACGACCAGTTTATGTACTAGTTACGGAGGTACCGTAACCACGGCACTAGAGGCACCGGTGTCGTGACTCACATGCAGGAGAGTGATATCCTGCATCGTCCCACTCAGCTCAGCTTGGCCATTTTATCAGTATTATTAGTGGGGCGTATGGATGCATCCTAGGCTTATATGTGTTACAAGTTATCAGGGTGAATGTGGTGTGTGCTCTACATCCTTCACATTGGAGCTGATCCCTCCACCCAGCACAGTTATTTAGAGGTCACCCCTCTATAGCATGATGAGGTCACCCCTCCAGTTATTCATGCACGGTTGTTACAGCACGTGACCTAAGCTCTGGCAAATAAAATACAGTAAATGCATGTTTTCAGAATTAATAGTTATATTTCAGTATCAGTATATATGAACCAGGTTTCTCAGATTTTATGCAGAGTTCTACCCCATGTTACATATCATTCTTACAGCTTCAGTATTCTATCGCCTATTTCATTCAGTATATTCTTATCATGCTTTATATCCGTTCACTGAGCGTTATGCTCAGCCGTAGTTCCCTTTCATGTTCTAACGGCAGGTACACCAGGACGTTCTTAGGATTCTGAGAGCATGTGCATTTGGATGGAAGCTATCCAGACTTCTTACTTTATGCATTTCTTACAATATTCTGCTATTTGGACATTGTTTAGTCCTTTCCTTCAGTATTTTAACTTTCATGTTTTGAGCTTATGTTTGGATTACCGATGTTTGATTCCGGTAACTCCTTTATGGTCAGTTAATGTTTTAGGACATTTACCTTATGCTTTGATGACACGCCATAAATACACGTAACGATCCACTTATCCAAGTGGGGTGTTACATTAAGTGTGTTTGTTTTTTTATTTTGGTTCAGAGGTAAGTAGAGGTAAAAACATTTGGATAAACTAGACATGGAAGAAACACCTAAATGCCTCTAGTTAAAATAATAAAGTATTCAAACGTTTTAAAAAAAAAAAATAAACCATATTAATTTATTCAGATTCAGACATTTTTGCCTCAAATACATATTCATATGTGCGAATCAAATTTAGATTCAGAGCTTCTTAACAATCAATCAGACATTGTTTTGTTGTTTTTCCTTCACTGTTGGTCTTAAAGATTCAAGGGATTTGTTACACAACGCGATTAAGTGACATCAAATAATATGTTATTTATCTTATAGCATGTCTGCGTAATACGATGACGAGTATTTAGTAACGATTTTTAAAAGGAACAAATGTTACCATCTTACCTATTAAGTTCGTATTCACATTAATATAAAGTGGTAAAAAAGTTAAATTAAATAAACCTGTTAAAAATAACTAAAAATTACTCTGTAATAAATTTTATCAAAATAGATACTGAATTAAAGAGAACAAAATTTTAGAAAATATGATGAATTTAAAATTTTAAAATTTAATTTTAATAGTTTGTTACAAAAAATTATTACAAAATGGTATATAATATGAGGAAGATATCTAAAACTTGCTTTATATAATAGTAAAAAAATTGAAAATTCAATCTTCTAAAAGTTTGTTACAAAAGTTATAAACGCTTTATAATATAATAAGAAAAATAAAATTTAACTAGTTATCCACACACACTACCAAGATTATATAAAGAAGCTATCTCTAATCCTAACTCGGACCTTAATCCCAAACATAAAATTACCAAACCTAACTCTAAAGGAAAAATTAAAATAAAAATGTTATATTTAAGCCATTAAATCATGTTTTGTTAAATTGATCTCATTTATCCAAATAGTTTTTGTAATAATTTTTTCTAACAACTTTTGTGACAAAATATTAAAAAAAACTTTTATTTTTAAATAGAAATATCTATTTATCTTTTTTTTCATGATCTAATTTCATTCTATATTCTAAAATTTTGTTCTTTTAATTCAAATATATATTTGTTAAATTATTTTTTCATTTTTATTGAGTTTACTTTATTTTGATTTAACCTTTTTCCCAACTTTAACTTTAGTTTGAATACAAACTATTGAATGTAGGTAAAAGTGGAACATTCATTCGCTAAAAAATAGTCACCAAATATTCGTCGATATATTACACGGGTATCATGCTAGTGTATTTTAATGCATAATAAATAAACATACGAATTATTTAACACATATGTTATTTTTAATTTAATAAAATCTAAGTTTTCTTTTATATTTATTTTAACTATTCTCCTACTAGGATATGGACGAGGGTGTGTGTTCCCTGTCATGTGATAGCTAACTTTTTTTTTGTCTCTTGACCTTTTTTGTCTCTTGATTTGATATGATCTACCCGATGCTTTTGAGGCGAAGCGGTAGGAAATGTATGGTTGAATGGTTTGAGGCTCAATAGAGTAATGGTCAATGGTGCAGTATAGGCGATCAAGTGAAGTTAGTAGTGAAGTTGTTACCGAAAGCACACATCTGACTTAAGTACATGACCTATGCTAACTTGTTTTACCTGAGATATATTTTCTCTTGCGTCAGATATAGTTTAGTGCTATGTATGTTAAATAGTTTCTTTTATATTGTGATTATTGATAAAGGGATTTAGGCATATCTAATCCTTTTGAATATTTGTAGTTTGGCATGATGAGATCTTTTTGGAGACTGTGAACATATCCTTAAATGGTAGAGAAAGAGATATTGATCTCCTTAAGTTCCATCTTCAAAGAGCTCAGAATAAAATGAAGATGATGGTTGATAAAATCAGGAATGATAGAGAATTTGAAGTTAAACAATGGGTGTTTCTGAAGCTACAACCTTACATGCAACACACATTAAGGAATAACAAGAAACACAAACTCTCGCCAAAGTATTATGGACCATTTCAAATTGTATCAAAGGTTGGAAAAGTGACATATAAAATGAAACTTCTCAACAATGCACAAATACATCCAGTTCTTCATGTTTCATAGTTGAAGGCACATATAGGTGAATTACATGTGACACTAGGATTTCTTCCCCATTGCAACGATGAATGCTTAATTTAAGTGGAGCCTTGCTTGATTTTAGACAGGAAGATGCCCAAAAGAGGTAATGAAACATTCTTTATGTCTTGATATAGTGGACTAATGGTGTTGGGACTTGAAAACTAGTTAAACCATTAACTACGAGTACGCAGTGAAATGGATCTAGTATAAACAAACATGATAAACACATAATAAAAATAATTTAAAACCAACATTGAATTAATTGAAGCAATCAATTAATGATCTTGATCTTGAACTATAACGGTAAAATAACCGCCTCTATTGTTTGCTCACACGACACGTCAAACGAACAATCGCTACGATGTTAGTAGTAACTTCACTTCAATTTATCTTATCCCTAGATCCAAAACTCTAATTGGGATTACGTAAGGATCGGTTTATAGAACGTTACAAGATACTTGGAAAAATCAACTGAAACCCTAATTTAGGGTTTAATATGCGACGCACCTCAAGGGGGACCAAAAACCTAGATATAATGATCTAGGGTTTAGTTAAAAGCTTAGAAACTTCACAAGTAAGTACCAAAAGGTAATTAATCTTGCAAAGGTTTAAACTTTATGTGATTTTAGGGTAAAGGGAAAATTTGTATGGTTTGTGTGTGTGGTTTGGGTCGATCGGACCCAACACAAGGAGAGGGGACGACCAAAATTATGAGGTACGGAGATGTGTATTTATACTAATCCCCACTTCCTAAAAACTTAAGGCCCAACCCAAGTAAACCTAATTAAGGTAATTACTTAGCTTCATTAGCAAAACAAAAACCATTTAGAATACCCCTAGGGTATTTTGACCGACTATGGCCTAAGGGGTTTCAAGGACTGATTTTTTAGTCCCTTAAATTTAACTAATGCACTCACGATAAATTAATTAAAATCCGTTAAGTAATTTAACTACCGTTAATTAAATAATAGTGATGTTTTTATTAAACGTTTAATTAATAAATAAATAAACGTAAATAGAAATGTGTTCTTCGTGTTGAGTGTGTACCTCGATAGGCTCACGCATTTACCGATGGCTAAACGATCGCATATCTCAACAATAGGTACTATTGAAGATGCTACATGGGAGTTGTATGATGACTTGACTTTGAGGTTCGCTTAATTTGATTTAGAAAAATTTTCAAGATTCATCCCTATCGTTTACCCAGAATATCAAGTTTCGTCCCTAACTCAAAATAACTCCATGAATCGTCCCTATTTTTGAAACTATGATCAAATTTCGTCCTTATTTTGGATGGGAGTTAGTTTTGGCTGTTAATTTCAAGGAGAGAAGGGGACATTTGTGTCTTTTCTATTTCATTAACTACAAATCTCATAAATCATTATATTTTTCTTTTAATTTTTTTCTCTCTCTTTTTCACATCTCTCTCTTTCTCCTGCACACCTCTGTCAATATCTGGTTTCTTCATCTCCAAAAAAAAAATTCTCCTTTATCTTCCAAAAAAAAAACAAACCATCATTTCCATCTATATCATCACACACACAAAACCCTAGCAAACTATATACTCTCTCACTCTTCACCTCCAGTCGCTTTTCACTTTTCGGCCGTTGTCCATCCATCTCTGGCCGCCGCCACCGTCACCACTTCATTACACCATCATCAACTTCGAACCAACACCATATAGCAACACTCAAATCACGACCTCACCTCCACCATAAACATTCAACAACCAAACCACCACCACGTTGTACAATCATCAGCCACCATCCCTTTTGGCTGTTGTTGTGTCATTCAAGAACCACCTTCGAACCATCATCAGATCAGACCCGTAGACGATATCATATCATCACCTCCTCCATCATCTAGCCACGGGATACAACTTGTATCCTCTTCAATGGTGTTGCAAATGAAGGCAGACGGAGGTGTGTTGGGGGTGATCATGGTGACCGATTGAAGGGCTTGTTGACTTGGGTTTTGAGCCAAGATCTGCTCGGGATCTTCTGCAGGTTTTTGTAATCTTTTGGATTACAACTCAAGGCAACTCGGGTAGCACTAAAATGCGGTGCAATTGCATCATACACACGACAGACATATTATTTTTTCAATTTCTGGAGTTGATTTGATGTTTAAGGATGATTCTTGATGTAGGTTTAGTGGGGATGATGATGATGTTGTTGTTTTAATTGGTTTCATTTGGATTAATGATGTGTGGATTTTAAGAGACGATGAAGATGTTATGATTGGTTTCATTTTGTGTTTTTTAGATTTTAGATTCATGGGTTGTGCTGTGTGTTTAATCACATTTGGGTTTTGTTAAAAGTGTTTTGAGGTGTGTGTGTGTTGAAAGGGGTGGGTGTATGCATTAAATGAAGTCAAAACAAGTAAAAGATCGAAATACACCTCCAGTCATAAGAGTTAACGGGCACATCCAAAATAGGGACGAAATTTGATCATAGTTTCAAAAATAGGGACGATTCATGGAGTTATTTTGAGTTAGGGACGAAACTTGATATTCTGGGTAAACGATAGGGACAAATCTTGAAAATTTTTCTTTTATTTATATGCTTAAAGTTGTTTGTGGACAAACAACATCTAAAGGGAAAACATTAATACAAGTCCATTGAAAGAATCAAACTAAAAATCAAACACTTCAAATATCTGTTAACCCAGATTATAATTAATTTTCTCAGCTAATTTTATTATTTATTTTATGTTATAAATAAATGGTTAGGCTATTATTAAAATTGGCTATTCATCACTGTATTTTTTTTCTTGTAAGAAACTCATTAATCTAAAAAATAATAAATCTCTATTCATTAAGTTTGGTACTCAATTTCCATTCTTTGAATTTCTTGTTTAATAAATTTCAATTCTTTATATCTTGAAAAAATTAGTTTGTTCATATCATAAAAGCCCAAAAATTTAAGGGTCCGTTTGGTTTGAAGTCGGGTTTTATTTTGGGTGTGAGTTTATAAAGTAGGGGATTTAAATTATGTATGATTTGGGTTTAATGTAGGATTTATTAAATGATGTGAAAGAAAAAAAGGTAAAAGTTATTTGTTTTAATATTATTTTTTAATAGTATTTTAAAATTTGAATAAAATAAAAATAATATGAATTAATAATTTACTAATTAAATATTAAAAACATGTGGCCTATATTTTTTGTCAGTAAGTGATTTTTTTTAGATATAGGGTTTAAACTCCACTGGTCCTCATTTTTACTGTGTAAAAGCTGTCTAAGCTGAACAAAAGCATTTAACTTTCACTCCGTAAAATTATTAATTTCTCTCTCACACATATTTCTCTTTCACATCCAATGTCACCATCCAAACTAAACCAGAAACCACCATCACCCACATCCAAGATCCATGATCTAAAGTAGCTTGTATATTGTCCTATCATGTGTGAATGATGTTTTTGTTTATGACATTGATTTGAAAATAAAAGGATGCATGCAATCTCGGTTGATATAAGTCTTGGATTATGCCCATTTTCATCTCAGCACGAGATCTATATACCATCTTGATTGATATGTTGGTGATAAAGGCGTCTACCCACTGCTCTAAAACCCAACAAAAAAAACTGCCATTAAATTAAGATCCGGCCATACCACCTGCCATCTACAACCGTTTACCCACTGCCACCTACCACCAAACCGCCACCCTCGCCCGACCACTATCTCCGGACAACCACTGTGTCATCCGACATCTTCACCACCACTTATCAAACCCAAAATCAATCTAGATCCAAATACAAACCAAACCCAAACAATCAGATCTGAGATTTAAAAAAAATAGATCTAAGATTTAAGTTTTAAAATTACATGTATGGATATGATTCAAGATACAGTTTTTAAGATATGATATTTTTCGAATTTGTAATTGATTACAGTATTATTTTCATCTCTGTAGTTTTTTCTTTATTTTCGGGAATGATTGAAGAAGAAGCGGCTTTATTAAAAAAAATGGTTATTTTGCAGTGCTTACTAAACTTTTTAAGAAAGCAATTATAAATCATCCAAAAAGGAAGGAGACGAATGAAAGGAACAAGACGAATGAAACTGGAGTTAGAAAAAAAAAAAAGACATAAGAAAATGAATGAGGTGTTTGTATACTATGTTGGAAGAGTCTAAACCCACAAACCTTTTATTTATTTTATTTTTTTTGGTTCTAACACTTGTACCAACAGTATACAATATGGTACCAAAAGTTGGATTTAAAGTTGTAATAAGTCTAAACCCAAGTAACCCCATACGAAACTGCCCCTAAACATGTCGTTGCAGTGCTCCAATTACCACCCACATTCACTCACAACCGTACACGTGTCACCACATCACTTGTCAATCTCCTACCACCCACGTCATATTAACCTACCCCAAACTCTATATAAACAAACAAATCACCCCCAATTCAATCCTCACATAATCATTCAATTAAACAAACAAACCCTAATTTTGTCTCTACTATTAGTTTCTTCAAATTAATTCAAGGTATTATCCTTTATTCCTTTTTATGCTTATTTAATTATTCGATTCTTTCGATTTGTGATTATTAATTAGACCTAATTACCGTTAATTATAACTGTTTCTGTTAGTTATTCAATAGTTTTGATGCTTATATGACGTTATCATTATGATCCTTTCACTTTTGCCTGTTAGTTACACCTAATTATCGTTTATTTAACTGTTTTTCGTTGGACGTTGAATTAATTGGTTGTTAGTTAGGCATAAATTGATTAAAATTACCCGTTAATGAACGCTTAATTAGAAGATCAAAAAGTGAGTGTATGTGGTGATTAGTTTGATCAGATGAAGTTAATATCTGCGGTTGTTTTGTAAGTTACGAATTTGATATGATCAGCGATATTATGTTGGGGTTTACTTCGTTCCAACAGGGTGAAGATAATCAATAGCCTAACTACGTACCAATGAATGGTTACCGGATATCTCTTGGAGTCGTGTAATCACTTTCCAAAGAAGATTATTCGACCCTATGCCTGGGTTAACACGAATACCTCCTTGGGATAAAACCAAGAGTTAGTTCTTGTTTTAGGCACAAATCAAGAACTCTATGCGTTTCTGTGTTTCTTGTTTCTGTCTATCATCATGCAAAATATGATCACTATTTATAGTGATCCTATTCCTTTAAGGAATGTAACTCTTAGTCAAAGGTATTAAGAGCATTAATCGGCCTATTAATCTCATAATAACCTTCATAAAGCATAGTGGTTACATGACCAGAAATCTGGTCATCAAGTCAATATTCAACCCTCATTAACTGGTCAAAGAGGTTACAAAGACTTTGTACATCACCAGGAGCAACGTCCTAACCAGGAGCAGCTTCCTGACCAGGAGCAGCTTCCTGACCAGGAGCAACTTCCTGACCAGAAGCAACTTCCTGACCAGGAGCAGCTTCCTACTGATATCACAACCACTATATTGAGTCCAGGGAGGTAAGGGACTTAATGGGTGTACACTCCGTACCTCCAAACCCATTTACAAGTATTATCCGTTCCCACAATTGCACTAAATTTCCAACAATCCTCCCCAATTTAGTACAATTCCTTTTTGCATGAAAATCAACTTTAGCAAAACCAGTGCATAAATGAAAATGTCCTGAGGATTGAATTTCCATCTTAGTACATCACTCCAAATATTCGAGAATCAGGGTGTTCTAAGAATTGAACCCTTCAACTACTTTGAACACCTGAAGATAACATACACCCAAGTTTTCAAACACTTAAAACGCTCCTGACACCATACAAGCCATGTGTCCATATCCAATTCATAAATGTTGTAAGAGCCAAAGTCCATGCTCCTTGAGGCGGCGAAACCTCAACATTTACATAGGTGGTTCCTCTTTAGTTCATGCTCCTGCTTAAGCACTTTTTCAAAGAAATTAACCATTAAGAAGTTTATAACTTCATCCTCCTTTCAGCAGGTACAAGCACATCCTTGGGATGATATACATGTGCTTCAGTCCCCTGAATGTTCAACTTTCCACATTGAACTCAGCTCCCAAGTTTCCTCAGGAGGGAGTTGGGTGTCCTAGCATTCAGTGACTAGAGTGGACTTTTAAACCCATCCCTTTACCAGACTTTATAACCAAGTCTCTAGCCAATCCCTTCGTCAAGTGATCAGCTAAGTTTTGTTGAGACCTCACAAACTCTATTGAAATCACCCCATTCGTGATCAACTCACGAATCATGCTATGTCTAACACCTAGGTGTCTAGACTTGCCATTGTACATCTGGCTATATGCCTTAGCCAATGTAGCTGCACTATCACAACGGATAGAAATGGGTGCCATAGGTTTGACCCACAATGGAATCTCAAGAAGCAAGTTTCTCAACCATTCAGCCTCTTTACCAGCAGCTGCTAGAGCCACAAATTCAGATTCCATTGTTGAACCAGTAATGCAAGTTTGCTTCTTGGATGCCCAAGAAATTGCACCACCACCAAGAAGGAATACCCAGCCACTTGTGGATGAATTATCCTCAGTATTGCTGATCCAACTTGCATCAGTGTAACCTTCCAACACTGAAGGATATCCAGTATAAGACAAACAATAATCCATTGTTCCTTTCAAATACTTCAGTACCCTCTGAATTGCTTGCCAATGCTGAGTAACAGGATTACTAGTATACCTACTCAGTTTACCCACAACAAATGCAATGTCAGGCCTAGTACTAGTCATGGCATACATCAAGCAACCAATAACCCTAGAATACTCAAGCTGGGAGACAGCCTGACCATTGTTAGGCATTAGTTTCTCACTTGTATCCATAGGTGTACTTACTGGAGTACAATCAAAGTGATTGAATTTCTTCAGCACCTTCTCAATGTAATGAGACTGAGAAATTACAATACCATCACTTTCATGTTTAATCCTTACGCCAAGGATAACATCAGCCTCCCCATGTCTTTCATGGAGAACTTTGATGACAAAAAATTCTTTGTCTGATCAACCTTAGCTTGGTCAGTACCAAAGATTAACATGTCATCAACATATAGGCAAATGATGACTCATTTACCAGATTCATCAAATTTGCTATATACACATTTGTCAGCTTGGTTAAGTGAATAACCATTAGACAAAACCACTTCATCAAATTTCTGGTGCCATTGCTTAGGTGTCTGCTTCAGTCCATATAAGGACTTAATCAGTTTACACACCTTACCTTCATGACCAGGCATGATGAAGCCCTGAGGTTGGTTCATATAAACCTCCTCATCCAAGTCACCATTCAAGAATGCTGTCTTCACATCCATCTGATGAATAATCAGATTGTGAATACTTGCTAGAGCAATCAGCATTCTTATGGTACTGATACGTGCTACTGGAGCATAAGTATCAAAATAGTCTATCCCTGACTTTTGTTTAAAGCCCTGAATGACTAATCTTGCCTTGAACTTTTCAACAGTTCCATCTACCTTCATTTTCCTTTTGAAAATCCACTTGTTACCAAGTGGATTACAACCTGGGGGTAGATCAACCAACACCCAAGTGTTGTTGCCCATGATGGAATCCATCTCATCATTGATTGCTTCTTTCCAGAAAGCAACATCCTGGTACTTCATTGCTTCATCAAATGTTTTGGGATCATCCTCAACATTAAAGCAATAGTAGTACTGGTCAGAGACCTCATCCCTTGTTCCTTCAACTAGGTATAGTTGAAATTCAGGCCCAAAATTCTTTGGAGTCCTATGCCTTGTGCTTCTTCTAAGCTCAGGCTCAGGTTGCTGAACCACAACCTCATCAGTGACCCTTTCAGGTTCCACTGAAACACCAGTGTCCTCAGCTCCTATAGGAGTCCTAAGGCTTGGTCTAGGGACTGATGAGAACCTAGTCTCATCAAAGTTAGCATCCCTTGATTCAATGATTGAGTTTATTGAAACTGAATCATTAGGTTCAATAACATAGAACCTATAAGCCTTGGAATGCTCAGCATATCCAACAAAGATGCATTCAATGCCTCTTTCACCCAAGGTTTTCACCTTTGGATCAGGGAGTCTTACAACAGCCCTACAACCCCAAACTTTGAGATAGTTCAAGTTTGGTTTCCTTTTAGTCCAGAGTTCATAAGGGGTAATTCTGTTCCTTTTGTTAGGAACCCTATTTAATAAATAGCAAGCTGTTAACATAGCTTCTCCCCAAAACCCTTGACTCAGTCCTGAGTAGGACAACATGGAGTTAACCATCTCTTTTAGTACTCTATTTTTCCTTTCTGATATACCATTTTGTTGTGGAGTATAGGGGGCAGTTGTTTCATGGATTATTCCAACAGACTGAAAATACTGAGTATTCATGTACTCACCTCCCCTATCAGTCCTAAATCTTTTGATTTGGACTCCTTGTTGTAATTCAACTTCAGTTTTAAATACTTTAAATTTATCCAATGCTTCATCCTTAGTATGTAACAAATAGACATAACAAAACCTTGAAGCATCATCAATAAATGTTACCAAGTATTTCTTATTCCCTAATGAGGGAGTAGCATGCAAATCACATAGGTCACTATGGATTAGCTCCAAAACTGTAGTTACACGTTTTACATCCTGAAATGGTTTCTTAGTAATTTTATTCAGCATACAAGTCTGACACTTATCAGTGTCCATGTCAAAAGCTGGAATTAACCCATCCTTAGACATATCTTGCATCCTCTTATAGTGGACATGGCCTAGTCTAGCATGCCATAGTGATGAATCATTCAGTTTAGTGGTAGTCATCAGGACAGAATCAACATTTATACTAGAATCAATATTAAGCCTGAACATTTGATTACTCAAATAGCCAAAACCAATAAACACACCATGTTTAGATAAAACAAATTTATTAGATTCAATCACTTGTTTATAACCACAATTATTCAACACACTACTAGAAACTAAGTTCTTCCTAATATTAGGAACATGCAAAACATTAAACAAAGAAACAATCTTTCCAGAACTAAATTTAAGATCTACACAACCACGTCCATGCACTAGGGCTGTTGACTCATTTCCCATGTGAAGAATAGATCCATCATTCATTGACTCATAAGTCTTGAACCAGCATCTATCTTTACACACATGTACTGTTGCTCCAGAGTCAACCCACCACGCAACATCATCATCCTGCACAAAGTAAGCTTCAGATACATATGTAACATAATAAATCTGGAGAGATTCATTAAACATATTCTGACCTTTTGTGCCTGATCCATTAGCTTGGTTGCCAATGCTAACACCTTTGCAATCCCTTTTGAAGTGTCCAGGTTTCCCACACTTCCAACAAGCCAATGATGACTTCTTGTTAGGATTAGGTTTGGTGTTATCATGATGCTTACGTTTGCCCTTGTTGTCATTGTACCTGGTGGAGTTGTTATGCTCCACCATATTGACAACAGATGAACCAGCAACATTGTTGCTCTTTGGCTTATCACTTTCATGCACCCTGAGGGATTCCTCAATGCGCAAATGACTGCCCAACTCAACAAGAGTTAACTCCTCCTTCTTATGTTTCAAGGTATGCTTGAAATCTTTCCAAGAAGGAGGTAGTTTGTCAATGACACACGAGACCTGAATGGTCTCATCCATGTTCATTTTATGTTGTGTAAATCTGCCAAGTATTCCAAGAAGTTCATTGTATTGTTCCATGACTGGTCTTGAATCAGTCATTTTGTAATTTGTGAAATCACTCACAAGGAACTTCTTACTTGATGCATCCTCAGCCATATATTTGGCTTCCAAGGAATCCCATAGTTCTTTAGCAGATTCAACATTTTGGTAAATATCAAATAAAGAATCAGACATACCATTGAGAATTATGCCGCGACACACATAATCATCATTCTCCCATTTGCTCCTTTTCCTCAGTTCCTCCAAAGTAGCATCATCACCACCATCAGGAATGGGAGTGGTCAGCACGTACACCACGTTCATGGTAGAAAGAAGAAAGTGCATCTTCTTCTGCCATCTCCTAAAATCAACCCCTTCAAACTTGTCCAGTTTGGAGAAGTTAGCCACCATATGCTTCATTGCCGCCGCCATTGATTATCACAAAATAATCTTCTTTGATTGTTGGGGTTTACTTCGTTCCAACAGGGTGAAGATAATCAATAGCCTAACTACGTACCAATGAATGGTTACCGGATATCTCTTGGAGTCGTGTAATCACTTTCCAAAGAAGATTATTCGACCCTATGCCTGGGTTAACACGAATACCTCCTTGGGATAAAACCAAGAGTTAGTTCTTGTTTTAGGCACAAATCAAGAACTCTATGCGTTTCTGTGTTTCTTGTTTCTGTCTATCATCATGCAAAATATGATCACTATTTATAGTGATCCTATTCCTTTAAGGAATGTAACTCCTAGTCAAAGGTATTAAGAGCATTAATCGGCCTATTAATCTCATAATAACCTTCATAAAGCATAGTGGTTACATGACCAGAAATCTGGTCATCAAGTCAATATTCAACCCTCATTAACTGGTCAAAGAGGTTACAAAGACTTTGTGCATCACCAGGAGCAACGTCCTAACCAGGAGCAGCTTCCTGACCAGGAGCAACTTCCTGACCAGGAGCAGCTTCCTACTGATATCACAACCACTATATTGAGTCCAGGGAGGTAAGGGACTTAATGGGTGTACACTCCGTACCTCCAAACCCATTTACAAGTATTACCCGTTCCCACAATTGCACTAAATTTCCAACATATTATGTCTGAATTTGTGTGGCTGTCAATTAGATGATATGAAATAATGTGACTGTAAGGTTAGGTAGGCGTTTGATTAGATAATATGAAGTTATGATACTGTTAGGTGAGTTGGTGTTTAATAAGATGATATGAAATTATTTGACTCTCTGTTTAGGTTGGCGTTCGATTAGATAATATGAAGTTATATCACTGTTAGGTGAGTTGACGTTTTTAATTAGATGATACGAAATTCTTTTACTGTTAGGTTAGTTGGCGTTTAATTAGATGATATGAAATTATTTGACTGTTAGAAACATGGAAATCACGTGGTTGATGATTATTTGTTGGGTGGATTTGTATGATGAACTGTGAACATGAGAAATTTGCAGATATTGGTAAGTAAATGCTTGATCAGGTAATCCGTTATTGTGTGCTTAGAATAGTTAGATTTTTGTTATGTCCATTACTTTATTCCTTGAAAGTGTAGATCAGAACTTGTCTGTGTATGATTACCTAAGAAAATTTGAAACTGTTTGATTTTGATTCCTTGCTTTGTAATCATCTCTGAAGTTTTTAAGTTGGTAGAGCTAATTTTTTGGCTTATTCGGGACTTGTGGGTTCAGATAGGTTTATTAGAATATTATAAACTTATATAAGCTATAAGTCTCAAAAGTAAGCCAGAAAATTGAAAACTTACGAAACATAAGCCGAAATCACATAAGCACATATAAGCCGAAATCAAATAATCACATATATGCCGAAACAAACATCCTCTTAATCTTTAACTGGCTTATTGTAGTTGTAGGTTTAACCTACTATTGAATGGATGATTGGTTACCATCATTGTATGATGGTAAAATAACATGCTGTTTAGTGTTCTTACTGTGTCTTATCTAGTTATATGTATCGATACAGAAACTGTTGTATGTTTCAGTTTGCATACGAAGTTGTTTATTGTTAGTTACACATGGTGGGGTTTCTTATTGTGCTTTTTGTTTCTAAAGATGCAAATCTTCGTTAAGACCCTCACTGGTAAGACCATCACTCTCGAGGTCGAGAGCTCTGACACAATCGACAACGTGAAGGCAAAAATTCAGGATAAGGAGGGGATCCCCCCAGACCAACAAAGATTGATCTTTGCTGGAAAGCAGCTTGAAGATGGCCGGACTTTGGCAGATTACAACATCCAAAAGGAGTCAACTCTCCATCTTGTTTTGAGGCTCAGGGGAGGCATGCAAATTTTTGTGAAAACCCTTACTGGCAAGACCATTACTTTAGAGGTTGAAAGCTCCGACACAATTGATAATGTGAAGGCCAAGATCCAGGATAAGGAAGGTATTCCCCCAGACCAGCAGAGGTTGATCTTTGCCGGAAAACAGTTAGAAGATGGTCGTACTCTAGCAGACTACAACATCCAGAAAGAATCCACCCTTCATCTTGTGCTCAGGTTAAGAGGGGGGATGCAGATCTTTGTGAAGACACTGACCGGAAAGACCATCACTTTGGAAGTTGAAAGTTCAGACACCATTGACAATGTCAAGGCGAAGATCCAAGATAAGGAGGGTATCCCACCAGATCAGCAGAGGTTGATTTTTGCTGGTAAACAGCTTGAAGATGGCCGCACTTTGGCTGATTACAACATCCAGAAGGAATCTACGCTCCATCTTGTGCTCAGATTGAGAGGTGGTATGCAGATCTTTGTGAAGACTTTGACAGGAAAGACGATCACTTTGGAAGTTGAAAGTTCCGACACCATAGATAATGTCAAAGCAAAGATCCAAGATAAGGAGGGTATCCCGCCAGACCAGCAGAGGTTAATCTTTGCCGGCAAGCAGCTAGAGGACGGGCGAACTCTTGCAGACTACAATATCCAGAAGGAATCAACTCTCCATTTGGTGCTTCGTTTGAGAGGTGGTATGCAAATATTTGTGAAGACATTGACAGGCAAGACGATCACATTGGAGGTTGAGAGTTCTGATACAATAGATAATGTGAAGGCGAAGATTCAGGATAAAGAAGGCATCCCTCCAGACCAACAGAGGCTCATCTTTGCTAGGAAGCAGCTTGAGGATGGACGTACCCTTGCTGACTATAATATTCAGAAGGAGTCCACTCTCCACCTTGTCCTTCGTCTTCGTGGTGGTAACTGAATCTCCTATTATGTGTGGTTTTGATACTTTGTGAACAGTTTATTTGGTACTAGTGTACAAGTGTTTGTTAACAATGGTACTTCTTTGCTGGTTTTAATAAAATACTTGTTTGGTGAAATTGCTGTTACGTTTTTGTTTTCGGTCAGTTTCTGGGATGTGTAGAAGGTTTCATATTTGTCTGTGTTTGTTTGAGCTCAAGTTGTTGCATCACTTCATGAGCGTGTGCTAGACCATATCTCCCTTGGGTCAATTTGGCATCACTTTTGGAAATAGATAATTCTATATGGGTATACGAGTTGTGTAGGAAACGTATTAAGGTCAGATGCTGTATATGCCAAGTAGAGATGACGGTGTTGGGCGTCCTAATGTTTGCCTTGAATCCTAGTGTTAGGCGTCCTAATGTTCTACATTTAATTTTGCTGTTCTTGAAAGTTACATTTCATCTTTTAGCCAATCCTTCCATTTACAAAATGTGACTTGATATGTTATTGAGTTGGTTCCTTGGACTTCGAGCTGTTTGAGGAGTTAGGTTGACAAATGTACACTATTTTTGTTGTCATCATTAGACGACAGTTCCAGAATTTTACCATTGTGCAATATATTGTATTATAAAGTAACCAATGTCATATATAAGCTGCCTCACATCTAGGTCCTGAACTTGAATGTCACACCTCTTTGTTGCACCAAAGAGAAATACTCAAATGTATGAACCTGTTTCATTTTCATTCAGTCACATTGGTTTTGAACGTCAGCAATACTTTATGTTTCATGATTTATAAATGGTCCTGGGTTTGTTGGTTTCGGTAAAACCCTAGTATTCTTCCAGCTAAAAGGATCTTGATTGTACCCTTTGGAAGAGTAGCTGATCAATTTCTTTTCGAAGAAGTAGGGTTGAGCATCGGGCCAAAACCGACCCGACCCGAGTGAAACCGAACCAGACAGAAGGGCAAATGCTGGACCGAAACCGAAACAACTCGGTTTGGTTCCGCTAAAGTCGGGTTATGCCGGGATCTGGATCGGTTCATACCGAAACCGAAACAAGCCCAGAATTTCATAAATAAGATCCAAATCAACTTTTCTTATTACTTTCTAAATCACCCTTCTCGAAGTACTTTACATACAAGCTATATAAGTGCAAACCCAAACACCTCTTAACCAAGAATTTCAGAAATAAATGAAAAAGGTTATTATTTTGTAAATGGGTTAGTGAGATTCGTTGTTGGAGTAGTATAACAAAAGGGTTCGTTTCGAGTTTTTTTTCGTGTATTGAATATAGGAGAAGCATCGTTCATTTGATGTATGATGGAAGAATTGGGCTGCGTTTCTTTTTGGTTTGATACTGCGTTTGAGATGATGAAACACAGATGGAAGAATTGGGCTGCGTTTCTTTTTGGTTTGATGTTTGAGATGATGAAACACAGATGGAAGCAGTTTTGGTTCAGTCGGTTATCTCGGTTCGGTCGAGCCCATTCGGGTTCGGTTGGGCCTGCTCAGCCCTACGAAGAAGTATTGTCAGACTAAAAGTGATAAGCTAGCTGAGGCTACCAAAACAAAAACGAACCATCAAGTGGCTGGGGTATCATTTCACGGTACAAGTAATGAAAAAGTGAGGCTATAATTAGGATTCATTTTTTAATGTGGTATAGAACTTTATCCCTATGAAAGAGAGGTTAAGGTGGTGATCAATGATAGCATCAGTACTTGGTAGAATTAGAGTACTTGGTAGAATTGCCTTAGAACTAGAGTACTTGGTAGAATTGATGAAACTTGCCAGAAAATTTGGGGTGGCGGTAGGAATACTCTACCCAAATGCAAATACTGGTTGGCGTAGGTCCTTCGGTGCTGATATATATATAGTCCTGTATAGATGGTTTATATCCTGATAGATTTGTACACTACTAGAAAATAGAGCAACAGCGACGGCCATTTCCATCGGAAATCCGTCAGTATAGGTCTTTTCCGACGGATTTGCGACGGAAAAGGTATGTCGGTAAATGCTTCCTAGCTAATGCTTATCTGTCGGAACTGGTTGTAGTTCGGGGTTCAAGCCGAGACTGCTATCTCTGAGTGAGTTCTGTGGGGGCTACTCGTTCCCGAAGGGGAGAGCCTCTTATATATAATACCACGAAAGCAAAGGAAAGAGTGAGACCCCTGGCTTACCAATACGTAAAATAGTAGAGGCTTTGGCGATCCTTTCGGTGATGCCAGAAGTCGTTTTGATATACGATTTTATCTTGTTTCTATTTTATTTATTATCCCTGATCCGGAAGTCACCTTTTCCTTTCCTTGGGCAGTACCTCCAGTAAATTGGTCAGTGGCTTGCTGATAACCCCATACCCCTTTCCAAATTTTCGGTAATAGCCTGTTAAACCCAGAAAGCCTCTCAACCCCTCTCGGAAATACCGACGAAAAACAAGCGTCGCAATTCTGTTGGTATTTCTCTCGGAAATCTGTCAGTAAAAAAATGGGAAAACATGTAATATATCTGTCGGAAAGTCGTCGGTAAATGTCGCTCGGAAATCAGTCGGAAAGTTTCCGTCGGTAAAACAGTCACAAATCCCTCAAAAGAGATGCAGATAATTTTCGTGCTTACTGCTCAAATTTATATAATGCTGCGTATAAAATGGCTGAAGAGAATTATAAATAAAATGGATAATTCAATACTAAATAGATCAATTACCAAAATTTAGCATTTAAATAACAAAAAGTGTGACAAAATCTACATCGAATAATTCAATTTATTCGGGATGAAATTAGAGTACTAAATCTAAGTATTTATGATATAAGATTATCCAACTACGGAGGGCGGGGAGCGTGAATTGCACAGCTTCTTTAACACCTAGTTCATGTCATTCATCTTTTGTTGCTGATCTCTCTTGAGCTTCTTCATGAGCATTTTTGCGTCCAACTCTTCATAAGTTCGTACCTGCACATTTGTATTTGGTTGTTTCACTGCTACAATGTAAAACGAAGAGAATGCTATCACTAGCAAAATATTTGATATGACATCTTTAAGAAGAATGATTTTTTCACCATTTTGTAATTTCCATTCATCGTAAGCAACAACATTACGCTTTCATGTGAAAATGAACTAGCAAAGTATTTGATAAAGAAAATCAAAGCTACCTGAATGTGAGGAGCCTAGAGGCTGCTTCCCCCTCAGACATGCCAACAAGAGCTTTTCCTGCAAACATCAAACACATATTAATGAAAAAACCACAATTGCATAAGATAGATATAATTAGCTAAAGATTAACTTAAAGTCAAGTCAAATGGGTGGAGAAGATGAAAAAGGCTGAGCGTCATCAAAGTGTGTTCAAATGCATAGCAAGCTACTAAATCGCTTTATTGAAATGTTACTGCAAGTTATAGACGTTCCGTAAGTAAGGTCTCATCATTTCACTTCACAATGTCAGCTATGAACTACTATTGGCAAAAGGATTGCTAAAGGTCACCTGATAAGGATCAGAAGGAATCTCATACAGCAACAGGTCAGAGTCAATATGATCCTTAATACAAGATGCTTCATTAGACATTATACCATGTACAAAATATAAAATAATGTTAACAACAAAAATAGCATTGGCAATAGGGTATCGCAATTAATAAATTTTGTAGATCTAAAATCTAAATGTGCATTATAAATAAATGATCCATGTCAAGCCTTGGTAAAATTTATCACTTAATAAATTTTGTAGATCTAAAATCTAAATGTGCATTATAAATAAATGATCCATGTCAAGCCTTGGTAACATTTATCACTTCACATCACATGTTCACATATAACTGTAGGATAAACATTTTTGTAGAAGGATTTCTGCATACCAACCTAGATACATAAATTTAGGAACTTAAACGCTTCACATCTACCATACAATATATTACCCAAGATCCATGCTGAAAATCAACGAAGGCTTTGGCCTCAGACTAATCTGCTTATGTTAGCATATATTTCACATTATAAGCACACATAGATGAGAATGCATACTTATTTCAAACAGGGAGCTATAACTATACCTTCTCTGTTGCAGTCCAAACTCTTGAGACACGTTATATAAGTAACAAGTCATGTAGCCTCAGCCTTCAATGAAGAAGTGCGTAGACACCAAGCAGCTTTGCCCATCTTCTGTTATGTCACAGACTCACAGGTAAGTTATCTAACAGCAAAACATCGCCCTTATGTCATGGTATTGCTACACTTCTTCCTGCAATATTTTAATGATGATAATGGTGTACCGTACCCAGAAAGTACTCGCCTTTACATGGTCATTTTTTAAGTCTTCCTAACCAGTATAGGCTGCCACGCGTAACCCGTTTGACCAAAGCGACCAATTTCAAATTAAGCAATTCTTTATTAGGCCGGCTATAATTTCCCCTCTAAAAACTATGATCAAATAACTTGAAAATCGAAAGAATCTAGAAAAGCAAAAGATACAGAAGAGAAGTAAAAATCTTACCTTTCTACGCCTTGTTTTCACCATAAACTCACGTGCAAGGTACTGAATTGGTGCAGGCTCAAGTGGCCTTAATACAATTTCTTTGTCTAATGGATCACCAGGCACAATGGCCCAGTGATCAAAAGCCGAAACTGCAAAAGCCGAACCCTGTGTATGATACCTTAAGTCCGTCTCGAAACTGAATGATTCAATCACTGGGAGTAAGGCCTGAAAATTCACACACAACCATCAAACAAACTACAATATAGATGATTCATCAAATCAATACCAAACTCGCGCAGCTAGAATACTGACCTTGACTATACATGTTGGGGTTCCTGGTTGAGGAACATCGCCAGTAATTTGTCCACGCCTTCGAGATAACACTTGGAATATAGCAGAAAGACAATATGTAGGTGTTTGTATCTGAAATTGAAAACAAGGATTTAACTATTGATACAACGAAAACAAGGTATATTATATAATAAACTTATGCGTGAAAGTGCTGATCTTTATTACCAGGAACTTGTTTTAACTATAGACCCATAGTTTAGTTACTTGTTTTACCGTATAATTATGTTACAGGAAACTTATGCCATAAACAGACATAGCCTGGAATTCTATACTGCAACATTGACTATAAACATGTATAATTATGTTACAGGGAACTTTTTCTTACCTCCACATAATATACAGGCTCCATAAGCCGTGGTGTATTCATAAGAAAGGCCTCTCTCCAATGGCTCGGCAATCTATCAATAAAACAAAGATAAAATATGTTTCTTGATATAGATATATTTCACAATAAGATAGAGTAAAGAACATCACAGAAAGCACTAAAGAAAACTAGTGACATTACATACCATGGTAATTTTATTTTTCTTGTTAGGCGTTTCGGCAAAGCATTTCATAGATGAAGAATCCACCACCGTTTCACATAACGTAACAACTAGATCTGCCACCTGTTCAATACACAACAACAGATTAAACATAAAAAAGGTAGATTCAGAAGGAAGTATAAATTACAACAATAACAATTACATTACCTTGACTTCAACTTCAGAATAAATTCCCTGAGATCCTTCATAACAGAATCCAGATACAACTCTCTAGTACCTAAAATAGTGTGCTCTCCAGATTCCTCGACTTTAGTGATAGCTGATGGATAGCTCTTGCTAATTTTCGAAGACCTTCAACCATCTTTGGCAACTCGCTTGGTTTCAAGGGCTCTGTTGCAGTTTTCACCACCCGAAGAGTATTGAATTGAAGAGACCTAAAGATGTAAACATCCTCATCATATTCAGAAGTACAAAGTGTGGTAGTTTTCATTATTGAAGAGTCAACACGTTCTATAAGAACCCAAGAACCAGGAGGGGCCTTGCTGACAGGTATCCTGTAACGAGATTGATAAACCCATAGTTTAGTTACTTCTTTTACCGTCATATATTCTTCATTATCTGGTGAATAACCTTCTCCAAGTACATGAACAGTCTGTCCTGTACGGATTTCGCTGCTATATAACCTTCCAAAAGCATCAAACACACTGCAATCTGACTTCGGATACAGTTTGGTAACATTAACCATAAGACATGATTAGATGAAAAACAAGTGAAAAGAGAAATAAGTACACACCTCTCATTCATCCTATTTAAACGGTGTTTCTCACAGCCAGATTTAGACCACATAATTTGCTGCATTCAGACTTCAACTTAAAAGATTTAACTGCACATATGTTAATTGGGAATGATCAGTGAATTATTAATACTATTACATAAACCAGTTTTTAAACTTATGAATCAACCCATATGAAGAATACCATACCAAGTATTGACTTTGATCATTCTAGTACACACTCTAAACCGCAATACTAACCAGAAAAACACATCAACCACCTGCAAATGATATGATAAATTGAGCAACTGGTTTTTATAAATTATAGTATCGCATAAAACAAACCCAATTACTCCTGAAAATGAACCCTATTCAGTTGTAACAAAAATCCTCTGGTTTTTATAAATTATAGTATCGCATAGTTTTTTTGTTGCAAATTGAACTTATGTTAAACTTTGCCAACCGATAAAGTAGAGAATACCACATACTGACTCGATTTAAACTAAAAGATCAAGTAAGAAAATACTCGGCTTGTAATGGTTGCGAGCCTTATAGATATCGTGTCTTAGCTTTTTATAGTAGTGTATATCAGTATGTTTATATATACTTCTTAATATACAAGCATATTAAGTCAAACCGAGCCTCAAATATATGAAGTCAAAGTTGTCAAACTTCTACTAATCAACATTTCCAACAATAACCAGGTCAAGCCGAGCCAAGCCAAGCCAAATCAATTCAATAGTATCAAGGTCATCGAGCCTCAAAGAGGATAAATCCAAACCATGATATAGATTACCTGATACTTCTGTTGACCCTGACCCTGCAAATCATGCAGCTCTGACAATTGGTTCTGCACATATAATATGATAACAAAGTTTAATTCCCTGAGTGTTCTTTAGGAATGAAATTTGGATCATCAGATCCATCATATAATATATTAGTCAATACAAATGTGTAGTGAGAATTTGGTAAAAACCAAATTAAAATTGACTGAGAAAATGACTATTGTTTATTGTAAATTAATATATAGGGATACTAATTACACCCATATTACAGTAAATCTATCTAGTGCGATTCTTCATAGATATTTCACGTATAACCATACCTGGGCTAGTCCATCCATTGGATTTTGTCTAAACTGCTGAGCAAGGAGTTGTTGTTGCCGGAGATGTTAATCGTGCAGTAACTACAGATCAAAAAGCATTTGATGAGGGTCCTTGGCCTAGAATGACGACATATGTAAGATTTCTAGCTTATCAACGATGGTATCTTTCATTTAATTACCAAGTAAATGCATTACATCATAGTTACTTGTTAACTTCAGTACTGCACTTTACTATTTTATTCAGCAATATATCAAAGAATATACTGGAAAGGCTCTTTTCCGAGAATATGCTTTGTAGGATTTGTGATGTTATGTAATCTAGCTTGTAATAGTGAATGACATTAGTGCTTTGCCAGAAATAGTTCAATATCAATTCTTTCGTAAAGTATTCACAAAGGTTGCAACTGTACACAATAACACTAACCACAGACTTTCATAACTTAGCGTACAAAAAGCTTGGTCTATTTAAACTAGACAAGTGGAGTCATCGGTTCCTCTAAGGCAGTGATTGTACTAAACCTAGTGACAAATGAGGTATTAAGTACTTGTGTCACATGCAGGAAAGCTATTAGCATCGTCAATAAAACCACACTAACTGTTCCTAAAATCAAATATCTATGGTAAATATTGAGGATCATAAAAATAAAAAATCATACCTCAAACTTGAGAGAGCAAGTTCGAGCTTTGGTTTCACTTACTTATGAACATCTAATTCTGCAAATTATAGATAAAGTCAAAAGAACCAAACCTGGCGTTTAACAAAGTATGAGAAAGTACCTACTCATTATTGTGAAATGTAAGATAAACAAGAAAAGAAGCATACAAAAAATATAAAATAAATGATTAACAGTAGAAAGGAAACAGGGTTGCAACATGATAATGAAACCTGGGTAAATCAAATCAGTTGGCCAAGGAAGCTTCACCTCTCCAACAACTCAGTCGGAACAACATAGTAATCATACACATATCAGATTACCTGCCATAAACGTCCACTTTTAAGGGTAAAATATACAAGAGTACTACTTAATAACAGAAAAATAAATAAAACACCAAAGAAAAATATGAAGCAGGAATTGGTTTATGCAAACATGTGGCGGATAAAGTGCACTCGAAGGAATAATAACAGGTGTTACTTGTTCGAGTGTCACAGATGGGTTGCCAAAAGCATAAGTTGAGCAACTGATGTTTATATCAGAAAAGGTAGAAAGAAACAAACATACGTAAATAGTGTCACGATTCGACGTACATTTACAGTTATATAATCATTAGTTACCCTGGTACACAATCGAAATTGGATGGAATATACATGACTGGTTCAATTGTTATCACCTATACATACAAGCAATAGAAGGTGGGTCAAACAAATAACAAAAGTACGTGCGTATGCATATGACTTTGTATAAATCGAAAGACTAAGAAAGAACTTACAACACCTGGCTTTAAAGTGCAGTCATTACCGATCTTCAAACAATCATGCACATCCATTGCCAGATAATGCCCTGTATAATACATGAAATCATAAAACTTTTAGTCGGTTAACTGTAGTATCCAGCATAAGTTCTATTTCTCAAATTAAATAGAAGTTAAACGAATAACATATGCTAGTTGGATTCAACTGGTGATAGCTAGTAATAAGACACTTTTATCCCATTACTTTCACTGTTAGGAGAGCTACGAATCAGTATCCCTAAACTTGGGAAGACTGAAGACATATGTGTATATTCTACACAGTTAAAAGTTTATGTATGTTCTACACATTTAAAGGTTTATGTATGTTGTACGCCTTGTTATAGATGAAAACACTTTGAAGTATACATTACAGCAACTAGCCACATAGATAAAAGTTAAAAATTAAAGCAGTTACAAACTCACTTGAATAACTATGCATCGGGAGATACAATCAGTTACGAACTCACATAGTCGTTCATCAAGATGTCAGATACCAAACGGAATCACCCCAAGCAAACAAATGCACACGATAACGCATTCACTTTAAATCGTTTATCTTCTAAATCTCATTTTAGATGTCTAATATACCATACGACGTAGCAACAAATCAGCTCGATAATCAAGTTTACTCTTAGTACTGTTTTACTACAACATCTTCTAAACTATAAATCATTTTATACATATCTAATCTTCATATTCATCCAATCCTGACTCCATACCTACCCATATTACACATCTACATTCGCAACTAATTGGTTACACCATAACCTAACGAAAACTAACAACTAATCGGATAATCTAACAAGAGTAACCACAAGCCGTAAAAACAACCATCATGATAAGCTAAAACCTAGTCATATAAGCAACAACTATATAGTATCATATAACCACTACAAGAGTAAGCTACACGAATAATCTAATAAGCTACCTGAATCAGTAGAACGAATAAGCTACACGAATCGAAACACCATTTGAATATTGGGCAAACGAATCGATTGAATAAGCTAATTAATCGAGTGAATAAGCTAATTAATCGAGTGAATAAGCTACTTAACCAATTTGATTAATCGATTGAATAAGCTAATTACTCGATTTGAATAAGCGTGTTCGATTGATAAGTTTGGAGGTACTGTGTGAATGGATAAGGTTTTACAAAGTTTTTTTTTTAACTGAACTTATAAGTTTGGAGGTACTGTGATGAATAAGTTTAGGATAAAACGTGAGGGGTGTTTGGCATTAATTCTTTCTTATAAATTTTTGTAAAAAAATAATCGGGGGTTATAAATATTACTAGTATTTGCTTATTTTGTGATTTTTTTTCTAGTTTTAATAAATTTGTATAAGTAAATAAAATATATGTGGTTTTAATTCGTAATTGTTTTTTAAATTGGTTCGATTGAACTACAACCGGTGATTTAATCACCTTTTTTCTTAAAACGTGAGGTTAAAAATCAAAAAACCAAATTTATAAACCGCAAAATCAAAAACGCAAAAACCGCATAGTTTGGTTTATACTTTTATAGAAACAGCTAACGTGGTTTAAGTTAGGTTTTAGTCAAAAACCGCAACAAACCGAACTATGCTCACCCCTAACCCGGGTTAGCGCAAAAAAAAATGAAGGAAAGAAACTATAAAAATTTACACTAAAGAAAGTTAACGCACACAATTGGACATAGTTTAACATATGAAGTGTAATAAATTTTAAGCTTTCAGAAATAGTTCTTTCCTAGAGATTTCCGATGAAAACTTAAAAAAATAAAAAAAATCATTAGAAATTAGAACATTTCCGATGGTTTAGTGACGAATAAGCAAGGTTGTTGGAATGCCATCAGAGAATCCACGGTAAGTTATGTAAATGAGTGACGGATTTCCGACAACAGTAGCATCTGTTAGAAATCCGTCAGAAATCTGTCGGAAAAGCACAGTTGTCAGAAAGCAGTTGGAATATCGCCAGTAATTAGCGACGGAATGTAGCCATCGGAAAAATCCGTCGCTGAAAGTCTATTTTCTAGTAGTGATAAGTGTAACAAAATTTGACTTATAAATATTGAAAGCCTTTTGCCCCCGTTCTAACTTAAACCTTGTTTTAGCTCATGACCTGCAACTTAGCCAATTAGCCTTTATACATGTTCTAAGGGTCTTTCTTAATCTTGACCCCCACAAGCTACCTTTTTTCCTTTGAAAACTCACTGATTGGTTCCAGGTCCTATGGCTTTAAACTCGAACTCATCAAAGCTTCCTTTGTTTTAGCCATTTGTGTCCAGGTAAGTCCAGATCCAAGCAGCCGCAACAATTCACCTACAAACTAACATTTGCAAGAAGTTGTCGTTATGTCAAGCTTGACAAATCTGATCCAAACAAATATTACAGAGCATAAACCCTATATTATTTGTAACTTCGTAATTATGTGAAATCTAATTGTAACAGAACCAATTAGCGAACTATTATTGTTTCAGAGCAATTTCCAAAAATGTTGACACTATCACTTTCCTAATCATATGTGGTGCGCATGGACCTACGACTTGCTGGCTGCTACTACATTTAAAAGAGGTGTTTGGTATTATATTCGAATAACCATTCTTCAAGTATTTTACAAATTCTAATGGTCAAAAGGCCGGTTATAAGTATTTGACAAACAGTAACGTTCCTAGCAATTGCATAGCGTGAATCATTTTTCAATACAAAACACCATAAACTACGGATCTGCTGCTTACGAAACCCAATACCAAACACTCCTAAGACCACAAATTTATCTCAAATAAGAATTTATTCAATTCTATAAAAAGTTTCATGGCGCTAAATGGGTAAGTTCACCGTTCACAGGTAGATGATTAAACTACTCGGCGAACGGTTGTGAATGTGCTCTTTTATTAGTCTATAAATTGGTAAAGTGAGTAAATTCTAGTAACAATTAGTGTTATTAGTACTACTGTATTAGATTTGTCATTAAAATCTCCTATATATTTTATTAGGGGCTTGAGACATATGTGTAAAAATCAGATTTATAAGAGCACATCTATTTAATCAAGATTTAATCTTGTGGTTACGTACCTGTACTATCAGCCGCTTCTTGAGAAAAAAATATAAGCCGTTGTTGGTAACCTTTTCCCAATGCTCAAACATCTGCACATCACATGTAAAAACACTATATTAATAATTCCTTAAATGAGAAATCACAAAAATGAAGTTACCTAACAGACACATTTATACACATTTTCTCATTCATAAATGTCGTTCTAAAAGACAACATACTTAACTTGTTCGTGACCAGTAACTTATCAACTCCTTGGCAAATGTCACTATATACAATTAATAACCAAAAAAACATCTTTATACATAATGCCTACCAAGAAAATGAAAGTTTACACTAAACCCTTAATTTTCCAGCAAACCAATGAGAGAAGGAGTTCGTTTCTCCATAAACTCCATCATAATGAACAACCGATAATCACAATCTAAAGAGATCAAAAGCACCCATGAACAACATCGCCAACCTACCAACAACGTCGCACAGCACGCACGACGGCAACAAAGAGTTAGGGGCAACGCAGCATATGTGTTTAGATCAGATCTGGATCAAATCAAATGGTGAATGAATAATGAAAAAAATTCACCACTGATTCAACAACTCAGAAAAAACATACAAGCTGATCCTAATAGTGTGTGTGCTTGAATTGGTGGATGTTAATGTTGAATGGGTGATTTTGATCAAATCAAATAGTGTGTTTGATTTGGTAGATGTTAATGAGAGGGTTTGAAACTGCTTGGACTTGAATAAAGTTTTGGAATGATTTTCGGAAATTATATTAAATTGCGTTTGTGTTATGTAACAGAATTCCGACTTTACAAAAATAGGGGATCTTGGAGATTAATTTAAAACTTAAAATAAAAATAAAATTACACATCTTAACTATTTATGGAATTATTTTCAATTTATTTTAATGCCACGCGTTTTAGACTACTTTATAAAATTAAGTTAATTTTTCAAAATTAATTATGACTTCTATATATTTTATGATTTATTTTATTTAAAAAATATATATTTTAATATAATTTTCACTTTTGCTAAAACTGGTTTTGTTTCATTTTACGTCTAAAATTATAAAATGTTAGTTTTTAGATTTATTTTATATGAAACACATTAGAAAAATATGTTTTTGTAAAAGATTAAAAATTATGTATACAAAATATTTATTTTGTACACTTTTGTTTTCTTTTTTGTTTTTTAGTTTTTTTATTTTTCTAAAACGACAAATGTTAGTGGTTAATGAATCGAGTCGTGCAATTACATTCAAACGGGAGAATTTCTTTTTCGAACCCTCGCGTATTACTTTTGTTTAACATGTCGGGTTTTTTTCTACACGTTTAAAATTACAAAAATTTAATTTTTTAAATCTATTTTATATGTGACACATTAATATAATTATGTTTTTGTAAAAGAATTAAATTATTTATAAAATATATATTTTAGTGATATTTTCACTTTTATTAAACTTAGTTTTGTATTATTTAAATAACTTTAGTTTAAGTTTAAATACGGTAGCATTTTAATGCAAACGTCTTATTAGAGAAAATTGAGTATGTTAGGTAGAGTTGAGATCAACATAGACCTTCTTTTTAGCATAGACCATATCAACCAATCACATTCATTCAAATTAACTTTTCACCTTTTTCTTAAAAATTAAATAACTCACAAACGGTAAATCGTCAAGTGACAAAAAATACACCATTACAACAAAAATTAAATCATCTTTCTATCGAGGGGCACATGTATATACTTTCGACGAACTTTTTTTCGACTTTTTTTCTTAAGTCACGTTTGAGAGAATCATATATGATTCGTCACGAAACATATATGATTCGTCTCGAAACATATATGATTCGTCACGAATCATATATGATTCGTCACGAAACATATATGATTCGTCACGAATCATATATGATTCGTGATATGAATCATATATGATTTTCTGAAAATCATATATGTTTCGTGACGAATCATATATGTTTCGTGACGAATCATATATGATTCTCTCAGACGTGACTTAAGAAAAAAAGTCGAAAAAAAAGTTTGTCGAAAGTATATACATGTGCCCCTCGTTTGAAAGATGATTTAATTCTGGTCACGATGGTATGTTTCGTTTTGCGTAACGGTTAACGGTTTGTGAGATATTGAATTTTTAAAAAATATATTTTTGTTGTTAGATGAAAAAAATGGGTGGTTGTGATTGGTTCTATGCTAAAGAAAGGGTCTATGTAGAACTTTTTCCATGTTAGGTAACATTTTAATGTAGACACATTTAGTTTTTAAATTCATTGATGTATGGGCTTTAAACTTTCAACTATACCCGAATCGTATTGGGCCATCCGGATTATGTCAAAAATAAGGCTAAGTTAGGAAATGTTTTTATGGGGTTTTTAATGCTTAAGCATAAAAGTGTTGTACATAAGAGTTATTTAAAGAACGATTTTTAATTTTGCAAGCTTAAAGGGCTTATAAATTATTTCATTTTATTAGTGAACTAGCTTAAAGACCCGTCTAACGTCGGGTATAGTTTAATGAGTAATTTTTGTAAGAAATAACATAAATATATTAATATTAAAAAAACTAAGCACGTCCTGGTAATAGCTGACAAAAAAAATAAATTATTCGATAAGCGGTTAATTTTGTAGCTATGACAATAATAGAGTTTTATGCATTTTTGTCTTCAATCTTTAGGTATGCAAGAGCGAATAAATCCAACAGTCAACGCCTATTCCGTGAACACTTAATATCAGAATAAAAATGTAATTAAAAGAAAATTGTGAAAAATAATTTAAATGTACTAATAAATTACAAAATGTTAAGAAAAAACATTTAAAATTATACATTTCGTATACCATTAGCCCAATGGATCGGGAACATATTCAGAGTGTTAGAGTTACATATTTCGTATACCATTAGCCCAATGGATCGGGAACATATTCAGAGTGTTAGAGTTACATATTCGTATACCATTAGCCCAATGGATCGAGTAACATATTTTCAGGGTGTTATAGTTTGTTGCATAACATCATTTACTATTCTTAATAAAAGTTGGACTAATAACTTAAAACTAAAATTAACAAATTTAACCATGCAACATTTATCATCAAAATCCAAGTGAGAAAAATGTATCGAGAAAACATGGATATTGAGTGTTTCACTAAGACTCATTAAAGAACATATTCATGATATCAACTATTTTTCCGCATACAATTAATATAAAACTTTCTTAGAGTTTGTAATTATAGTTTGTATAAAATTAATATAGTAATATTGATCTAAATTGTCTACCTATTTTTACATGAATAATTAATTTGAAACAACTTGAAATAAGAAAATAAACAATAATTTTAAAACGATTGTAGTATTTTTATAAATCAGTCAAACAATTAAAACAATTATCATTTACAATTCTAGTTTCTCCTTTGATCGTATTCTTACCAACTCCGGTTTTATCAACAACAACAATACAAAGATGATTCATAAGTGTTTAGTAATTCACATAGCCTTGTTGTTTAACAATACACGTGATTCTTCTTTGGACACTTCATGATATAAACAACATTTTTACACACATATAGTGACATTAATAAACTACACACCAAAAACTATAAGAGAACCTATTTAATGGTGTTGCACTAAACTATATGAGAGCCTGTATATTGTTTGTAACAGTATACAATATATTTAAGGGAAATGAAATCATCATTATTTATGTTATATATTGAAATTACATACCACAATGATTATCAGGGCCAACGGTATTGGTTTGGTTTTATGCAACGACATTATAAGAAAGCCACATGCATACAATATACAGTAACAAATTAATAAAGCCTTCGGCACCAGGTACCGTATCATCCTTCGACATAAGTCTCATTGCCATTAGTCATATGATCCTCAACTTCACTAACATGTACCATAAAGGTTGTATCATTGGTCTATCCCTTAAGGAAAAGGTGCATACCAGTCACCCTTCGGTAGTCCCATCCACTTTTATGATAAATCCTACACAGCATAAACGAATCATTCTCTCCCAACACCCAAAAAATAACATCAGTTTTATTTTTTTCCAAAAAAGAGTAAAAAAATGTGGAACTCATGCAAAAACCAATTAGTACATTTCCCATAAGGGGCTCGACAACTATGGAACACTAAGTGTTTTATTCATCCCCATTGTCTCTGGTTTATGGTGAACCCCTCGATCTTTTCCTGTTGGTTTCCAGTGGCATAGTTCAACCGTGAAACATGCATTGCCATATTTCTATTTGCAGTGGTCAAGAAGTATCATCCCTAATCTCGTGTCTCTCATCGTGAGAAGTCTATAAAACACCAAAATTACAAAAGATTAACGTCTTAGCTTGAACATATAAGCAGTTTACTCATCACATAATATATATAAGCTTTTAGCAAAACACACACAAACATCATACCTAACATTTTTGATAAGTTAATTACACACTTTTTGTAAAACAATATAGCCATTTGATTTCCAAGTGGCTATCTCAGGAACTACCAACAATAGCAGAAGCATAATTACAATGACCCAAAATCAGGAAGATGTGAAAGCAATAGTGGAGCAGGGATTCCCAGCCAATCTCCTACACCCGTAAATCATTTGTAGCATGAACAAAAGTTTCTCTGATAAGCTAACCAATCAAACAAACTAACACATATAGTACTGATAAAAGTAAATCAACAAAATCTATAAGTTAAAGGAGCCTTTCTAATGTTACTCAGGATGTCACAATGTAAAGGCTAACCTCATAACCACATTACAGTCAAAAAGCCAACATGAAACGTAAGGGAAATATGTGACTTTTTTCTAGATAATTGTTAAAATTTCTAAAAAAAGCATGCATAAATAAAGCTTCGGTAAAAGTAAACAAAAAACATCAATCATACAAAGTTCTCATAGACAACATATAAAGTCCACTAAACACATACCTCATGCCCAAAGAAGACCACATATTCATATTGTACTTGTTATATCGTATGTTTATGTAGTGGCAGTAGGTGAGGGGCATGATACACTTTTCAACATAAATATATTACCAAAATTCAATATTTAACGATACCGTTTTTAAACCATACAAACTATATTAGTCTGCCTTAATTGGCAGCAACTCAGGTTGTCACTAAAACCATCAGATAGGTACAGCAAAACCACACTATTTCATTTGTGAAAGTGAGAAAAACAATGACTATGCCTATGCAAATAACAATATATCCATTTCATGGCTATTTAATGTACTAAGCATTGGTTACAAAATACAAATAGGCACTAAAAAATGGTGCCACTTATTGAAATCCTCAACTGAACCACACAGACGTACAATCGTATATATTTAGTGTTCGGTGTTCTTATCTACACTTCAGTATTTAACATCGTATTTAACACGTATATTTATCGGTGACAAACTTTCAATACACTATATATATTTATTTCAGTTTGACTGACATAACAAACTATATTTATCATTGATAAAACTAAAAAATTCCAATTAACAAAAAAAATTTAGTAGCAAAACACAAATAAAAAATTTAGCAGCAAAACATACCAATTTGATGGGTTGCTTAATCCAACATCAAGAATACATAGTGAACTGAATTTGCAAACAAAAGTAACCAAAAACACATCACAATTGTTATACTATATGTTTCAGATCCAAACAATTATGATTAATAGGTTAGTAATCACAATCATAACAAATATATATAAATTATAATTAATACGGATATAAAGCATTGAAACAACCACATCGTACATATTAGGGCGCCTTACATATTAACATCAATCTAATGAGTATGTGATTCAATCGACATAAAATTAAATTCGATTTTTTACACTTGTATTTTTGAATTAGTTTCGGAGAGGATATAAAGAAACAGATTGGGAAAATTGAAACTCATTGGGCGCTTAGATCATTAGTGTATCATGCGACAAATGTAGCCACTTGATTATTGCTAGAATTTTTTCACAATATTTTCACATAATAAAATTGCCTAATGATACGAATTGGTGATGAGATTAGTGATATTTATAGATGGGTTTTTGAATCGTACAGAGGAAGAATCACACGGTGATAATGTTAATGGCGTTTTTGAATTCAAAAGTTATTTTCAGAATGTTTTTATGGCATTCAGTTTATTAAAACCGTTAGTTATTTGTATGATATCAAACTTACCCGAGAAGATTTTGGGGTCAAAGGTTTTAATATTGAAGATGATTGATGTATTAAATGTTTTTCAAAATTCAAATTGTTGCTTTTAAACGACTATTTAATCATACGCTTATATTTTTTAATTATAAAAAGTTTTAATTTCTTAAATATTTTTTGAGTGTTTTTTACGTTTATAAAAAGTTTTCATTATTTAATTAAAAATTTATTTAGGAGAAGATAACAAAAACACTTCTTTTGTAAAAACAGTTGTTTCTAAATATTTTTTTATATTATTTTTTACGTTCGTAAAAAGTTTTAACAAAAAATACCTCTTTTTGAAAAACACCTAACATTTATCTACGTTTTTAAGCAGTTAAAAAAATTGTTAAGAGTTCAAATTGTGAAAGCAAAATTACAGCCCAGTTAGGTTATTAGGCTTTAAACTCTTTAGTTCAACCAGAATTACAGTCCATTTAGCTTATAATTTGCAGCCCATCCGGGTCCAAAATAAAAAGTTGTTATAATGGGAAATGTTTGGCAATTTTAATGCTTTAGCTTTAGAGGCTTGTACATTTGGGTTAATTAAGGAAGGTTTTTTAATTTTGCAAGCTTAAAGGGCTTGTAAATTATTTCATTTTATTAGTGAATAGATAGATACAGCTGTTGTATGTTTCAGTTTGTATACTTTTGGCTGTTAATTGTTAGTTATGCTTGATGGGATTCTTATTGTGCTTTTTATTTCTACAGATGCAAATCTTCATTAAGACCCTCACTGGTAAGACCATCACTCTGGAGGTCAAGAGCTCTGACACAATTGACAACATGAAGGCAAAAATTCAGGATAAGGAGGAGATCCCCCCAGACCAACAAAGATTGATCTTTGCTGAAAAGCAGCTTGAAGATGGACGAACTTTGGCAGATTCTAACATCCAAAAGGAGTCCACTCTCCATCCTGTTTTGAGGCTCTTCAGGGGAGGCATGCAAATCTTTGTGAAAACCCTTACTGGCAAGACTATTACTTTAGAGGTTGAAAGCTCTGACACAATTGATAATGTGAAGGCCAAGATCCAGGATAAGGAAGGTATTCCCCCAGCAGATGTTGATCTTAGCTGGAAAACAGCTCGAGGATGGCCGTACTCTTGCAGACTACAATATCCAGAGAGAATCCACCCTTCATCTTGTGCTCAGGTTAAGAGGGGGGATATGCATATCTTTGTGAAGACACTGACCGGAAAGACTACCACTTTGGAAGTTGAAAGTTCAGACACCATTGACAATGTCAAGGCGAAAATCCAAGATAAGGAGGGTATCCCACCAGATCAAGAGGTTGATTTTTGCTGGTAAACAGCCTTAAGATGGCTGCACTTTGGCTGATTACAACATCCAGAAGGAGTCTACGCTCCATCTTGTGCTCAGGTTAAGAACTCTGACTGAAAGGACGATCACATTAGAAGTTGAAAGCTTCGACACCATAGACAATGTCAAAGCGATCCAAGATAAGGAGGGTATTCCACCAGACCAGCAGAGGTTGATCTTTGCCGGCAAGCAGCTAGAGGATGGGCGAACTCTTGCAGACTACAATATCCAGAAGGAATCAACTCTCCAGACCATCACACTGACGGTGGTATGCAAATTTTTGTGAAGACATTGACGGGCAAGACCGTCACACTGGAGGTTGAGAGTTCTGATATAATAGATAATGTAAAGGCGAAGATTCAGGATAAGGAAGGCATCCCTCCAGACCAACAGAGGCTCATCTTCGCAGAGAAGCAGCTTGAGGATGGACGTACCCTTGCTGACTATAATATTCAGAAGGAGTCCACTCTCCACCTTGTCCTTCGTCTTCGTGGTGGTAACTGAATCTCCTGTTTCGTTTGATTTATACTTTATTAACAGTTTCTTTGGTAATTTTGTACAAGTGTTTGTTAACAATGGTATTTCTTTGTTGGTTTTAATAAGGTACTTGTTTGGTGAATTGGTTTTTCTTAATGTTTGTATACAAGGTTTGCCTGCGTTCCAGACTTCTGAATCTGAGGTTTGTTTGTGCAAGTTGTGTATCTAAGGTTTGTTTGTGTATCTAAGATGTGTAAGTTGTGTATCTAAGGTTTGTTTGTGTTCCACACTTCTGAATCTCGCCTTTACATATTTGTTTTTGGTCAATTTCCGAGATGCGTAGTAGGTTTCATATTGTTTTGTCTGAGCTCAAGTTGTGTATATAAGGTTTGTCTGTTACTTCTGAATCTCGCCTTCACATATTTGTGTTAGGCCAATTTCTGATATGTGTAGGTAGGTTTCATACTTTCATATGTTGCATCACCTCAGGGGGTGCGTCTGACTACTAGAGAACATCGCCATTGGGTCAAGTTGGTTTAGAGTTGAGTAGGAAACTTATTTAGGGTCAGATGCTGTATGCAAAGAAGTAGCGTTAACCTAAAACATGATAGTATATAATAACTGAATGCTCTATCACAGTTAATCTTTTAGCAAACAAAAGCACTCCTAAACATTAGCAAAGAAACTCGGCTGATTTGATACTTCTTACCCTGCATACCATTCTTCTGTATGTGTGTTGTAATACCCTTCTTACGGCTGAGAAAATGCTAATTTTAGTCTCCTGAGTAATGGGAAGATGCTATATGTTTTCTCATGGTTTTCTTATGCTCAATTAACATTTGGTCTTTCTATCCGTGTCAACCACGAGGCCTTGCCCTTAATAATACAAATACATACTAGTTAACTTATTGGTCATTATAGTCAGTTACCTTTCTGTTAATTATTTATTAGGTACTTTTCTGTACGTTCTTTAAACTCATCTTATAGTAAAGTTGTGCTAGTGCTCATTCATCGTAAAATTATTTTGTTGTAAAAACTCTATTTTACTCGAAGTACTGTTTTGTTCCTTTCTCCTATTAGTGGATTTCCAGTTTTGATTTCGTTTGGCATGTAAAAATATTCTCTGCTTATACATTGTCACATTGAGATGGTCGAAATCATGGGTCAAAATCACCAAGTAAATCATCATATAATTATAGGCTGATGTTTTGTGACAAACACACAGGTATGATATGAGTCAAGCTCTTGCCAAGATCAGAATGGAATTTGGATGGCATTTTACTCATTTTAGGTTGCCAGGGAAAATGCACAAGGTACATAGCGAGTTCAATGAAATATGAAGACTTGCTTGAAAACCAGGGTGTAACATAATTTCGTCTGGGTTGGACTGACCAAAAACTGTTAATTCAATTTCAAACACATAAATTGTTTTCTGACCATTCGCGTGTGAAGTATGATTACAAGTTTTTTAATATTTTAGCAACAATCAAAATTTAAGTAGAATGATTCATTATGTTTTGTACATAAAAAATACACTTGACGGCTTTCAAAATGTTTCTTTTATGTTTAAATAGTTCTTTTTAATATACCCATTTGACCCGTTAAAGAGAAGATAACCTGAATCGACCCATTTTAACAATCCTGACATCCCGAGTTAGAGTTTGGGGGGACTAATAACGTGGCTGAAACTCCAATTAAGGATTCTGAATCGGATGAATGGTACCTTTTAAGAGCTTAAAATCTTCCGACTGATTCAAATTGTCATAGCAGATATAAAGACTGAATTAGTGGAACCTATAGAATGATCCATTCTACAATGGCAAACACACTATAGTAAGTCACAGAGAAACTTACAATGGCAGTTAACAAACAACTTGTAATCCAGCGATTCTGATACTTCTTTTTGGTTAAAAGGTAAGATAAATTAATAACCAAATGTAATATCACATCAACTATCAATACTTAACATGTAGACTCATCAATTTGCATCCGATGTTCTCATAAATCATCTGTTTTACTAAATTTGCATTTTTATTTCTTTCCCAAACACTCTGCAATTCCTTTCAACCCATATATATTACGAGGAATGTTACATCCACACCCTTTTTACATAAAAACTTTCACATACATATGTGGCATGTGAGTTGTACCAATCACATTGTATTATACTTTCTCTTTCTTTTATAAACTACCAATAATTATTTGACACATAAGGGTGTGGATGTAGCATTCCTCACTGAAGCTACAAGTACTACTCTTCTTAGCACACTCCAGATTTGGTCTTTTACACGTCTCTTGTAAAATATCATTGCATTTGCAAAATCACACCGGAGTGTAGTACTTGCAGCTTAAGTGTACTATATCTAGTTTAAAAGATTTTGCAGAGTGTTTGGGAAAGAAATAAAAATGCAGATTTAGTAAAAAAGATGATTTATGAGATGCTTAACTGTACTATATCTGGTTGGAATGGAACTGCGGAGTGTTTGGGAAAGAAATAAAAATGCAGATTTAGTAAAAAAGATGATTTGTTAGAACATCAGATGCAAATTGATGAGTCTACATGTTAACTATCATCGGAGTGAATTGCTAAATATAATAAATCATCAGATGATGATTTTACCTAACCCAAACACGAACTTGAAAAACTATCCCCCAACTCAACAATTTTAAGCTCCACTCGAACCATAAGGTTCTTATAAAATTACAGCGTTAGCCTCAAGAATCAAATAATGGTATTAAATGCTCTAGGTTACATTACATTACAGTAGTTAGTGCATATCTGCTAACATGGCTATACTCCTTGCAAGAGCTGGAATGTTTGTATGCAGGTATGTTAGGCTCTTAGTGTTTACAAAAGTTTGCACCATGCCATGGTTGACTTCTGTCCTAATAACTTTTTGTTTTATTTGCTTCTGACAATTGAGGATAGTCCTCGCAATTTCCTGAGATAACAGAATACACATAAATGGTTGGTTCGTTTGTGGTGACAGAATCTTCTCTAGTTTCCTCTGTTTTGTATATCCATTATCTTGGTCATGTACACGAATAGATAGGAGGTGGTTTTTCTTATGCTTAAAAGACCTTGGCTTGGCATAATGCTGCAATAAATTTAAAATTGTAAATACGCAGAACTATCAACTATCTATGCAAGTGTAAATTGTCGTTGTATGATTGATACCTATTATTCAAAAGTTCATCATCTGCTGAGAGGTTCACGTCCTTATAATCCTCCAGCCCACTTATAACATGTTGCTCCAAGCAACTTGATGGTTCCATCTTTAGTGCGAACCACATTAAAAGGTTCCAACTTGCCATGAATGCGATCTTTACCATAAATATGCAGTGCACCCGAGAGGATCGATCTGCTTAAATTCAAAATTATTAGCTTTTTATTTTTGACTTTAACACTCTGTCCATACCACATACTAAAAGCTTATCGGGTATGGCAAAAAGGCATAACTCAATCGGTACTTGTCATACAACAACGAAATAAAGTTATCATGTATGACCCGTTGGGGTTTAAAATGCAATCCCCCCAAAATAGCTTCAAATTCAAACATTAACCCGTATATCCTACTTAACAACATTCCAACCTAGTCAAAACTCAAAAGAAGCCAATAAACATTAAACCCCAAATACCAAAACATCAAACAGTATCCAAACAACCTAACCCAACAAAAAAAAAACTTGACCAAACATTAAACTTTAAAAAACAACAAAAATTAATTTGGTCTATTTTATATCATTAAAATAAAAACAAATTAATAATCAGAATAATAATAACCAGAACAATTAAAAAAAGATAGTACATACATCATGAGGGAAGCCAGATCTTTTAGAGCTGTCGTGTAGAAAACAAAACCATGGGGAAGATCGAGGTGATTGTTGTTATAAAGATCGGGAACATCCGCCGCCCTATGATATGTGGGTGTCGGATCTTGGTGTGTTGAAAAGGATGAGTGAAATAGAGCAGATTTGAAAAGGCTTTATTTTGAATGGATTTGGCTAAAAGGATGAGTGTATTCAAGTGAAAGATGAATCATGTGTTTTTGTTGAATAATAAAGGGTGAGATGAAGTTTGTGTTTTTTTAGAGGTGCGAATGCCGTCGGATTGTGAGGATGTGGGTCAACTAGGATTGTTCGATTGTGATCCATGTCGTGGGGATTATGGTGTGTGATAGGTGGGGATGTGTCATTTTGGATTGAGTTTATCGAACTCCCTTATAACATAAATTGCACCTAATTTCTTGTTAAATAAAAAAAAATTAAAAGGTACTATTACATCTATATGTTATCTCATTTTAATGCACAAATCAAAATATTGTTTAAGAAATACAACTTTATAAGTCAAATGTACAACATGGTAGAATTAAATATAAAAGTGTATTTAATACTCTTAATAAAACATCCCATTATATAAATATACAATATTATATGTACATTTTACAAACATTAAAAGCATCTATACTATATTAATGCAAACTATAATATACATATATTTCTTAAAAAAATTTATTAACATTACAAAAATTTTCATGCATGCATCAAATGAAAAGTGTAATTGAAAAATGGTTTATTACATTTAGTTTTTTTCCTTTAATCATTTACATAATTTTACTTGAACTTTCATATATATATATATATATATATATATATATATATATATATATATATATATATATATATATATATATATATATATATATATATATATATATATATATATATATATATATATATATATATATATATATATATATATATAGAGTTAGGATCAAATAAGAAGATTAAGTAAAATGAGAAGAATGAGAAGAAACCACAGCCACATATTTCAGATGCACCTACAAAGTCAGATGCATCTCCCCTTAAAATTCTCCTTCCTTTATGAAATTTGTGGTGAGGATTTCTTCTTATTCTTTTCATTTTAATTTTTCTTCTTACTGGATCCCTACTCTATATATATATATATATATATATATATATATATATATAGTGTAAGCACTACAACAATCGCGCCCTACCCCAGCGATATTTTTGGTGTTTCCCCAGCGACATGTCGCTGGGGAAGCATATCCCCAGCGACATGTCGCTGGGGTATATTCGCTGGGGTAAGCTAGTTGTTAAAAGTATCCCCAGCGACTTCCCCCAGCGACAAGCGGGCCCCACAGACTTTTTCCTGGAAGAACAGATGCCACGGTGGCAAAATTTTCCCCAGCGACATGTCGCTGGGGAAAATCCTTACAAAATAAAAAAATTTAAGTTAAACTTAACCATTTTAGCTAATTACAAATTTTCCCCAGCGACATGTCGCTGGGGAAAATTTCCTTTCTTTTGACTTGTCAACGCGTTGCCGTTGACTAGTCAACGCTATCCAAATTTTCCCCAGCGACATGTCGCTGGGGAAAATCTTGATACGTTTGACTTGTCAACGCTTTGCGTTTGACTTGTCAACGAATAACCAACTTTTCCCCAGCGACATGTCGCTGGGGAAGAGTCTGCAGGTTTTTTTTTAAAATTGCCTGCACAGCAGGCGTTTTCCAGATTTTTTCCGGAATTTTTCCGGAAAAAATCTACCAAAACCTGTAACCAAAACCTGTATTTGCTCACCAAAAGACACATATAAAGTAAACTTGAAATACAAATCAACACAAACGCGGAATAAGTTCAACTTGCACCAAATATAATATAACGTTCTAATGATCACATGGATTCTAGGAATAAGTCGGGATAGTTAAGGATACTAGGGAAACAAGCGTTCTAATTTAGGATAATAGGGAAACAAGTCAAGATGAACATAAAGAAACTATGTACCATACTAACAAACACATATATGACACGACTAGCTCGCGTCATCGCCACCCTCCCGATCCTCAGCATCATCACCCGGGCGACTCCCGCTCCCGCTGGCACCAGCATCATCATCCGGGCGACTCCCACTCCCGCTGGCACCACCACTCTCATATGCGGCAAAAAGATCGCCATACCTGGGGTCGTTTCTGAACAAGCCCATCATGAAATCAACATCCCGATCCCGACGAGTCTCAGGGGGTGGTGGCGGAAAGCACGGGGGAGTACTGGTGTATCCTGGCAATACCATACCCACGCCAGGATGGTGGCCGCGAAACTTGCCTCCTCGCACCATCCTGTTGATCTCGGCAGTGGTGTGCTCACCCGTCGCCTCTAGCTCCCTCATCTGATCCTGTGTGGTGACAATAACACAATATAGTAAATATATTAGTCGGGTTGCTAGATTATTAATCAATGATTCATTAAAGTGTGTTTTGAAAAGAATACTTACATACAACTGGAGAGACTGCTCATCTATAAATACACCATCTGAATTCGTATGCAGACGATAGAACATGTCGATCTCTGTAGGCTCCTGTTGGGTTTCGGACGACTTTTGCTGTACATACACACGTAAGTAAGATCAATCTAATTAAATGCGGCAATAATAATATGTATGTAAAATAAATAATGATAATAATAAAATAATAAAAATAAAAAACAATAATAATAATAATAAAATAAAAAAAATAAAAAAAAACCATAATAATGTAAAATCAATAATAATAATAATAATAATAATAATTACCATGAGATGTCGAGTGCGAGGGATCGACCGAGAACCATGTCGGGAGACAAGTGTTGCCTTGGACCGATTTTGGCTGTTTGTTGAGGATCGCTTCATGTTAGCTTCGTCAGTCCAAAACTCTATCTGTTTCTCCCACACTTCAGGTGTGTGCTCGTCCGGTCTGTTCCGCCTGATTTGATCCAAATCGTATTCTCCAGTCTCGGGGTTTTTTACAAAGTAATCTCGCTTCAGACTAGCTTTGCTGGTATTGTATGATTTTTGTAGCTGGTGATTAATGGTATCATAAATACTCTTCCACCGAGGGGTGTTCACGTACGGCGTGAGATCATATTTTTTCTGCAATCAAATACAACACATTGAAAACAGAGTTAGAAATATAATTTATATATTTATTTAAATTCGTTTATTTATTTATATGATATAAATAAATAAACGAATTTAAATGAATATACACAATACAACACATTGAAAACAGAGTTAGAAATATAATTTATATATTTAGTTAAATTCGTTTATTTATTTATATGATATAAATAAATAAACGAATTTAAATGAATATACACAATACAACACATTGAAAACAGAGTTAGAAATATAATTTATATATTTATTTAAATTTGTTTATTTATTTATATGATATAAATAAATAAATAAATTTAAATAAATATACACAATACAACACATTGAAAACAGAGTTAGAAATATAATTTATATATTTATTTAAATTCGTTTATTTATTTATATGATATAAATAAATAAACGAATTTAAATAAATATACACAATACAACACATTAAAAACGGAGTTAGCAATATAATTTATATATTTATTTAAATTTGTTTATTTATTTATATGATATAAATAAAAAAACAAATTTAAATAAATATATATAATTAAATAAATGAACACGATAATTAAATAAATATAAAATGATAACTTACCCCAATAGCTGTCCGGGCCGCCACCTTGTACCCTTCGGGGACCTTGCTCCACGAAGGGTAATACAAAGGTATTTCCCTAACGACACACCCGAATAAGTTTCCCCAATGATCTGCGTAGGGGCCGATAGGTATAACAAGGTCACCTCTACCGGGTACAAAGTCGACCTCGACCGGCCGGTTTTGATTCTCGGCCACCGCATCCAGTAATTTCAGGCAGCGGGTCTTCTCCCGGGTATTCTGCCTGCCGGCTCTCCTCCCGCCCAAATTGGGCTTTTTCTTTCCTTTTCCTGCAAAATCAAGTGAGTGATAAAGTCATAAAAGTTAAGGCAAACAAGTTAAATATGTGTATCAAATTTGTATTACAATAATCCAGAAATTCTTACCCCGGTTGACGAAGCAACCCCCGCAACCGAATGATGGAGGACGTGGACGTGAAGGATCCTCGCCACCACCGTCCCCGCCGTGGCCCCGTGCAACATCAGTCATCTGTATACAAGTACAATTAGCATAACATGTAGAAATTCATGAACAAAATAATACAAGCATGCACAAATCTAAATATCAAAATAAATTTACACATTTAAACAATCCACAACAATTTCATTCATTCATTCATTCAAATATATAAGTGTATTTTACAAGTTACAACACAAAGTTAATCTTCTTCGTCACTAGAATAAAATTTCTCAACACCATCATCATCTTTGATGAGGTCTTCAACATCAGAATCTGCTAAATCATGAGGAAGGGGGTCTTCATCATCATCGTCTTCATTAGGAACATCATCGTTATCTGGCGGTGCGTCAACCTCTGTTGATTCACCATCTATATGCAAATCTATATAGAAGGTGTAATTACCGAAGTCATTCCCACTAGTAGAAGGTGGGAGATGACTAGTAGAAGGTTGGAGATCACTAGTAGAAGGTGGGAGATCAGATGAGTTGTCCAAATGTATAATATCAGGTTCGTTCTCTACCACGATTACATCGTTGTTCAAAAACTTTTTATGATTAACATGTTCGACGACCTTCACGTTGGGTTTGGCTGGATCTACAAGGTAGAAGACTTGTTTGACTTGTGTTGCGAGGATGTATTGTTCACTTTTCCACGCCTCACCAGAGCCGACGATTTGTGTCATTCCGTTTCTAACGATAAGTTTCTTGACTCTACCAACGGTGTTGCGAGTGTCGAACCACTTAACTTTGAACAACGCAACTTTAAACGACAAATAGTCAAACTCGAGGATTTCTTGAAGCCGACCATAAGTGTTAGTTTTCCCGTCAGGATCAGTCGAATAAACGCCGCTATTTTGAGTTACGCGACATTCATCGCGGCTCTGCACGACATACCTCACACCATCTACTACGCAACAGTTTACTGACATTGGAGCCCTTAATGGTCCATTAGCCAAAGCGAATAACTCGTCGGTAAATGTCGCTCGGAAATCAGTCGGAAAGTTTCCGTCGGTAAAACAGTCACAAATCCCTCAAAAGAGATGCAGATAATTTTCGAGCTTACTGCTCAAATTTATATAATGCTGCGTATAAAATGGCTGAAGAGAATTATAAATAAAATGGATAATTCAATACTAAATAGATCAATTACCAAAATTTAGCATTTAAATAACAAAAAGTGTGACAAAATCTACATCGAATAATTCAATTTATTCGGGATAAAATTAGAGTACTAAATCTAAGTATTTATGATATAAGATTATCCAACTACGGAGGGCGGGGAGCGTGAATTGCACAGCTTCTTTAACACCTAGTTCATGTCATTCATCTTTTGTTGCTGATCTCTCTTGAGCTTCTTCATGAGCATTTTTGCGTCCAACTCTTCATAAGTTCGTACCTGCACATTTGTATTTGGTTGTTTCACTGCTACAATGTAAAACGAAGAGAATGCTATCACTAGCAAAATATTTGATATGACATCTTTAAGAAGAATGATTTTTTCACCATTTTGTAATTTCCATTCATCGTAAGCAACAACATTACGCTTTCATGTGAAAATGAACTAGCAAAGTATTTGATAAAGAAAATCAAAGCTACCTGAATGTGAGGAGCCTAGAGGCTGCTTCCCCCTCAGACATGCCAACAAGAGCTTTTCCTGCAAACATCAAACACATATTAATGAAAAAACCACAATTGCATAAGATAGATATAATTAGCTAAAGATTAACTTAAAGTCAAGTCAAATGGGTGGAGAAGATGAAAAAGGCTGAGCGTCATCAAAGTGTGTTCAAATGCATAGCAAGCTACTAAATCGCTTTATTGAAATGTTACTGCAAGTTATAGACGTTCCGTAAGTAAGGTCTCATCATTTCACTTCACAATGTCAGCTATGAACTACTATTGGCAAAAGGATTGCTAAAGGTCACCTGATAAGGATCAGAAGGAATCTCATACAGCAACAGGTCAGAGTCAATATGATCCTTAATACAAGATGCTTCATTAGACATTATACCATGTACAAAATATAAAATAATGTTAACAACAAAAATAGCATTGGCAATAGGGTATCGCAATTAATAAATTTTGTAGATCTAAAATCTAAATGTGCATTATAAATAAATGATCCATGTCAAGCCTTGGTAAAATTTATCACTTAATAAATTTTGTAGATCTAAAATCTAAATGTGCATTATAAATAAATGATCCATGTCAAGCCTTGGTAACATTTATCACTTCACATCACATGTTCACATATAACTGTAGGATAAACATTTTTGTAGAAGGATTTCTGCATACCAACCTAGATACATAAATTTAGGAACTTAAACGCTTCACATCTACCATACAATATATTACCCAAGATCCATGCTGAAAATCAACGAAGGCTTTGGCCTCAGACTAATCTGCTTATGTTAGCATATATTTCACATTATAAGCACACATAGATGAGAATGCATACTTATTTCAAACAGGGAGCTATAACTATACCTTCTCTGTTGCAGTCCAAACTCTTGAGACACGTTATATAAGTAACAAGTCATGTAGCCTCAGCCTTCAATGAAGAAGTGCGTAGACACCAAGCAGCTTTGCCCATCTTCTGTTATGTCACAGACTCACAGGTAAGTTATCTAACAGCAAAACATCGCCCTTATGTCATGGTATTGCTACACTTCTTCCTGCAATATTTTAATGATGATAATGGTGTACCGTACCCAGAAAGTACTCGCCTTTACATGGTCATTTTTTAAGTCTTCCTAACCAGTATAGGCTGCCACGCGGAACCCGTTTGACCAAAGCGACCAATTTCAAATTAAGCAATTCTTTATTAGGCCGGCTATAATTTCCCCTCTAAAAACTATGATCAAATAACTTGAAAATCGAAAGAATCTAGAAAAGCAAAAGATACAGAAGAGAAGTAAAAATCTTACCTTTCTACGCCTTGTTTTCACCATAAACTCACGTGCAAGGTACTGAATTGGTGCAGGCTCAAGTGGCCTTAATACAATTTCTTTGTCTAATGGATCACCAGGCACAATGGCCCAGTGATCAAAAGCCGAAACTGCAAAAGCCGAACCCTGTGTATGATACCTTAAGTCCGTCTCGAAACTGAATGATTCAATCACTGGGAGTAAGGCCTGAAAATTCACACACAACCATCAAACAAACTACAATATAGATGATTCATCAAATCAATACCAAACTCGCGCAGCTAGAATACTGACCTTGACTATACATGTTGGGGTTCCTGGTTGAGGAACATCGCCAGTAATTTGTCCACGCCTTCGAGATAACACTTGGAATATAGCAGAAAGACAATATGTAGGTGTTTGTATCTGAAATTGAAAACAAGGATTTAACTATTGATACAACGAAAACAAGGTATATTATATAATAAACTTATGCGTGAAAGTGCTGATCTTTATTACCAGGAACTTGTTTTAACTATAGACCCATAGTTTAGTTACTTGTTTTACCGTATAATTATGTTACAGGAAACTTATGCCATAAACAGACATAGCCTGGAATTCTATACTGCAACATTGACTATAAACATGTATAATTATGTTACAGGGAACTTTTTCTTACCTCCACATAATATACAGGCTCCATAAGCCGTGGTGTATTCATAAGAAAGGCCTCTCTCCAATGGCTCGGCAATCTATCAATAAAACAAAGATAAAATATGTTTCTTGATATAGATATATTTCACAATAAGATAGAGTAAAGAACATCACAGAAAGCACTAAAGAAAACTAGTGACATTACATACCATGGTAATTTTATTTTTCTTGTTAGGCGTTTCGGCAAAGCATTTCATAGATGAAGAATCCACCACCGTTTCACATAACGTAACAACTAGATCTGCCACCTGTTCAATACACAACAACAGATTAAACATAAAAAAGGTAGATTCAGAAGGAAGTATAAATTACAACAATAACAATTACATTACCTTGACTTCAACTTCAGAATAAATTCCCTGAGATCCTTCATAACAGAATCCAGATACAACTCTCTAGTACCTAAAATAGTGTGCTCTCCAGATTCCTCGACTTTAGTGATAGCTGATGGATAGCTCTTGCTAATTTTCGAAGACCTTCAACCATCTTTGGCAACTCGCTTGGTTTCAAGGGCTCTGTTGCAGTTTTCACCACCCGAAGAGTATTGAATTGAAGAGACCTAAAGATGTAAACATCCTCATCATATTCAGAAGTACAAAGTGTGGTAGTTTTCATTATTGAAGAGTCAACACGTTCTATAAGAACCCAAGAACCAGGAGGGGCCTTGCTGACAGGTATCCTGTAACGAGATTGATAAACCCATAGTTTAGTTACTTCTTTTACCGTCATATATTCTTCATTATCTGGTGAATAACCTTCTCCAAGTACATGAACAGTCTGTCCTGTACGGATTTCGCTGCTATATAACCTTCCAAAAGCATCAAACACACTGCAATCTGACTTCGGATACAGTTTGGTAACATTAACCATAAGACATGATTAGATGAAAAACAAGTGAAAAGAGAAATAAGTACACACCTCTCATTCATCCTATTTAAACGGTGTTTCTCACAGCCAGATTTAGACCACATAATTTGCTGCATTCAGACTTCAACTTAAAAGATTTAACTGCACATATGTTAATTGGGAATGATCAGTGAATTATTAATACTATTACATAAACCAGTTTTTAAACTTATGAATCAACCCATATGAAGAATACCATACCAAGTATTGACTTTGATCATTCTAGTACACACTCTAAACCGCAATACTAACCAGAAAAACACATCAACCACCTGCAAATGATATGATAAATTGAGCAACTGGTTTTTATAAATTATAGTATCGCATAAAACAAACCCAATTACTCCTGAAAATGAACCCTATTCAGTTGTAACAAAAATCCTCTGGTTTTTATAAATTATAGTATCGCATAGTTTTTTTGTTGCAAATTGAACTTATGTTAAACTTTGCCAACCGATAAAGTAGAGAATACCACATACTGACTCGATTTAAACTAAAAGATCAAGTAAGAAAATACTCGGCTTGTAATGGTTGCGAGCCTTATAGATATCGTGTCTTAGCTTTTTATAGTAGTGTATATCAGTATGTTTATATATACTTCTTAATATACAAGCATATTAAGTCAAACCGAGCCTCAAATATATGAAGTCAAAGTTGTCAAACTTCTACTAATCAACATTTCCAACAATAACCAGGTCAAGCCGAGCCGAGCCAAGCCAAATCAATTCAATAGTATCAAGGTCATCGAGCCTCAAAGAGGATAAATCCAAACCATGATATAGATTACCTGATACTTCTGTTGACCCTGACCCTGCAAATCATGCAGCTCTGACAATTGGTTCTGCACATATAATATGATAACAAAGTTTAATTCCCTGAGTGTTCTTTAGGAATGAAATTTGGATCATCAGATCCATCATATAATATATTAGTCAATACAAATGTGTAGTGAGAATTTGGTAAAAACCAAATTAAAATTGACTGAGAAAATGACTATTGTTTATTGTAAATTAATATATAGGGATACTAATTACACCCATATTACAGTAAATCTATCTAGTGCGATTCTTCATAGATATTTCACGTATAACCATACCTGGGCTAGTCCATCCATTGGATTTTGTCTAAACTGCTGAGCAAGGAGTTGTTGTTGCCGGAGATGTTAATCGTGCAGTAACTACAGATCAAAAAGCATTTGATGAGGGTCCTTGGCCTAGAATGACGACATATGTAAGATTTCTAGCTTATCAACGATGGTATCTTTCATTTAATTACCAAGTAAATGCATTACATCATAGTTACTTGTTAACTTCAGTACTGCACTTTACTATTTTATTCAGCAATATATCAAAGAATATACTGGAAAGGCTCTTTTCCGAGAATATGCTTTGTAGGATTTGTGATGTTATGTAATCTAGCTTGTAATAGTGAATGACATTAGTGCTTTGCCAGAAATAGTTCAATATCAATTCTTTCGTAAAGTATTCACAAAGGTTGCAACTGTACACAATAACACTAACCACAGACTTTCATAACTTAGCGTACAAAAAGCTTGGTCTATTTAAACTAGACAAGTGGAGTCATCGGTTCCTCTAAGGCAGTGATTGTACTAAACCTAGTGACAAATGAGGTATTAAGTACTTGTGTCACATGCAGGAAAGCTATTAGCATCGTCAATAAAACCACACTAACTGTTCCTAAAATCAAATATCTATGGTAAATATTGAGGATCATAAAAATAAAAAATCATACCTCAAACTTGAGAGAGCAAGTTCGAGCTTTGGTTTCACTTACTTATGAACATCTAATTCTGCAAATTATAGATAAAGTCAAAAGAACCAAACCTGGCGTTTAACAAAGTATGAGAAAGTACCTACTCATTATTGTGAAATGTAAGATAAACAAGAAAAGAAGCATACAAAAAATATAAAATAAATGATTAACAGTAGAAAGGAAACAGGGTTGCAACATGATAATGAAACCTGGGTAAATCAAATCAGTTGGCCAAGGAAGCTTCACCTCTCCAACAACTCAGTCGGAACAACATAGTAATCATACACATATCAGATTACCTGCCATAAACGTCCACTTTTAAGGGTAAAATATACAAGAGTACTACTTAATAACAGAAAAATAAATAAAACACCAAAGAAAAATATGAAGCAGGAATTGGTTTATGCAAACATGTGGCGGATAAAGTGCACTCGAAGGAATAATAACAGGTGTTACTTGTTCGAGTGTCACAGATGGGTTGCCAAAAGCATAAGTTGAGCAACTGATGTTTATATCAGAAAAGGTAGAAAGAAACAAACATACGTAAATAGTGTCACGATTCGACGTACATTTACAGTTATATAATCATTAGTTACCCTGGTACACAATCGAAATTGGATGGAATATACATGACTGGTTCAATTGTTATCACCTATACATACAAGCAATAGAAGGTGGGTCAAACAAATAACAAAAGTACGTGCGTATGCATATGACTTTGTATAAATCGAAAGACTAAGAAAGAACTTACAACACCTGGCTTTAAAGTGCAGTCATTACCGATCTTCAAACAATCATGCACATCCATTGCCAGATAATGCCCTGTATAATACATGAAATCATAAAACTTTTAGTCGGTTAACTGTAGTATCCAGCATAAGTTCTATTTCTCAAATTAAATAGAAGTTAAACGAATAACATATGCTAGTTGGATTCAACTGGTGATAGCTAGTAATAAGACACTTTTATCCCATTACTTTCACTGTTAGGAGAGCTACGAATCAGTATCCCTAAACTTGGGAAGACTGAAGACATATGTGTATATTCTACACAGTTAAAAGTTTATGTATGTTCTACACATTTAAAGGTTTATGTATGTTGTACGCCTTGTTATAGATGAAAACACTTTGAAGTATACATTACAGCAACTAGCCACATAGATAAAAGTTAAAAATTAAAGCAGTTACAAACTCACTTGAATAACTATGCATCGGGAGATACAATCAGTTACGAACTCACATAGTCGTTCATCAAGATGTCAGATACCAAACGGAATCACCCCAAGCAAACAAATGCACACGATAACGCATTCACTTTAAATCGTTTATCTTCTAAATCTCATTTTAGATGTCTAATATACCATACGACGTAGCAACAAATCAGCTCGATAATCAAGTTTACTCTTAGTACTGTTTTACTACAACATCTTCTAAACTATAAATCATTTTATACATATCTAATCTTCATATTCATCCAATCCTGACTCCATACCTACCCATATTACACATCTACATTCGCAACTAATTGGTTACACCATAACCTAACGAAAACTAACAACTAATCGGATAATCTAACAAGAGTAACCACAAGCCGTAAAAACAACCATCATGATAAGCTAAAACCTAGTCATATAAGCAACAACTATATAGTATCATATAACCACTACAAGAGTAAGCTACACGAATAATCTAATAAGCTACCTGAATCAGTAGAACGAATAAGCTACACGAATCGAAACACCATTTGAATATTGGGCAAACGAATCGATTGAATAAGCTAATTAATCGAGTGAATAAGCTAATTAATCGAGTGAATAAGCTACTTAACCAATTTGATTAATCGATTGAATAAGCTAATTACTCGATTTGAATAAGCGTGTTCGATTGATAAGTTTGGAGGTACTGTGTGAATGGATAAGGTTTTACAAAGTTTTTTTTTTAACTGAACTTATAAGTTTGGAGGTACTGTGATGAATAAGTTTAGGATAAAACGTGAGGGGTGTTTGGCATTAATTCTTTCTTATAAATTTTTGTAAAAAAATAATCGGGGGTTATAAATATTACTAGTATTTGCTTATTTTGTGATTTTTTTTCTAGTTTTAATAAATTTGTATAAGTAAATAAAATATATGTGGTTTTAATTCGTAATTGTTTTTTAAATTGGTTCGATTGAACTACAACCGGTGATTTAATCACCTTTTTTCTTAAAACGTGAGGTTAAAAATCAAAAAACCAAATTTATAAACCGCAAAATCAAAAACGCAAAAACCGCATAGTTTGGTTTATACTTTTATAGAAACAGCTAACGTGGTTTAAGTTAGGTTTTAGTCAAAAACCGCAACAAACCGAACTATGCTCACCCCTAACCCGGGTTAGCGCAAAAAAAAATGAAGGAAAGAAACTATAAAAATTTACACTAAAGAAAGTTAACGCACACAATTGGACATAGTTTAACATATGAAGTGTAATAAATTTTAAGCTTTCAGAAATAGTTCTTTCCTAGAGATTTCCGATGAAAACTTAAAAAAATAAAAAAAATCATTAGAAATTAGAACATTTCCGATGGTTTAGTGACGAATAAGCAAGGTTGTTGGAATGCCATCAGAGAATCCACGGTAAGTTATGTAAATGAGTGACGGATTTCCGACAACAGTAGCATCTGTTAGAAATCCGTCAGAAATCTGTCGGAAAAGCACAGTTGTCAGAAAGCAGTTGGAATATCGCCAGTAATTAGCGACGGAATGTAGCCATCGGAAAAATCCGTCGCTGAAAGTCTATTTTCTAGTAGTGATAAGTGTAACAAAATTTGACTTATAAATATTGAAAGCCTTTTGCCCCCGTTCTAACTTAAACCTTGTTTTAGCTCATGACCTGCAACTTAGCCAATTAGCCTTTATACATGTTCTAAGGGTCTTTCTTAATCTTGACCCCCACAAGCTACCTTTTTTCCTTTGAAAACTCACTGATTGGTTCCAGGTCCTATGGCTTTAAACTCGAACTCATCAAAGCTTCCTTTGTTTTAGCCATTTGTGTCCAGGTAAGTCCAGATCCAAGCAGCCGCAACAATTCACCTACAAACTAACATTTGCAAGAAGTTGTCGTTATGTCAAGCTTGACAAATCTGATCCAAACAAATATTACAGAGCATAAACCCTATATTATTTGTAACTTCGTAATTATGTGAAATCTAATTGTAACAGAACCAATTAGCGAACTATTATTGTTTCAGAGCAATTTCCAAAAATGTTGACACTATCACTTTCCTAATCATATGTGGTGCGCATGGACCTACGACTTGCTGGCTGCTACTACATTTAAAAGAGGTGTTTGGTATTATATTCGAATAACCATTCTTCAAGTATTTTACAAATTCTAATGGTCAAAAGGCCGGTTATAAGTATTTGACAAACAGTAACGTTCCTAGCAATTGCATAGCGTGAATCATTTTTCAATACAAAACACCATAAACTACGGATCTGCTGCTTACGAAACCCAATACCAAACACTCCTAAGACCACAAATTTATCTCAAATAAGAATTTATTCAATTCTATAAAAAGTTTCATGGCGCTAAATGGGTAAGTTCACCGTTCACAGGTAGATGATTAAACTACTCGGCGAACGGTTGTGAATGTGCTCTTTTATTAGTCTATAAATTGGTAAAGTGAGTAAATTCTAGTAACAATTAGTGTTATTAGTACTACTGTATTAGATTTGTCATTAAAATCTCCTATATATTTTATTAGGGGCTTGAGACATATGTGTAAAAATCAGATTTATAAGAGCACATCTATTTAATCAAGATTTAATCTTGTGGTTACGTACCTGTACTATCAGCCGCTTCTTGAGAAAAAAATATAAGCCGTTGTTGGTAACCTTTTCCCAATGCTCAAACATCTGCACATCACATGTAAAAACACTATATTAATAATTCCTTAAATGAGAAATCACAAAAATGAAGTTACCTAACAGACACATTTATACACATTTTCTCATTCATAAATGTCGTTCTAAAAGACAACATACTTAACTTGTTCGTGACCAGTAACTTATCAACTCCTTGGCAAATGTCACTATATACAATTAATAACCAAAAAAACATCTTTATACATAATGCCTACCAAGAAAATGAAAGTTTACACTAAACCCTTAATTTTCCAGCAAACCAATGAGAGAAGGAGTTCGTTTCTCCATAAACTCCATCATAATGAACAACCGATAATCACAATCTAAAGAGATCAAAAGCACCCATGAACAACATCGCCAACCTACCAACAACGTCGCACAGCACGCACGACGGCAACAAAGAGTTAGGGGCAACGCAGCATATGTGTTTAGATCAGATCTGGATCAAATCAAATGGTGAATGAATAATGAAAAAAATTCACCACTGATTCAACAACTCAGAAAAAACATACAAGCTGATCCTAATAGTGTGTGTGCTTGAATTGGTGGATGTTAATGTTGAATGGGTGATTTTGATCAAATCAAATAGTGTGTTTGATTTGGTAGATGTTAATGAGAGGGTTTGAAACTGCTTGGACTTGAATAAAGTTTTGGAATGATTTTCGGAAATTATATTAAATTGCGTTTGTGTTATGTAACAGAATTCCGACTTTACAAAAATAGGGGATCTTGGAGATTAATTTAAAACTTAAAATAAAAATAAAATTACACATCTTAACTATTTATGGAATTATTTTCAATTTATTTTAATGCCACGCGTTTTAGACTACTTTATAAAATTAAGTTAATTTTTCAAAATTAATTATGACTTCTATATATTTTATGATTTATTTTATTTAAAAAATATATATTTTAATATAATTTTCACTTTTGCTAAAACTGGTTTTGTTTCATTTTACGTCTAAAATTATAAAATGTTAGTTTTTAGATTTATTTTATATGAAACACATTAGAAAAATATGTTTTTGTAAAAGATTAAAAATTATGTATACAAAATATTTATTTTGTACACTTTTGTTTTCTTTTTTGTTTTTTAGTTTTTTTATTTTTCTAAAACGACAAATGTTAGTGGTTAATGAATCGAGTCGTGCAATTACATTCAAACGGGAGAATTTCTTTTTCGAACCCTCGCGTATTACTTTTGTTTAACATGTCGGGTTTTTTTCTACACGTTTAAAATTACAAAAATTTAATTTTTTAAATCTATTTTATATGTGACACATTAATATAATTATGTTTTTGTAAAAGAATTAAATTATTTATAAAATATATATTTTAGTGATATTTTCACTTTTATTAAACTTAGTTTTGTATTATTTAAATAACTTTAGTTTAAGTTTAAATACGGTAGCATTTTAATGCAAACGTCTTATTAGAGAAAATTGAGTATGTTAGGTAGAGTTGAGATCAACATAGACCTTCTTTTTAGCATAGACCATATCAACCAATCACATTCATTCAAATTAACTTTTCACCTTTTTCTTAAAAATTAAATAACTCACAAACGGTAAATCGTCAAGTGACAAAAAATACACCATTACAACAAAAATTAAATCATCTTTCTATCGAGGGGCACATGTATATACTTTCGACGAACTTTTTTTCGACTTTTTTTCTTAAGTCACGTTTGAGAGAATCATATATGATTCGTCACGAAACATATATGATTCGTCTCGAAACATATATGATTCGTCACGAATCATATATGATTCGTCACGAAACATATATGATTCGTCACGAATCATATATGATTTGTGATATGAATCATATATGATTTTCTGAAAATCATATATGTTTCGTGACGAATCATATATGTTTCGTGACGAATCATATATGATTCTCTCAGACGTGACTTAAGAAAAAAAGTCGAAAAAAAAGTTTGTCGAAAGTATATACATGTGCCCCTCGTTTGAAAGATGATTTAATTCTGGTCACGATGGTATGTTTCGTTTTGCGTAACGGTTAACGGTTTGTGAGATATTGAATTTTTAAAAAATATATTTTTGTTGTTAGATGAAAAAAATGGGTGGTTGTGATTGGTTCTATGCTAAAGAAAGGGTCTATGTAGAACTTTTTCCATGTTAGGTAACATTTTAATGTAGACACATTTAGTTTTTAAATTCATTGATGTATGGGCTTTAAACTTTCAACTATACCCGAATCGTATTGGGCCATCCGGATTATGTCAAAAATAAGGCTAAGTTAGGAAATGTTTTTATGGGGTTTTTAATGCTTAAGCATAAAAGTGTTGTACATAAGAGTTATTTAAAGAACGATTTTTAATTTTGCAAGCTTAAAGGGCTTATAAATTATTTCATTTTATTAGTGAACTAGCTTAAAGACCCGTCTAACGTCGGGTATAGTTTAATGAGTAATTTTTGTAAGAAATAACATAAATATATTAATATTAAAAAAACTAAGCACGTCCTGGTAATAGCTGACAAAAAAAATAAATTATTCGATAAGCGGTTAATTTTGTAGCTATGACAATAATAGAGTTTTATGCATTTTTGTCTTCAATCTTTAGGTATGCAAGAGCGAATAAATCCAACAGTCAACGCCTATTCCGTGAACACTTAATATCAGAATAAAAATGTAATTAAAAGAAAATTGTGAAAAATAATTTAAATGTACTAATAAATTACAAAATGTTAAGAAAAAACATTTAAAATTATACATTTCGTATACCATTAGCCCAATGGATCGGGAACATATTCAGAGTGTTAGAGTTACATATTTCGTATACCATTAGCCCAATGGATCGGGAACATATTCAGAGTGTTAGAGTTACATATTCGTATACCATTAGCCCAATGGATCGAGTAACATATTTTCAGGGTGTTATAGTTTGTTGCATAACATCATTTACTATTCTTAATAAAAGTTGGACTAATAACTTAAAACTAAAATTAACAAATTTAACCATGCAACATTTATCATCAAAATCCAAGTGAGAAAAATGTATCGAGAAAACATGGATATTGAGTGTTTCACTAAGACTCATTAAAGAACATATTCATGATATCAACTATTTTTCCGCATACAATTAATATAAAACTTTCTTAGAGTTTGTAATTATAGTTTGTATAAAATTAATATAGTAATATTGATCTAAATTGTCTACCTATTTTTACATGAATAATTAATTTGAAACAACTTGAAATAAGAAAATAAACAATAATTTTAAAACGATTGTAGTATTTTTATAAATCAGTCAAACAATTAAAACAATTATCATTTACAATTCTAGTTTCTCCTTTGATCGTATTCTTACCAACTCCGGTTTTATCAACAACAACAATACAAAGATGATTCATAAGTGTTTAGTAATTCACATAGCCTTGTTGTTTAACAATACACGTGATTCTTCTTTGGACACTTCATGATATAAACAACATTTTTACACACATATAGTGACATTAATAAACTACACACCAAAAACTATAAGAGAACCTATTTAATGGTGTTGCACTAAACTATATGAGAGCCTGTATATTGTTTGTAACAGTATACAATATATTTAAGGGAAATGAAATCATCATTATTTATGTTATATATTGAAATTACATACCACAATGATTATCAGGGCCAACGGTATTGGTTTGGTTTTATGCAACGACATTATAAGAAAGCCACATGCATACAATATACAGTAACAAATTAATAAAGCCTTCGGCACCAGGTACCGTATCATCCTTCGACATAAGTCTCATTGCCATTAGTCATATGATCCTCAACTTCACTAACATGTACCATAAAGGTTGTATCATTGGTCTATCCCTTAAGGAAAAGGTGCATACCAGTCACCCTTCGGTAGTCCCATCCACTTTTATGATAAATCCTACACAGCATAAACGAATCATTCTCTCCCAACACCCAAAAAATAACATCAGTTTTATTTTTTTCCAAAAAAGAGTAAAAAAATGTGGAACTCATGCAAAAACCAATTAGTACATTTCCCATAAGGGGCTCGACAACTATGGAACACTAAGTGTTTTATTCATCCCCATTGTCTCTGGTTTATGGTGAACCCCTCGATCTTTTCCTGTTGGTTTCCAGTGGCATAGTTCAACCGTGAAACATGCATTGCCATATTTCTATTTGCAGTGGTCAAGAAGTATCATCCCTAATCTCGTGTCTCTCATCGTGAGAAGTCTATAAAACACCAAAATTACAAAAGATTAACGTCTTAGCTTGAACATATAAGCAGTTTACTCATCACATAATATATATAAGCTTTTAGCAAAACACACACAAACATCATACCTAACATTTTTGATAAGTTAATTACACACTTTTTGTAAAACAATATAGCCATTTGATTTCCAAGTGGCTATCTCAGGAACTACCAACAATAGCAGAAGCATAATTACAATGACCCAAAATCAGGAAGATGTGAAAGCAATAGTGGAGCAGGGATTCCCAGCCAATCTCCTACACCCGTAAATCATTTGTAGCATGAACAAAAGTTTCTCTGATAAGCTAACCAATCAAACAAACTAACACATATAGTACTGATAAAAGTAAATCAACAAAATCTATAAGTTAAAGGAGCCTTTCTAATGTTACTCAGGATGTCACAATGTAAAGGCTAACCTCATAACCACATTACAGTCAAAAAGCCAACATGAAACGTAAGGGAAATATGTGACTTTTTTCTAGATAATTGTTAAAATTTCTAAAAAAAGCATGCATAAATAAAGCTTCGGTAAAAGTAAACAAAAAACATCAATCATACAAAGTTCTCATAGACAACATATAAAGTCCACTAAACACATACCTCATGCCCAAAGAAGACCACATATTCATATTGTACTTGTTATATCGTATGTTTATGTAGTGGCAGTAGGTGAGGGGCATGATACACTTTTCAACATAAATATATTACCAAAATTCAATATTTAACGATACCGTTTTTAAACCATACAAACTATATTAGTCTGCCTTAATTGGCAGCAACTCAGGTTGTCACTAAAACCATCAGATAGGTACAGCAAAACCACACTATTTCATTTGTGAAAGTGAGAAAAACAATGACTATGCCTATGCAAATAACAATATATCCATTTCATGGCTATTTAATGTACTAAGCATTGGTTACAAAATACAAATAGGCACTAAAAAATGGTGCCACTTATTGAAATCCTCAACTGAACCACACAGACGTACAATCGTATATATTTAGTGTTCGGTGTTCTTATCTACACTTCAGTATTTAACATCGTATTTAACACGTATATTTATCGGTGACAAACTTTCAATACACTATATATATTTATTTCAGTTTGACTGACATAACAAACTATATTTATCATTGATAAAACTAAAAAATTCCAATTAACAAAAAAAATTTAGTAGCAAAACACAAATAAAAAATTTAGCAGCAAAACATACCAATTTGATGGGTTGCTTAATCCAACATCAAGAATACATAGTGAACTGAATTTGCAAACAAAAGTAACCAAAAACACATCACAATTGTTATACTATATGTTTCAGATCCAAACAATTATGATTAATAGGTTAGTAATCACAATCATAACAAATATATATAAATTACAATTAATACGGATATAAAGCATTGAAACAACCACATCGTACATATTAGGGCGCCTTACATATTAACATCAATCTAATGAGTATGTGATTCAATCGACATAAAATTAAATTCGATTTTTTACACTTGTATTTTTGAATTAGTTTCGGAGAGGATATAAAGAAACAGATTGGGAAAATTGAAACTCATTGGGCGCTTAGATCATTAGTGTATCATGCGACAAATGTAGCCACTTGATTATTGCTAGAATTTTTTCACAATATTTTCACATAATAAAATTGCCTAATGATACGAATTGGTGATGAGATTAGTGATATTTATAGATGGGTTTTTGAATCGTACAGAGGAAGAATCACACGGTGATAATGTTAATGGCGTTTTTGAATTCAAAAGTTATTTTCAGAATGTTTTTATGGCATTCAGTTTATTAAAACCGTTAGTTATTTGTATGATATCAAACTTACCCGAGAAGATTTTGGGGTCAAAGGTTTTAATATTGAAGATGATTGATGTATTAAATGTTTTTCAAAATTCAAATTGTAGCTTTTAAACGACTATTTAATCATACGCTTATATTTTTTAATTATAAAAAGTTTTAATTTCTTAAATATTTTTTGAGTGTTTTTTACGTTTATAAAAAGTTTTCATTATTTAATTAAAAATTTATTTAGGAGAAGATAACAAAAACACTTCTTTTGTAAAAACAGTTGTTTCTAAATATTTTTTTATATTATTTTTTACGTTCGTAAAAAGTTTTAACAAAAAATACCTCTTTTTGAAAAACACCTAACATTTATCTACGTTTTTAAGCAGTTAAAAAAATTGTTAAGAGTTCAAATTGTGAAAGCAAAATTACAGCCCAGTTAGGTTATTAGGCTTTAAACTCTTTAGTTCAACCAGAATTACAGTCCATTTAGCTTATAATTTGCAGCCCATCCGGGTCCAAAATAAAAAGTTGTTATAATGGGAAATGTTTGGCAATTTTAATGCTTTAGCTTTAGAGGCTTGTACATTTGGGTTAATTAAGGAAGGTTTTTTAATTTTGCAAGCTTAAAGGGATTGTAAATTATTTCATTTTATTAGTGAATAGATAGATACAGCTGTTGTATGTTTCAGTTTGTATACTTTTGGCTGTTAATTGTTAGTTATGCTTGATGGGATTCTTATTGTGCTTTTTATTTCTACAGATGCAAATCTTCATTAAGACCCTCACTGGTAAGACCATCACTCTGGAGGTCAAGAGCTCTGACACAATTGACAACATGAAGGCAAAAATTCAGGATAAGGAGGAGATCCCCCCAGACCAACAAAGATTGATCTTTGCTGAAAAGCAGCTTGAAGATGGACGAACTTTGGCAGATTCTAACATCCAAAAGGAGTCCACTCTCCATCCTGTTTTGAGGCTCTTCAGGGGAGGCATGCAAATCTTTGTGAAAACCCTTACTGGCAAGACCATTACTTTAGAGGTTGAAAGCTCTGACACAATTGATAATGTGAAGGCCAAGATCCAGGATAAGGAAGGTATTCCCCCAGCAGATGTTGATCTTAGCTGGAAAACAGCTCGAGGATGGCCGTACTCTTGCAGACTACAATATCCAGAGAGAATCCACCCTTCATCTTGTGCTCAGGTTAAGAGGGGGGATATGCATATCTTTGTGAAGACACTGACCGGAAAGACTACCACTTTGGAAGTTGAAAGTTCAGACACCATTGACAATGTCAAGGCGAAAATCCAAGATAAGGAGGGTATCCCACCAGATCAAGAGGTTGATTTTTGCTGGTAAACAGCCTTAAGATGGCTGCACTTTGGCTGATTACAACATCCAGAAGGAGTCTACGCTCCATCTTGTGCTCAGGTTAAGAACTCTGACTGAAAGGACGATCACATTAGAAGTTGAAAGCTTCGACACCATAGACAATGTCAAAGCGATCCAAGATAAGGAGGGTATTCCACCAGACCAGCAGAGGTTGATCTTTGCCGGCAAGCAGCTAGAGGATGGGCGAACTCTTGCAGACTACAATATCCAGAAGGAATCAACTCTCCAGACCATCACACTGACGGTGGTATGCAAATTTTTGTGAAGACATTGACGGGCAAGACCGTCACACTGGAGGTTGAGAGTTCTGATATAATAGATAATGTAAAGGCGAAGATTCAGGATAAGGAAGGCATCCCTCCAGACCAACAGAGGCTCATCTTCGCAGAGAAGCAGCTTGAGGATGGACGTACCCTTGCTGACTATAATATTCAGAAGGAGTCCACTCTCCACCTTGTCCTTCGTCTTCGTGGTGGTAACTGAATCTCCTGTTTCGTTTGATTTATACTTTATTAACAGTTTCTTTGGTAATTTTGTACAAGTGTTTGTTAACAATGGTATTTCTTTGTTGGTTTTAATAAGGTACTTGTTTGGTGAATTGGTTTTTCTTAATGTTTGTATACAAGGTTTGCCTGCGTTCCAGACTTCTGAATCTGAGGTTTGTTTGTGCAAGTTGTGTATCTAAGGTTTGTTTGTGTATCTAAGATGTGTAAGTTGTGTATCTAAGGTTTGTTTGTGTTCCACACTTCTGAATCTCGCCTTTACATATTTGTTTTTGGTCAATTTCCGAGATGCGTAGTAGGTTTCATATTGTTTTGTCTGAGCTCAAGTTGTGTATATAAGGTTTGTCTGTTACTTCTGAATCTCGCCTTCACATATTTGTGTTAGGCCAATTTCTGATATGTGTAGGTAGGTTTCATACTTTCATATGTTGCATCACCTCAGGGGGTGCGTCTGACTACTAGAGAACATCGCCATTGGGTCAAGTTGGTTTAGAGTTGAGTAGGAAACTTATTTAGGGTCAGATGTTGTATGCAAAGAAGTAGCGTTAACCTAAAACATGATAGTATATAATAACTGAATGCTCTATCACAGTTAATCTTTTAGCAAACAAAAGCACTCCTAAACATTAGCAAAGAAACTCGGCTGATTTGATACTTCTTACCCTGCATACCATTCTTCTGTATGTGTGTTGTAATACCCTTCTTATGGCTGAGAAAATGCTAATTTTAGTCTCCTGAGTAATGGGAAGATGCTATATGTTTTCTCATGGTTTTCTTATGCTCAATTAACATTTGGTCTTTCTATCCGTGTCAACCACGAGGCCTTGCCCTTAATAATACAAATACACACTAGTTAACTTATTGGTCATTATAGTCAGTTACCTTTCTGTTAATTATTTATTAGGTACTTTTCTGTACGTTCTTTAAACTCATCTTATAGTAAAGTTGTGCTAGTGCTCATTCATCGTAAAATTATTTTGTTGTAAAAACTCTATTTTACTCGAAGTACTGTTTTGTTCCTTTCTCCTATTAGTGGATTTCCAGTTTTGATTTCGTTTGGCATGTAAAAATATTCTCTGCTTATACATTGTCACATTGAGATGGTCGAAATCATGGGTCAAAATCACCAAGTAAATCATCATATAATTATAGGCTGATGTTTTGTGACAAACACACAGGTATGATATGAGTCAAGCTCTTGCCAAGATCAGAATGGAATTTGGATGGCATTTTACTCATTTTAGGTTGCCAGGGAAAATGCACAAGGTACATAGCGAGTTCAATGAAATATGAAGACTTGCTTGAAAACCAGGGTGTAACATAATTTCGTCTGGGTTGGACTGACCAAAAACTGTTAATTCAATTTCAAACACATAAATTGTTTTCTGACCATTCGCGTGTGAAGTATGATTACAAGTTTTTTAATATTTTAGCAACAATCAAAATTTAAGTAGAATGATTCATTATGTTTTGTACATAAAAAATACACTTGACGGCTTTCAAAATGTTTCTTTTATGTTTAAATAGTTCTTTTTAATATACCCATTTGACCCGTTAAAGAGAAGATAACCTGAATCGACCCATTTTAACAATCCTGACATCCCGAGTTAGAGTTTGGGGGGACTAATAACGTGGCTGAAACTCCAATTAAGGATTCTGAATCGGATGAATGGTACCTTTTAAGAGCTTAAAATCTTCCGACTGATTCAAATTGTCATAGCAGATATAAAGACTGAATTAGTGGAACCTATAGAATGATCCATTCTACAATGGCAAACACACTATAGTAAGTCACAGAGAAACTTACAATGGCAGTTAACAAACAACTTGTAATCCAGCGATTCTGATACTTCTTTTTGGTTAAAAGGTAAGATAAATTAATAACCAAATGTAATATCACATCAACTATCAATACTTAACATGTAGACTCATCAATTTGCATCCGATGTTCTCATAAATCATCTGTTTTACTAAATTTGCATTTTTATTTCTTTCCCAAACACTCTGCAATTCCTTTCAACCCATATATATTACGAGGAATGTTACATCCACACCCTTTTTACATAAAAACTTTCACATACATATGTGGCATGTGAGTTGTACCAATCACATTGTATTATACTTTCTCTTTCTTTTATAAACTACCAATAATTATTTGACACATAAGGGTGTGGATGTAGCATTCCTCACTGAAGCTACAAGTACTACTCTTCTTAGCACACTCCAGATTTGGTCTTTTACACGTCTCTTGTAAAATATCATTGCATTTGCAAAATCACACCGGAGTGTAGTACTTGCAGCTTAAGTGTACTATATCTAGTTTAAAAGATTTTGCAGAGTGTTTGGGAAAGAAATAAAAATGCAGATTTAGTAAAAAAGATGATTTATGAGATGCTTAACTGTACTATATCTGGTTGGAATGGAACTGCGGAGTGTTTGGGAAAGAAATAAAAATGCAGATTTAGTAAAAAAGATGATTTGTTAGAACATCAGATGCAAATTGATGAGTCTACATGTTAACTATCATCGGAGTGAATTGCTAAATATAATAAATCATCAGATGATGATTTTACCTAACCCAAACACGAACTTGAAAAACTATCCCCCAACTCAACAATTTTAAGCTCCACTCGAACCATAAGGTTCTTATAAAATTACAGCGTTAGCCTCAAGAATCAAATAATGGTATTAAATGCTCTAGGTTACATTACATTACAGTAGTTAGTGCATATCTGCTAACATGGCTATACTCCTTGCAAGAGCTGGAATGTTTGTATGCAGGTATGTTAGGCTCTTAGTGTTTACAAAAGTTTGCACCATGCCATGGTTGACTTCTGTCCTAATAACTTTTTGTTTTATTTGCTTCTGACAATTGAGGATAGTCCTCGCAATTTCCTGAGATAACAGAATACACATAAATGGTTGGTTCGTTTGTGGTGACAGAATCTTCTCTAGTTTCCTCTGTTTTGTATATCCATTATCTTGGTCATGTACACGAATAGATAGGAGGTGGTTTTTCTTATGCTTAAAAGACCTTGGCTTGGCATAATGCTGCAATAAATTTAAAATTGTAAATACGCAGAACTATCAACTATCTATGCAAGTGTAAATTGTCGTTGTATGATTGATACCTATTATTCAAAAGTTCATCATCTGCTGAGAGGTTCACGTCCTTATAATCCTCCAGCCCACTTATAACATGTTGCTCCAAGCAACTTGATGGTTCCATCTTTAGTGCGAACCACATTAAAAGGTTCCAACTTGCCATGAATGCGATCTTTACCATAAATATGCAGTGCACCCGAGAGGATCGATCTGCTTAAATTCAAAATTATTAGCTTTTTATTTTTGACTTTAACACTCTGTCCATACCACATACTAAAAGCTTATCGGGTATGGCAAAAAGGCATAACTCAATCGGTACTTGTCATACAACAACGAAATAAAGTTATCATGTATGACCCGTTGGGGTTTAAAATGCAATCCCCCCAAAATAGCTTCAAATTCAAACATTAACCCGTATATCCTACTTAACAACATTCCAACCTAGTCAAAACTCAAAAGAAGCCAATAAACATTAAACCCCAAATACCAAAACATCAAACAGTATCCAAACAACCTAACCCAACAAAAAAAAAACTTGACCAAACATTAAACTTTAAAAAACAACAAAAATTAATTTGGTCTATTTTATATCATTAAAATAAAAACAAATTAATAATCAGAATAATAATAACCAGAACAATTAAAAAAAGATAGTACATACATCATGAGGGAAGCCAGATCTTTTAGAGCTGTCGTGTAGAAAACAAAACCATGGGGAAGATCGAGGTGATTGTTGTTATAAAGATCGGGAACATCCGCCGCCCTATGATATGTGGGTGTCGGATCTTGGTGTGTTGAAAAGGATGAGTGAAATAGAGCAGATTTGAAAAGGCTTTATTTTGAATGGATTTGGCTAAAAGGATGAGTGTATTCAAGTGAAAGATGAATCATGTGTTTTTGTTGAATAATAAAGGGTGAGATGAAGTTTGTGTTTTTTTAGAGGTGCGAATGCCGTCGGATTGTGAGGATGTGGGTCAACTAGGATTGTTCGATTGTGATCCATGTCGTGGGGATTATGGTGTGTGATAGGTGGGGATGTGTCATTTTGGATTGAGTTTATCGAACTCCCTTATAACATAAATTGCACCTAATTTCTTGTTAAATAAAAAAAAAATTAAAAGGTACTATTACATCTATATGTTATCTCATTTTAATGCATAAATCAAAATATTGTTTAAGAAATACAACTTTATAAGTCAAATGTACAACATGGTAGAATTAAATATAAAAGTGTATTTAATACTCTTAATAAAACATCCCATTATATAAATATACAATATTATATGTACATTTTACAAACATTAAAAGCATCTATACTATATTAATGCAAACTATAATATACATATATTTTTTAAAAAAATTTATTAACATTACAAAAATTTTCATGCATGCATCAAATGAAAAGTGTAATTGAAAAATGGTTTATTACATTTAGTTTTTTTCCTTTAATCATTTACATAATTTTACTTGAACTTTCATATATATATATATATATATATATATATATATATATATATATATATATATATATATATATATATATATATATATATATATATATATATATATATATATATATATATATATATATATATATATATATATATATATATATATATATATATATATATATATATATATATATATATATAGAGTTAGGATCAAATAAGAAGATTAAGTAAAATGAGAAGAATGAGAAGAAACCACAGCCACATATTTCAGATGCACCTACAAAGTCAGATGCATCTCCCCTTAAAATTCTCCTTCCTTTATGAAATTTGTGGTGAGGATTTCTTCTTATTCTTTTCATTTTAATTTTTCTTCTTACTAGATCCCTACTATATATATATATATATATATATATATATATATATAGTGTAAGCACTACAACAATCGCGCCCTACCCCAGTGATATTTTTGGTGTTTCCCCAGCGACATGTCGCTGGGGAAGCATATCCCCAGCGACATGTCGCTGGGGTATATTCGCTGGGGTAAGCTAGTTGTTAAAAGTATCCCCAGCGACTTCCCCCAGCGACAAGCGGGCCCCACAGACTTTTTCCTGGAAGAACAGATGCCACGGTGGCAAAATTTTCCCCAGCGACATGTCGCTGGGGAAAATCCTTACAAAATAAAAAAATTTAAGTTAAACTTAACCATTTTAGCTAATTACAAATTTTCCCCAGCGACATGTCGCTGGGGAAAATTTCCTTTCTTTTGACTTGTCAACGCGTTGCCGTTGACTAGTCAACGCTATCCAAATTTTCCCCAGCGACATGTCGCTGGGGAAAATCTTGATACGTTTGACTTGTCAACGCTTTGCGTTTGACTTGTCAACGAATAACCAACTTTTCCCCAGCGACATGTCGCTGGGGAAGAGTCTGCAGGTTTTTTTTTAAAATTGCCTGCACAGCAGGCGTTTTCCAGATTTTTTCCGGAATTTTTCCGGAAAAAATCTACCAAAACCTGTATTTGCTCACCAAAAGACACATATAAAGTAAACTTGAAATACAAATCAACACAAACGCGGAATAAGTTCAACTTGCACCAAATATAATATAACGTTCTAATGATCACATGGATACTAGGAATAAGTCGGGATAGTTAAGGATACTAGGGAAACAAGCGTTCTAATTTAGGATAATAGGGAAACAAGTCAAGATGAACATAAAGAAACTATGTACCATACTAACAAACACATATATGACACGACTAGCTCGCGTCATCGCCACCCTCCCGATCCTCAGCATCATCACCCGGGCGACTCCCGCTCCCGCTGGCACCAGCATCATCATCCGGGCGACTCCCACTCCCGCTGGCACCACCACTCTCATATGCGGCAAAAAGATCGCCATACCTGGGGTCGTTTCTGAACAAGCCCATCATGAAATCAACATCCCGATCCCGACGAGTCTCAGGGGGTGGTGGCGGAAAGCACGGGGGAGTACTGGTGTATCCTGGCAATACCATACCCACGCCAGGATGGTGGCCGCGAAACTTGCCTCCTCGCACCATCCTGTTGATCTCGGCAGTGGTGTGCTCACCCGTCGCCTCTAGCTCCCTCATCTGATCCTGTGTGGTGACAATAACACAATATAGTAAATATATTAGTCGGGTTGCTAGATTATTAATCAATGATTCATTAAAGTGTGTTTTGAAAAGAATACTTACATACAACTGGAGAGACTGCTCATCTATAAATACACCATCTGAATTCGTATGCAGACGATAGAACATGTCGATCTCTGTAGGCTCCTGTTGGGTTTCGGACGACTTTTGCTGTACATACACACGTAAGTAAGATCAATCTAATTAAATGCGGCAATAATAATATGTATGTAAAATAAATAATGATAATAATAAAATAATAAAAATAAAAAACAATAATAATAATAATAAAATAAAAAAAATAAAAAAAAACCATAATAATGTAAAATCAATAATAATAATAATAATAATAATAATAATTACCATGAGATGTCGAGTGCGAGGGATCGACCGAGAACCATGTCGGGAGACAAGTGTTGCCTTGGACCGATTTTGGCTGTTTGTTGAGGATCGCTTCATGTTAGCTTCGTCAGTCCAAAACTCTATCTGTTTCTCCCACACTTCAGGTGTGTGCTCGTCCGGTCTGTTCCGCCTGATTTGATCCAAATCGTATTCTCCAGTCTCGGGGTTTTTTACAAAGTAATCTCGCTTCAGACTAGCTTTGCTGGTATTGTATGATTTTTGTAGCTGGTGATTAATGGTATCATAAATACTCTTCCACCGAGGGGTGTTCACGTACGGCGTGAGATCATATTTTTTCTGCAATCAAATACAACACATTGAAAACAGAGTTAGAAATATAATTTATATATTTATTTAAATTCGTTTATTTATTTATATGATATAAATAAATAAACGAATTTAAATGAATATACACAATACAACACATTGAAAACAGAGTTAGAAATATAATTTATATATTTAGTTAAATTCGTTTATTTATTTATATGATATAAATAAATAAACGAATTTAAATGAATATACACAATACAACACATTGAAAACAGAGTTAGAAATATAATTTATATATTTATTTAAATTTGTTTATTTATTTATATGATATAAATAAATAAATAAATTTAAATAAATATACACAATACAACACATTGAAAACAGAGTTAGAAATATAATTTATATATTTATTTAAATTCGTTTATTTATTTATATGATATAAATAAATAAACGAATTTAAATAAATATACACAATACAACACATTAAAAACGGAGTTAGCAATATAATTTATATATTTATTTAAATTTGTTTATTTATTTATATGATATAAATAAAAAAACAAATTTAAATAAATATATATAATTAAATAAATGAACACGATAATTAAATAAATATAAAATGATAACTTACCCCAATAGCTGTCCGGGCCGCCACCTTGTACCCTTCGGGGACCTTGCTCCACGAAGGGTAATACAAAGGTATTTCCCTAACGACACACCCGAATAAGTTTCCCCAATGATCTGCGTAGGGGCCGATAGGTATAACAAGGTCACCTCTACCGGGTACAAAGTCGACCTCGACCGGCCGGTTTTGATTCTCGGCCACCGCATCCAGTAATTTCAGGCAGCGGGTCTTCTCCCGGGTATTCTGCCTGCCGGCTCTCCTCCCGCCCAAATTGGGCTTTTTCTTTCCTTTTCCTGCAAAATCAAGTGAGTGATAAAGTCATAAAAGTTAAGGCAAACAAGTTAAATATGTGTATCAAATTTGTATTACAATAATCCAGAAATTCTTACCCCGGTTGACGAAGCAACCCCCGCAACCGAATGATGGAGGACGTGGACGTGAAGGATCCTCGCCACCACCGTCCCCGCCGTGGCCCCGTGCAACATCAGTCATCTGTATACAAGTACAATTAGCATAACATGTAGAAATTCATGAACAAAATAATACAAGCATGCACAAATCTAAATATCAAAATAAATTTACACATTTAAACAATCCACAACAATTTCATTCATTCATTCATTCAAATATATAAGTGTATTTTACAAGTTACAACACAAAGTTAATCTTCTTCGTCACTAGAATAAAATTTCTCAACACCATCATCATCTTTGATGAGGTCTTCAACATCAAAATCTGCTAAATCATGAGGAAGGGGGTCTTCATCATCATCGTCTTCATTAGGAACATCATCGTTATCTGGCGGTGCGTCAACCTCTGTTGATTCACCATCTATATGCAAATCTATATAGAAGGTGTAATTACCGAAGTCATTCCCACTAGTAGAAGGTGGGAGATGACTAGTAGAAGGTTGGAGATCACTAGTAGAAGGTGGGAGATCAGATGAGTTGTCCAAATGTATAATATCAGGTTCGTTCTCTACCACGATTACACCGTTGTTCAAAAACTTTTTATGATTAACATGTTCGACGACCTTCACGTTGGGTTTGGCTGGATCTACAAGGTAGAAGACTTGTTTGACTTGTGTTGCGAGGATGTATTGTTCACTTTTCCACGCCTCACCAGAGCCGACGATTTGTGTCATTCCGTTTCTAACGATAAGTTTCTTGACTCTACCAACGGTGTTGCGAGTGTCGAACCACTTAACTTTGAACAACGCAACTTTAAACGACAAATAGTCAAACTCGAGGATTTCTTGAAGCCGACCATAAGTGTTAGTTTTCCCGTCAGGATCAGTCGAATAAACGCCGCTATTTTGAGTTACGCGACGTTCATCGCGGCTCTGCACGACATACCTCACACCATCTACTACGCAACAGTTTACTGACATTGGAGCCCTTAATGGTCCATTAGCCAAAGCGAATAACTCGCTGGTTGGGCTAAACTCTGGGTCTTGGGGATTTTGTGCGTGACGTTCAAAGATCTATGAAGAAGATAGGATTAGATAGAAAACTAAAAATATGATATTGTTATTTTTACACTTAAGTACACAAAATAAGTGTTAGTTTACCAGCGTCTTAAACCAGTGGGGGAATTCTTCTAGCTTGTCTTTTTCTGGAAATAACCTGAAAAACGTTCATGCTATTAGAATAAGTCGTCGAAATGATAAGTTAAGAAAAAAAAGTTACAAAATTAAAAAACGCGTACCTCCGGAACTGGTCTTGGTACGTGTCGATCTCAGGACTGTTGTTAAGTACATACCATCTCACTTTCTTGTACTCGTCGGTAGGAAAATGAGGAAAGGACAGTAAACCAATCGGCTTGCATACCGATCGGAACACCTGAAACTTACACGTTGAGGGAGGGGGGTCCACATTACGATCGGGACGATTAAATTTCGTGGTAACACCCCGAAAATATTGAGAACTTATAGTCAATGCTTCTTCTGCAACATAACCCTCCGCGATCGAACCTTCCGGCTTAGCTTTATTTCTTACATAACCTTTAAGCTTCTTCATGAATCTTTCAAATGGATACATCCACCGGGGTTGAATAGGCCCGCCTTCAAGAGCCTCTAGAGCTAAATGGATGGGCAAGTGAATCATAATGTCAAAGAAAGCAGGAGGATATATGCGCTCAAGCTCGCATAGAATTTCAACCACCTTGACCGAAGCTTTCAACATGTCCTCCTCCATCAAAGTTGTAGAGCAGAGTTGCTTAAACAAGGAACACAGTGCAATTATTGGTTTTGCAATATGTTCGGGCAAGTAATTTTGAAGTCCGTAAGGAAGTAAACGTTGCATCATTATATGACAGTCATGAGACTTCAGGCCCGTTATATTTGTATCATTATCGGTCACTTTGTGCTTGAAGCATGATCCGAACCCATCTGGTAGTTTAACACTTTTGATGTACTGACAAAACTTTTTTCGGTTCTCTGGTGTTAAAGAATACGCAGCCTGGGGCTTCACAGTCTTCCCCTTGTGGTTTACGGTTAGCCACAAAGGTCTTCGAATGCCCATCTTTTTCAAGTCTTGTCTTGCTTTTGCGGTGTCTTTACTTTTGTCATTCATTAACAAAATGTTCAAGATGGCCTCCAACACATTTTTTTCGATATGCATGATGTCTAAATTGTGTCTTAGTGAAATAAAAGGCCAATACTCAAGCTCGTAAAAAATAGACCGTTTAGTCCAGTTAAGCTCGACTGTAACATTGCGGGAAATCTTCACACCCCCATGTTTCGGATGTTTACCCGGCTTACGCCTTAGCAATCTAGCATGTTGCGCTTCGATTACATGCGGTTGATTATTATCTTTAGGTGGATCTTTCTGTTCAGTTTGGCCATTGAAGTCAACACGTGAACTCCTCCATTTATGGGGCTTCTTTAACCATCTTCTATGGCCAACATAAGCTATTTTGCTTGTGACAGGAATAGATGGAGTTTCTAGGTTACATGTAGGGCATGCATAGTAACCTTGCCCACTCCACCCAGACAAACTACTTCGAGCAGGAAAATCATTTATAGTCCATAAAAGCATCGCTCTCATCTTGAACTGCTTTTGTGAAATAATGTCTGTAGTATCAACACCGTTCTTGTGCCACAAAGTCTTCAGGTCTTTAATCAAAGGCTGCAAGTAAATATCAATGTCCTTGCCCGGGGATTTAGGGCCAGGAATTAACAACGTCAGCATAAAGTTACTTTCTTTCATACATAACCAAGGAGGCAGATTGTATGTTGTCAATACAACCGGCCACATGCTGTAGCTCTGACTAAGGTTGCCGAACGGATTGAAACCATCAGCACACAACCCTAGTCGAACATTTCTTGGTTCTGCTGCAAACTCTGGATACTTCAAGTCAAACTTCTTCCAAGTCGCGCCATCAACCGGGTGTTGCATCTTACCAGGCTCCGCACACTTTCCAGTAGCATGCCAAGTCATGTCTTTTGCAGTGTGTCTAGACTTGTACAAACGTTGTAGTCTAGGAATGATCGGAAAGTAACGCAACACCTTCCTAGGAACTTTCTTCCCCGGTGTGTTAGTGTCTTTCCATCTACTCGTTTTACACACCGGACAGAATTGCAGATTCGTATTATCCTCCCAAAACAAGCAGCAGTCGTGTTCACAAGCATGTATCGACTCGTAACCTAACCCGATCGTTTTAAATGTCTTCTTTATTTCATAGTAGTTCAGTGGGAACTTGAATCCTTTACTATCGGGTAACATATTTCGGAGAAACTCTAATATTTCATTGAATAAAGAATCTGTCATTTTTCCTTTAGCCTTAAAATAGGTAAATTTTGCCATAAAGTCTAGTCGAGACACATGTTCACAACCATCATACATCGCCTCGTTGGCAATTGCATACAACTCTTCAAACTCGGTACGAGTGGCTTGAGGCGGTTGAGTCGGTTGGTTACTAGTCTCACCAATATTATCTCCTTGTGTTGGTTCATTCGAAGGAATATAGCTAAAATCATTGAGTAACGCTGTCATGTCACTCATCATAGGTTCTCCTAGGTTATCTATCACTGGCGCACGTGGAGCCGGTTCACCGTGTTTGAGCCATGTGGTATAAAGTGGGTCCCACCCGTTTATAGCAATTTCCATTCCAATCCCATCGATGGGTTTCCATAATACATTTCGACATTTTTTGCATGGACATCTAATTTTCCCCGCAGAATTCACCAACGGCCGGCAATGATTGACGAACTTTGTAAGACCGTCATTAAATTCTTTGGAAAGTTTCGGTTTGTTTATCCAACTCTTATCAGCGAATACCATAACTGCGTTTTATCCGTATATTTAGTTATTATTACATGGAAGGCAATTATGGAAAGCAATCCTAGATGTTTTGTTAACCTAGTGCAACTATGGAAGGCAATCCTAACCCACTCTTTGATGCTTCGTCTCATATATGAATGCGTATAACCGATTTACTATTTGAGAAAATTTCGGCAGCATTTCCCCTCAACTCCCCAAATATGTGTTTAAAGACATATTCGTAGGAGTAAAGGAGAAACACTGTCGAAATCATCTCAAATAGTAAACCAGTTATACGCATTCATATCCTAAATGAGACAAAACAATCAAAAAGCAGTCCCAAACAGGGGACTTTCCGAAGTTAATTCCTATTAAATTAACTTCGGACGGGTTTTCTATAGGTTGATCAATTTCAGACGAGAATTTTCTGAAATTAATCGCTAAAATCCTAAAACATTCCTAAGGTTTAATTCAATAAAACATTTATATCAAACAGCTTATTCTGATAAGTTTTATCAGAATAAGTTGTTTTCAAACAGCTTATCCTGATAACATTCCTGATAAGCTGTTTGAAAACAGTTTATTCGGATAAGCTGTTTGAAAACAGCTTATCCTGATAAGCTTATCAGAATAAGCTGTTTTCAAACAGCTTATTCCGCTAAGCTTATCGGGATAAGCTGTTTCAAACATCTTACCCTGATAAGCTTATCAGGATAAGCTGTTTGAAAACAGCTTATTCGGATAAGCTTATTAGGATAAGCTGTTTTCAAACAACTTATTCTGATAAGCTTATCGGGATAAGCTGTTTCAAACAGCTTATCCTGATAAGCTTATCAGGATAAGCTGTTTAAAAACAGTTTATTCGGATAAGCCGATAAGCAACATAACGATTGTTTGGGTTTGCGTTTTTTACAGTTAACGAGTGTTTGGATTTACGTTTAATTAAAAAAAACTAGTTTATAAATCCCCAACGACATGTCGCTGGGGAAACCAAAATGATAAAAATAAGTAAATAAGTGTTATCAGTTAGAATTAAAAAAACATACTGTTAGTTGTGGTGGTCACTTGTGGTCGGCTGTGGTCGGTCGTTGTCGGCTGCGCTGTCGGCTGTGGTCGGCTGTGGTCGGCTGTGGTCGGCTGTGGTCGGCTGTGGTCGGCTGCGGTCGGCTGCGGTCGGCTGCGGTCGGCTGTGGTCGGCTGCGGTCGGCTGCGGTCGGCTACAATAACATAAAACATTAATTAAAAAAAACCATTCAATTAAAAAAACTATAAATTTATATAAAAAACAATTGAATTAAAAAAACCAAAACCTTTAATTTATATAAACATAAAATGAAAGATAAAACCTTTAATTATAGCTAGTGGTGGTGGTGTGGGTGATTCATAGTGGTGACCGGTGGGATGATTCGCAGTGGTGATGGTGGGGGTGATGGAGATGGATATGGGTGATGGTGGTGGTGATTAGCAGTGGTGACTGGTGAGGGTGATGGAGATGGGTGGGGGTTTTACGCAGATGGGGATGACGGTGGTGATGATTGGTGGTGTAAATGGTGGTGATATTGGTGGTGTAAATGGTGGTGATATTGGTGGTGTAAATGGTGGTGTAAATGGTGGTGTAAATGGGCTGTAGTGATGGTGTTTTACGCAGAGAAGAGAAAGAGATGGGAGATAAGTGATGTTTCTGTAAATCGTTGAGGATAAGGTCTGGTGAAAACTTTCCCCAACGACATGTCGCTGGGGAAAACTTCCTTTTCTTGACGAACTTTTCCCCAGCGACATGTCGCTGGGGAAAGTTTAAGAATTTGTCGTTTTGCGCAGCTGGTTTAATAAACGTTGGATATTAACGAAACTTACCCCAGCGACATGTCGCTGGGGAAACCCTTATTTTGTCGGTTTGTGAAAGAAGCGCGTTAATGAAATTTTTTGGAGGGATTTCTAAAATTGGTCAACGAAACTTACCCCAGCGACATGTCGCTGGGGAAACTTTTTTAACTATTCATGATATTTACTTTTAAATGATTAATAATGATAATTTTATATAATTGTATTATTATAATTTTATATAATTAAAAATAATAAGTTTTACATAATTGTATATTTTACTTTTTATATAATTATATATTTTTATGTAAGATATTTATGTAAATTAGTTTTAAATGATTGATAATAATACGTTTTATATAATTATATATTTATATAATAAGTTTGATTGATAATAATACGTTTTAAATGATTAATAATAATAATTTTATATAATTGTATTATTATAATTTTATATAATTAAAAATAATAAGTTTTACATAATTGTATATTTTACTTTTTATATAATTATATATTTTTTATATAATGTATTTATGTAAATTAGTTTTAAATGATTGATAATAATACGTTTTATATAATTATAGGTTCAATGTATTAGATAGGGTTCAGCTTTATAGGTTCAATGTATTAGATAGGGTTCAGCTTTAGAGGTTCAACGTATTAGATAGGGTTCATCATTAGAGGTTCAATGTATTAGATAGGGTTCAGCTTTAGAGGTTCAACGTATTAGATAGGGTTCATCATTAGAGGTTCAATGTATTAGATAGGGTTCAGCTTTAGAGGTTCAACGTATTAGATAGGGTTCATCATTAGAGGTTCAATGTATTAGATAGGGTTCAGCTTTAGAGGTTCAACGTATTAGATAGGGTTCATCATTAGAGGTTCAATGTATTAGATAGGGTTCATCATTATAGGTTCAATGTATTAGATAGGGTTCATCATTAGAGGTTCAATGTATTAGATAGGGTTCAGCTTTAGAGGTTCAACGTATTAGATAGGGTTCATCATTAGAGGTTCAATGTATTAGATAGGGTTCAGCTTTAGAGGTTCAACGTATTAGATAGGGTTCATCATTAGAGGTTCAATGTATTAGATAGGGTTCATCATTAGAGGTTCAATGTATTAGATAGGGTTCAGCTTTAGAGGTTCAACGTATTAGATAGGGTTCATCATTAGAGGTTCAACGTATTAGATAGGGTTCATCATTATAGGTTCAATGTATTAGATAGGGTTCATCATTATAGGTTCAACGTATTAGATAGGGTTCATCATTATAGGTTCAATGTATTAGATAGGGTTCATCATTATAGGTTCAATGTATTAGATAGGGTTCATCATTAGAGGTTCAATGTATTAGATAGGGTTCAGCTTTAGAGGTTCAACGTATTAGATAGGGTTCATCATTAGAGGTTCAATGTATTAGATAGGGTTCATCATTATAGGTTCAATGTATTAGATAGGGTTCATCATTATAGGTTCAATGTATTAGATAGGGTTCATCATTATAGGTTCAATGTATTAGATAGGGTTCATCATTATAGGTTCAACGTATTAGATAGGGTTCATAATTATAGGTTCAACGTATTAGATAGGGTTCATCATTAGAGGTTCAACGTATTAGATAGGGTTCATCATTAGAGGTTCAATGTATTAGATAGGGTTCATCATTATAGGTTCAATGTATTAGATAGGGTTCATCATTATAGGTTCAATGTATTAGATAGGGTTCATCATTATAGGTTCAACGTATTAGATAGGGTTCATCATTAGAGGTTCAACGTATTAGATAGGGTTCATCATTAGAGGTTCAATGTATTAGATAGGGTTCATCATTATAGGTTCAATGTATTAGATAGGGTTCATCATTATAGGTTCAATGTATTAGATAGGGTTCATCATTATAGGTTCAATGTATTAGATAGGGTTCATCATTAGAGGTTCAATGTATTAGATAGGGTTCATCATTAGAGGTTCAATGTATTAGATAGGGTTCATCATTAGAGGTTCAATGTATTAGATAGGGTTCATCATTAGAGGTTCAATGTATTAGATAGGGTTCAGCTTTATAGGTTCAATGTATTAGATAGGGTTCAGCTTTAGAGGTTCAACGTATTAGATAGGGTTCATCATTAGAGGTTCAATGTATTAGATAGGGTTCAGCTTTAGAGGTTCAACGTATTAGATAGGGTTCATCATTAGAGGTTCAATGTATTAGATAGGGTTCAGCTTTAGAGGTTCAACGTATTAGATAGGGTTCATCATTAGAGGTTCAATGTATTAGATAGGGTTCAGCTTTAGAGGTTCAACGTATTAGATAGGGTTTATCATTAGAGGTTCAATGTATTAGATAGGGTTCATCATTAGAGGTTCAATGTATTAGATAGGGTTCAGCTTTAGAGGTTCAACGTATTAGATAGGGTTCATCATTAGAGGTTCAACGTATTAGATAGGGTTCATCATTATAGGTTCAATGTATTAGATAGGGTTCATCATTATAGGTTCAACGTATTAGATAGGGTTCATCATTATAGGTTCAATGTATTAGATAGGGTTCAGCTTTAGAGGTTCAACGTATTAGATAGGGTTCATCATTAGAGGTTCAATGTATTAGATAGGGTTCAGCTTTAGAGGTTCAACGTATTAGATAGGGTTCATCATTAGAGGTTCAATGTATTAGATAGGGTTCAGCTTTAGAGGTTCAACGTATTAGATAGGGTTCATCATTAGAGGTTCAATGTATTAGATAGGGTTCATCATTATAGGTTCAATGTATTAGATAGGGTTCATCATTAGAGGTTCAATGTATTAGATAGGGTTCAGCTTTAGAGGTTCAACGTATTAGATAGGGTTCATCATTAGAGGTTCAATGTATTAGATAGGGTTCAGCTTTAGAGGTTCAACGTATTAGATAGGGTTCATCATTAGAGGTTCAATGTATTAGATAGGGTTCATCATTAGAGGTTCAATGTATTAGATAGGGTTCAGCTTTAGAGGTTCAACGTATTAGATAGGGTTCATCATTAGAGGTTCAACGTATTAGATAGGGTTCATCATTATAGGTTCAATGTATTAGATAGGGTTCATCATTATAGGTTCAACGTATTAGATAGGGTTCATCATTATAGGTTCAATGTATTAGATAGGGTTCAGCTTTAGAGGTTCAACGTATTAGATAGGGTTCATCATTAGAGGTTCAATGTATTAGATAGGGTTCAGCTTTAGAGGTTCAACGTATTAGATAGGGTTCATCATTAGAGGTTCAATGTATTAGATAGGGTTCATCATTATAGGTTCAATGTATTAGATAGGGTTCATCATTATAGGTTCAACGTATTAGATAGGGTTCATCATTATAGGTTCAATGTATTAGATAGGGTTCATCATTATAGGTTCAATGTATTAGATAGGGTTCATCATTAGAGGTTCAATGTATTAGATAGGGTTCAGCTTTAGAGGTTCAACGTATTAGATAGGGTTCATCATTAGAGGTTCAATGTATTGGAGGGAAAACATTGGAGGGAAAACATTGGAGGGAAAACATTGGAGGGAAAATGTTAACAATTTCCCTCACTTTTTTAGCATAAAAAGAGAACCACACACACTCCTTATCATCACAACCACCAGCAGATTACACACACTTATCATCATAAACAAATTGTTATTATGTACATGTTGAAGCATGAAGCTTTTCCGTGCAGGTGTGGACATGGAGATGTAGTTCTTCGAGAATCGTGGACAACTAAAAACTTTGGTAGACTGTACTATGCTTGTCCACGTTCACGGGTTCAACCTCCAGTTTCATATGGATGCAAATTTTTTTTATGGAAAGACGAACGCGTCCAACTACTAATCAAATCTCTTGGAGGTTCAATGAGCTTTTCTCCTCCAAGCTCTTCTTCAAGACCTTCAACGAACTTTTCTCCTCCAAGCTCTTCTACCAGACCTTCAACGATTCCAATTTCTTCTCCAAGCTCTTCAGCGTGTGCAAACTGTGTGCGCTTGAATGGAATGATAATGGTACTTGAGCGTACGATAGAGTTGTACCGCAACTCCGATAGGCACACATTGGATTCAGCTGCACTACTTCACGACCTTTACGATGACATGGGGAACATTTGTTTGAACTAGTTTATGATGTATCTGTTTTCGTGTTTATGAGTCTATTATCGGTTTAATATCCATGTTTAATTAAGCGCGTGTTTAAGTGTCAGTGTAGAATAAAGTTAGGTTTAGGCGTGTCTGTTTGTAAGCCTCAATGAATGTTAACAATTTTTAATTAATATTAACAATGAATGTTAACAATTATCAGTGAATGTTAACTTTTGGCGGGCAAAATTTTGGCCGGAAAACATTGGCGGGAAAATTAACCATTTGTCTCACTTTTTTTTATCATAAAAAGAGATACTATTTTAAATTTTAATAACTTTATTTTTTAATATATATATTATATTTACTAAAATATTATATAAAGATTACACATTTTCTGAAAATTGGTGGTCAAATAGAAGTCAACTTTTCCCCAGCGACATGTCGCTGGGGAAAATTTTGTTACTTTTTTGTAAAATAGGCGCGTTAACTTAATATCTTTTGGAGGGAATCCTAAATGTTTCCCCAGCGACATGTCGCTGGGGAAAATCTTTGGCATAAATTAAACAACGCATTAACGCTAATCACTTGGATTAGACGTGGCAGAAAGTTTCCCCAGCGACATGTCGCTGGGGAAAAGTTGGCGGGTTAATCTCCCGCTTGCATTAATTGTGAAGTAGTTTGGTCAAAATTCAGTCAACTTTTCCCCAGCGACATGTCGCTGGGGAAAAGTTGTTTTGCTTTTTGGTCAAAATTTTTTCGAGAAAGTTTGCCACGTCAGAAAGTTTTTGTCGTTTAGCGACTTTTCCCCAGCGACATTTTGTCGCTGGGGAAAACCCCGATGGGGAAGGGCTGGATTGTTGTAGTGAAGGTTATTTTCAGAACCAAATAAATATACAGAACTGCGATAACTACTTTTTTACTACTAGTGATGCATAATTTACATCTTGCTAATGCAAAATGGCATTTTTGTAAATAAATTAAAAAAAAAGTTTATCTGATAAGGAGAAAAGGGTATTCTAGTCATTGCATAAATGATAATTAATAAATTCAAAAGCCTCTTTTTAAACTGACTATAACTTCTCTCTATCGTTAGTTTCTATCTCTCTTCCACCCACAAACCTGTCATCCTTCAAAAAGCCACAAGTTTATAAATCTGTCATCACCATAGTTTCTTGAGAAGCTAGATCCGAAACTAATCATTATGTAATACCGATTTTATTTCCTAAGAAAATCAAGAAAGTGGACGCAACCAATCTTTTACGTATATGAATCGGAAGCATCAACAAAGATGTTTCTGTCATAGATCTTTTACGTATATGAATCGGAAGAATCAAGAAAGTGGACGCAATCAATCTTTTACGTATATGAACCGGATTAAATGTTTTACAAGGTAAGGTGTATGTCATCGATCTTATCTATATTCAATTCAAGAAGTAGGAGCACACATGTATTTTCTATGATGGTATCATGGTTTTCTAATTTATTGACTAATTTTTCTCATTAACCTTTAAGTCACGTTGATTAATAATTTTGGTCTTTTTCTTTTTCCTATTGAATGGATTTTTATGTGCATTGAGTTAGAGAAGAAGTGCTTGTAATTGGGTTTTATTATAATGTTGTTTGCGGGTTTAATGTTAAGTTGTTTCGGCAAATACATGTGCAGAACCAAAATGTAATTCGATTTATGTCATTGTCATAAATTTGTTTCTATATATTTTGACTTCGCATACATGAGTAGTTTTAATAAAGGAAAATACATGTGCACATGGTTATATTTGATCTTTAACAAAAGTCTTTACTATTGTAGAGATACATTAGAATGATCTATACTTTGTTTCGATATATATATTGGATTTAGATATGATTACCACAATAACTTTTTTCTTCTATTGAAATCAGGTTATGGATGTACAGTATTTGTGTAGAAAAGAAGATGGCGATGTAGATTACATGAATGCAATTTATATGAAGACGATTAAGACGATCCATGTGTAATCGAATTGACCGTGTTAAATTTAGAATAGGAATATATGTAGGTTGCATTAACAACAATGAGGTGCACATATGTTTTACGTTAAGTAAAAAAGATGCACTTGTATTTTACGTTGAATAGAAACAGTGCACTTGTATTTCAATGAACTGCCTTATAAATACAGTTATGTTGTGTAAAATTTACAAATTATTGTATTATATCAATTTTTCAAGAATGTCAAAGTTAAACAAGACTAAAGTTCGTTATCGATAAGCAGAATTCCACTTAAAATTGTTTCGAAACACTTGTGCACATACGTGCTAATGAAGTATAACATATTAGAAAAGTAACAAATATTATATTATCTTACCTAAAAGTGACGTGCTAAAAAACGTAAATATGTTAGCCGCGTATATCGAAAAAAAAACGGTAAAAACGAAATGAATGGTATGTTATCCTAAAATGTTATATCTGACAAAAATGAATTTGGTTTAAAAGAGAAATATTAAAATCTATTAAAAATGAGATTTACCAAAATGCCCTTTTGATTTAAAACTAAACGCATTAAAAAAGAAATTAAATGATTGGTTGATGTTGGTTCTCGCAGTTCTCGACTTTTATTTGTTTTGAAAATAACCATACCCTATATATATATATATATATATATATATATATATATATATATATATATATATATATATATATATATATATATATATATATATATATATATATATATATATATATATATATATATATATATATATATATATATATATATAGTGTAAGGTTATTTTCAGAACCAAAAAAATGTCGAGAACTGCGAGAACCATTTTTGACCATTAGATTTTTAATCTACGGCTGAAAACATTGATGGCATAGATGTAATAAATAGAAACTTCTAGTCATATTTTATAAGTAATGATAGGGCATTTTAGGAATTCAATATTCACTCCTAAAAAAGTAACCGACCCACTTAATACAGATCTATTACTCACAATTAAGATAAAAATAACCCACGATTCATTTTATATCTATTAGCTCTGATCCGAAATTCTTTCCCCCAACTGCTCCATGGTCGTCGTTATGATCATCATCATAGAAAGGTAATTGTTACATTTAAAAAAAAAATACTAGTAATTTTGTGTGTTTGATTTAGTTATCTACGTGATTCAATTTTTCGAAGAACAAATCATACTATGAAAATTTATAAGCGAAAATTCAAATGATGATGATTGATTAAAAAACAAATAAGTCGGTCTTTCATGCCAGTTTGATTTCACTGACCGGTTGTATCAAGATTTATGAGGAGCATAAGTTTTTCTTGAAAATATATGAATTTTTATATGATAAACATTGGACATGAGATTTGATAATAATTAGTATTTTATGTTAACCAAAATACTTGTGCACACTTGTGCACCCGAGAAGTATGAAAGCATATTTTTAAAATATTAGTTACTTTCTTATTCTTCTTCTTTACGTGAATCATTGTTATGAAAGAAAAAAATGTGCACACAAAAGAAACACTCGAGTTAGATATGATAATTTGGTTTTAATGATAAAAGAAGTTGTCTATATTGCATATGGATATATTTTAAACATATACGTACATCATTTTTTGGTGGTTTCTAAAAATTTGTTTTCTGATGTTGAATATATATATTCTTGTAGATATCATATATGATGATGGAATCCGACCAAGAGGATGAGACATGTCAATAGGTTCAGGACTGCATGTTACTAGCGAATATTGATTATGAAAATACATGTGCATGCATTCGAGACTAACTTCGTGTACCAAGTAAACGACTAAGGCGGTGCAAATACATATGCATGGCTCATAATTATTTGTAGCTACTCAACTAAGACAATCAAAATACATGTGCATGATTTAAAATCGCGCATACTGGATCTAGTGAATTAGATGACGGAAATACATGTGTTTAGCTTAAGTTTGAAGATAATATTGTATACAATTATAATTGAATCAATTTCTTTCTTCGAAAATCATTGTACATTCATTTTTAAAAAAAATTGAACGTCAATACAACTGTATCAGCTTAGAACAAAATTGTATGACTATATAAACGGCTTTGTTTCTCAAACACATGTGCATGGAATAAATAAAATGTGTTTTTATGAATTCCTTATGAAAGAAAAAAAATGTGTTAAAAAAACAATTGTAAGTATTAAAATAATTATTTCAAAACGCTAGGTAGGATTACCATAATTGTTCCTAAAATCATGAATTTGCTAAAAGAAAAAGAAAAATGTTAAATAAAAACAATAAATAAGGCAATACATTTTACTTAAATACCCTTTCCATTAAAACAAAAATCATATTAAATAGAAAAAATTTGATTAGTTGATATTGGTTCTCCAAGTTCTGTACATCTTTTTGGTTCTGAAAATAACCTCACCCTATATATATATATATATATATATATATATATATATATATATATATATATATATATATATATATATATATATATATATATATATATATATATATATATATATATATATATATATATATATATATATATATATATATATATATATCTTTACATTATATATAACAGGAGAAAAATGCCACATAATCATCCTTAAATCCATGTCATCATTTTTTATATTTAATATTTATTTTTTTTAAATTCCGAATTTCTTTTTAAAATTTATTTATTTTTCTAAAATTTGGAACTTTTTAAAAATATGTAACATGCAAGAATCGAACCTGTGTTTGCTTTCTCGAAAGCAAGAACCTCAGCCAATGGACCAAGGTAGAATTTATGTGTTCTCATTGAAAAACAAAGTATATAAACACAGTTTCATTGTTAATGGATTACAAACCTTTATATCATAAACCGTCATAATCTGATATATCTTCAAAATCCCTACTATGTTTATATCATTATTCTCATGATCCTGCGATACCCTTTCAAAACCCTAAATAAATAAATTACATATTAATAAACCTATTGCACTTGATAATGGGAAGTGCGATGATGCTGACAATATGTTTTGTGCGGCTCATGGTGGTGATGGTAAGCGATTTAGTGGTGAGGCCTGGTCTCAACATACTACTCTAAGTTTTGAACCATGCCGATTTGATAGATGACATAATTCAAAATTTTCTTATTGTTAGTATACATGTTGACTGTATATTTAATGACATAATTGTTTTGGCCTTTCTTCTACAAATTTATTTTATGATGACTTTCTTGTCTCGAACACCAGATTTGCTGCAGGCAAATGTTCATTAGATGAATAATTGAATATGGTGGAGGATTTGAGTGTTCTATTAGGTTTCTTTGACAATTTCATAGTTAGAGATTTTTAATGCTTACATGTGATTATTAACAGCAGCACAATCTCCCTAGAGGTATTGAATTGGAGTGTTTGGCAATCTATCTACCTTTTTTTATTTGAACTGTGATCGCTTTGGTTCACAAACCTAATGCTATTCTCTGCTTTTATCAGATTCCTAGGTGAAAGAATATGAAGATTTGTTTCAAGAGATGTAATCTGTTTTCAAGCTCTGTAGTAGGAGACAAAGGTGCATGCTGGAACTAAAAGCTATGAAGCGTTCTCAAGAGCAAGCAACTCGTGAAGGAAAAAACCTTGATTAGGTTCAGTTTGCTTGCATAATTAATCGATCATGTATTAAAATTCTATCTTCATCATGGTATAAATGATCTGTATTTATCATTGCATGTGGTTAACGAGCGGCGGGGGCTTTTTTTAAGTCAATAAGCTAAGTACTTCAATGTATGAATGGCTTAATAAGAATACGCAGACAGTATATGTATATATCCTACAAGTAGCTATTTGGGATCAACATATGTGAATGAACTGTATATTTATGGACTTAAATATATGTGTAAGGTTAATACTGCATAGCCTGTTGATGGTGCTCATATCTACTCGCTATTCAGTTAATACTGATAGTGAGGACTCTAACGGACCGGAATATGGTTGAAAATGTGTACCGATCAGCTGAGCTTATGGGTATTTCTTGCACTCTGATTTCATGTATTTCCCAAGAAGGCATGTTATATTATGTAATCTCTCTACATTAAATTACTCCACGACACTAGATAAGTCTCTTAGTTGCTCTTGACTCATGAGTGCTACTTAATTTATGGTGTTAATCTTGGGTTCTATCTTACTATTTTCGATCGACCAAATTTTCAATATAATCTGTAAGAAGTTGCAATAGACACATTTACATGTGGCCTTTCATTTGTCATTATTGTCATTATAGTAGCAGAATTATTCAACTTAATATTTTTTTTCTATGATGTTTTTCAGTTCTTGGATCACTTGAATGGCCTAGAAGGAACGCCCTGTTAGGTTTAGTATTGTTGCTTTAAATAGTTTAAACCCTGTGTTATGAATTTTTATCTGCTGACTGTTTTTGGTATTATGAGATCAGGATACACAAATTCTTGGAGAAAACAAAGTAAAAACAAAAGCGTCTGAAGCAACAAAAGGAGCGAAAGCTGAAGAAGTTCCTGACATTGATACTAAAGAACAATATCGTGAAGGGACACGATGATTTAAATCCATTGATCGCAGCCTGTTAAAGTTGAGGTTTGCTTTATTTAAGAGTGGCCTTTTGGTCTAATGATGCTAAACCGACCTCGAATAGTAGCCTTGAGGTTATTGGTTTATATTCACAGATTACAACTCAACGTGTGCACATACATGTATATTAATGTTTTAATCTTTTCAGGTTAGAAGTCTTCTGATCGAATTGCTTTTGCAGTCCGCTTATATACAGCCTCCAGCTGAAACAATGGATTGAAGAATGAAGTGGATCCCTGTGGGCAACAGGGCAAGTCTTTCGGGTATGTTCAATTTACTGCAATATTTTAATTTTTGCCTGTATAATCTACTTCCTTATATATATTTTTTTATTTTTGTATAACTGTTTGAATTATGATTTAAGCATGTACATGTTCTCCTTTTGCTCTAATATTCATATTTGTTAACTTAATGTCTTAGCCATCAGTCAACAACAGATGATGTGGCCTGTCATTCCTGAAAACTGATAATAAGGGGACCGATAATAGCTAATAGCTCTAGTCACATCCAAGTTGGATTGGAATTGGTTTCAAGGGACTATGATATAGAAAGTTTATGCGGATGGACGAATGTATTCGAGTTTTCGAAAGTTGCACTAGATAAAGGAAAACTAAAACAAGAAGATGATTATGGAACATATGCATGTTTTCTTCTTTAAATATAACATCAAGTAATTTCATCATATCGATGAGTCAGTTGATTCTAACATTTTCACATGCAATATTCGGGCACTTGCTAGATGTATGCGGCCCCGAACCACAGCTATTGCATACAACATCCTTGCAGTAGTTCTTTACCACGTGAGTGACTTTAATCAGGTGAAAATTCTTTCTTTATTTCTTCATGGCATTCTATCTTCATTTACATAAAATTTGTTTAAAAAAGTATGGTATCTCATGCAATGATTTTAATGTTGGTATACCACGATGTATACGTTGAATGAACGGAAGCAGTTGGTTCTCTGTTTGGAGGCGAATGGGATGAGCCACAAGGACCTCGTGGAACATGTTATGGTAATTTGTAACCTTTATATGCTCAATTAAATTGTAACCTTTATGCTAACAGTACCAAGAATCAATTTGAGGTTTGAGCAAGAACAAACATGACATTATGTTCGTTGCAGTGACTATTCAAGGATCGATGTTGCTAACAAATAACAATAGCTAGAGTTTCGAGATCCAAGGTGAGAAGCTTACATATAAAAATGTAACGATACTCTATCTAGGCATTCAAAATATGACTTTGTGTTTTTGCAATAGTTTATCACAGTATAAGGCACTGACTTTTGCTTTGTAAAACCACTTCCCAGAATCTACGGAGGTTTATGCTGGCTATGATGCCCTTATTGGACGACCTCGATGTTGAAGTAGTTTATTCTCCTTACCGACTAGCCTTAAATTGCAGTGGGGTACAATCGAGCTTTCATTAGAGGCAAATTAGGTTCAAGTTATACGTTCTCTTATTGTTGTTTGAATCCTGCCATGTTTTTATAATTTATGATTTGTTGTTCTGGAAAATGAATTGTTATACCGATGGGGCTACTAAACTTAAGTAACGAATATCGAATGATAAAATGGGAATAATAGGTACACTCTTCATATGTAAGCGGACGTAATGACTACGAAAGGCCTCGAAAAAGGTGAGATGATCCGCATCTTGGCGGGATAACTTATACAATTTCATCCATGGCAGATACATCCTCTTTGTTCGTCTATTGACCTATCTGAGCCCATGTATGATGACGTTGACACATCTTACAACGTGTTTTGATCTCTGATTTTTTGATAGCGCTTCACAAGGGTGTTTGGTGTCATTTGCATATGGGCATACGAAGAAGGGTATGAGATAATATGAAGGTAAAGAGGGAGCCAAGGATATGATTCTAAGAAACCAAATACAAATGAAGTTGATGTTAATGTGGCTGCCATAAGCAGTCAAAACACATTGTATGAAAATCTAATACCTCGTGTTCTAGGCATCCGATCCGTGATCGAGGAATAAAGACATATCTATTGAGCCCAGTACTCATGAGTCTGTGGCTAAGGGTAATTTATGTAGGTTTGAAATTGATATAATCTGCTGGTGTGTATAAAAAGCGGAATATTAAAAAGTTGGTGCATTACAACGATGGTGGTATACCAGCAACACACACACATACCTAATTGTGTGCTCACGTTGCTTCGTATGGTCATTTTTCAATGTACAACAAGCAACATGGAATTCCTGCATAACTTTTGGTGCATGATATTACGAGACGAGCTGCGAACATGTGCCTGAAAACACGTGATACAAACAGGTTGGCCCTGCAAATCTGCGTGAGATCATGTATTACCTACTCTCCTTAAATAGTACACTTTAAGTAGAATTTTAGGTTTTTTCTAACTTCGTCGTAGTCTTTTGTTGTGCTATCAGGAGGAACCCAAAGCAGAAGATGTGAAAGTGAAAGAAAAGAAAGAAAACGGTGAAGAGAAACCTCCTGTTCAAGACGAAAAAGAAGAACCAAAACTGCCAGGCCCATTTGTGTTGTTTATGGATATCCATTGTGGATGTGCCAACACGTTTAAGAGATCTCTTATGAGAATTCCAGGTATATAATTTGATGCTGTTATGTGATGACTACCATATAATCCAAGCCAGATTAGTGGACACATTACATGTTATTATGTTTATAGTTATTTATGTTGTTATGTTTATAGGTGTTGTGGGGGCATATACTTTGACATGGTTAAGAACCAAGTTACTATAAAATGAGTGGTACAAACAATCTGTGACAAGATAAAAAAAAAGGAAAGTTGCTAAAGTATTAATTCAAAATTCAGTAAAGTTAAAAATCTATACGTGATTGCAATAAAGTTAAAAATTTATACGTGTTTGCAATCATGAATGGGTTGGTTTGAGATTTGGATACTCTTAACGGGTAAAAAAATGGCACAACAAAAAAACATGTCAAACATGTTAAACTTATTTAAATTTTTTGTTATTATTGCCTAAAGGCTCCATATTTGGTTTATTTGATGAAAATGGATTATTCATTTACTTAAATTGTTCTTGTCCTCATATTTGACGCAAATTGAACTGTTAGCTGGGAAATAATTGGCTATGCTTGAACCATTCTAGATAAAAAAATTATTCATGTTGGCTCTTGCTTTACAAGTGAAGTTGCTCAACATGAATTGTTTGAAGGTCTTGATGGAGATTAATATGACGATCATATTGAATACGTTGATGGAAATGACGAGAATAATGATGACGGAGATACGTAGGATAATTAAGGGAGAGCAAAAAGATGGTACAAAATTTTCACAAAGTTTTATTAGATTATTAGTTAATTGTTATTGTACAATGTTTTAAATAGACCTGGTCGAGTCACCAGGTTCGGGTCAAACCGGGTTAGCTCGGTTTCTAAAGTAAATATTTTTTTTATATTTTTAATAATTAATAAAAGTTATATATAAAAACCATAAAAACTTTCAAATATTGAGGATATAAATTGTTTACCAACTAATGTAATATGAAAAAAAAATTACCTCACAAATACGTAAAATTTACATATTTTTTTAAAAAAACCCAAAAAAATCAAAACCTGGCCGGGTCTCAAGAACCGGGTTGACCCGGGTCACCCTAAACCCGCCTGGTCAAGCCGGGTCTTAAAAATGTGAAACACAGGTCAAAATGACCCGTTTTCGGCCGGAATCTGGTCAACCAGTCGACCCCGTCGGGTTAAACCGGGTCTGAGAACATTGCCAAAGGCAAAAACAAAAAACAAAAAGAAGTCAACTAACATTAATAACAACACAATTTTGAAAATAAAAAAGAAAGATAATCATAATTAATACCTGCGCATTGGTAAAGACTATGTAAAAAGTGTATAAATGAAATAAAAAGCCAGTTGATTAGATAAAAGAAAACAAACGCATTTCTTTTTTATTCCATATGCTTTTTATACTATTGTAAATTTATAAAATAAATACTCAAAGTACTTTTAATCGTTATATTAATTAATGTATAAGTCTTTTGATGTTTTGTAAGTATAGTTAAAATAAAGTTAATACGAGTTCTATATACTTAGTAGAAAAAAATAAAAAAAACCTAACAATATAACTAATATAAACAATTCGAAAAATATTTTTGCTATGTTATAAAATATAATTTATTAACAACAATATTTAGCTAAAAAATAAATGTAAACGAAATTATAAGTCATACCCGCCCGTTGGGCGGGTTTTGCCACTAGTATATATATATATATATATATATATATATATATATATATATATATATATATATATATATATATATATATATATATATAGGGTGAGATTATTCTACAAGAAATCTTATAATAAAATAAATAAGGTGAATTGTGGAGGTGACATGTGTCATCCTTTCAAATCATTATTCCACATCATATTGTCATATCATGTCATTTAACTTCAAAAGAAACTGAAACTTTTTTGAAAATAATTTCGAAAAAAAAAATTCGTTAAATTTGTTTCCGAAATTTTTTTTTTCAAATTTTATTTTTTAAAAAAAATTTCAAAAATTTTTTTCCCAAAAATTTTTTTCAAATTTTTTTTTCAAAAATCTTTTTCGAATTCTTTTTTCAAATTTTTTTACTGCATCACGGTTACATGTTTTACTGCATCACAGTTAAATTTCGAAAAAAAAATTCGTAAATTTTTTTTTCAAAATACTTTTTTCGAATAATTTTTTTACTGCATTACAGTTACATGTTTTAGTGCATCATAATTATAAATTAACGCATTACAGTTTTAATTACTACATTATAGTGCATTCACCAATGTTTTATGTATGATGCACAAAAATTATAACTACGATGCGGTAAACTATTACATTAATACACTAATAATACAAGTGATGACTAGTGATAGAATTTTTATTATCCAACCGATAAATATAATGCATTTTGATTGAATTGTTGTGGTGCATCACACTACAAATTCAGTGCATCAAGAGTATAAATATGGTGTATAAAGGTAATAAATTAGTGTCTTATTCATGATGCACTAAATTATCTAACCGTGATGCTGTAGATTTTTTTCCATAATAGCTTAAAAAAATTAATTTTGAACAAAAAAATTAGAATTTTTTTTTCAATTTCGAAAAAAATTAAAAAAAAATATTCAAAAAAAAATTTTGGTAAAAAAAATTATGCAAAAAAATATTTACGAAAAAAAAAAGATTTTAAAAATTTTGAAAAAAAAATATTTTTTGAAAAAAAAATATTTTTTGAAAAAAATATTTTCGAAAAAAATTATTTTTTGAAAAAAAATATTTTCGAAAAAAAAAATATTTTTAATTTTTTTTATGAAAAAGAGATGATATGGAAAAGTAATGTGTGATAATGTTTTGACAAGGTGACACATGTCACTCCCACATTCATTCTTTTTTTTTATTTATTCTATTATAAGAATTGTTTTATTTTACCCAACTCTATATATATATATATATATATATATATATATATATATATATATATATATATTTATATATATATATATATATATATATATATATATATATATATATATATATATATATATATATATATATATATATATATATATATATATATATATATATATATATATATATATATATATATATATATATATATATATATATATATATATATATCAGAATCAGAAACCATTATATAGGAAGGATGGTAAAACATTACCATAACTTCAAAATTCTAAAAAAATGCCACGTGTAAATCAATAACCTATTTCCATATATATAACTTATTTTCTTACCCATCACTGTACAGGATTTCATTATTAAGTTTTCCATAAAATCACATCACTACAAACCCCTGGAGTTCAAGGCCTCTGTATCCCCATCAATTTTAAATAGGATAAAAAATGTAAGAGCCCGGTAAACCTTATTCCACTCAATAACTTTCCGATCCACAGGTGTAAATGAGCTGTTACTGGAATGAATGGATCCCATGTTCCTCTTATCAATATACGTATGTAGGTTATCCATCATATAATTTAATCAATAATATGATTCGTGTAAGGTAATCCCGTTTTTATATGTCGATCTGTTAATTATTATAAATTAGACTTCTATTCTCAGTTTGTCCAACTTGGTTCTTCATCAATTAATTGAATGGAATTTATGTTCAGAGGATTTGTTTAAGTGCGCCGGTAGGAAATGTCTCAAATGAGAGAAAGGTGCTTACAGAAGTTATTAACTGCATTCCCTACCCACAAGATGAATCATGGGGTAAATCTGTCATCCTGTTATACCATTTTGAGGTATGGTGAATAAGATCTCGACTTTATTGTTTTTGGTTAGTAGTTAAAAGTATTTTATTATTCTTACAGGTTTGGGGTTTGGGTTTAATAGAAGATCAGCCAAAGGAAGCTCCTAAAGTAGATTTTGTAATGATGACTTTAGTGGTGGTGCTCTATCTAGAGGTTGTGTTCAGGTGTGCTTATCTCAAATGCAAAAGAAAGTTTGGTTTCGAGGTGTGCGTATCTCAAATGTAAAAGAAAGGGTTGTTTCGATAACCTTTGCCTTAATAGAACGCCATTATCGAAATTTATTAGCTTTTTAGTTAGTTGCATTAGAGACTAAACAGTCAGTTAATTATTGCTACGAAAATTAGCTTGATTAGAGACTAAAGTCATGTTTGTTCTTTTTAACCATTTGACCCGTTTAAGATATAAAACAATTTGAAATGACCATTTTATAAGTGACTGAGCTTAATTTGTCGCCTAAACGTAACATTGTGTAAGCGTGATTATATATGACATTATGGCATTCAAAATACGTGCATGGATGGCGTCACAGTATATACTATAAAGAAGGGATGGTTTTAATAAGTTATACATTCAATATACAGGACTGAGAATAGTAGAAACTGGAGCGAGCTCAAGTAAACTTATATTAACACGAATTATGGAAGGCGATAAGCTATTATAGAAGCCTAAAAAATAGTACCACCCTGAGCCAGAACCAGCTCTTGAACCTGAACCGGAAGATGAGAAGCCTAAAGAATAAGAAAAACCCGACGAGAAACCAACAGAAGAAGCATAGCATGATGAAAACCCATCGAAAGAAGAGAAGAAAGAAGGTGAGGACGAAGGATAAGATTATTAAAGAAGGAAGTTACAGAGAGAACTGAGGTTATAGACACGCAAAGGTATTATCATAACGGAACTTCAGATATTCTACATAATTCATGGGTCAAATGCATATTCAAGCACAATAATGAAGGCACAAGAACGGTGACTATTACAAAGGATGTCGCTCTAATATTCTGTTATTAGTAGATAGTAACAGAGAAAAAATAATTTCAGGACTCGCTTCCGAAGTATGTTGATCCACTGCATGTATTATGTGCTAATGACCATCAATAACTTACGCAGGCATACGAGGATCTGGAACAAGAAATCGCTTTCTTCTGTCTATCTTAGATAGCAACAACTTGCGGCTATCTTTTCCTCGCACAATTTGAACATTTCATAACTAAGGTAAACTACGTATTACATCGTGTTAATTTCTCATCAGAAGCTACAATCTACAATATTAACACGGTCTTAACAGATACATAGATGGCAGGTTAGCACAAATACGTCACAGATCGAAATTTTGATCCTGTTTTATAGAGATTAATGGAAGTTGTCACTAAATACATTTATCTTTTTCGGTGTATAGAGTAAAAGTAGAATTAGAAAGATGTCCAATGAGTATAATCCTGAAAATTGGATGCTTGAAATGACCACGCTTGCTGTTAAAGAAATAACTCGATAAGAATTTCCAGTGAGTTATAGAAACTATAAGTAGTACATGTGACCTACAACATATTTTGAACGACTCTTTAATACAACATTTGATGATTATTTACTTATATAATATATTCCAGAGATGTTGAAGTTGTGATTAGTGTCTTACAAAAACACTTGAAGGACACATTTATTAGCATTATAAATTTTTGGAATAGCTGATGGGAAAAAGTTATAACGAGAAGGCAACCGAGACTATTTTAGCGTACACTTTTGAACGGATAAATAAGTTTGTGCTGTTACATATCATCAAAGTACCAAACTAAAGTCATACTGCTCATTTTTTAATGTGGGATAAATAAATTCTAATTCTAATTTTCGATTTGATTATAGGTTTAATGGGACTGGTAATCTTTTGGAAGGAATTGGTGTTGCAAAACCCACAGGGTTCTGGATACTGGAAACGCGGAGATGCAGGTATCAACAAGGTAAATATGATAATCCACTCATGGGTCATTCAAGAGCATGCATTATAGGTATAGGGTAATACTAATACATTGGAATGACAAATGTTTGTTGTCCGTAAAAATCTTGATGTTTAAAGTGAGTGCATTTGTGTACAAAGGAAAATATATTTGAAACAATGGCTTTTCAAATTGCTTAAATGTCATATTCAACTGTAACTGGATGTCGGGTGTTTCGTTCTTTAGTTCATATCATCAGTGCAACAACGTTTTTGGTTTGTCATACACGAGTTTTAGGTCTGCAAGCTATTTTGTCGTAAAGGGTGTGTTTGGTTCAGCGGTTCAAGTCAGTGATTTCTTTCTGATTGGTTCGCTCATGTGGTCAGCTTTCAAATATAAATTATTTTCATTCCTTTAGATGTGCGTTTTTAGTAAATATTTTACAAAATTAGATTTTTAACCATTACTTGAAACTATTACTGAGACTCTATATCACATTAAGTAGTTCAACAGATAATATCAAGTAAATTATCAGTGGTTTTAACTGAAAATGTAATAGACATTTCAGAAGAAGTGGATTTGTAACAACAAAATATTGATATAATTATAATTATTTAAAAATATCGTGTTTTGCCTTACTTTGTAGAAAAAACTAAAAAAATATAAAGACGCTAACAGAAACAGCTTATTAACCGCTTCGGACTTTATAAGAGTCATCAGTTACCTATGTATTCAGAAAAAAACATCAGTATACAAGAATCTAGAGCAAGACCTGCAACTTCCATTGTGACATTGAAGTTTTAGGTAGTGTATGAAATACTTCATAATCTATATGGTCCTTCATCTCAACCACGACACCACCAAATTCATCGTCGGTTGCAGGAAGTCGTGAGACATTTTCAACTCCACTTTCGGTAAGCCAAAAATAGCTTATTAATTGTTCGTCATGCCAAACTTACCTTCGGACGATATTTATTTTTTGGTTAATTTTACAGACAATTACATAGTTCCTTGCGCGATGGTCATCTGCATACTTAATGACAATTGGAGAAATGCAAAGTTACATACATTCAAATATCTGGAACTATTATACACTTGTGATCTTACTAAACTTTATTCAGTACTACTTATACGATATATGCAAGTATGTATATATGTCAAGAAACATAAGTTGCTGCTCATTAAATCTTTTGTAATCGGCTAAGTAATGTTGTGAATTTGTATTGCCATTTAATTGTATGATCACAGTGAAAATAGTTTCATGACATTGTTGTAACGAGTTGAAATGCACGACAGGTTGCAACATGGCTTATTTTCTTGGGTTTATTTTTTGGCTTACAGTGACACTTTACAGTTTTTTAATAATTGTTATTGAGTTGCACCAACTTAATTTACTTTTACCTTCATTTAATTAACGATGATGATGTTCATGCGTGTATTATTGAATAAACATTGTTCCTATTTGCTATATTTAGCTATCAAATAATTGGAATGCAATGGTAGGTAAAAAATAAGCAAACATGGGTTGTTACGATTTAAAATTTTTAAATACTGTATATTTTGTTACGTATTTAATCACTTTATATCAATGTCATTTGGAAGTTAATTTAATATATTTCGTATTAAGGACAAGTATATGCTATTTATTTTAGTGTAACACGGACCTCATATAACTTAGTTTTTATTTGTTTAAATTATTGGAATTGATTTGATATTGTCTGATGTGACTTTTATTCATGTGTACAAAAAGCTTTTACATTTATTTAAATACGTTTCATGCTTTATGTTAAACTAGACGGGTACCCGCGCAATGCAACGGCAGGTACCCGGTAACTAATTTTGTGGTGATTAAATATTTTCATGGCGGTGCTATACGGGTGGTGGTGGTAGTACGGTTCACTAAGGTTCACTTAAAATATTCAAGTTTGTAAACCTGAAACAATATATGATACGATTTTTAAAGCATAAAAATGCATACATGTTATTTATTTTGACAATCCTAAATCAGAATGAAATGGTAACTAAACATGCTCAAAATAATATGAACGCTTATTAGTTCTACAACTTTGTAGTGTACATATGAGTTTAAATTACAAATGTGAACAAACGTTAAACCCTTGAAGTATACAACCTTCTTTTAACTTATTTGTCGAAGCATCTATCATCGTTAAGTTCGTTCAAGGTTAATCACGACCACCTAACAAATATCCAATACTCAAACTCCCAAAGAAAGACAATCTAAATATGATAAGAAAATTAAATATGAACTATTACATCCATATGTACTAACGAAGGACATAAAGATGTCGGTGAAGATGTTGATCAGAGCTAGCAGTCGGAAGTTATGGCAAGAAAGAGATAGAAAATATTGTGATCGAGAATCTTATTTATATAGTGAAAAACAAAAACCAAGGCTTAATAATAGTGAAATTTAGCCTAAAAGTCTCTTTATGTTGCATTTACTCAAAATATTTAAATGAGATAGTTGTTACTTCGTTATAAAATGGGCTTTAATACTTTAAATGGGCTATCAATGTTGGAGTTGTTACAAGTTAATACATCTGTTTTTAGGCCATTACTTTTAATGATGTAATTTAACATTTTTTAACTTTTATTTAATGTGTATAAATTATTGGTTTTTTGAATAATGGCTTGTAGATTTCTTATAATAGAAATGTTAAAGGCTTAATTTTTAAGACTTCTAAATATAGAATATGGCCTAAATGTTTTATAAAGTATTAAGATTATAAAATCATTCTTGACAAACTTTGATTATCTAATCTATAAAATTATTGTATCCACATTTTAACTCCATTTCACTATTACAACAATTTTTTTTAAAGCTAGCCCGTCCATCGGACGGGCCTTAAGGCTAATATATATATATATATATATATATATATATATATATATATATATATATATATATATATATATATATATATATATATATATATATATATATATATATATATATATATATATATATATATATATATATATATATATATATATATATATATATATATATATATATATATATATATATATATATATATATATATATATATATATATATATATATATATATATATATATATATATCTATTACATATAATGTTAAAAGTAATAATATCCCTCGATTGAAATTGCGTTTTTAGAACATGTTTTTAGATGAAAACTATTGAATAAAAAAAATATGAATTATAACACCGAAGAATTTAGTCACAGGGTACCCGCCGCCGCATCGCGTGGATACCCTGCTAGTTATCTTTAAATTATATTGTCATAGTACAAATGGTTTGTGGAAATGTTACCCCGACGACTTTACAACTACAATAGGTCGTGTGTTTTCGCATCTTGAGTTGTCACTAGGGGTGTCGAAAAAACCGACTCAACCAGAACTCGATCCAAACTTGAATTCAAATAAGTCTATTCGGGTCGGGTCACTCGGGTCCAAAAAAGTATTATGGTCAATTCGGGTTGATTCGAATTGACCCGGGTTCTTATTAGGCTCGGGTTTCAGTTTGTATTTTTTAGCCTTGACTCGAATTGACCCGACCCGACTTGACTCGAACCCGACCGTCCCGACTTGACCCGACTCAAATAACACATTTTACATTGTATTATTACTTAAATAAGCCAATTTTCATACTTTTTTCATATACTCGGTTTGACCCGAAATCAAATTGACCCGACCGAATAGACCTGACCCAGATTGACCCGAAACCGGGTGACCCGAGTTCTAATTAGGCTCGGGTATATTTTTTTAATCTTGACCCGAACCCGGTTGACCCGACCCGATTCCCACCCCTAGTTGTCACCGCTAGCCTAAATGATTTCAAAAACACACGACAACTTTAATCGGTGTAGATTATCTTATCTTACTTCCTATCTTATCTTGCTATATTAGTATAAAACATATAGGATAATTTTAAATTTAGAAAGTCTCAAAATTAAGACATTTAAAATTGTTTGTTATAGAAAAATACATTCGTAACAGGATGTGCATTCTTAATAATCATATATTTTTGTAACAACCTATCAAAACTTATTTTTATTTTTAAATTGAATATTTTGTATACATTTATTTTTTTCATAATCTAATTTCACCATATTTCTTAAAATTTCATGCTCTTTAATCCAATATTTTTTATTTATATTTATTACTTTTAGTTTTTTTCGATTTTAGTAGGTTTATTTTGTTTCAGCTTAACTTTTTACAACTTCAACTTTAATTTGTGTGCAAAATTAAAATTGGCGAGTAAAAAGTGTAACATGTGTTCGTCTTATAATCGTCCTTGGTCACCCACTGCCGCATTGTGCGGGTGTCATGCTAGTTATATAACAAAATATTTGAAATATTTTTATTTTTAGAAAGTCTAAAAATTAAAACATTTAATTTTGACTTTTATGGAACCATTCATTTTGTAATTGACCATTTATCTTCTTTTGTAACAATTTTTTTGTAACAACCTATTAAAAGTATCTTTATCTTTAAAATTAAAATATCATTGTATCTAATTATTTTTTTCTTAATCTAATTTTACCATATTTTTAAAAACATTATGCTTTTTTATACAATATCCATTTTGACATATTTTAATTAATTGTCATTTTTTGTGGGTTTACTTTATTTTAACTCCATTTTTAATAACTGCAAATTCTATGATGAATGCAAATTTAACGGGCAAGAATATAACATTTGTCACTTCAAAAATCGTCACTAGGTATCCGTCGCGCATTACGCGGGTACCATGCTAGTTATACTAGAGTTATTTGAGTTTATCTCATTAAATCTAAAAATTAAGATACCTATCACATAATTGTTTCTTATAATTTAATTGAAAACCAATTAATTAAGAAAATCTTTTAAATCCAATTTTAAGATTTTCTTATGATTCTATCTAGAACTCCAAAAATCAACAAGAAGAAATTTTTTTTTGGCTAAAACTAAAAAGTTGTGCATAATCGAATTTTTAATATCCTTCTGGGAATTAAAGGCGGAATCTATATAGATTATTTTATAAAAATTATTTTATGTTCGGGTATCACAGTTTCAACCCTAAAATAATTTTTAAACACAATCTCTAGCATGCATATACCAATCTAATTATCGATTTTTAGATTCAATAGCAATCCTAAATATGTCATGCATCTAAAACATGGTTCATAACAATTAGCATACATGGTTAAGTGATTTTAATAATTTAAACATGCATAATATACAAAAAAACTCGTTAATTTCACACGTATTTGTAATTAGCGTTTTGCTCTTAATCCCGTAAGTGATTAGTTTGAAATGAAACTACTTAGGATAATAAGATTGATGTATATATAGTTAAAAATTTCACGTGTATAGAGTTATTTGGTTTTTTTGGTTTGGTTTGGTTTTATTTTTTGTCAAAACATAACCAAACCAAACACCAGTTAAATATTCCGGTTTGGTTTCAAATCAAACCATACACCAATTATTATTTTTGGTCCGGTTTTATTCGGTTTTGGTCTGGTTTACTTTTCTATTTGTTTAGTGTCAAACCAAACACTAAATACCCCTACCATACGAATCACCTACTAAAACCCCAAGATCGAAAGTATGATATTCTCTAAGGTAGTTAACACAACACCTCTATCAACCACGCTTGATTGCTAGGTCTTGACACTTGAATACTTGATAAAAAAAGGTTAAGAAACCCTTTGGTTTCTTAATATAGTTGACGACTAAGAAGGAAGCGAAAGAGAAAGAGAGAGATGAATTAATTTTTCATATATGAATAATGAGCTAGGGCCTTTGTTTATATAGTGCAAACGTTAGGCTAATTAAGGAACGTTTACTATCTATTAAATCTTCTAACTATTTCCTAGATCTTTGTATCCCCTTTTTGTCCAAGTAATCGATCGACTATATCCACACCATCCTTGGTGTTGGCCTTTTAACTTTCTAGAATTTACCATATCATGTAACTACATTAATTATCCTAAAGTCTTAAGTCTTTTAGTTAACCTCGTTAAGCCTTTTAATTTATTAACTAACTATCGTTAAGTATTCGTAAATGCCAAATTAAGTATATACAATTAATATAGTAATATTACGTTATACATGTTAATAAAATATGGTCTCGATATCTAAGTGTATGACCTCTTAGGCCCACGTACTCCCACCATAAAAATACTAACTATGACTTACACAAATTCCAACATCTAATTCTCTTGTTGATCTTATTCACTTAGATTTGTGGAGACCTTACAAGGTTACAAAATTCGAAGATTGTGTATAATTTTAACGGTTGTGGATTATTATACTAAAGTTGTCTGAATTTATCTCATTAAATCTAAATATAAAGTTACTTTTTACAAAAGTGTCATTTATAATTTGATTTATAATCAACTAAGAAACAAAAATAAAAGTGTTTAGAGGTGATAATGTAATATAATTTGTGAATCAAGCATTTAACAAATTTCGGTAATGATAAAAGGATACTTCATCAGACTTTTTGTGCATATACTCTACAACATAATGGTATTGTTGAAAGGCAACATAACCATCTTTTAAATGTTGTCAGACTCATTATGTTTCAGGAGGAATTATTTTAGTAGTTTGAACTAGTTGTATTCTAACTGCTACTTATCTTATTAAAAAAAAATCTATGTGCTCAAAGAAAAATCTCTTTATGAGATGATATATAAACTTTGAAAATCTTAAAAGATTTATACTTTTGAAAATCTTTTACATATTTCTCTTTATTATGACAATCATTCAGTTACTAAGATAGTTGTTAATGCAAGTGATGCCTAAAAACATTATTAGTGTTAACTAATCTTTCTTAGTATTGATCACAACAAACCATACAACACATTTAGTGTAAAACACAAAATGAATTATTTAACTAACACTATCATCAAGGTAATAATCATATCACTAACCTTTCTTAATCATACTTAGTGATCATCAAAATGATTATCTTTAAAACTCACTTTTGTTAATAAGACAAAAGACTTTTTAATAAACTTTCTTTTTTAGAAAATGTTTTATTAAAATGGAAAATGAAAATTTGAAAATGGCATATTCCAAATGCTGTTAGAATATCCTTTGAAGGATTCAAATACCTCAGATATTCCCACCCCACTAAAAGACAAAAAACGGAGCGAAGTCTAGTGGCGGTACCTTAAGTACCTACGCGGTACCTTAGCATATGGTACCGCGGGGTGAGATAAGGTACCGCGCACAGTAGCCGTTATAGATCCGTTGTAACTTTGTCTCCTTTAAATAGTGGGTCAAATCTCATTTTCCAGTAAGCCTCTTGGACGTTTTTCTCAGCCCTCTTTCTATTTTCTATAGCATAATCATTAGTAAATGATCACTTAAATTGTTAAGGATGTTTACATATGATTATCCTCTTGATCCCCTCCTTTACCATGTCCAATGAGAAGATCACTCACTCACTAGTGTAGTGATAAAGATGAATCTATGAGCTAGTCATATTCATCATGATACCCTTTTTTGTTTTAGGTCAATCCAATGTATTTATGAATACTTGGACTAGTTGTGTTCATCCAAGTTATTTGTGGATACTTGGATTTGTTGTGTACATCCATTGCATATGTGTTTGCTTGGATTTGTGTTGTGTAAATCCAAGATACATGTGTGTACATGGATAAGTCTAGTTGAGTTTTAATAGATTTGATTAAGAGTTCTCACTAAACTATAAAGTGATGTGGTTGTGTCTTGTGAGTTCTCACTAAACTTTAAAGTGATTAGTAGTTGTGTTGTGTGAAGTTCTCACTTAGCTTCAAAGTGAAAAGTCGTGAAGATTGGTTCTAGCTTTCGATTAGAACCCGACATCTAGCCTTGTGTCGTTAAATTGTGAAGTAGGCAACGTCGTGTAGATTGGTCCTAGCTAAAGATTAGGTCTCGACATTTAGCTTAGTGTCAGAAAATAATGTAAGCAACGATGTAAGGTTTTCTCCGCCGAGAAGGGAGCTTGTGGATATAGTGGAAATCTCGAGTAGGTGTACTCGAGGAGTGGAGTAGAAACGAGGATAGAGCCTCGTTGTCGAACCACTATAAATCTTGGTGTCTTCCCACTAGGTTGTCTCCTTCCTTACTCTTTACTTATTTCATTATCATTATACTTGCTTATTATCATTGCTAGTGCATTTCAATTGAACCTAATCATTATGCAACTTAGCATCAAGTAAAAGATAGTTTTGATACAAACCAAATTAAAAGTAATTTTAATTTTGTCACCAATCGAAGAGAAACTATTCAACCCCCCCCCCTTCTAGTTTCTACAATTGGTATCAGAGCGATGGTCACTCAAGATCTTTGAAGTATATTGTACTTTGAAACTTGGATCGATCTATTGTCTCCTCAAATTAGAAGGTCTAGTTGTACTAAAGTTTCTCTTTGGTCAAAACTATGTTTTCTTTGAAAATAGGTCCTTTAATTGATAATATTGCATCCCACTTAAGATTAGTAGCCTTTATGCATTTTTGAAATGTATCTACTAGTTTGCATCTTGCTTTGTGTAGGTACTCATGAAGATCAATCAATTAATTGGTTATGAATTGAGTTACTTGCACTTTTAGAAGAATCATCTTCATTGATCTTTAAACATCTTTGAATGATGATACCAAGATGATTGGGAATGATACTAGTCCTTGAAGACTTAGTAATCATCATAGTCATTGAGTGGGCATAGTACTTATTCCTTCATGGATTGCTCTTTGTGGCCAAGGTACGCTTTCGTTCTTCCACACGCCCTTTGATCATTCTTTTGATCATTACTTGACTATGTGCTTGTTCTTGGCATCCTTGCCTTGACATTTATTTGTGGTTTGTGTTTCTTTTCTTTTATCCTCTCAAACCTTCATTGCTTGGATACTTGACTCACTATGGTGATGTAGAGTGAGTTAGTAGAAGCTTAAAGTATCAAGCATGATTTCCATGGTTTGCACCCATACGGTTAGTAGGCCCTTTGTGGGAGAGAAAGTGAATTAATACCTTGCTCATATTTTAGTTTAGACTAAGACTATTATTGAAAGTGATCTTAGTCTATACTTGAATAATTGCTTTGTGCTTATTCATTACCAAAGTCGTTTATCGTTTCGCCGGAAAGGCACGTCTTAAACCACTATATATGACACAAGCTCTTCGTTACAACTACTTGAAGATTGTCATTAATCCCTTGAGCATTGATCCTAGGCTTGATTCACTTCTCTTGACTTCTCTCCACTTAGTCGTTTTGCTACGAGTAGTCGTTTGTCCGTTTCGGTTCTTTTCGATCTTGATTTAACTCGTAATCCTTCATTAAGGCATATTGCTTAGTGTTATGATGATCCAATGATATTCTAAAAGGCTCATGATTTAATTTTAAGTATTTTAGAAAAACTGGATTTTCAAAATTTGTCGTTTTTCAGAGATAAAAACCTGCCTCTGTAGGCGGTTCCTTATCTCCGCGGCTCAAACCCGCGGTTCTTTATAGATAAGGTACCGCGGGCAGTAACTTTTGTCAGAGCGCCAATTTGAGTTTTTTATTCTTTTTCAAACCAAACTCTCTCTCTCCCCAAAACACACAGCCGACGGGTTTTACCTTTTCCACCATTGTTGAAGCTTCCAAAACCTTCAGTCACTCAAATTAATTGATTCCAAATTATGGGTTTCACTCATCCTTCATCTAACATCAATTAATTGTAAGTATTTTCTTTCAATTTCATCTATTTTGTTCTAGGGTTCATCCTTTCATAATTGGGGATTTTTAAAATTGAAATTGAATTAAAACCTTAATAGGAATGTGGGTTGACATGGTTATTTTACTATGATTCCTTAGGTTGATATTCATTAAGATTTCACTAAAACCCACTTATAGAACAAATCCGAATTTAGGCTAAATGATTTTGGTTGAATGATGGATTTGAGATGAACCCATGAACAAGTAGGTAATGACATTGTTAATACTTACCTAAAAACCTTGTTTTGAAAAACCATTGTTCTAATCCATTGTTGATCTAACATAGATCATGTGTTCTTGGTTAATGATGGAATAGACACATTGTGAACATGAAAATGATATGGATTCAATCCTATGTTTGTCAAGAAATTGATATAACACATTTTCTGTAGAATATTGATAACCTATGAATCTATGAAGGGGTTTGTTGATTTCTAGAGAGAGAAAGTTAGAGAGAGAAAGTGAGAGAAACTATGTGTTATTTCAATAAATGAAACTAGAAAAGTGACAACAACCAACCCCTTTCCATGGTGGAAAGGGGTATTTATACTTCCAAGCTACATGGGCTTGGGCCGGTCCATGACAAGCCCATGGACCGGTTCTTACTTAACTTAATAAGCAACTAATGACTATTTAATAACTACGAGCTATTACAACATAAATAATATTGTGGAGTGACCGATACTTCTAATATACGTAAAACGTATTTCTAACAATCTCCCCCTAAGGGAGGTCACTCCACGTTACAAAATTCTAAACCTAGCATACTATACTAAGTCTTCGTTCTTTAGCTCGTAGTCTTTTCTTCTTTTCTTTCTTTTGTTGTGAATATGTTGGTTTGATCTTTTTGGCTTTGGCTTGAGAGCATTGTTCTTTGTCCTTTCACGTGCGATCTTTGCCTCTCTTGTGAATTTTGCCTTCTCGTGACTCCATGTTCCACACACTTATGTCTTTTTGTTGAATTCTCGAAAGTTTCAGAGTTTGGTACAGCGGAAGACTTTATCTTGTACTTTCTTGAATTTTTGCTAAACTTTGATGCAGAAAAACATAAGCATGTGGGAACGACTTCTACAGGTACACCGCAACACCACCGTCTTCACTGGTACACAGCAACGCCACCGTCTTCAACAGGTACACAGCAACGCCACCGTCTTTAACAGGTACACAGCAACGACACGAATAAAATGGCTTTGAACATTTTATTCTAATTCGGTAGCATTTTACCTCCGGTCGGTGAAGACCGTTGGACGATATTAGATATCGTACCCGTGACAGATAGTTTCAATTAAGTAACTTCCTGACAGGGTTTCGCGGGTAAACCCGTTCTCTTTATTCGACCGTCCAAAGCTGACTGCGAACATAAAGAGTGAATCACTTGGATAAATTATCCTTGTGATTTGAAGCCGTCAATTCATGAAACCTGGAACAAGTGAATTTCAATTAAGATTTTCACCATCGTTGCTTTCCAGTTGTCACGAGCTCAATTCATAAAGAATCTTGCACGTTACCTACCAAGTGCTGTTTGATGTTGACACTAGAAGGATTTCCACTCGTCACTATGGTCAATAAAGAGTCACTCTGAGTGTTCTGGCAAGATCATATGATAATGCGAAGAGGCCTGGAACGAGTTTAAGTTCAATTAAGAATTAAACCACTGTTACCTTCCAGTTTTTCACAAGATTGGTTCTAAAAGAACCGCACGTGTAACCTACCATGAGCTTGTTTGATGTTGGCTCAAGCAGGATTTCCATCTTCATTGTAATACTTGCGTATTACTCGGATGTTCTGGCAATATTACAGGAATACTGCGTAGGACTCATGAAAATCTCTTACTTTTCACAGTGTGTGAGAAAGCAAGGAATAAATGGAAAGTGTCCTAATGAGACTTTTGATGATCTCTTGGCTCTAGACTCGATTGTGCGTTTTGATTTAGTGAGCGATGGCTGGAGAGGAGTGCCACCTTTTCAATACCAGTCTATTCGGAGTGAATAAACCAATAGATAACGTGTTGATCTCCGTGTGATTAAAACAAATACCTTTTGAGAGATATTTGAGTTAGCTGGGAAGGGTTGTGCATTGCATCACTGGGTCCATGATGTCTTTCTTCAATACCGAGAATCATTAGCAAAAATGACCTCAATAGCATATGTATTGACCCGGTTTCTGCCTAAAGTTGTAAGTAGGGCTTCTTTCTTTACACCCTTTATCTTTACATTTCTTTTTCATTCTTCAACCCCTTCAATGCTTACCAATACGTCATCACTAGCACCTTGTTGTGATTGTTCCAGTGCTAGCTTAAGTACTTGGTCGGCATTCAGCTACGTTCACATTCTTTCTCCATCTTTCCTAGGACTTCTAATTCTATCTAGGGAATTGTCCTTGGGAAGATTCCATCGGCTCTGATGAATCATTGGACTAAACCTATTCCTACCACCCTTTTGTCACCACATTCGTCGTGAATTAAGCGTGTTTTGGGAAGGAATTGCCACCATGAAAAATCATTGAAAATCAACTAAAGTACTTGTGATGTTGAAATCAAAAGTTTTGTACCTTATGTGTTTTGTTCATCAAAAACGCTCCCCCTTAACACGTGCTTTACACATATTAAGTTGGATAATCGTTAAGTCTTTTTCATCTTTTAGCCAAGTATCACTTACGTCTCCTTAATCCCATTTTCTCCCCTTATCCAAAATGTTAACCATTAATATTCGGGATATTGAATGGATTAACCGGTCTTTGGGTAAAAATGAAATCGATGTTTGGCCATAGAACAAGTTATTGCTCCCCCTTAAGTTAATAAGGGATAGTTGTAGTGCTTTAGTATGATATATTTTGAAAGATTTAGAATCTCGTGAGAAATTCTTGAAAAATTATCATACCTTAACACTACATCAAGCCATTAATGCACAATATTCACAAGTATACATATTCACAATTGAAAACCAATATAAAGTGACCTGAAATGTACGACCCATTAGATGGATCGTTGCAGTAGCTTGTGGTGCACTAAATATGGTCTTCCACCCACGAACCTTTCCAAGCTCCTCATCAATCTACGTTCACGGAGCTTTTGATCAATCTTCTTGATCACATACTTCGCCATCTGCCGGTAACCCGGATGCCAATCCTCCGTCATCTCTGGCAAAGTCCCACCCGAGTTCAGATGCTCCAACTTTCCTCTGACTTGTAGAAGAGTCCCATCACTGTACTTATGGAGCTCACCCACCCTCATAAACTTCATTAAACCTCGACTGTTCAAGTAGAAGATGCCGTAATTCGGGACAGAAATGCCGGTATAGGGACATCTTTCTACATGTTGATGTAGCACTTGATTCACTGGACGGGTTAGGTTAAGCTTCCTTTGATAGCTTTCGACTCCCAACTGAAGATCTTCAACTCGTGACTTGATGACAACGCTTCGTGTGAACATACGAAGTGCTGTATTCAAAGCAATGAGGTCTTTACGAGGAATTTGTGTGAGTTGATCTCGGGTCATCAGAAGCAGCATATCTTCGATATCCTCAAGGCGAATGATGGAAAAATCTCCCTGCTGGATTTTGTATTCCCTGTCATCCTCCCTTTTCAAGCGAATCTCCGTCACATGATAATAGCCGTTCTTGGCTTCAGTTTTCAACCCTAAAATGCTGGAGATGCGGATATCGGATCTAACGATACTTCCAGAATTGACTAGGCAGCAACCCCTGTACGCCCTTCGGACTCATTCGTCCCAATGAGATGCACCTATGACAGCATACATATCATAATTACGATTTATCTTTGGGACCCAGAGTCGGTTTACCTTTTCCTCGATAAAGGGTATTGTCCCCCAGTTGGCAGCTTTCAGCAATGTCAGGGAGGTTGCGTACTTTGATGACCCCTTCAGTAGATACACAAGATCATTGGTGACGAAGAAGTCAAGAGCAATCTGATTATCTTGAGAAGGATCCATTGGAGGTGGAGCTCTTTCTGATTCATGAAGTCCTGGCCGTTGAACGGTATTCAGAGCCTTCAGGATCTCATCGGCATAATACTCGAACTCCATTCTGGTTAACCGGGTTTTGGCACGAAGTCTCTTATCTTTCAGCGCTTTCTTCACCAAGGATGGAGTAACCGAAGTCTTATACTCATGAGCAAAAAATGCACATAAGTCAATCGGACTTCGGATACGGAGATACAACACATCTTTGTCAGCGTCTGTGATCGGATCATATTGTGCTGCTGCCGTGATCCAAGCCTGTGGTGGTGCAGTCTCGTCTATTTCCAACGTGTCTGCCCAGTCTCGTGTGCTTGGTTCAGGAACCGTAGATTGTTGTGCTTGTTGTAGAGGAGTAGAAGTGCGAACATCTGTTGGTTCAGTTTCAGGCATTTCGGCAGTGTCGTGAACTAGTGAGTGTTGTGCAGCTTCGGGTTCCGTTACTGATTCTGCAATCACAGGAGCAACAACAACAGAACTAATGGGGTTAGTGGTAATAGGTAAAGATACAGCGATAGAGGTACCGGGAACCGATGACGCTGTAGTGGCATTCACATCGTGGCGCCACTTAGTTCGTCTTAATTCCGATGATGTTGATTTGTCCTTCTGTGCTGCATCTTTCTTGGACTTGGTTTCAGTCTTAGCAGTTTTCTTGGAGCTGGTAACCTTGTCTCCCTCTTTAGGCTGTTCACCCCCATCATCATCCTGATTGTCATCCCCGTTACTACCCCTAGCACTCTCCTCATTCCCATCACCACCATCATCGCCATCATCATCATCCTCATCCTCGTCATCATCATCCTCATCCTTATCCTCATCATCACCATCATCGTCATCCTTTTCCTCTTCTTCTCCTTCTTCTTCCTCTTCCTCTTCACCAGTACCCTCTTCCTGCTCACTTTCTTCCCTTTCTTCTTCAGGTAGAATGTGATAAGGTACCACACTTCCAAACCTTTTAAATAACCTATCATCCTCCATGATAGCATCATTCAGGGATTTGTATAGAGCCCGTTGAATCCTAGATTTATCAAATGATCCAAGTTCCACCATACGAGCCTTAAGGATCTTCTTCAATTCAAAATCCATCAAATCATAAGCAATCTTGTAGGCGGATTCTGAAGGATTGGATGACTTGATCAACAAGTTATCAGCTGCTAGCGTCTTCAACTCATCACGCAGTTTAGGCATAATGGATTCAACAGATTCTTGCACTCTTTCTTCAACAGAGGCTTCAAGTGCTTCTTTTTGCTCTTTGTATTTATCCCTCATCGCTTGAAGTCTGGTGATACGTGCAGCATGCTTATCAGCCTCAGCCTGCTTAACCCGAGCTAGTTCTTCTGCATGTGCTTTTCGAGTCACCTCCATATCTGCAGCGAACCTAGCAATCATCTCCTCTTGGGCTCTCCTAAATGCTTCTTCACTTTGAGCTCGTCTTTGTAACTCTTGGCGAAGTTCATCCATTTCTCGTTTGTGATTATCCACATGTTTATCCAACATTTCGGCCATCACCAATGCAGCCATGGTAGATGTTGCAGAGCTGCTCTGGGTTGATTGGAGAGGCTCGGTTGTTACTGCGGTACTAAGGATGGGAATTGTCGGTGGTGGAAGAAATGGTGTTGACGCCGGTCTGGTTGGTAAGGGTTGGATTTGTGGAGGTTGAGTTGCTAAAGGTTGAGTTGACATCATGATCGTAGGAGCAACAGACTCCTTTTCCACACTTGCTGAAATAGGGATTGATGGCTCCTTCGAAGTGGAATAATGTTCAGGTGACCCAAACTCATCAACATCATCTGGTTCCACGTACTCATCCTCAACATCTACCCTTGCACCTGAACCACTACCGCCAGTATCTTTCCTACTCCTTTGAATAGCTATCTTCATCATTTGTTTCTCAGTTTTATCAAGAGTAGGATCAACAACGTCTTCTTCGTCACGTAGACGCATCTCATCAGCCTTACCCTTTCCCTTCTTACCCTCTGTCTTCTTCTTCTTGGTTTCGGGTTCAGGTAACGCAGCTGGTTGTTTGCGTTTACCTTTACTCTTAACCGTTGTAGACGAGTCTTCTCCAGTCTGAAGGTTTGCTTTCAGCTTCTTGATTTCTATCTGCAGTAGCTTGTAATCAGCAGAACCTTTGATTTTCTCAGACAGAAGGTAATCAGGAATAGGACCCGGAATCACACCAATAGACGGTCCTTCATGCCTCAGATCCACAGTATCATCAGCTTCTTCAGTGTGATAGCGACTTGCTGCACGCCTATCAATAGTAGCATCATTCTTCATAAAATAATTAATGATAAGCTTGATAAACCGAGGATAAGGAAAGAAGTTTGTCTTCAGCTTCTTGTTATAGAAGAGTTGAAAGGTGAATTCTTCCCATATCAACAATGCATAATCTGCATTTGCAGCTTTGTACATGCCATAGAAGAGGTTTATTATAGGACTGCGCAAAGCATCATGGCCACTTATTTTTGGTGTAAGACATCTACTGAGGATACCCAACAATGCTCTCCAAGGTTGTCCTACTTTAGCAGTCGTAAACTCAGACACAACTCGTATTTCCGGACATCCAAGAGCGTCAAATAACTCCATGAGTTCATCTTTAGTAGGATCCCTCGAGAATGACATGCCTTTGGGTGTATCCTGTATACCAAGAATCTTACGGAAGTCTGAAACTGTGAGTGTCTGCTGCTTGTTGTCGATGGTGAAGGTGATCTTGTTTGAAGTGATTTCCTTGGTAGCCCAAAATTCATACATATACTCATAAGGCACCGAGGCACTACTCCTAAGGGCGTTCTTGAAATGAGAGTTGTCGAGGATGGCTATGGCGACCTTAAAACCATGGTGAGTGGATTTTGAGACTTGCTTCAGCCGGTAATTGTTGGGTATAAACTTAAGGGTTCGTGCTTTAGCAATATCGGCTTCTCTAGAGTCTTGGATTGCTTGTACTGTTGGATTAGTCATTGTATCTGCTTAAGATAAGACATGAAAGGTTGATGCACAAAAACATATAGATATATATCATTCTTACTTCTAAGCATAACACATTTCATAACATAATACAACAAGTACATATAACATGCAAACAATAATAATCAAACAACTCTTCATCCGGAACTTTTCCTCATTCGGAACTTCTTCATCCGGAACATTCCTTCATTCGGAACTTCCTTCATCCGGAAGTTCTTCATTCGGAACTTCCTTCATCCGGAAGTTCTTCATTCGGAACTTCCTTCATCCGGAAGTTCTTCATTCGGAACTTCCTTCATCCGGAAGTTCTTCATTCGGAACTTCCTTCATCCGGAAGTTCTTCATTCGGAACTTCCTTCATCCGGAAGTTCTTCATTCGGAACTTCCTTCATCCGGAAGTTCTTCATTCGGAACTTCCTTCATCCGGAAGTTCTTCATTCGGAACTTCCTTCATCCGGAAGTTCTTCATTCGGAACTTCCTTCATCCGGAAGTTCTTCATTCGGAACTTCCTTCATCCGGAAGTTCTTCATTCGGAACTTCCTTCATTCGGAAGTTCTTCATTCGGAACTTCCTTCATCCGGAAGTTCTTCATTCGGAACTTCCTTCATTCGGAAGTCCTTCATTCGGAACTTCCTTCATTCGGAAGTCCTTCATTCGGAACTTCCTCATTCGGAAGTTTTTCAGAAAAAATTCCTTCATTCGGAAGTTTTGTTCAAAATGTCCTTCATTCGGAAGTTCTTATCCTTGTTCATCCGGAACATAGAAACACAGTCTAAGAAGATTAATTCTAAACGCGTTTGTGAATTTCTAAGGCAATCTAAAGCATTTAAACATCATATCATACTAATCCGCACAAAACCCACCACAAATCCCTAGTTAATTAACCCTAAATTAATCATAAACCCTAAGTTGATTAAACTGATTAATTGAGCACTGTTAACAGAATTACATGATAAGTAAGGTGGATTAGAAGTTAAAAATATTGATGAAATTACCTTATTAATCGAATGAATGGAATTGGATGGATTAAACGAGTGATTTGAGTTCTTGTGTGTGTTTATTCAACAATGGCGGCAAAGTGCAAAAGTAGAAACAGTGAATGAAGGGGATGGGGTGCTTGCTTTGACTTAGGTCAAAAATTTTGACAAGTTTCAACAAATATCACTTTAAGTCCCTCTATTTATCTATTCTTTTCCTTTTTGTTTACAACTTTTCATTTCATTTTACTTTTCCATTGATAAGTTTAGTCAACTTAATTTTGCTTAGCTAAACTCGACAATCTCACACAACTTAAGTATCGCACCCAATTAGCATATCTCCAAGATCTAAAAGCAATGCCTATCACATAGAACGAACACAAGTCGTATTCTAAAGCAAGACCACTCAATTACCATTTAGCCATTAATTTTTCACAATCACTTTTGAAAATCAATTTAATGACGAAGATGATTTTACTATTTTCTCCCCCTTAAATGATGACCCGTTTTCTATTTAAAGAGCTGTAGTCATTGTTTAAAGAGTCAAATAGTGATGAAAGCATTTCCAAATTATATCTTGAAAAAGTTTGATTCGTGGTGTCAATAAGATTTCTCTTATTTTAACAAATTAATGCACTGAGACGTACACTTATTCGTGTTAGACCAAGTTGTAAAGTAAACTTGATCCCTTTGCATGATTTGGCTTGTAAATCACGCCCGAGAAAATTAATTCCCGTTCTGAGCCAACGTTTTCCAAGGAAATACGTGACTTTAATATGAAAACCGGGTTGCAGTCAGAAATAACTACAAGCCATTGTGGGCATGTTTTAAAAATGTACAACTTTTATACGGACTCTATTTATGGCACCGTGTCAATATTGATCGACATTTCTAAGGCCGTAAATATTACCGTACTAAAAGACATGCCCGTTTTAAACGAAAAATATTTTTGGTTTTTCTTGATTTTATAATTTTTATGGTTTTTCTAGGTTTTATATTTTTTATGGTTTTTCTAGGTTTTATATTTTTGTATTTTCTTTTTGTGGTTTATATATTTACTATAATATACATGATCACGAACAAAGGATACTCTGAATAGTTTACCACGACTATTCAGCTGATTCTTCTGCCAACTCTTTGAGAGTCGCTGGGGTGAATGATTTCATGCCAAGCTTGTCGATCAAAAACTCGATTCGTCCTTGATCTAAGGCTTTGGTGAACATATCCGCCAGCTGGTACTCAGTAGTGACAAAATACAGCTCGATCACTCTGTTCTCCACCTGCTCCTTAATGAAATGGTAGCGAATGTCTATGTGCTTGGCCCGGGAGTGTTGAACATAGTTGCAGCAAAGGGCAATGGCGCTCTTGTTGTCACAATACATCGGGATTTTGTTGAATCCCAAACCGTAGTCAGTTAATTGTGATCTCATCCAAAGGACTTGAGCACAACAACCGGACATGGCGATGTATTCAGCCTCCGTGCTTGATATTGCAGCGCTTTTCTGCCTTTTTAAAGACCAACTGATCAATCTATCTCCAAGGAGTTGCACAGATCCAGAAGTGCTACGCCTCGTGTCTTGACATCCAGCATGATCGGCATCTGCGTATGATATTAAAGCAATAGAGGAATCTTTCGGATACCATAGACCACGATGAAGTGTTCCTTTTAGATACCGAAAGATCCTTTTCACAACATGTAGGTGCTTTTCGGTAGGCCGAGCCTGATACCGGGCACACATGCATACAGCAAATTGCAAATCAGGCCTGCTAGCAGTCAGATATAGAAGGGTGCCGATCATCCCACGGTAAAGTTTTGGATCGACAATAGTCCCATTCCTATCTTCATCTAACTTGGATTTCTCCACCATTGGAGTGTCCACGGGGTCACAATTTTCAAAGTTATATTTCTTAAGAGATTCTAGAGCATATTTGGATTGATTAATAAAGATGCCTCTGGGATTCTGAGAAATCTGTAATCCTAAGAAAAATGAAATTTTTCCCATCATCGACATCTGAAAGCGTGTGGACATTATCTTCTCAAATCGATTTGACAATTCTATGTTAGTGGCAGCAAATATTATATCATCAACATAAATTTGTACCAGAATCATGTCGTTGCCTTCCTTGAGAGTGAATAGAGTGGGGTCTACCTTGCCTTTGGAGAAGCCTTCCGAAATGAGGTATGTTGACAGTAGATCATACCATGCGCGTGGAGCTTGTTTCAACCCGTAGAGAGCCTTCTTAAGCTTGTACACATGATTAGGAAACTCCGTACTGACGAACCCATCCGGCTGACTAACATAGACTTCTTCCCTTAGTTCACCATTCAAAAATGCCGTCTTCACATCCATTTGGTAGATGATCATGTTCATATGAGCAGCATACGCAAGAAATAGTCTAATAGCCTCCAATCTAGCCACAGGAGCAAAAGATTCTTCAAAGTCTATACCCAAGGCTTGTTTATATCCTCTAGCGACCAATCTAGCCTTATTCTTCAATACCGCACCCATCTCATCAAGTTTAACCTTATAAACCCATAACAAAGTAAGGATGTTAACCTTGTCAGGGAGAGGAACCAATTCCCATACTTCAAGTCGTTGGAATTCATTTAGTTCCTCCTGCATAGCTTCAATCCAAGATGATTGGGTCATAGCCTGCTGCCAATTTTTAGGTTCAACTTCAGAGAGAAATGCATCAAAGTAGCAATAAAGTGCACTCTCTTGTAATTGATGGCGTGTAGAGACTGGTCGATCTAGATCTCCAATAACATTCCTAATTGGGTGATCTTTTGTCCATTTAGTGCTATGGTTTTCAATCCTAGGTGGTCTGGAGTAAACAATAGAAGGAGCTTCTTCTGAGGTAGACGCGGCTGAAGGGTTTTCAGGGATCGCTACACCAAAGAAAGGAAGCTCTTGCAAGTGAGCATATTCCAAGTCGTGATCAGTAGAATCCTCTTCCACATCATTAGGCACAAGTAAGGGTGATGATTCAGGTGTAGTTTGAGAATCACTTGGTGAAGGTGCATCCGGTTCAATGTGAATTGTAGATGCATTAGATAAAGGTTCATTAGCTTGAGCAACCACTTCAGGTATTGGAGCAATTACTACAGGTGCTGGAACTTCATCAGTCGGGGGATCGAAGAATTCATCAAACAACGGTTGAAACAGTTTATCCCACTCGGGCCTTGATGGTGGTAAAAATGATGTAGAAGTAGGATTATTGGGAACTAATCTGGAACTAATAGCACCGGTTCCCATCTCATGAAGCGCGGGTTCAGAGCTGTGTTGCTCAGAAGCCATCGCTGTCAGCTCGTCGAAATCTGCGTCCATAGTTTCTACAATCTTGCCAAGACGACGGTTATAGATTCGGTATGCTTTCTTGGACGGTGAGTAACCAATGAAAATACCTATATCGGCTTTCGGTTGAAGCTTACCCAAGTTCTCACTATTAATGTTTGGATAACAAAGGGCACCAAACACATGAAAAAATGAAACATCGGGTTTACGGTCATGTAGAAGCTCATAAGGTGTTTTTCCATGGCGTTTCCGAATGATAGAACGGTTTTGGGTGAAACATGCGGTAGAAATAGCCTCTGCCCACAAGAACAATGGAGCGTTCGCATAAATAAGCATGGTCCTAGCAGCTTCCATAAGTGTACGATTCCGTCTTTCAACGACACCGTTTTGTTGTGGAGTGCGTGCAGCGGATGTTTCATGTGAGATACCAACTCCCTCATAGTAATCACGGAGAGTCTGGTTGACGAACTCTGTACCATTGTCTGTACGAATACGGCGGACAGTAGTATTCAAACGTACCTGAATGAATTTCAGAAAAGTGATGATAGCCTTCGGTGCTTCATCCTTTGTACGTAGAAATCTAACCCATGTAAACCTTGAGAAATCATCCACAATTACCAGAATGAATTTCTTACCGCTCACACTTTCAGTTCTCATTGGCCCACAAAGATCCATATGCAAAAGATGAAGTTTTTCTTGATTGGTGTCTTCAGCTTTGGGCTTGTAAGATTTCTTGGTACTTTTCCCCCTTGAACACGCGGAACATAAATGGTCCTTGTGAAATTTAAGCTTTGGAAGACCACGAACTAAATCGTTTTTAGCCAGATGATTAATAGCATCAAAGTTAAGATGAGATAATCTGTGATGCCATAACCATGACTTGGTCTTAGATGCTTTAGAGAGAAGACATATTGGAGAGGCGGCCATCATGTCTTGTAAGGACAAGGTATATAGATTTGCACCACGAGATCCCTTCAACAAATCTTTTCCTTCCAAGTTGCGGATGAAACAAGTGTGTTGTCGAAAAGCAACCTCAAGGTTGGAATCACAAAACTGTCCTACTGAGAATAAATTATGACCAAGACCTTCTACATAGTATACCCTTGAAATCGTCACGTTTCCAATCTGATATTCACCATACCCCATTATCTTTGCTATATGATCATTCCCAAATTTAACCGTACCAAGAAACTTGCTGACGAAATTTCGGAGCATCGAGCGATTTCCGGTCATATGTTTTGAACAACCGGAGTCCAAATACCACAGGATGATTTGGACCACCTGAAAATATCACCACACGAAGACAATGTAGAGGTATCGGAATCTGAGTGTTCCTTGTTATTAGCAGGTACAGATTTAATAATCTTAGATTTGCTAACTCTAGGTTTCTTAGATATCCTAGCCTTCTTTTTCTTACTAGGTGGTGTAGATTCTAGTTGGCTTAAATCCTGGGGTATTTCTTCACTGATAGGCACTATAGTGGGGGCTGACCTAATTAAAGGGCGCTGTTTCCATACTTGAGTGCGAGTGTTCCTAACTAAAGGACGCTCAGACCTAACCTCAATGGATGCATTCCTAGTTAAAGGGCACATTGTTCCATCTAATGTAAAGGTCCTACCAGTGGGACGCCATTGCCAGCCAACTTGGGCACGAGTTCTACCCGTTGGCTTCCATTCAAGACCATTCTTAATAGCATTCATTTCATTCACGTGATCAATCAGACACAAATCATGACGTTGGGAAAACATACATTCATTACAATTCCAACAATTTAAATCAGAATTCACGAATGGTTTAGGCTGCTGCACAGGCGCAGAGCTTTTAGTCTTAACATGATTCTTTTTATTTAAAACTGAACTAGCATTCCTATTGTGAACTTCTACTTTCTTCTTTGTGGCACTACTAGTGGAGGGCTTGATCTTATCTTTCTTGAGTGGCGATCCTTTAGCCTTAGTAGTCTCTTTTAATCCTGTAGAAGGCAAAGTAGGAACATTAGCAACAGATTTTAAAGGTGTCTTACTTGATTGTGCCAATGACGGTTTCGCTCCTGGAGTCTTATTAAATGGAGTGACAGCAATGGGCCTATTATTAAGTAGTGTCGAACCTGGTGTACCTATGTATTGCAAATATGCCAAGCAATATTGAACTCGCTTAATATATTCATGAGCCGAATAATAGTCGCTACTTGAGGGATCTAAGGCATAAAGATCGTCTAAAATATCCCTAAGAAGATCGACATGCTTAATGGCATTCCTCATATAATCATCATAGGTAACCGGGTTTCTCTTATGAAGCGGATTCTTATAAAGCACTACTGACTTGGTTGTTGGAGCACTAGTGGACGGTGCAGAGTCGGTAGCTAAGTTATCAACAACTTCTTGTCGGGTGAGAAGAAATGTCTCCTTTAACTCAGCCAAAACCATATTTTTGTCAATGAGCAGGATGTTCAAGTCAGAGATTTCCTCGCACTTTTGGTTCAGTTGTTCAACATAAGATTGTTGCTGTGCCGCATTAAAAGCGAAGCGTTCTTCTAGTGAACCATAAAGAGCGGATAGTCCCTGTCTTTTCCGATCCATCTCCCCTAGAACAGACGAAAGTCTAATTTCTAAGACCTGGTTTTTAGACTCTGCAGCCTCTAGTTCCAATTTTAATGTTTCCTTTGATGACACCTCTCTCTTCAATCTCATGATTTCTTCCTCTAATGTCTTAACAATTGCAATCATCTTGTCACTAGTCTCAACACCGTTTTCACAACCATTTGATATCAAAAGATCCTCATTTTGAGTTTGTTGTTTTAATTCTAAAGATATACAATGTTGTTCTAGTTGATTAAAGCGTTTTGAAAGTAAATTGTAAGAATCTTGTAGCTTTAAAAACTCAGCGTTAGATTCGTGACAAGAATGATTATCTACCTCATTTACAATATCAGCAACATTTACAGAGAGATCACAAACATCATCACATATATGCACAGCATCACAATTAATCATAGCGGATGTAAGCTCATTCGAATAATTAACATTTACAGTAGTAAGCACATCACACGAGATTACTGCAGACAAGAATCGGTCATATTCGGTTAAAATCTTTTCTTTTTCAATTAGTTGTAGTTCGTAAGCGGTGTCCATTTCATAAAACACTTTTTGAACTTCACCAATTTCAAACACAAGATTTTCCTTAAGAGATGCAAAAATTCCTTTTAGACTTTCGACAAACAGATTGATCTCATTTTTAAACACCTCGTTCATATGTTCGAAAGCCCATTCTCCGGCGTTTAAGCCATTTGAAGTCGTACATTCCAAAATGACCTTATCAAAATTAGTAAAGTATTGATTAATCTCTTGCAAGTTTAACCATACAGTGCTAACAGGTGGAAGATCCTTTGGAATTTCCTTAGGACCTTCCATATTGACAAGTGTAGGAAATGTACTAGGGTTCTCTTCATCTAATATGTAGGTCGGTGCTGTTATGAGATCTTTGTCCATATGGAAGCGAATTCTAAAATCCGTTTTTGCAAGCTCCTTATTCAATTTAAAATAATCACACTCGGGATATTTTGCAGAATTGTATGACCGATCCTCATCAACTAGATCCTTACTTGTTCGATCATCGGGAAAAACAATCGAGTCTAAAGCCAATCCTAATTGAGTTGCATTATAAAGTCTAGGACTATGTCTTAAAGCTTGTTTTGCATACCGTGGATTAGGGGGAAGGCCTTTTAGACGTGATAAGTTAAACTCTCTAAACGAAGCATCAAATAAGTGAACTAGTTGAGAAGCAGCGTATTGTCTTAAAAGCAAGTAATCTAGACTTCTAATCTTATTAGTAGCATTAATCTCCATTTCATTCTTCTTAGACTCGAGTGATTCAAAATCCGTTTGAAGTTTTTGAAAATTAGTGACCACTAACTCCTTTTCTTGAAGTTCATTAGACAGATTTGCTCTTAAGTTTTCTATTTCTTGCAAGTGACCCATTTGTTTGTTTCTAAAGTGATCATATTCGGGATTAGTTAGAACACTAGACGAGGGCACTAGTTCCAAGGTTTGAACCTTCTCATTGCTTAAGGCAAGCTCATCAGACAAATTCTTATTCTTAGCTAAGGTTTCTAAGAGTGCAGCATTCATTTGGCTAAGTAATGTAGCAGGAACCATGACCAAATCTTGTTGAGCAGGAGTAGGCGTATGCGAAATGTGTCCCGGTTGTGATTCACTCAAAATCTGGGGACTCACATTGATATTGCTATCATTGTTTGTCTCCTCATTTGAAAGACTCACCACCGAAGATTCATTCAAATCAGCACTCTCTTGCACAGCTTGATGTGGTTGAATACTAGCATCAGTGGTATTATCGGTGGTATTAATAAGTACCTCAGATCTCTTTTCTGGCCCTAAGCTGGAGATAGTTGCCATGAGAGCAGCCTTTGCAGATTGAAAGTCATCACAGTCTGAGTCATACGCATCGAGATCATCTGCTTGGTATGCTGCATTCTGTGTGGTGACCGTGTCTTGTTCAGCAATCTCTGGATCAGCAAGAAATGCAAGCTCCTCTTCATCAAGTTCCCTTCCTTGTGCCTGAGCATTTACCAGATAGATCTTTTCTGCAAACCATTGTCCATCCCTTCTCCTCTTGGGTTTCTTACAATCCCTGGACATGTGACCCTCTTCCTTGCAGTTGTAGCATGTAATCATTCGCAACTTGCCCGTGGAATTAGCCCGTGGAGCAGGATTGACCATTGGAGCCTGATTGACCGTGCGAGCATTGGTAATAGATGTGGTAGGTCTCCCCTGATATGGTTGAATAGGCTGAACCATTACCCTGCCATTCTCAATTGTAGCTTGTTGGCGAGAATTGGATGAATTCCTCAACTGATTGTTGGTAGGAGCTGATCCCCTAAATCCTCGTTTGCTTAAAGTCCTTGTGAGATAAGCAGACATAGTGGTTAACACTTCAACTGGATCAGCACCTTGTTTGAATACAGGAACGGGGACTTCCTTATCATCACAGTACATTGCTTGGTCTTGAACAGCATAATCACTAGAAGGAATACTCATTTGATCAGGGTAGCTTGTTGGATATGCTGCATTCTCTTGATAAGAAGAATATGAAGATTGAGCATAAGGTGCAATACTAGCTGGGTGAGGTTGTGTAGCATATTGTGATGAAGGTGCACTGAACCGATATTGTTGCTGATGTGAGGTGGGTGGTTGTGGTAAAATCGAGTATTGGGGAAAGGCTGGTGTCATGTAAGGTGATGGATGATAGGCTTGATGTCCCAAAATATAAGGAGTGTTGTTGTGAGACAAGCTTGGTTGATTCGCCATCAAAGCTAATGAATCAGGGTACATACCTCGTGGAGAACGGTGCATGATCACATGTTTCTCATGCTGCTGAAGAAAAGCATATAGTTGATCCAAATTGCACTTATGCAGATCCCTGGTTAACTTAACATCGGTAATATACTCACCCCATTCAGCTTGAGGTAAAGTATTCAAGAATTTGGTGTTAACCTGGAATGGAGCAATCACCAGATTGTATACATTCAGATCATTCATGAGTGTGGTGAATCTGAAGTAATAATCGTGAAGCGTTTCCCCTGGGTTGTAAGTGAATCTGTCAAACAGGTCATACAACTGACATTCCCTTTCCTGTTTGGTGAGAGACGTACCTTGTAGCAACACCTTAAGACGTTCCCATAAATCCTTTGCCACTGTATACTGACTTACCATCCTATAGATGTCATGGGGAAGAGCTTGGAGAATTGTTTGAAGAGCTTTCTCGTCTGCATCGGCAACAAGTTGTTGGGCTGGTGTAAGTTCTTCAAATTCTCTTGGTCGAGACACATTGTTAGCCACGATGGTACCATAGTCAAGTGGACCATTTAAGATTGACTTAACCATAAGCCTCCCATAGACCGGTTTTCCCTTAAGATAAGACATCATCCGGCCTTGCCATGCTTCAAAAACTTCTTTGATGAGCATTGGCGGGCGATTATCCATTCCCGTAATGATGGAAATATCCGTAAGTGATGTCATCTGAGGCATTACTGAATTCGGATTCATTTTGTTAACTTCAAAGAGACAAAGATTATCGGTTGATCGAGTAGTGAAGTAAAGCTTGTGAATTGTGTTGTGTTTTTGTTGTAAGAAACCAAGATTAAATCCTCTAAAAAATCGTCGAAAAAACAAGCAAAATAACCCTTGATTCGGAACTTTTTGTTGATTCGGAAGTTTGATTCGGAAGATTTGGCTTGGAATTACCTTGATTCGGAACTTTTGGCTTGATCCGGAACTTCTTGGTTCGGAACTTCTTGGTTCGGAACTTTTGGCTTGATCCGGAACTTCTTGGTTCGGAAGTTCTTGGTTCGGAACTTCTTGATCCGGAAGTTCTTGGTTCGGAACTTCTTGATCCGGAAGTTCTTGGTTCGGAACTTCTTGATCCGGAACTTCTTGATCCGGAACTTCTTGATCCGGAACTTCTTGATCCGGAACTTCTTGATCCGGAAGTTCTTGGTTCGGAACTTCTTGATCCGGAACTTCTTGATCCGGAAGTTCTTGGTTCGGAACTTCTTGATCCGGAACTCCTTGATCCGGAACTTCTTGATCCGGAACTTCTTGATCCAGAACTTGTTGATTCGGAACTTTTGCTGGGTAATCAGAAACTTAATACGAAGAACAGTCGACCACAAAAAAGAGAGATTAAACCCAGATTTTGACCAAATGACCCAAAAAGTTTTGTGATTTCAACAATAATAAGTAAAAACTAATACTTATCCACTAATCCCAATCACAAAAACACCAAAAACACCAAGAATCAAGATGGATTTTCTTAAAGAACACTAATACAATCAAAAACTAAAGAACCACACAAATCACTACCTTAAATCACCCCATAGCGCTCTGATACCAAATGTAGAATATTGATAACCTATGAATCTATGAAGGGGTTTGTTGATTTCTAGAGAGAGAAAGTTAGAGAGAGAAAGTGAGAGAAACTATGTGTTATTTCAATAAATGAAACTAGAAAAGTGACAACAACCAACCCCTTTCCATGGTGGAAAGGGGTATTTATACTTCCAAGCTACATGGGCTTGGGCCGGTCCATGACAAGCCCATGGACCGGTTCTTACTTAACTTAATAAGCAACTAATGACTATTTGTTAACTACGAGCTATTACAACATAAATAATATTATGGAGTGACCGATACTTCTAATATACGTAAAACGTATTTCTAACATTTTCATTTTTCGTTTTCCTTTTTATTTTTCATATTAGTGATTGGAGAAATATTGTCTTGTGTTTATTTAGGTACTAGTCATGCCTTCACAATACCAAAAGGATCATCAACTCACCAAACAATATATGCCTAACCTATCCGACTTTTGTCACTCAACTCACCTTGCCCATACTTTTTCCTCTCTTCAATCTCGTTGCTTTCATGAGGGTAGAGTTGTCCAAAAAGATATCAAGGATTATGTCTACATCAAGTCCATGTTTGAAAACATTGGATTTGGTTGTTTGTTGAACATTAAGGAAGACATCTATCCTCGATTCCTATTGGAGTTCTTCAGCACATACTCCGTCATTGAAAACAATGATGGAATATTTTTTAGGTTCATCTTGAAAGATCAACTCATTCAATACTCTCTCGAAGTGTTTGGTCAAATTCTTGATGTCCCATTTGTAGGCACTTGTCGCTTCACGGATAAATGGAAGCTTAGTGCTCTCCTTGAATCCTACAATTGTCCTCCAAATGATCATGAGGAAATTGATCTTGACTTCATTGTCGACATCGTCTCCAAAAAGCGTAATCGGCCCGTTAAGAGAAGCCTTCATACTAAGGTACGTTCGGTGAAACGTCATGAGGTTCTCTTGAGCGATCTTAATGACAATATGGTTCAATGGACCAATATTCTTAGGGAAAATGTGTTTTGTCTTGGTGGAAACCGGGATCATGTTCCGGCGTGTTTGGTGCATATGTTATATTGCATCTTTACCAACACCAAGTACAATTTGGCATATTTTATCGCTCAACGGATCAATTATGCTATTCACAAGCCTAAAAAAAACCTCCCTTATGCAATGCTCCTCACTCGCCTTTCTAAAAGGGTTGGCCGTGGTTTTCCAAATCTTGATCTTTCTCAGTTTCAACCGGTCAAACGGGTCATGCTACCTATTCAAGAGGTATATAAGAGAAAGAAAAGATCTGATCGAAAATTCGACCAACTAGAGTTCAATGATGAGGACATGGACATGCCAACAAGTGATGGTGATGGCATTGGCAAAAGTGCTCCCATTGACTCTTCGAGTTCTTCTCACCACTCCACAAACTCATTCGTGGATGGTTTAGATGTCATTGCTTCCCCTCCCCACCATTCCTCTAGTGAAGTTCCTAGTAATCTCAATTTAGAGGAACTTTACCGTCAAAATCTTCGAACCCGAGGTGATTTGCATGAACACCGGATTGAGTCAAGAAAGGGAATCAAGTATCTGGGAAAAATGATCAAGGACTTAGGCAAGAAAAGAAGGTGAAGACTTTGAGTTGTGTCAAAGTTTGGTTATCTTTTGCAGCTTAAACATTTGCTTATTAACACTTTGGTTTAGTTGTTTATTTACTTATGTTGCATGTTTGGACTATTACCTATTTTGATACTAAATGTTGCTTACGCAATGATGTTTGTGATTTACATAGCTTTGTGCATGCCTTATGATAGTTAGCTTATTAGATTATGATCTGTAGTTAACTCTGGCTTATGAATCTTTTGGGAAAAATCTGGGTTTATCAAAAACTGGGAAGGGAATTTTTGAAAACCTTCTGGTCGCGGTTCCATATCGACCCGCGGTTCCTTATCGATAAGGTACCGCCGGTCCTAGATAAGGAACCACCGGTCACTGTGCACGACAACATCTTTGCTTTACACTGTTTTCTTAATTTTGTGTAAACCTTGCATGATTTTCAGTAATAAACTGCACATTTCCTAAACTAGGTTACCTAAATTCATTATTCACCTAAAATGATTTTAACACATTACTAGTTTGGATCATCCCCTCACCCATTTAAACCCACCTTGTTTGCCATGTTCTTCACACATCAAACATACTTCCCTAAACCTTAAACCACCCTAATCAACCATGGTGTGCACCAAAACCTCAAACACTTCCAAGACCTCCACCCCAAGGAAAACACTCAAAATAAGGGTTAAGGTAGCTAAGCCTAACTCCTCACCTTTCTACACACCTAAGAATGAGAATGCCCCTATCCTCATTTCTTCATCACCTTCCCCACCTCTTGCACCATGCAAGACTTCATCCACCCATGGTACTAACCACTCCATTAGTTCTACCTCCTCTTCATTCAACTCTAGAATGAATGAGCTTTCTTCACCCTTCACTCCAAGTGCACCCTTGGAAGTGACCACACAACCTCAACCAATCTAAAGCATTCCTTTTGGGAATGACAATGATGACACTTTGGTGACTTCACCATTTACCCCTCACAACTCACCCATTTCACCAACCTTGGAGGATTTACCTCCACACTCACCTATTTACCCTTTGGGGAACATGCCTCCACTCTCACCCACATTACCCTTGGAGAACTTTCCTCCTCCACCTCCACCCAACTCAAACATCCCAATTTTGGGTGTCCCACTTTCCCTCCTCTTGGGTGATCCTTACTTTGGGTTTCAATAAACTCATGGTCCTAGATGTCCATGTTGTCTCTACAACCACTTCCTCATCCATAACCTAAGGATGGATATGTATGGACTACATAGGGGTTTGCAAGACTTCTTGCTTACCTTGTTGTCCATGCCTCCTCCTAGGAGATGAATGATAGAGTTTTCATAATAAGAGTTTTCAACAACAAGCCAAAGAAAACTACTTATCTAGATTTAATGATAAGCTAGCTATGTATTAGTTAGTTTTATTTGTCTTTGTACTTGCCTCAATAATGAATGTTTCATGTTGTTGTCTTATGGATTTAGCTTTGTGTGATTCTATCCCTTTGTGCACACTAATCAACTTTAGATTGAAATTAAAATTGAACCTAAATCTATCACAACCCCTAAACTTGACTAAAATTGGTTCAAAATGATATTTAAATTATTTTGTCACCCTTTGTCAAGACATTCTTTGTGAATGTGTTGCTTTATGCAACCCTAGCATATTTTGGTTCTAATAGAGGTAAAATTCCAAGATTTGTAACTTTTTTGAAAAAGTCTTAGTTTTTCCCAAAACCCAGGAAAAACATGGTTTAAAGTCCTCTGGACGCGGTTCCTTAAAGACCCGCGGTTCCTTAGTGATATGGAACCGCCGGCCCCTATAAGGTACCGCGACCAGAAAGTGGCTTTTGACGATTTTTTGGTCAAAACCTTTAAAAACCTTTTCCCAGTCAAGATTCCTTGTTTACTCAAATTGACTAAACATTCCTTGACACTACACATTTTGTATTCAAATTCTTACCTTGATTACATTTTACTTATACCCCAACCTTGAGATTTCATTCTCACACCTTCCCAACCTTGAGAATTCATTCTCACATAACCTTGAGATATCTTTCTCACACTCTCACAATGCCTAACTCCTACATTCCTAACCTTGACATTTCTTTGTCACAACCCCTCTCACCCAAAGCTTCTTCATCCAAGCTTTCAAAGAAACCGAAAATCTCGGTTCGACCCGTTTGGGTTAAGAAGAATGAACCATCTTCGTCCAAACCGCCCAAAAAACCCTACCTTCTCTCCAATCAAGTATTGGAATGAGACTTACACCATAAACCCCATCACCGGAGCAAAAGAAAATGTTCCACCACCACCACAATCCTTCAATACCCCTCAACTCAATGACCTTTCAACCTTCCCAACCCTCACAAGGCATTGTGAAAACACTCCCAAACCCTTTACCCCACCACCACCAAACCCTAAGTTTGATGCCATACCCCCATCAAACGATTTTGTGTTGCATCATGGATCCTCGTGTGATTGTTGCCGATTTCAACAAATTGAACTTGCTCATGTGTATGAGAAGTTAAATTTTCTTGAATTCCTCCTCACTCGACCTCCTATTCAAGTTTTCGATCCGGTGGACAAAACTTCGAATGATGCATCGTCGTCTTTTTAGTTTTATTTTATTTTTAGCAATCTTGGAAAATATCACTATTAGACTAGCTTGTGCTTAGTGGTTTATTTTCCATATTTATTGCTTTTAGATACTCATACTATGTGTATGACTATCTTCTTTGTTGTATTTTTTCTCTTTATGTAACCTTTGTGTTATTGGTGTGCTATTTCATTAGTTCTATTTTGAGTTGATCTTGGTTAATTTTTTACAATTGCTTATGGGTGATTCCATCAATTCTAAAGCTTTAACCCATTGACAAGCTTATCATCTTCATTGGATTGAAGTTTGATTTTTTCAATTACCTCTTTGGACATACTTAGCAAAATACTTGCTTCTAATTTGAGATTTCTTCTCTTTCTCCCTCTCAAGTTACTTAGAAGGTAGTGATCATATATACATTGGTGTTTCTTTCCTTTCTACTAACCTTTGTGTAGCATGTCACCTTAGCTCACAAACTTGGTGCCCCAAGCAAGGGGGAGCAACCACCAAGGGGGAGCTACTAGCAAAGTTCGATGTTCTTCAAAGACTTATGCTAACCTTTTTGCTACGACAAAGGGGGAGAAATGATAGTGATAAACTAGTTAATAATTCCATAGTTTGTGTTTCTACGTAAATGAGTTTATCGTTTGTCGTAATCAAAAAGGGGGAGATTGTTAATGCAAGTGATGCCTAAAAACATTATTAGTGTTAACTAATCTTTCTTAGTTTTGATCACAACAAACCATACAACACATTTAGTGTAAAACACAAAATGAATTATTTAACTAACACTATCATCAAGGTAATAATCATATCACTAACCTTTCTTAATCATACTTAGTGATCATCAAAATGATTATCCTTAAAACTCACTTTTGTTAATAAGACAAAAGACTTTTTAATAAACTTTCTTTTTTAGAAAATATTTTATTAAAATGGAAAATGAAAATCTGAAAATGGCATATTCCAAATGCTGTTAGAATATCCTTTGAAGGGTTCAAATACCTCAGATATTCCCATCTCACTAAAAGACAAAAAACGGAGCAGAGTCTAGTGGCGGTACCTTAAGTCCCTACGCGGTACCTTAGCGATATGGTACCACGGGGTGAGATAAGGTACCGCGCACAGTAGCCGTTATAGATCCGTTGTAACTTTGTCTCCTTTAAATAGTGGGTCAAATCTCATTTTCCAGTAAGCCTCTTGGACGTTTTTCTCAGCCCTCTTTCTATTTTCTATAGCATAATCATTAGTAAATGATCACTTAAATTGTTAAGGATGTTTACATATGATTATCCTCTTGATCCCCTCCTTTACCATGTCCAATGAGAAGATCACTCACTCACTAGTGTAGTGATAAAGATGAATCTATGAGCTAGTCATATTCATCATGATACCCTTTTTTGTTTTAGGTCAATCCAATGTATTTATGAATACTTGGACTAGTTGTGTTCATCCAAGTTATTTGTGGATACTTGGATTTGTTGTGTACATCCATTGCATATGTGTTTGCTTGGATTTGTGTTGTGTAAATCCAAGCTACATGTGTGTACTTGGATAAGTCTAGTTGAGTTGTAATAGATTTGATTAGGAGTTCTCACTAAACTATAAAGTGATGTGGTTGTGTCTTGTGAGTTCTCACTAAACTTTAAAGTGATTAGTAGTTGTGTTGTGTGAAGTTCTCACTTAGCTTCAAAGTGGAAAGTCGTGAAGATTGGTTCTAGCTTTCGATTAGAACCCCAACATCTAGCCTTGTGTCATTAAATTGTGAAGTAGGCAACGTCGTGTAGACTGGTCCTAGCTAAAGATTAGGTCTCGACATTTAGCTTAGTGTCGGAAAATAATGTAAGCAACGATGTAAGGTTTTCTCCGCCGAGAAGGGAGCTTGTGGATATAGTGTAAATCTCGAGTAGGTGTACTCGAGGAGTGGAGTAGAAACGAGGATAGAGCCTCGTTGTCGAACCACTATAAATCTTGGTGTCTTCCCACTAGGTTGTCTCCTTCCTTACTCTTTACTTATTTCATTATCATTATACTTGCTTATTATCATTGCTAGTGCATTTCAATTGAACCTAATCATTATGCAACTTAGCATCAAGTAAAAGATAGTTTTGATACAAACCAAATTGAAAGTAATTTTAATTTGGTCACCAATCGAAGAGAAACTATTCAACCCCCCCCCCCCCTTCTAGTTTCTACAGTTGTCAACCCAATTTTCCATGAAAGGATAAAACATCTTGAAATAGACTTTCATTTTGTAAGAAAAATATATTTGAGTGGTGTTATTGACCTGTAAAATATTGGTAATCTTAGATCTTAAAAGTGAGGTTGATGTTTCTAGAGAGAGAAAGTGAGAGAAACTATGTGTTTATTATGAATAAAAGTGAAACAACCAACACCCTCTTCATCAAAGGAGAGGGTTTATATACACAAGTCTAAAGTGGACTTGAGCCTCCAACCCATGACAAGCCAATTGGTCGGGTTATAATACTAAAGTTGCTAACTTTCTAACTACGAGCTAATCACGTTTAATCATATTGTTGGAGTGACCGATACTTCTAATATACGTTAAAAACGTATTTCCAACAATCTCCCCCTAAGGGAGGTCACTCCAAATTACAAAGTCCTAAACCTAGCATACTATACTAAGTCTTCGTTCTTGAGCTCGTAGTCGTTTCTCTTTTCTTTTTTTCTTTTTCTTCTTGTGAATATATTGTTATAATCTTTGGGCTTTGGCTTGAAGCATGCTCTTTTGGCTTTGACTTGTCATCTAGTTTGAGATCATCTTCACGTGTAATCTTTGCCTTCTTGTTATAATCGTCTCCTTGTGACTTCATGTCCTACATACTTATACTTTTGTTGAATTCTTAAAAGTTTCAGAGTTTGTTACAACGGAAGACTTTATGTTGAACTTTCTTGAATTTTGTTGAAATGTTGATGCAGAAAATATAAGCATGTGAGGATGACTTCTTCTGGGACACGCAACGCCACCGTCTTCAGATGCAGCAACATGATAGTACACGAATAAAATAGCTTTGAACATTTTATTCTAATTCGGTAGCATTTTACCTCCGATCGGTGAAGACCGTTGGACGATATTAAAAATATAGTACTTGTAATAGGTAGATTTAACTAAAAATCTCCTTGACAAGATTTCACGGGTAAACCCGCTCTGTATATTTGACCGTCCAAAACTGAGCGCGAACATAAAGAGTGAACCATTTGGACAAATTATCCTAATGGTTGAAGCCGTCAATTCATGTGCCTGGAACAAGTGAAATTCAATTAAGATTTTCACCATCGTTGCTTTCCAGTTGTTACGAGCTTGATTCTAATAGAATCTTGCTTGTCGCATACCGCAGTGCTGTTTAATGTTGACATTGGAAGGATTTCCACTCATCGATGCAAACACTAATAAGTGTCACTCTAAGTGTTCTGGCAAGATCACTTGGATAATGCGTCGAGGCCCTGGAACAAGTTTGAATTCAATTAAGAATCAAACCATCGTTTCTTTCCAGTTATCACAAGATTGGTTCTTAACGAACCGCACGTGTCACCTACCATGAGCTTGTTTGATATTGGCTCAAGCAGGATTTCTATCTTCATTGTAATACTTACATATCACTCGGATGTTCTCGCAATATTACAAGAATATTGCGTAGGACTCATAAAAAACTTTATTACTTTTCACATTGTGTGAAGAAGCAAGGAATAATTGGAAAGTGTCCTAATGAGACTTTTGATGATCTCGTGGCTCTAAACTCAATAGTGCTTTTTGATTTAGTGAGCCATGACTGGAGAGGATTGCCACCTATTCAATATCAGTTCATTCGGAGTGAATAAACCAATAGGTAGCGTGTTGAACTCCGTGACATTAAAACAAATACCTTTTAAGAGATATTTGAGTTAGTTGAGAGGGGTTGTGCACGACATCACTGGGTCCATGATGTCTTGTCTTCAAATATTGAGAATCATTAAAATGATCCCAATAATAAATGTGTTGACCCGGTTTCTGTCCTAAATTGTAAGGAGGGATTCTTTCCTTTTACTCTTTATCATTACATTTCTTTTTCATTCTTTAACCCCTTCAATACTTAACCTTGTTGTGATTGTTCCAGTGCTAGCATCAGTAATTGGTCAGTATTATGCTACATTCACAATCATTCTCCATCTTTTCTAAGGACTACTAATTCTAACTATGGAATTGTCCTTGGGAAGATTCCATTGGTTCTGAGGAGTCATTGGAATTATACCTAATCCTACCACCTTTTTGTCACCACAACCGTCGTGAATTAGGTGTGTTTTGGGTAAGTACTTGTCACCATGTAAATTCCTTGAAATAATCATTTAAGTCACTTGTGATATAAATATCAAAGTTTTTGTGTCTAAAGTGTTTTTGTACATAAAAAACACTCCCCCTTAACATGTTCATTACACATATTAAGTTGGTTTATACTTGAAGTCTTTTTAACTTTAGCCACATATTTAGAAGTCTCCTTAATCTCATTTTCTCCCCTTATCCAAAATGTTAAGCATTGATATTTTGGATACCAATGGATTAACCGGTCTTAGGTTAAAAATGAAATTATGTCTTGGAAAAAGAACATATTAATGCTCCCCCTCAATTTAATGAGGGTTAGGTGTAGTGTTTAAGTATGATATATTTTGGAAAATTTAGAATCTCGTGAGAATTCTTAAAAAATTTCATACTCTTGCACTACACTATGCCATAAAAGCCTAATATTCACAGTATATACATATTCACAAGTAAAGTATGGATTTGACCTAAAAGATTACGACCCACGTCAAGTGCATCGGTCCATTAGCCTGTGGTGAGCTCCATACGGTCTGCCACCAACGAATCGTTCTAAGCTTCTCATTAAACGCCTTTCTCTCAGCTTTTCCTCAATCTTTTTGATCATGTAGGTGGCAGTCTTCTGGAATCCATCGTGCCATCCTACATTAACCTCTGGAAGTGTCTTCTTGGAATTGAGATGCAGAAATTTATCCCAGGCATGTTTAAGAGTCCCGTCACTGAATTTTTGAAGCTCTGTGATTGTCACTTCTTCTTCCTAGAGGTATTCAAGTAGAAAGTACCTGGAAATGGATCTCTTATACTTGTGTAGGGATCTTTTTCTTCATGTTGAGAAAGAACTCCAGTGTGCGGACGAGAGAGGTTCAACTTCCTTTGATAGCTTTCCACGCCAAGTTGCAGATCTTCAACTCGTTTCTTGATCACAATTCGACGTGTATACATTTGAAGAGCTAAGTTCAAAGCAATGACTTCTTTAGATTACAAATGTGTGAGCTTTTGCTGAGTCATCAGAAGCAACATGCCTTCAATGTATTCAAGACGAAGAACTGAAAAATCTCCTTCCATTATGGTGGAGGTTTTCTCGTCTTCTATTTTGATTCTGATCTCTACCAAATGTTGATAACCGAGCTTGGGTTCAATTTCCACTCCTATGATGCTTTTGATTCGGAGCTGAGAGACAACTCGAGGACATGATTTGAACCCACATGCATAGTTGTAAACTCCTCGCAATGTTTCGCCCCAATGCGATGCACCTAATTCGGCATAGTGATCATATTCAAGAACTATTTTCGGTACCCATATACGATTAACCTTTTCCTCAATCCACGGTATTGACTCCCAATTTGCAGCCTTGACCAAATTTAATGAAGTCGCATATTTGTTTGCGCCATTGATCAAGTAATCAAGGTCATGGCTTTAACACCCCTAATTCACATTGCGCAGCGAATATACACAATTTGGTGCTAAACACAAGGATCATCACACAAGGTATATTGAACGACTCAAAATGAGAGGTTTACACATAAAATATGAATAAGATTTCACACAATGTCTAAAACATAACTTTCATCCCATAATGTACTAAAACGACACAAGAGTAAAGCCTTTAGTCCCCACGGATCTCGACCATCAAACCAATAAGTTTCAATACAGTACATAAACATTAGACAAATTGTTCAACAGTAAAAGGATATAAATTGTTTTAGACCACAGTACTTCAAAAGCCAACCCACAACATCCACAGCAAAGCTCCGCCATCAATCACCTTCGATTACCTAAAAAACATGCTTAAACGAGTCAACAATAATGTTGAGCGAGTCCATATGTTTAACAAATCACATTTGAACACAAGAAGAAAATCAATCATAATCATTTTATAGAATTGTTGTACATACAATCTATATCAAGGCAACTCATTATATTTAAGCTCATGACACAGACCCCTTAACCAATTAGTCACCCACGCCAAATGCCAGCATGACTAGATAAAACCATTGCCCCTCTAGGTTATTAGTTGCTAGATATATACCCAAATCTCATTCTCGTAAATTATCCTTCCCAGAGGTTACTCAACGTAATGCCCTGGTCTCAGATAGGGTGGTCAACCCAATAGTACTATCATTTGAATAAGCGGCTATTCCCAACTCACAACATCAAGTCAGAACATAGTTAACGGTTCATGAATTTAGGGTCTTTTGCAACAAGGTACTCAATACAATTCAAGGTAACATAGGAAACATTCGGGTCCAAACAATTAATCATGACTTGTGTTCGTTTATTTTCAAATAGCATGTATCCCCATCACGGGTGTTAAAACATTTAGTAGCTAGCATGAAAAGCGAGGCTACAGACTCACCTTAGTATAAGAGACCTAGCGAGATGATCGTCGATGATAGAGGACGCCTTTCAAACATGAGAACCGCAACCTATCAAATAAGACGCGTTCATTAATAATAAACTCGAGAAATAAACCAAACATAGGAATATCAAGCTCAAACTCATAAAATCACGACAAAATCGAGAGAAAACGATACATGTGATACTATTACACTCTTCTATACATCTACTTTATTACTCTATACTCTCGATAAAATCTACCGGTACATACCAAAAGTACTAGCTCATTTACCCTACTTAGACTCGTCAAACGTTTATGAAACGACTCGAGAAATAAATTACTATCTATAGAAAGTCCTCTAACAAGTTTATCACATGACTTTACTTTTAAAGTTCCCTGCCTGACTAATACACAGGTTTTCCTAAGTTAAAAAGTTCGTTTTGTCTCGACTCGATTCGAATTGACCACGGTTGAAAGTGCGACTCAGTTGTTCTTGGTGTGAAAGAAAGAAAATGTCGTTGATCTATTTAAAAATGAAAATGAAAATTTAGAAAGATTAAAACTAAAATAAAGACTTTTAATAATAAATGACGAAAGATTAAAATTTGACAAAAAATTAATTTGAAAACTTAAAACTTTATAAAAATGTAAACTTGAAAATAACTAAGACAAAACACTTAAAGAAAAGTACTAAGTAAAAATGGCAGGAACAATAAAGGTTTGAAAATTAAAACAATTCGGGAAAACACAAAATAAACATAAGTCGGAATCCAAAACAATAACCTAATCCGGAATCTAATCTCCTTAAACACAATCCGGAATCCCATATATAAAACAATCCGTAATCCATAGCACACATGAAATCCGGAATACACCTAAGCCTACAATCCGGAATACAAACCTTCACCTTATCTGGAATGAGCCTTGATTCACAATCCGAAATAATATACCCGGATATAATCCGGAATGCGTCTAGGGCACAATCCGGAATCCACGTATAGTATACAATCCGGAATAACTAAAGCTTAAGTTATCCGGAATGCAGAGATAGGAGATAATCTGGAATGCTAGGTTGCTTGATTGAATCCGGAATGTATATCTAACATACAATCCGGAATCTATGATTTACTTGCAATCCAGAATTCAAACCTTGTAGTAATTCGGAATAATTGAAGAACTAACTATTCGGAATAAGCATGTATAATATAAGTCAGAATAAAAAGAATTCTATCTAATCCGGGATAAGAGGGTTTATGAATCCGGGTAACACAAAAAATGCAAATAAGGTAAAATTCAATAAGCACTTAACCAAAAACTTAACCAAAATGATTTTAGGAAAAAGCAAATAAGCCACAATTTAAAAACTTTAAAAACACTAAATAATCTAAATATTAAATATAAACTTTTTATAAAAATAAACTATTAAAGACACTTGATTAAAATTAAGAAAATAACACAATAAGCACTAAACACAATAAGCTAAAAAGATCAAACACATCAAAACTATAAGAACAATCAAACAAGCACATCAATCAAAACAAGAATATGATTAAACAAGCTACATGATTATCTAAATCAAACAAGATTAAAAATAAGAAAAGTAGAATGAGAATGACTAATTAAAAGCTTTAAATTAAGATGAAGATTAAAGATTCAATTACAAGATTAATAAGAAAAGCTTGAAAACATTGAAAGTAAAACTAGAGAGAGAAAGTAATTACCTACTCCTAAAACTTGTAAAATAAACTAATCACTAAAAACTAACTAACACCCTCCTAATGAAATAATAGGAAGGTATTTATAGGAGGAAGGGAGGAGTGTTGTTGATTCTCTCTTTCTTCTTGTCTTTTCGTCTTTTAATTTCTTCGTCTTTCACGACTTTGTCTTGGGATTTGTCGAATGATAAAATGAACTTCTCTTATAATTTTCTTCTTTTATTATACTTGGTTCTTCGACTTCGTTAAACTTCCGTCTTTAGACTTTTTCTTCGATAAATCTTCAGAATAGGCCTTTGACTTCCGTTCTTTTTGCACTCTTGATCTTTTGACTTCGTCTTTTGTCTTTTTCTTCGATAAAAGCCCGTGAAAGTCCGTGTTTTCTTCCTTTTTCATCTTTTGGTCCTAAAACACAAAAAAAACATAAACCACGCATAATTCCGACTTTTACGACATTAAATACACGTTTTGACTTTACTTTTAAAGTTACCTGCCCGACTCATCTTTGAACTACAAAAACCGGACAGTTTTACGCCATCGACTCATGTAACCGTTTTAACTTCTATAAACGACTCCATTTGCAAAACTGACAATTAGGTTTGAAAATAGACTCACCATTTAGGGTTTACACTTTTACATCAGTCCTTGACTCATTTCAAAACTCATTCTATTGTCGCCGAGATTCGATCCAAATATCGACAACAACTACATGTCGTGCCGATACTCGTCTCCCGGTACACGAATAATCAAACTATCATAACTTCTCGCTCGTTTAGAGCTAGAAGCTCTACTTTATATCAAATCAAAGATAATCGAATTCTCTCCAACCCTGTGCAATTAGTTAAGCCATTATCAAAAGATAAGGTACCCAAAACTACCCTTTTTCCTACTGGTCTAAATCACCCTTCAAATCTTGCATGAAACCATGTTTTTAATCAAAATCAATCATTTTTATCATCATCCTATTACCCTAATAACAACATATCTAATCCCTAACACTTGTATCAATCTCAAAATCAAAAACCTACAATCAAAAAGAAGTTTTTAGTAAAAACTAGCATGATCATCACTTGATCATCACCAAATCATGCATGCATGATCATATACTTGACCTACCAACCCTAAAACATTAAACTTCATGCATGTAACCAAAATTAGTACCAAAATATGCTCCTTTAAATTCTAAGAATGGGACTTGAATTGTTTTAGCTTAGATCAAGCTTGATTTTGAAAGAAAATTGATTGAAAGTGGTGTTAGGGGTGACAGTTAAGAAGAAAAGAGGGAGGAGGAGTATGTTTTTTTATGTAACTTTCCACTATGAGAAAGTTGGGTGGATTTTTAGGATTATATATGGTGCTCCAAGGGTTTGTTTTGCCAATTTGTGATAGTTGTGGTCCAAAATGAAAATAGTTAGCTAAAAAGTAGGAAATGACTATTAGTCAATTTTGAAAATATTCACGGGGCTTGGGTTTCATAAAAATACTTCTAAAAAGTTAAAACGTATCTCAAATATAATAATATCGTCTCCCGACTCGACTTATCACGTCATTAAAAAGAAAATATCAAAAACGACAAACATCGAACAACCGACAATAAAACGTAAATTATTGAGTATCCATCGACATCACGCTTGCTAATACTCCTTATACTTATTAAAGATAAAATATAAGTCTCCTATCATCGGTTTAAACTTAAACCTAATAAAAATCATTCAAACTCATCAAAATTTTCAAAAATAGTCGTAAAATAAGATTAAGCAATGACCTTGGTTTTAGGTTATCACAATGGCTTACAAAGAATTGGAGTGGGATTTGATAATTACCTTCTACATCTTCTGCTATCAGGAGAGGAGATTTTTCAGGTTTGTGAAGACATTCTTTCTGAGGAGTGTATTTTGCTTTCAGAAGTTCATTATCATTGTACTCACATTCTAATCTGGTGATCTTGGAGTTGGCAAAGAAGTTGGGATTTTTTAATGCTCTCACAACCATAGCAAGGGCTATGTTCTCAATCCCATATTTTTAAACTAAGTATCCAGAGAAGTAGATGAGATTGCTAAGGATTTGGGAGAAATCACGTTCATCATATTTGGTGAATGGACGAATGCCAACAACTTCCGTGACCCAAGGTTGCTCGGGTGCATTTACATCTACGGTGAGTGTATCAACCCATGCTAGATCACTTGATTCTGGAATGTCAGGAACTGGTTCAGATTCTGTAGCATCATGTACTGGTTCAATTTCTAGAATATCTAGTACTGGTTCAGATTATGTAACATCAAGTAGTGGTTGAGTTTCTAGAATATCTTGTACTGGTTCAGATTTTGAAATGTCAGGTACGGGCTGATTAGGTTATGGGAGGGGTTGTTCTGGTACTTGTGTTGTAGATGTGGTAGCTGGGGCAGATGTAACTGGAGCGGATGATGTTGCTGTAGTGGCCTTAACATCATGAAGCCTTTGGTGTGTTTTCCCTATTGAGGTGTCTCGGTTGCTAGAGTGGTTTGATATTTGGTAACTTCATCCTTTTGAGACTTGTCACCTTTTCCTGAATTTTTATCATCATTAGCAGCATCATTGACATCGTCATCAGTAACATCATCATCCGACTTGTCTTTGTCAACGTTATCATCATCCTTTTTATCTTCATCATCGTCCCCTTCTTCCTCATTCTTTTCCTCCTCCTCATCATCATCTTCATCCTCATCGTCCATGTCCTCATCCTCGTCATCACCTTTTGGTTTTTCATCATCATTTTTGTCATCATCATCGTCATCGTCATCATCGTCATCACCTTTTGGTTCTTCATCATCATTGTTATCATCATCATCGTCATCATCATCAGATACCATTTCTTCTTCCTCATCTTCTTCATCATCGGAACCTACCGGTTTTCTTTTGATGTTGTTGTAAGTAACAACAGTGCCATGCTTTTTGAAGATCTCATTGTATTCATCAATCGCCTTTTGCAGAATCTTATGAAGTAGCTTCTGAGTTGGCGTTTGATCATGAGACCCTATTTGGGCCATTCGGGCATGTAAGATCTTCTTTAACTCATAATCAGTGAGTTTTTGAGCATTAAGGTATTCTGAAGGTGTAGTCTTTGAAGATTTGATCAAGAACTTGCTTAAAGCTATTTTCTTTGTTTCTTCTCGCAATGCTGGAAGTGCCTTGTCAAGAGATTCCTTGACTTTATCATCTATGGAGTCGAGGAAAGACTTATTTAACTTTTCCAGATTCATTTTCTGCTTTTTGTACTTCTGTTTCTTCTCCTTAAGGCGATCTTGTGTCTGTTGCATTTCAGCCAGCTTGTCTTCTTGATCTTTCTTTGTTGACTCTTCGATCTGTTGACGACGAGTTAACTCCTCTTTGATTTGAGTGATTTCATCTTCGTGAGCTTTCCTGGTTGACTATTTGAGTTGTTAACGACGAGCTAATTCTTGTTTCACTTTAACGATTTCGTCTTCTTGAGCTTTTAATCTTTGTTCTATTTTTAGCATGAAAGCTTCATTGACGGGTGGAGGTGACGACAATGGTACTAGTTGTGCCATTTGTGAAGGGACAGTCGTCATGAGAGTACTAGTCGTCATGATAGTACTCAATACAGGAGTTGAGGGAGGTTGTGTCACATTGAGTGCCAAAGTAACTTGAACATTCACTAGGTTAACATTGGTTGAGGGATCGGTGTTTGTGGCTTCATTAGGATCTACATTTGGGCCATCATAATTGAAGAGTCTATCTGCAAATGCCGTCGACCCAGAAGTAGACTTGACAATGTCTATATCACTAGTTAGCCCCGCATTGATTTGTTGTTCTGCTTGATAATCATCGTCCCCATCACCTTTGTTGGATCCCCCAGAAGGAGTGTGAGGAGTGGCGATGAATTCATCAGGGTGTCCAAATTCGTCAATGTCAGAATGTAGTTCACTTGCTTTCGACACCATACATAAACCACTACCACTAGTGTCTATCTTGATTCTCTTGTATGCAATCTTCATTTGGCGCTTTCAGTGATGAAGGGTTGTCCTTCTTCTTCTTCATCTTCAAGAAGCGTCTTATTAGACTTTGTTGTATCACGTTTGGCAACACTTTTCGTTCTTTTGACCTTCGGTTTTTGTGAAACATCCTCTTCTGTTGGTTCTCTTTGCTTTCGTTTGCCTTTGGTTTCTGGTGAAGGGAACTCTTCAAAGGCAACTCGTTGTGTTTGTACTTCAATTTCTTCCAAGACTTTCTTGTATGCAACACTTGTCTTGATTGCGTCATTCATCATGTTATCGGGAACCGGAGCTGGAATCCCTGTATAGACATCCTTGTGTCCGTCTTGTTTCATGTAATCCAATACATCATCGTCTTCTTGTGTATGATAGAAGAACCCTCCACGTTTATCAACTTCGTCATCTTCTTGTATGAAGTGATTGATGATAAGCTTCATGAATCATCGGAATGGAAAATGCGTAGACTTCTTCTTTCTGTTTTGGAAAAGTTGATAATGAAACTTAACCCATAATAGAGAAGCGAAGTCTAAGTTTTAACCCTTGTAAATTCCCCAAAAGATGCATGCATGAGGAAGGCGCAGAGAGTCAGAGCCACCAACTTTTGCAGTAAGACATCAGATGATTATGTTGAAAATGGCCTTCCATGGTTGTCCCAAACTGGCTGTGGTAAATTGCAACAAATTCTGTAATTCTTCATCGTAACCTAGAGATTGAAGCAGCTTTACGAGTTGATCCTTGGCTGGGTCTTGAACATACTTTTCCCCTTGATCTAGAGGAGTAAATCCAAAGACCTGACGGAAGTGAGTAATGGAGAGTATCTTTTTCCGTTCGTTAATAGTGAATGACATCTTTCTCTCTGACAAGACCTTCTTGGATTCCTAAAATTCACGCATGTAAACTTTTGGTACTGATGCAATAGCTCTCAATGCCGTTTTAATTGGCGATATATCGATTATTTCGATAGCTACTTTAAATGCATGCTGGGATGGAATGAAGTCTTCCCTTAGTCTGAGATTATTCGGTACAAATTTAAGATGCTTGTCTGCGGGAACAAGTGCAAGTTCGGCTTCTCGTTGTTGATCCTTAGTGAGAGACATGTTTTTTGCTTAAGATAAGATATACAAGGTTGATACATACATATCTATATATATCATAATGCATATAAACCTTGAACATGACAAACACATGACAACATATCAAACGATCACACAATATAGGACAACACGCATTTAATTTCACAAGCAACTTAACCTATAATCACACAAGACCAAGTACAAAGCACCCAAACACTTTCCTAAATATTTTCTGAATAAATATTCCAAAACAGTCTCTGAATAAATATCCTAAAACATTTTCTGAATAAATTTTCCAAAAACATTTTCTGAATAAATATTCCGAAAAACATTTTCTGAATAACTTTTCAAAAACATTTTTTGAATAGCTTATCCAAAATCATTTTCGAAAATTTTTCTCAAAAACATTTTCGGAATGTTTATTCAAACCCATTCTCGGAATATTTACCAAACCCATTCTCGGAATATTTACCAAACCCATTCTCGGAATAATTTTTGAAAATCATTTTTGAAACAAAAAGCTCAAAACTATTTTCGGAATAAAATGCATTAAAATATTTTCGGGAAAAATGACTAAATTATTTTCGGAATAATTTGAAAAAGTTTTTTGGAATATTATGTCAAACATTTTGGAATAATTCGAAAAACATTTTCGGAATAATCTGTCTAACATTTTTGGAATAACCTGTCAAACATTTTCGGAATAAACCTAAAAAGATTTTCGGAATTAATCTGTAAAACATTTTCGCAATCCATTTTCTCAAACATTCTCGCAATATTTTTCATTTTCGGAATAAACTTAAAAAGATTTTTGGAGTTAATTAGTAAAACATTTTTCGCAATCAGTTTTACTCCAACATTTTCGGAATATAAGTTACTTTCAATTTTCTGAATAATTTCACATTTTCGCAATAATCTGATCTTAAACGTTTTTCCGAATCCAATTCACCAAAGATTTTCGCAACGTTCCCTTTAAGGTTTTCAGAAACCAATGACACTAGCAGATTAATCATGAACCAATAAACCTAAGTCCTAATTCGAGTCTAGGATGGATTCTAAGCAAAACTAAGGCAAAACCGATGTTATTTGACCCATAAAACACGAAACCCACTCATTATTTTCATCTCTCGACCCAAAACATCTATAAACCCTAATCATAGATTAATAAATCTAGGTTGCAATAAACGAATTGAGTAAGATGGGAATGTGTAAAAATCGTGAGGTAAACAAAAAATTATAATACCTTAACGCGTAGTCCTTGATGAATCAAACAGAATAGAAGTTTTTGAATATTATAACAATGGCCGTTGTGTGTTTCTGTGTTTGTGAATCAGTGAGACGGAGAGAAACGGGAGGGGGGGGGTTATTATCTTTTGACTTTGGTCAATATTTTGGAAATATGCAAATTAACCCCTAGACTTTTATCTTAAGTTAATTTTAATTTGCCAATTTATTTAACCGTTTATCTAACCATTAACCCTAACGTCCGTTAACTATTTTCCAATAACCATGCCTAAACCCAAATCACATAAATCGAAGTATAACCTAAATCACGAAAATCACGAAGCACGAGGAACACATACAAAGGATGATAAGAATTAAACATTTAACCGTTTAATTTTCTGAAATATTTTTGAAGACGAATTGATATTTTCTCCCCCTTAAACAATGACCCATTTTCTATTTAAAGAGCTGTAGTCGTTGTTTAAAGAGTCAAATATCGATGAAAGTATTTTCCGTTTAATGATTTTAAGAAACGATTCTGGTGGCAATAAGATTTCTCTTATTTTTTACAAATAAATGCACTGAAGCGTACACAAATTTGTGCTAGACCAAGTTATTAAGTAAACTTGATCCCTTGTATGGTTTTAAAGTAAACCATACCCGAGAAAATTAATTTCCTTTGTGAGCCAACGTTTCCCGAAGAAATACGTGACTTTAATGCGAAAAGCGGGTTGCAGTCTGAAATAACTACAACCCATATAGGCATGTTTTAAGATATTTACAACTTTTATACGAACTCTTTTTATGGCGCCGTGTCAATTTTAATCGACATTTCTAAGGCCGTGAATATTATCGTACTAAAAGACATACCTTTTTGAAAAATGAAATTTTTTTTGGATTTTATTGATTTTATAACTTTTATGGTTTTTGTAGATTTTATTATTTTGTATTTTTATTTTTGGGATTTAAATATATACAATATATACCTGATCACGAAAAAAGGATACTCGCGAATAGTTTACCACCACTATTCAACAATTTCTTCTGCCAACTCTTTAAGAGTCTCTGGAGTGAATGTTTTCATACCCAGTTTGTCGATCAAAAACTCGATTCGTCCTCGATCTAAAGCCTTGGTAAAAACATTCGTTAGTTGATAATCTGTGTTGACAAAATACAGCTCTATTACTCCGTTCTCCACTTGCTCTTTGATGAAATGGTAGCGTATGTCAATATGCTTTGATCGGGAGTGTTGAACATAGTTGCAACAAAGGGAAATTGCACTTTTGTTGTCGTAGTACATCGGTATTTTGTTGAATTCAAGACCGTAGTCAATAAATTGTGATCTCATCCAAAATACTTGAGCACAACAACCAGACATGGCAATATATTCTACCTCCGTACTGGATATTGTAGAACTTTTCTAACTTTTAGATGCCCAACTTATCAAACGATCTCCAAGTAATTGCAAACTTCCAGATGTGCTACGTCTAGTATCTTGACACCAAGCGTGGTCCACATATGTATATAATATTAGTGCAATAGAGGATTCTTTTGGATACCATAGAACACGATGAAGTGTTCCTTTAAGGTACCGAAAGATCCTTTCACAACATGTAAGTGCTTTTCGGTAGGCTGAGCCTGATACTGGGCACACATACATATGGCAAATTGTAAATCAGGCATGCTAGCAGTGAGATAGATAAGGATGCCGATCATTCCACGATAAAGTTTTTGATCGACCGCAACCCCATCTCTATCCTCATCTAACTTGGATCTCTCCACCATTAGAGTATCCACGGGGTCACAATTTTCAAAATGATACTTTTCAAAGATTCAAGAGCATATTTGGATTGATTAATGAAGATGCCTCTTAGATTCTGAGAAATTTGTAACCCTAAGAAAAATGAAAATTTTCCCATCATCGACATCTTAAAACGAGTGGACATGATTTTCTCAAAACGGTCGGACAATTCTTGGGTAGTGGCAGCAAATATTATATCATCAACATAAATTTGTACCAATATCATGTTGTTGCCTTCCTTGAGAATGAACAATGTCGGGTCCACTTTGCCTTTGGAGAAGCCTTCCGAGATGAGATATGATGACAGTAGATTGTACCATGCGTGTGGAGCTTGTTTCAACCCATAAAGAGCATTCTTGAGCTTATACACATGATTAGGATACTATGAGTTCACAAATCCATTCGACTGGCTAACATAGACTTCTTCCCTTAGTTCACCATTCAGAAATGCCGTTTTAACATCCATTTGATAGACGATCATATTCATGTGAGCAGCATACGCAAGAAATAGTCTGATTGCCTCCAATCTTGCAACGGGAGCAAAGGATTCTTCAAAGTCAATACCCAATGCTTGTTTGTAACCACGAGCGACCAATCTTGCCTTGTTCTTTAATATTCCACCCATCTCATCGAGTTTGGCCTTGTATACCCACAACAAAGTAAGAACATTGACGTTTTCGGGTAACGGAACTAATTCCCATACTTCAAGTCTTTTAAATTCATTAAGTTCCTCTTGCATGGCTTCAATACAACATGACTGTGTCATTGCTAGTTGCCATGTTTTAGGTTCAATCTGAGAGAGAAAGGCATGAAAGTAGCAAAATAATGCTTGTTCTTGTAATTGGTGGCGAGTAGAGACTGGTTTTTCAATAGCACCAATAATATTTCGGATTGGGTGATCCTTTTTCCACTTGGTGTTGTGAGTTTCAATCCGGTGGGGTCTGGAGTAAACGGTTGCAGGGAGCTTCCTCAGAGTTAGACGCCCCGATAGGGTTTTCGGGTATCGGTAAACCAAAGAATGGAAGCTCTTGAATGTGAGCAAATTCTAAATCGTGATCAGTATAATCCTCTTCAGCATCATCAGGAACGAGTGGGGGTGTTGATTCAGGTTTAGTTTGAGAATTACTAGGAGATGGTGCATCCGGTTCAAGAATGAGTATAGATGCACCGGATTGAGCTCCATTGTCTTGAGCAATAATTTTGGGAATCGGAGCTACTACTACAGGGGCTGGAGAATCATCACTGGGAGGATCAAAGAATTCATCAAACATAGGTTGAAATAACTTATCCCACTCGGGCCTTGTAGGTGGTATAAATGATGGAGAAGTAGGATTGTTGGGAACTAATTCGAAAATAATAGTACTGGTTCCCATCTCCTGAAGCGCGGGTTCAGAGCTGCGTTGCTCAGAAGCCATCGTTGTTAGCTCATCAAAATCGACATCCATAGTTTCTATTATCTTTCCAAGACGACGGTTATAAATCCTGTAAGCTTTCTTCGCGGGTGAGTAACCAATGAAATTCCTATATCAGCCTTCGGTTGAAGTTTTCCCAAATTTTCACTGTTGATGATTGGGTAACAAAGTGCACCAAACACGTGAAGAAATGATAAGTCGGGTTTTCGTTCATGAAGAAGCTCATACGGTGTTTTTCCATGGCGCTTACGAACAATAGAACGGTTTTGGGTATAACATGCGGTTGCTACAGCTTCTGACAATAAGAATAAAGGAGCATTTGCATAAAGCAACATAGTTCTAGCAACTTCCATAAGTGTACGATTACGACTTTCCACGACACCGGTTTGTTGTGGAGTGCGAGAAACTTGTTGGATCTAAAAAGTTGATGTGGCAAAACATAAATGAAGAAAACATGGAGGGGCCTATTTTGACAACAAGGGATTCTTATTTGATAAGAATTCAACATATCAAAAGATTGGAATAGAAGATTTTTATGTTTGATTTGATTTTATCTCTTGTGTAAAACCTTGGTCCTTCTACTATAAAAGGAACCATAGGTCATAGGTTTATTCATATCATTAGTAAAAATGTAAACCTAAAGTGTGTGTGTATCTAGACATGGGATTAAATGTATACATGTCTAGATGGTTACTTGTTATTCGTGTTGTTTAATGCAAATAACCGATATATGTTATGTGAAAAACACCTTGTCCATATGTTTGATTCACTTCCGCTATAGAGTTAATCATATGCCTAGTAAGCTCAACGATCCTAGGTTCATGTATTTTGAATTTCAACAATTGGTATCAGAGCCTAGGGCTCGTGATACTAGGATTGACGAGGTGTTCGTAGTGTTTACGAGAAGAAAAATCCGTTTTAGGGTTTTTATTCTCGGATCTATGAGAAACAGTGAATTTGCAAAGGCCATATCTCGTTTGTTAACCATTGGATCTTGATGAATTTTGGTATGTGTATTATACACATATGGATTTAATTTCTCACCGAAGAGATTGTCAATTTCTATCTTCAAACTCAAGTTACGGCTCGTCGTTTTTCATGGCAGATTAGGGTTTTTCTGGGCGGTTTTGTGTGCGCAACAACAGTTGCAAGGCCATAACTTTTTATTGAACCGTTGGATCGCCACGAAATGTTTTGCGTGTGTTCCACACACATATATCTAAATGTCCACCTGAGGGATTGTCCATATTAGTCCCCAAAAAGAAGTTATAGCCTGCCAAAGTTCACAGCAGAATGTGTCATTATGTGTAGTTTCTGTGGACAACAGTGGTAAAAACGCGATTTCTTCTTCGTTAACCGTTGGATCGTCGTGAAAAATTTTCTATAGGTTCTTGACACACGTTTCTAGGATCTCACCGGAGCGATCTTCGATCTGAGCCTCCAATCTCAAGATACAGCTTGTCGAATTTGGCTGCAGTAATGTTATTATTTTAGCCACAGACAAGAGAAAAGTTGCCACTGATGGTTCAGCCGTTGACAAAGCATTTATAAGGCGCTGACAGAAGCTTGTCTGGGATATGATGTTTAGGCGTTGACAAGTGTTGTCTGATATCGTACAACACATTCTAAAGAGATATTGGACAGCAAAGGATCTCGGACAATGAAGGATTTGCTGTTGTTTGGATTTTTGGTTACGTTTTAGCACATAAAACGAGGAGGTTACAAACACAGGTACATGGGATCTCTGGATTTAATACAAAATATTAATTTGATATTTAAGGCTCAGATATTTTTCTTAGAAGACGTATATGATTAAGGGGAAGAATTCTTATTGTAAATTTGATGCTCGAAGTAGAATTTCGCGAGTATGTTCTATTATATCTTAAGAGTCGTGCCTTGTCAACATTACTTTTAAAGATAACTTGTTCGTGCTTAAATGGTTAGTGATGAAGACTTGTCATATCTAGCAAAGACAACTTGCTATCAATTGAAGGAGTTACATTATCGTGCTCAGTGTCTCATAATAAGATGAGGATTTTGACAAAGGGATCGAGGTCTGCTCATATTCCATAGCTATGAGCTTGGAGTCACGTATTTAGTATAAGACATAGAACACAGGTTTGGGTTATTCTACTTCTACATCAGGAATATTATGTTTATTTTTCTTCAAGGTCATTACACAAAGCTACTTTTGGAGAATCTTCGATTACATACATTGTTTCCTTCCATATTTGATGTGACAAAAAGGGGAAGATATTGATGCTTAACTTTAGGGGAAGCAATTTTAAGATCATGTACCATACACAAGATACATAAAGAGTTTTGTCGACATCAACTAGGGGAAGATTGTTGGGTCTAAAAAGTTGATGTGGCAAAACATAAATGAAGAAAACATGGAGGGGCCTATGTTGACAACAAGGGATTCTTATTTGATAAGAATTCAGCATATCAAAATATTGGAATAGAAGATTTCTATGTTTGATTTAATTTTATCTCTTGTGTAAAACCTTGGTCCTTCCACTATAAAAGGAACCATATGTCATAGGTTTATTCATATCATTACTAAAAATGTAAACCTAAAGTGTGTGTGTATCTAGACATGGGATTAAATGTATACATGTCTAGATGGTTACTTGTTATTCGTGTTGTTTAATGCAAGTAATCGATATATGTTATATGAAAAAACACCTTGTCCATATGTTTGATTCACTTCCGCTATAGAACTAATCATATGCATAGTAAGCTCAACGATCCTAGGTTCATGTATTTTGAACTTCAACATAACTGATGTTTCATGTGAAATGCCAACTTCTTCATAATAATTTCGTAGAGTCTGATTGACGAACTCAATACCATTATTAGTACGAATTTGGCGGACAATAGCATTGAGACGCACTTGGATCATCTTGAGAAATTTGATAATATATGTTGGTGCTTGATCTTTGGTTGCTAAAAACTTTACCCATGTAAACCTTGAAAAATCATCCACAATCACGAGGATGTATTTTCTACCGCTCACACTTGCTGTACGCATTGGCCCGCAAAGATCCATATGCAAAAGATACAGTTTTTCTTGATTGGTGTCTTCAGCTTTGGGTTTGTAAGATTTCTTGGTGATTTTCCCCAATGAACACGTAGAACATAAATGATCCTTGTTAAACTTGAGCTTTGGAAGACCACAAACAAGTTTGTTTTAGCCAAATGATTAATGGTATCAAAATTAAGATGAGATAAACGTCGATGCCACAACCATGACTTGGTCTTAGATGCTTTGGAGAGAAGACATACGGGAGAAGTGGCCATCATATTTTGAATAGACAACGTGTAGAGATTATCTCCTTGAGAGCCTTTTAACAGATCGTTTCCTACTAAATCACGAATGAAGCAAGTATGTTGTCGAAAAGCAACCTCAAGGTTTGAATCACAAAATTTTCCCACGGAGAATAAGTTATGACCAAGCCCTAACACGTAATACACCCTTGTAATCGTAACATTCCCAATCTGATATTCACCATAACCCATGATCTTTGCAATGTGGTCATTACCAAATTTAACCGTGCCTAGAAACTTGCTGACAAAATTTTTGAGCATAGAGCGATCTCCGGTCATGTGCTTTGAGCACCCAGATTCCAAGTACCAGAGGATGATTTTGACCACCTAAAAATATCACCAGACAAAGACGATGTATCGGAATCTAATTGTTCCTCTATGTTAGCAGGTACAGATATAATTATCTTAGATTTGCTATCATAAGGTTTCTTAGATTTCCAAATTTTCTTCCTAGTAGTCGGCTTAGATTCTAGTTGTCTAAGATCCTGAGATACTTCTTCACTGGTAGGCACAATAGTAGGGGCATACCTAGTTAAAGGGTGTTTTTCCATTTTTTAGTGCTAGTGTTCCTATTTAAAGGACGCTGAGACCTAACTTCAGTGGATGTATTCCTAGTGAAAGGGCACTTAGTTCCATTAATAGTGAAGGTCCTATCAGTGGGACGCCATTGCCATCCAACTTGGGTACGAGTTTTTCCAGTTGGCCTCCATTCAAGGTTGTTCCTAATGGCAAACATTTCATTAACATGATCAACAGGGCATAAATCATGACGCTGAGAAAACATGCATTCATTAACATTTTAAATCAGAATTCACCTTGCGCTTAGGCTTCTGCACAACCGCAAGGCCTTTAGTCTTAGCTATATGATTCATTTTATTCAAATTTGAAATAACATTCCTAGGGGGAACTTCTAGTTTCTTCTTCATAGTCGTACTAGTGGAAGGCTTGATCCTATCTTTCTTATCTTAAGATCCTTTAGCCTTAGTAGAAACAATTACTTCTGTAGAAGGCAACATTAGTGACCGAATTTGATTTTTCCTTGTTGGGTGTACCTAGAGAAGGTTTAGCTCATGGGTTTTTGTTGAATGGAGTAATGGCAATGGGCTGTTTTTTGAGTGGTGCAGAACCCGGTTGACAGATCTAAGTTGTGCCAAGCAATATTGAACCCGCTCAATGTATGAATGAGCAGAGTTATAATCGTTGTTTGTGGGATCTGATTCATATAGATCATCTAAAATGTCCCTCGTAAGGTGCACAGGCTTAATTGCATTCTTCATATAATCCATATATGTGAGAGGGTTGTTCTTATGGTATGGGTTCTTATAAATCACCACTTCGTTGGTTTTTAGAGCACTAGAGGACGATGTAGAGGTTGTAGTTGCGTTATCAACAACTTCTAGTCCTTTGAGTTGAAGTGTCCCTTTAACTCAGCTAAAACCATGTTTTTATCTATGAGATGAATATTTAAATCAGAGATTTCCGCGGACTTTTGGTTTAGTTTGTCAACAAGTGACTTATGTTGTGCCACAATAAAAGCAAAGCGTTCTTCTAATGAACCATAAATTTGCGAAAATCCCTGTTTTACTCGTTCAAGCTCCCCTAGAAGATGAGATGATTCTATTTTTCAAGGCATGGTTTTTAAGCTCTGCGGCCTCTAGTTCCATTTTCACAGATTCTACTGATGACTCTCTCATAAGTCTTATAATCTCTTTCTCTAATGCCTTAATCACTTTGTCACTCATCTAAACGTTATTTTCACATTCATTTGTTAAAAGAAGAGTTTCATTTTTAGATTGTTGTTCTACTTCAAGAGATATACAATGTGTTTGAAGCTCATCAAAACGTTTTGAAAGTAAATTATAAGAATCTTGAAGCTTTAAAAATTCAGCGTCATATTCGTGACAAGGTTGATTATCTACCACAACATTTATAGTCTCAATAATATTCATAGAGAGATCATGCACATCATCACATTTATTCACAACAAATGTAATCTCATTAGCACAATTAATTGTCACAACAGTCATTACATCGAGAGACACCACTTGTTCCAAGAATTGGTCATATTCGAACAAAATCTTTTCTTTGTCAATTAAATGTAGCTCATAAGCATGATCCATTTCATAGAAAACTTTTTGAACTTCTTTCATTTCAAAATTTAGATTTTCACCGAGAGATATAAAACCCTCTTTAAGATTTTCCACAAACGGAACGATCTCATCCTCAAATACCGCTTTCGTGTGTTCGAAAGCCCATTCTCTTTCGGTTTGAGCCGTTGGAGTCGTACATTCCTTAATGATCTTGTCAAAACGGGTAAAATATCGTTTAAGCTCTTTCAAACTTAACAATATTGTACTTACTAGTGGAAGAACCTTTGGAATTTCCTTAGGTTCATCCTTTTTGACAAGTGTAGGAAATGTACTAGGGTTCTCTTTGGTGGACACGTAAGTTGGTATATCGGTAAATTCTCTTTGTATGTTAAAGCGAGTTCTAAAATCCGTCTTTGAATACTCTTTATTAAGCTTTTCATAATCAAACTTAGGATGTTTCAAAAGCATTTTTGACCGATTCTCTTCCATGAGCGGTATAGACTCGGGATCACCCGGAATAAAAATTGGATCTAATACCTTTCCTAATTTGGTTGCATCGTAAAGTCTTGGGTTGTGGATAAGAGCTTGCTTTGCGTAACCCGGGTTAGGCGAAGGTCTTGTAGACGCGATAAGTTAATTTCCTTAAAAGATGAATCAAACAAATGTACTATATGTGAGGCGGAATATTGTTTCAAAAGGAAATTATCAATCTTTTTAATTTGATTAGACGCATTAATTTCCGTTTCAACCTTTTTAGACTCGAGAATTTCAAAATCCGTTTTAAGTTTTTGAAAATTAGTGACGACTGACTCTTATTCTTTAATTTCTTTTGAAAGATTTGCTCTTAAGTTTTAAATCTCTTGTAAATGAACCATTTGAAGTTTTCAAAACTCATCAAATTCGGGATTGGTTAGCGTATTGGTCGAGGGAGTTAATTCTAAGGTTTGAACCTTTTTCTTATACAAAGCAAGCTCGCCAGATAAGGTCTAATTAATATTTAGGGTTTCAAGGACCGCAATATTCATTTGGCCAAGCATAGTTACCGAAACCATTACCAAATCTTGTTGAGCAGGGGAATCCATATGCGAAATAGCTCCCGGTTATATTTCACTCAAAGTCTGGGGACTTGCATTGATGTTTCTATCATTTTTTATCTCCTCATTTGAATTACTCACCACCGGAGGCTCTTTCGGATATTGAGACTCTTGCCCAACCTGATGGGGTGTAATACTAGTGTCAATGGTAACACTTGGTACCTTAGATAGTTGATCGGACCCATAAACTGAGAGATTTGCCATAAGAGCTGCTTTGGCGGTGTTGAACTCATCATAGTCAGAATCATATGCATCGAGATCATCTGCTTGATAAGCTGCATTATGAGTGAAAACTGTTGTGTGTCCTTCATTATCCGCGACCCCTGGATCAACAAGAAACGCTAACTCCTCCTCGTCTAACTCACGGCCATTTGCTTGGGCATTGACCAATATCACCTTCTCCTCAAACCACGAAGCATCCCTTCTCCTCTTGGGTTGTTTACAATCCCTAGCCATATGTCCTTCCCCTTGCAGTTGTAGCATGTGATCATCTTCAACTTACCAGTAGTATTTCCCCTTAGAGCAGTGTTGTAAGTTCTTGTACCGGTTTTAGATGAAATAGATCTCCCCTGAATAGGTTGAACCATGACTCTGCCTTCTTGAATGGTTGCTTGTTGACGAGAGTTTGAAGAATTCCTCAACTGATTGTTAGTGGTAGGAAGTCCTCGATATGCTCGTTTTTTCAACGTTTGAGTGATATAGGCACACATGGCAGCTAACACTTCAGTAAGATTATCACCGTGTTTGAATCCGAGAATTGGGACCTCATCATCATAATATAGTATTGGTGCTGGTGGAGCTACATAAACACTTGAAGGAGTACTAACATGTTGGGAGTAGTTGGGTTGTAGAACTTCAGGTTGCTGATAGGTGATGACAGGAACTGTAGGTGGTTGGTAAGAAGAGTATTGTTGATGAGCATAAGTTGATGAATATGAATCTTTGTGTGATGGTGCTGCTGGAAGCTGATATTGTTGATGTGAAGTAGATGGTGGTGGTAGAAGTGAATACTGTGGAAAGCTTGGAGTTTGATACAAGGAATGTTGATATGATTGCTGCCCACTTGCATAAGAAGGATTGTTATATGACATCATTTGATGATTTGTCATTAATGCCATTGGTTCGGGGTAAGATCCTTGAGACAGACGAATCTTTATCACATGCTTCTCATGCTGTTGCAAGAAAGCATAAAGTTGATCTTGATTTGTTTTGTGCAAATCCCTTACCAGTTTAACATCAGTGACGTAGTGGCTCCACTCAAGAGGTAATGAATTCAAGAACTTGGTATTGATTTGAAATCGAGCAATTATCAGATTATAGGTATGCAATTCATTCATCAATGTAGTAAATCGCCAATAGTAATCATGAATAGTTTCCCCTGGAGTGTATGTGAACCTATCAAAGAGATCATAAAGTTGACAATCACGTTCTTGCTTAGTGAGTGAAGTTCCATGTAACAAAACCGCCAAATGATCCCTAATTCCTTTGCTATCTTATGTTAACTTACCATTCGATAAATATCAGGTGGGAGAGCTTGAATAATAGTCTGAAGAGCCTTGTCATCCGCATCAGCAATAAGTTGATTTGCAGCCGTTAATTCAGAATATTCCCTTGGTGGGGTCACATCATTTATAGTGACGGTTCCCCAAACAAGTGGACCTTGTTCAATTGACTTAATCATAAGTCTCCCACTGGGTCGACCGATAATATATGACTTCATTCGGCCTTGCCATGCGTTAAATAGATCTTTGATGAGCAATGGTGGACGAGTATCGATGCCCGATATGATGGATAGGTCAGAAAGCGATGGCATTGTCGGCATTACTGAATGAAGATTAATGTTTGAATCACTTTTGTCGAAAGATTACCTTGTGATCGAGCAATGAAATAAAGTTGTTGATTTTGTTGTTGTTGATGCTTAGTTCGTGTGTTGGTGTAAAAATCTTCAAAACCCTGAATAACTTCCAAGTTAAATAATCCCAAAATGATCTCTGAATAAATTCACCTTGACAATATCGGAATAATCACTTCTCAAAAAGATTTTCGGAATGTTGTACTTTGGGTTTTCGGAATGTTGTACTTCGGGTTTCCGGAATGTTCTATTTTGGGTTTTCGGAATAACAGGTGAAGTATTTTCGAAATAAAAACAATGATGATTCTCGAAATACAAAACTAACTATTCTCGGAATAATGAACTTGTTTAAGATTTTCGAAAAATGAACTTGTTGGATTTTCGGAATAATTACACTTCAGTATTTTCGGAATGATAAACTTTCTATTCTCGGAATAAAGAAACTTTAAATACTCAGAATAAAGAACTAACTAAGTATTTTTGGAATAAAACACTTACCCTTTTTTGGAATAAAGAACTATTCCGAGATTAACCTTGAAGCCGTAGCCGACTTATCTTGATCCGATATCACTGTTAATCGAGAAACACGCCGAAAACCACCCAAATGACCAAAATTTTTGCGATTTTGACCAAATCAAGTAACCCGAATCACTACCACATCTATGTAGTCGATTTGTCTACAAACTTAAACCACAAAAACGCAAAAAAATTCAAGATTTGAGCTTGATTATCCTTAAACCCCACTAACACAATAAAAACTAAAAACAACACAAATCAAAACCTTAAATTACCTCATGGCTCTTGATACCAATTGTAAAATATTGGTAATCTTAGATCCTAAAAGTGAGGTTGATATTTCTAGAGAGAGAAAGAGTGAGAAACTATGTGTTTATTATGAATAAAAGTGAAACAACCAACACCCTCTCCATCAAAGGAGAGGGTTTATATACCCAAGTCCAAAAGTGGACTTGGGCCCCCAACCCATGACAAGCCCATGGGTCGGGTTATAATAGTAAAGTTATTAACTTTCTAACTACGAGCTAATCACGTTTAATAATATTGTTGGAGTGACCGATACTTCTAATATACGTTAAAAACGTATTTCTAACAAGGTAGATCATGCAAATCAAATTGTAGATATCTTTACAAAAGGGTTGAATATATTACAACACAATGTATCGGTTAAAAGGTTATGTTTGATATGTATCAAATATCAAATTAAGGAAGGATAATGTTAAATTTAAGGACTATGGATCTAATATGATATATGGAATCTAATTGAGGGACTAAGTGTCTACTTTATATTTTTCAGTTACGCCTTTATAGATTGATGTTGTGAAGTCCTTGCTAGAAGTTTAATGTTCCCAAAGACTTGCACTAAAAATTAGCTGGAAAAGGACGGAGGGATTACTTTACAAATATGAAGGACTTGGAAGCAATTAGCTCAAGTCAAAGTTGTATAAAAGATCTAATCAAAGAGTGTAGCTCATAACTTCTTATTTTTTTTTCTCTCTCTAAAATTGTATAAATGCAATTAGCTTAATTCATTTATATATCCGTCTCTCTAAAAGTTGTAAACCATATTTATTGTTCATTTTGATCAGTTGTTGTTTGGTTTGATTGTAAGACTCTTATCACTTAAATAATAGGCATATACCAGATTTGTTGTGATAATCTTTAGTTGATTGAGATCGATCGTTTATTGTTGATGATGGTTCTTCTTTTGTTAATTGAGATTAATAAAAACGTTTTTATATAATCAAACCTTCTTATTCTATAATAATGAAACTTATAATTAATAAAATAACTTAAATGCCTTAACGTATAAAATTATTTGTTTATACAACAAAGGTGATACTTGTAAACCCATTACTGTTTCTTTTTATTTTGTCTAACTTCGGAACAAACTTGTGAATACAAAATAAAAAGTTAAATTTCATTTATTTCTTCTTCTTTCGGCCCACTTCTTTTCTCTTCCTTTATTTTAAAACGTGAGAACAAAGCGTAAGTATACAAATAACTAGATGTAGAAATTAGTCGAGTCGAGCCCCAGCCTCTAAAAGCAAAAGCTCAACTCGTTAAGTTTTATAAGTAAAACTCAAGCTCGTGGTATGTTACACAGGTCCAAACTCGACTAATTTCGAGCCTTAGCTTTTAAACTCGACTTCTGCTCATAGTATATTATACAAGCTCATGCTCAACTTATTTATAAGATTTTGTAATATAAAATCAAAAGTAAACTATATTTGTTTAAAGTTTATAAATAAACTTATAATTAAGCTTATTAATAAACTTATAACATTTTATAAATATTTATCATTAAGGCCCATTTAATCTTGGCGTGGCCAATTTAAACTTTTTACTAATCCTATCACAAGCTTTCATTTTATCTTGACCTATCGTAACACCATAACACAAAAAAATACTACCACCTCAACAATACATCAACATAATACCAAAATAACACCATCGACTATAATCAAAACACCAATAACACCATTTACCTTTTTATTTTTATAAAACTACTAAACTAATCATTTCATTCGTTAAACAAACTAATCATTTCATTCATAACTAAAAGTACACATTACGTTAATAATAAAAAAATATTGTAAAAAAATAAATTAGATTAAAAAAAAAGCACTTAAGGTTATATTTATAAAATTTACTAGAATGTTTTGATAGTAGTTATTTATTTCAGTACTTATTAATTTCGAAAAATAAATTAACTCACTTTAAAATAAATTCCTGGCTACCTACACCATCAGAGTGATTGCTCTAATCACACCCACCCACCCAAATCCACTCACCTCATCATACACGTGTCACAACATCACTTGACCGTCTCCCACCACCCACGTCACAGTAACCTAACCCAAACTATATATAAACAAGGGCTAAGTACAAAAGTAGACATAAAGGACATGTGGTTATCCCAAGTAAGACATTTTTTTTTTACTTCCAAAATGAGACATGTACTTTTGATCAACTGATCTACTGGTTTTATTTTGTGACACGTGTCCATTTGATCAACCAACTTTATTATATTTTATTAATATTTTCTCCCAATGTTTGACCTATACTCGTCCCTACCTACTGATCAACCGACGGCGAATCATCTGATCAACCTACTTTTATATCTTGGAAATTGAAAAAGTAATAAGAAAATAATTATACTTTTGTACTATAAGATTTTTTTAATTTTTATGGGAAAAAAACACATTTTATTGGGAAAGAACATTTTAAATAAAAAATTGTGGAAAAAAACACTATCTAATCTAAAATTACACACACTACACATTATACCTGAGATTAATTAAAACGGTGGTTCATTATAATCCTTAGTTCAGTCGCCCAGATTCATCTATATTTCAAACATTATATGCAATCTATGGATCCCGATTAAGAGTAAGTTTTTTAATTATATAATTTAATTTTAATTTAATCTGTTAATGATATAATTTATTATTGTTAATTGATAACGGCCATTGCATTAGTTGATTAAGTATAGGTTAGGTGATAGTTAGTTTTTGAATGAATGATCGTAATGAACAAATTGTCCATCCTTTATTGGATGATTATCATTAGTTAATAAATTAGTTGATAAACTGATAAAAGTTTTGATAAATTGGATGCTTATCATTATTATTGTTAATCCTCTCGGCCCATACCATCCCTTAGTATTGTTGTTAATGGGAGTAAGTAGTAGCTTGTGAAGATATCATGAAATTAGGTTTTGCTTACAGGTTTAGATATCGTTGTTTGTATCAGCTTCCTGATTATTATGAAGTGATCAAGCGGCCAATGGACTTTTCTACTGTGAGGAGAAAGCTTGCAAAAGGATCGTATTTGACTTTGAAAGAATTTGAGGTTAGCTTGTTTGCGCTTTTTTTTTTCTTAACTTTAAAAAACTAAGCGGATCTATCCAAACACCCGAACTGCTTAAAAATAAGCAGATGGGCACACTTGCATAAACAATTTTCGATACTCTACTAGTGGGTAGTTGATGTTGATTTTTAGCTTAACCTGTTTATAAAATGCAGAGTGATGTGCTACTGATATGCAGCAATGCGATGCAATACAATGCACCGGATACAATCTACTATAAACAGGTATACACTTTGGATGTTTATATTTACTACTTTTTTAAAAGCTGTCTTGTTCAGTTTGTTGATCTCACCACATTAATAATTTGGGAAGGCAAGCTCTATTCAAGAGCAGGCGAAACTGAGATTCCAGAGGCTAAGGACTAATGTTGATCGATCTGAGATAGAACCCAAGTCAGAGCAGAAAACGTTACCAAGTTTCTCGATACCTAAAAAAAAACTAAAGAAGTCAGTGTCCCTGAATGAACGGAAGCCGGACCCTAAACCTGAACCTGAACACGAACCTGAACCTTTTTGCTCTGAAACTTTACCTGGTGCCAATGTTAGAACAGAAGAATTCCCCAATGGTTCACCCGCTCAGTCTCCTGTAAGGCATAATAGTCCTGTAAGGCAAAATAGTGATTAAAATGTCGGTTAATGAGAGTTCGTCTTTAGGTGATAACAATCTAGATAAAGATCAAGAACTATTACCAGGTATCTTCTTGCATAAGTCTGCATCCTGGTCAAATCAGTGATTCTTGAGATTCAAAAAGTAGATTAATAACTGTGTGAATTTGGTGTTTTGGAACAGTTCGGACACCTAAGGTGGATCTAGAAGGGGTAAAAGGTATGCTAATTTACTCTTATCTTTTTTCCCGTGTACTATTTATATATAACGGTAGACTATATTTGAATCATAATGGTAATAATAGTACATGACTTCGTTCTGCACCCTAGTTAAAGATCCTTGATCCGCCCTAGCAGAGATTTGTATGCTCAAGTTTGGCTAGTATAAAAGGCGTTTAAGCAATTTTTTTCTCTTGAGAACATACATCTATACGACTGTTTTCATTTTATACAACAGTCTCACTCGGGATTATGCAACTGTTGCTGATAATTTGTGTAGACGTTGTTGACTATTTACTTCCATTAGTATTTGCAATACAGAAGATTACATTCCTTGCGCTTACATATTTTATACGAAATTTCTTCTATAGGAAAAGGTGTTATGCCTAAACTTGTAAGGAAACCGTCAATAAATGAAGAAGACCGTCGTGCGAAACCGTCAATAAATGAAGAAGACCGACGTGCAACATACAACATATCTGTTCAACCCGTGACTGATTCAGACTCTGTATTATCAACCTTCGAGGGTGAAAGCAAGCAGTTCATTACTGTATGTTGCAATACTATCAAGGGGGTGTTAAAATTGGACTTTTGAAATTGATGACCTGATTGGATTTTTTTACGTCTGATAAATGATTTTACTTCTGAGGTCAAAAATCAGTTCTGGATAATCAGTTGAAACTGATTATCTAAAGTAAAACTATTTTTTACTAATCTAAATTCGAAGACTTTGATTTCCATTTCACACAAAAATGTATTTTTTGGTCATTGTATCTATTAATTTTAATGATCGAAGATTTATCAAACAACATCTATCTTATTATCACAATATCAAACGATAAAAGTGGATACCTACTATAACAGCTAATTCAGCATCACAAAATCACTTTCAGAATGCGCATCCAAACACCCCCTCAATCTTCTCCTATTGATAGTAATAGTCTGCTCACTCATATGGTTATTATCTTTCGGATTCAGGTCGGGCTACATGCGGATCTTGCCTATGCTAGAAGCTTGGCTCGTTTTTCCGCAACCCTCGGACCTGTTGCTTGGAAAGTTGCTTCTCAAACAATTGAGCAAGCTTTACCTGAAGGTGTCAAATATGGTCGTGGATGGGTAGGAGAATACGAACCGCTTCCAACTCTGCCTGAAAACCGCATCTTGAAAGTACCCAATTTTCTTGAACTCTTTAATGTTACTTCTGATGTAGAAGACAAAGAAAAAGGTTCCAAATTTACAGCCCCAAAACAATCATAAAGCTAATAAAGTCCTTGTGGACGGAAAGGAGATCAATGGTGGATTTAACCCTGGGATTCCTGTGAGGAGAGAGTCTCCGAGTGAAACCAGTAAGAACCTGACCCCGGGACCTTCTTTCTTGTCTTCGCACGCGAATTTGTTTTCTGGTTCAAATGTCTTGCATCAGAACTCAACACAAATGGAACTCAATCGGCCACCCCCTACACATGTAAGTGCTGCTGATTTTGTTGCAAGAAGGCCGGTTTCTAACACTAATGATATCCCGTCTCCAAGGCCATTAAAACCAGTCGGAAATCTTGCGTCCTTGCCATCTTTTAACCATCCGAACAGTAACAAAGGAAACCCAACAACAGTTGGTCTTGATAGCAATGAACAATATTACCTGAAGGTGTCAAATATGGTCGTGGATGGGTAGGAGAATACGAACCGCTTCCAACTCTGCCTGAAAACCGCATCTTGAAAGTACCCAATTTTCTATACATACTTATCCTGAAAACCGCATCTTGAGAAGATTGAAAACCGCATCTTGAAAGTACCCAATTTTCTAAGCGAGCGAGGAAGAAGAAATCGTTGCCAGTGGATATTTCTGAGGGTACAGGTTTAGATGAACAGAACGCGGAAGAAGCTGTTCCGGCTGTTGGTAGAAGGACACGGAGAGGGAGAACGGCGATGCCAGCTGAGCCATTGAAAAATCTCGAAATTGGTGGAATTGAGGAGAATGTGAATGAGATTGTCAGAGTTGATGAAGGAAATGGGGCCAATAAAGAACCCTCCCAAGATCAGGCGGCAGAGAAATTGGTGTTAACGGAGGAATGTCGTGATGGAAAGGAACCTGCAGCTGAAGGTGAATGAGATTGTCAGAGTCTTTGAGTGTTTGTTTTTCGTCATACCTATCCCAATACATTCTTTCTGAAAAAAGTTTGTGTTAGAATCTATTTTTTAAGATCCATTTTCTTCATTTTAGGCTTGTTAAACAGGTATGAGAGAATCATTCAACACGCCACTTGATGTATATCAAATCTAACACTGTATCGAACTTTCAAAGTTGTATGTGTTGTGTACATGAACATTCTATCTATAAAATGTTAGTTTGACTCATCATTGGTTTGATGGTTATTTTCAACACTAAATTTACGTTACGTTGTAGATGTTACTGTTCTTCTTTTTTGGGTGCAAAATGTTGATTGTGCGAACTTATGTTGAATATGCAGAGATTTGAAGTTGAGTGATCCGCCATTGATAGTGGGTGCAAAAGAGTAGCGAAAACTTCACTTTTTTAATTACCGTTCATCAAACACAGTTGAGCTATATACAGTAGTTGTGAAAGGTAAACTGTATCTGTACTACATATAATTTGTTCAACTCAATAATTATGGTACAAATTTTAAGGTTTATCGTCTCACAGTTATATTCCATGCCGAATCTAATATAGCAGCAGCTCCATTTTCATAGTTTCGACCATTAGGTTATCCTTTATGCTAACTCAAATAAAAACTATGTACATACATGTACATATACTTTGCAGAAATAAGTCTGATGCACCGTGAGCACAAACTGCGATACTGGTGTTAAAGTTCTTTGAAGGTGAACGAGTGGATAAATAAAGCGACACAGACATTAGAGTTTTACTCCGTCACAGCTTACAACGTGTCAGCTAGAAAGATACTCGTTATGTACAGAAATAGAGGAAAGTCAATATTCTTAAGACATGATCCAATCCATAACCCTTTGCGAATCAGAAAGATAAAGACGAGCATGTGTAATGTATAAATTTTTTATACACGTCAAACCTTGCGTAAAATCTCAGATAACTTGCATATAAAAACGGCAATGCAACTGGCCATGGAGCACCGGTACATAATATCAGCAAATAATAGCAAACTGCAGATAGTTGACTTATATGGTCAAACAAACTATAAATCGATTTCAGTTCCCAAACTGAGGTTTATGCTAACTGAAAACAGAACAAAAATCCTAGCGATATGAAACACGATGATACAATTCAGAGGAAATCAGGATGGACATCATTTTCAACAATCTCGTCACTCACCTCTCTCTCGAATGCAGCATTGTTAACCTCTTCACATCTGCTGATTTAGAGCTCCAAGTCAATATCGTCATCAATGATACCTTCCATCCTATAGACCTTTTCTTTGAACGCTTTTCTGCCAAAACCAATTTTCTGCTCAATATCTGCCCTATCGACATTGTGGGCCCCGGAACTTCCGCATTGCATTTCAAAATTTGGAATTCAGTTGGGATGTTGACCTGGCTAAAAGCCGTTTCAAAAACACTTGTACATTGTTTTTTTTCTTCGGTTGAGCCATCTACCCTCTTTAATATATCATCGACATTTGACAACTCCTCTTCATTGGCTTGATCATCAGATGGACTTGTATTGACTTTGACTTTTAATTCTTCAAATCTGTTTTTTGTTGCTTCGATTTCATTCGACATTTCGAATGTGTCCCTCTCTTTTGTAGCTGGATTATCCTCTACTTTAGCTGAATCAGTATATATTTACTTGCAACATGTGATTCTCTAGCCTAAATATAATTCTTTAGGAAACATTGTGCAAACTAAACCACCCTTAAGCTTCATACATGTCCAGAATCAAAATAATAATTTGAATATAAAAAATTACAGACATTTGACTTTTAACTATGTTATACTCTATACTCTATACTCTTTACACATACAACATTATGGGTTTATGGTTGAACTTTTCAGCGCAAACGCTTTGTTTAGGGGAACATGACATTGGTTCATGTTTGAATTTACACAGTATAACACCTTAAAGCATGCTGATACAAGCTTACAGCACTCAGGGTCTGCAAAAAAAGGTTCCAACCAAAAAGCAAGGAAGAATATCAAAACTATGCAATCCTAAAATTCAGATAATAGTCCAATGTTTTCTTCTATTTAAATGTTATTAATTTTCATCAAAACCCTTCTAAGTGCAGCGTTACCTGAATAGAAGTTTATAAAGATATTGATGGGCCTGTATTCATGTGTCCTCAAGGATGAGTCCACCATGCGCAGAGCAGCTTCATCCTGAATGATATCAATCACAAAAGGGAACATGTTCTATATTGGCGTTGTTTCCAAACAAAATAATTCAGCATGACTAGTATGGGCAATACAAACAAAATAATTAACAATGGTCCTATATTGGCGTTGTTTCCAAAACAGCTGAAATTTGGTAATCTCAAGTGGGTACAGGCATAATTCTACGGCTTTAATGTGTAGGTATGAGATATTGGTCATTACTGCATACTTCCCGACCATCACAAAGATGATATGTTCATCATGGAAAAATGGTATATGTGAACATGATTAAAAATCTAGCAAGAACAGCAAAGAGCAATATGGAAAAACCTTTTCAATGGCAAGAACATTTGCACCAGATTCAACAAGAACATTGGTCAGCGACCCGGTTCCCGGACCGATTTCAAGCACAGTATCACCATCACCCACATTTGCAGCTAAAAACTCACAGACATCATAGTGATGAAGACTTGTTCTAGACAAAAATATTGTACAACTTAAATTTCGATGTCAAACACCTTCACAAGCCCCTTTTGGTTCCGAAAAGGATACAAATATGTCTACACGTGTATCACCAACTACCTATCACTGTATTTTATCAAAAAAATTACAGTAAATCATATCAACATTCATTGTCGACATTGAAATCAATGTACACATTCTACTATTTCATCTTAAAAACACAGTGCGTCTTCATCAAAGAGCAGTTATTTTTGTCAAGGTGAAGTTAGATTCAAAACTTTCATTTAGTGGTTTTTGTTTCAATACAAAAAAGCTACAAAGCTAGCCAACCGTACGTTTTAGCTATAAGTGATGGACATCGGTAAGGTCAAAAATTCGGACCCAAAAGAAAATACATTAACAGCATTATGGCTATTCTAACGGGTTTACATTTCTTAATTTATCACAACTGCACACTAGAGTTTGTTTCACCTTTTTTTCCATGTCCATTTCGAAATCGCTGATTAAAATCCTTTCATATTAGTGAAAATCGGGCATATTGAACATTTTCACAAAAGATTGCACAATATATAGAAACCGTGAAGATGCAATCAAATGCGGTGAAAAAGATCCATTCTGTTTCCCCGAACAAATCTGCCATTTTGACTAGCATGGAAAGCTTTAAGCTGTAATAAACATAAAATTATGTGTCATCCTTTAATCTAGAATTCGACGCACCGCTAAGGTCTGTAACTATATTTCACATCTACATATCAGTATACCCTCATCAAACAAGCGGTCCAGTGAGCAAATAAACCTATAGGGTATGCTAGTACATGCCAAGTATATTCGTTGGGTAAAAATGGAGAGCTTTATAAGAAATCCTTAGTGAAGAACAACTATAATTAATACTTGCGATTCTTTGCGAAGTCATGCCTGAGATAAGGCTGATTCATCATATCAAGACAATCAAGTATAGGCGTCAAATAAATGAGTTCTACAAAAATTTTAATATGGATTCTGGAAAAATCCTACGTTCCTACATTTTCTATGCGCCAATATCGTTACAGACAACCTTGCATAAATAATTAGCCACTCATAAATATAATTTCGTGATGGAGAGCAAGTACCTAAAATTGTTGTTGTTGAGCCCATAAGTACTAGCATTCAGCTGCAACTTCGATACGTTACTCCCAAAATCAAGATTCCCCGAATTTGAGTTGGAATACAGGTTTGAGTTCTGGAAGCTACCGCCACTAAGGTTTTGGTAGCTTCTATTACCACCAGTGCTGCTCACGGTAGTGACTTGTGACACCGCAGTTGACAACGAGTGAGAAGCAGTTTGAGATTCCACAGGCTTTCTTGAACGGTTTCTGCCACGGTGCATATGGCGCTCACAGTATTTGGAGTCAGGAGATGCATCTTTGGCACATCTCCATTTCTTCCCATCTGTCCTCCTACACCTCCCTGGCTCTGGGTCAAACTTCTTCCCATAATACGAGCAATATCCTAATGCTGTAAAGCAAATTAAAATGCAACATTAGTTAATAAGTAAGACATCAACTGAAACCTAAGCTTTAGATTAAATCTAAACAAGATAAAGAGCCACGTACTGAGAGATACAAGGAGTAAACAAGTCAATCAAGTTACCTCACTTAGGGCTGCCTGGGTCTCGGCTTTTTCTATCACGATAAATAATGACACCCGCTAGAAACTATAAAACGACCAGAATTACCTGATATGTACACGACAAAAACTTTTTTCTGCCTTTTGGCTTCGGTGATTGCTTCGATAATAGAACCTTTGAATGCAAGAGAAGATATAGAATGTTCCATCTGTAACAAATACATAAACATTACGACTTTTTGTCTTTGAGCGAGATATGCAAGGAGATCCTACTTACATTTCTTCTATCAAATACGAATATATTGGCACTGGTTTAGGGGGTATTTAGGATTGCATATCTTAGGTGCTTATACCTTCTAGAACACGCAGTTATAAGTTCAGTACAATGTTTGGGCTTGCTTATATGCTTTAGAACGACCCATAAGTGATAAAACGGAACCCCCTTCGATATTTCAATGGCAAGCACACTACAGATTCCTTACATGATTTTTTTTTACCAACATCTAACAAGACACAGCTTTCTAATTGTTTGGCGAATATGCTTATCACGGCTTTAAGAGGTTAAATTCTTAATCATAAAAAACAGTTTGAAACTGAAACTCCCAAACTGCTTATTCCACCATCAATAGTCAATGGCATTACATAATCAAAAGCATGTTGCTTATCAATTTATATGATCATATCCACCACAAACAAATATACAACTAACTTCAATATGAAATGAAACCGACGAAAAACATACCCCTTTTCGTCCGATATACTCCGCAATTTGACCACTAGAAATCGCACCAACCATAGCTCCCACATTCGATAATGAACCAATTAACAATAATAATGATAAGCAAAAAATTAATTAAAATTAAATTATATCATTAAAGAGCTTACTCTTAATCGGGAATCCATAGATTGAAACAAGGCGGTTGCTTGGCGACCGTCTAAAATTGAAGCATTAAAATTGAAACAATGCAATTGATCGGCGACTGGAAATTGAAATAGAGAAGATCGGAAAAGTGAGTGTGTAGTGTGTGAGCAGTGTGTGTTAGTGTGTGTAAAAGTAATATTTTTTTAATATTTTATTTATTTAATAAATCATTTAGTAAATCTAATAGTACAATTTTTTTTATTTTTTTTTTTTACTTTTTCAATTTCCAAGATGAAAAAGTTGGTTGATCAGATGATCCGCCGTCGGTTGATCAGTAGGTGGGGACAAGTATAGGTCAAACATTGGGAGAAAATATTAATAAAATATAAAAAAGTTGGTTGATCAGTTGGACACGTGTCACAAAATAAATCCGGTTGATCGGTTGATCAAAAGTACATGTCTCATTTTTTGGAAGAAAAAAAAAAAGTTGTCCTACTTGGGATAACATGGTCCTTTTTGTCTTAAATTGTACTTAGCCACCCCCAAATTAATCTTCACACAATCAATTAATCGATCAAACAAACCCTAATTTTCTCTCTGCTATTCGTTTTTTCAAATTCATTCAAGGTATTGTCCTTTATTCCGTTTTATGCTTATACAATTCTTTCGATTATTTTTTATCGTTAATTACACCTAATTTGTTGATTGTAATCGGTTAACTTTTCGTTGTTAGTTAGACCTAATTACAGTTAATTGTAACTGTTTTTCGTTTTCCGTTAAATTAGACATAATTAGGCTTAATCACTGTTAATTATAGCTGTTTCTGTTAGTTATTGAATTGTTTGATGCTTATAAGACGTTATAGTTATGATCGTTTAACTTTTGGCTGTTAGTTACACCTACTTTTCGGTGATAGATACTGTTTTTTGTTGGCCGTTGAATTATATATATAATTATACAATTCTTTCAATTATTATGTGATTGTTAATTACACCTAATTTGACTTATTGAATCGTTCTGATTATGATCCTTTAACTTTTGTCTGTTAGTTAGATCCTTAATAATTGCAACTGTTTTCTGTTGAATTATTGCATCGTTTATTATCCTTTTTCGATATGAATCGTTAATTGGTTGTTAGTTAAAATTATCCAGTCAATGAACGCTTAATTATAAGATGGAAAGTGTGACTGTTAGGATAGTGCCACTGTTAAGAATTAGGATAGTGCAACTGTTAGGATAGTGGGCGTTTTATTAGATGATATGTTAAGTTAGTTGGCGTTTTGTTAGATTAAATAAAATTGTGTTTCACTGTTAGGTTTGTTGGCGTTTCATATGGCTTATTTTGTTAAATATAGCTTTAATATGACATAATGAACGTATATAAGATGAAAAGTTTCAAAATAAACCACAAAAAGCAGAGCTTATGAAACACAAGCCCAAACTCAAATAAGCATCAAGCCGGCTATATAAAGACGAAACAAACACTCCCTAGATCAGAACTTGTATGTGTATGGTTAAGCTAGTCAATGTTAATGCAGAAAACGTGAAATTGTTTTATTTTGATTCCTTGCTTTGTAATCATCTCTGAAGTATTTAAGTTAGTAGAGTGATGTATATTTAATCCCTTAGCCGGGCTAATTGTATTGGTAGGGTTAACCTATTGTTGAGATGAATGGATGATTTGTTACTTCTTAGAGTTCATTATATGGTGGTCAAATAACATGTTGATAGTTATGCTTCTTCAGTTTGTATCAACACAGAAAGTGTTGTATGTTTCAGTTTGTATACTTAGCTGTTAATTGTTAGTTATGCTTGATGTGATTCTTATTGTGCTTTTTGTTTCTACAGATGCAAATCTTCGTGAAGACCCTCACTGGTAAGACCATTACTCTCGAAGTCGAGAGCTCTGACACAATCGACAACGTGAAGGCAAAAATTCAGGATAAGGAGGGGATCCCCCCAGACCAACAAAGATTGATCTTTGCTGGAAAGCAGCTTGAAGATGGCCGGACTTTGGCAGATTACAACATCCAAAAGGAGTCCACTCTCCATCTTGTTTTGAGGCTCAGGGGAGGCATGCAAATCTTTGTGAAAACCCTTACTGGCAAGACCATTACTTTAGAGGTTGAAAGCTCCGACACAATTGATAATGTGAAGGCCAAGATCCAGGATAAGGAAGGCATTCCCCCAGACCAGCAGAGGTTGATCTTTGCCGGGAAACAGCTTGAAGATGGTCGTACTCTAGCAGACTACAACATCCAGAAAGAATCCACCCTTCATCTTGTGCTCAGGTTAAGAGGGGGGATGCAGATCTTTGTGAAGACACTGACCGGAAAGACTATCACTTTGGAAGTTGAAAGTTCAGACACCATTGACAATGTCAAGGCGAAAATCCAAGATAAGGAAGGTATCCCACCAGATCAGCAGAGGTTGATTTTTGCTGGTAAACAGCTTGAAGATGGCCGCACTTTGGCTGATTACAACATCCAGAAGGAGTCTACTCTCCATCTTGTGCTCAGGTTAAGAGGTGGTATGCAGATCTTTGTGAAGACTCTGACTGGAAAGACGATCACATTAGAAGTTGAAAGCTCCGACACCATAGACAATGTCAAAGCAAAGATCCAAGATAAGGAGGGTATTCCACCAGACCAGCAGAGGTTGATCTTTGCCGGCAAGCAGCTAGAGGATGGGCGAACTCTTGCAGATTACAATATCCAGAAGGAATCAACTCTCCATTTGGTGCTTCGGTTGAGAGGTGGTATGCAAATTTTTGTGAAGACATTGACTGGCAAGACCATCACACTGGAGGTTGAAAGTTCTGATACAATAGATAATGTGAAGGCAAAGATTCAGGATAAGGAAGGCATCCCTCCAGACCAACAGAGGCTCATCTTTGCAGGAAAGCAGCTTGAGGATGGACGTACTCTTGCTGACTATAATATTCAGAAGGAGTCCACTCTCCACCTTGTCCTTCGTCTTCGTGGTGGTAACTGAATCTCCTGTTCTGTGTGGTTGATATTTTGTGAACAGTTTCTTTGGTACTTGTGTACAAGTGTTTGTTGACGATTGTATTTCTTTGCTGGTCTTAATAAAGTACTTGTTTGGTGAATTGGTTTTTCTTAACCTTTGTATATAAGGTTTGCCTGCGTTCCAGACTTCTGAATCTCGCCTTTGCATATTTATTTTTGGTCAATTCCTGAGATGTGTAAGTTGTATATCTAAGGTTTGTTTGTGTTCCAGACTTCTGAATCTCGCCTTTACATACATGTTTTTGGCCAATCTCCGAGATGCGTAGTAGGTTTCATATTGTTCTGTCTGAGCTCAAGTTGTGTATATAATGTTTGTCTGCGTACCAGACTTCTGAATCTCACCTTCACATATTTGTTTTAGGCCAATTTCTGAGATGTGTAGTAGGTTTCATGCTTTAGAGAACATCTCCCTTGGGTCAAATTGGCTTAGATTTGAGTAGGAAACTTGTGTAGGCCGTAGGGTAAGATGCTGTATGCAAAGAAGTAGCTTGTCGGCCTTAACCTAAAACATGATATATAATAACTGAATGATCCGTTGCAATTTCTTATTGTCTTGGAACTATAGTTTTTCTAACAAAAACAATATATTTGTGATTTTGTTGATTACTTACTCGAAATTAAAATTATATTCGTAATTTGCTATACCTATAGAAACATAAAGAATTACTAGTATTAACCATCTTCTACAGGTCAATAGAGTTACATTACAAAGAGCAACTATAGTGTATCAAATGCCTTATTATAATACAAATAACACACTAGTTAACTTATTGGTCATTATGTTAGTCACTTACGTTTCTGTTAATTCTTTATTAGGTACTTTTCTGTACGCTCTTAAACTCGTCTTGTATTAAAGTGGTGCTAGTGTTCATTCATCGTAAGACTCGATTTGTTGTAAAAACTCTATTTTACTCAAACTACTGTTTTGTTCCTTTGTCCTTCTAATGGTGGATTTCCAGTTTTGATTTCGTATGGCATGCAAAAATATACTCTGCTTATACATTGTCACAGTGAGATGGACGAAATCATGGGTCAAAATCATGGTTATAGCTTTTCCGAGTAAATCATCTTATAATTATATTGTGAGAAACACAAAAGTGTGATATGAGTCGAGCTCTTGCCAAGATCAGAATGGAGCTTGGATGGCATTTTACTCATTTTAGGTTGCCAGGGAAAATGCATAGCGAGTTCAATGAAATATGATGACTTGCTTGCAAATCAGGGTGTAATAGAATTTTGATAGATACCAATAGGGATCACTTAAGATCCGTTAGAGGATTCAATGAGTAGGACAACCAAGAATAAAGAATAGGCTATCGAAGCATCAATTGATTATCAATGATGAATCTGTTATAACAGAATGTTATAACAGAATGTTTGTTACAGGGAAATTGAGAGAGAGTATTTTTACAATTCTTGGCTAGCTATGAATGAAATGCTAAGTAAGTATTTAAAGGAAATTTTGGGAGGGAAAAACAGTTAGGAGTAGCAGTGGAGTAATCACGTGCACCTCACATGGGTAGTAATTAAACTAGCCACGTGCCCCTCACGTGCCAACGGCTAACACTTCTAACAATCCATCCCTCTCAAATAAACCTTGTCCTCAAGGTTTAACAAACAAAAGTAGGAAAACGCCTCTGAAGGTCAACAAGAGACTCCCAAGTAGCATCCTCTTTGGTTCCATTTGCCCACTGAACTAAGCCAAACACAGCAGCTGCATTGCCTTGCTTAGCCAGGCGCCTATCCAGAATAGCTACAGGTTCAACTGCTAAAACATCTTCAGAAGTGAATACTGGCAAAGTACCAACTTGAGTAACCTCCCTCCTACACTTCTTCAGTTGAGAAACATGAAACACATTGTGAATTTGAGAACCTTGAGGTAACTGCAATGCATAGGCCACTTGTCCCACTTTCTTAATGACTTGAAATGGACCATAGTACTTAGGGGAGAACTTGTTGTGTGGACTGCCTCTAACTGTAACTTGCCTATGAGGTTGAAGTTTTAAGTAAACCCAATCACCCTCTGCAAATTGTCTGTCTGATCTACCTTTATCAGCATGAGATTTCATTCTGTCCTGAGCTCTCTTCAGATGAAACTTCATGAGGCCAATAGCCTCTTCTCTAGCTACCAAACTCCTATCCACAGCTTCTACCTTGCTATCACCTCCCACATAAGGAATATGCAATGGGGGAGGTTGGCCATACACAATTTGAAATGGAGTAGTATTAGTAGCAGTATGGTGATTAGTGTTATACCACCATTCAGCCAAAGGAAGCCATTTGGACCATTGCTTTGGATGTTCTCCTGTCATGCATCTCAAGTAACACTCTAAACATCTGTTAACCACTTCAGTTTGGCCATCGGATTGTGGATGATAAGCTGTAGACATATGCAGACTAACTTGAAGCAGCTTGAATAACTCTTTCCAAAATGTGCTCAGAAAAATGTTGTCCCTATCAGATACAATGGTGTTTGGCAACCCATGTAACTTATAAATGTTGTCCAGGTAAACTTGTGCCACAGTGGCAACAGTAAAAGGATGAGCAAGAGCAATGAAATGAGCATACTTGCTCAACCTATCCACCACAACAAAGATAACACTCTTCCCTTGTGACTTAGGTAAACCCTCCACAAAGTCCATTGACACACAAGACCATATAGTATCTGGAACAGGTAGTGGCTGCAATAGCCCAGGGTAAGCTGCCAAATCAGCTTTATTCCTCTGACAAACATCACATTCTCTAATCAATTGCTTAATTTGCTTCCTCATTTTCCTCCAATAGAACAAACTACATAGCTTGTGAGTAGTAGCCTTGACCCCTGAATGACCACCCACTGAATCACTATGAACTTGTGTAAGTAATTGAGACCTCAAAGCTGGATCATTGCCAATCACAAGTTTACCTTTCATCCTCAATTGCTGATTTGCCCAAGTATAAGAAGCCTTAGAAGTACTATCAACCTGGAGTTGTTGAATCAACTTCTGCAATGTAGGATCTGTTGCCCAGCTTGCTACAATCTTTGCATACAAATCAGTAGTAATGGAGGAACAAGCCATAGAAAGTAATTCCCCAGGTAGTTGTAACCTGGACAAAGCATCAGCAGTAAGGTTGTCCACCCCCTTCTTATACTGAATTTCATAATCAAAGCCCATGAGTTTTGGTAACCATTTTAGTTGTGCAGGAGTAGACATTCGTTGATCTAAAAGATATTTAAGACTAAAGTGGTCAGTTTTAATCTTAAAATGTCTATCCAAAAGGTAACCCCTCCATTTCTCCAAGGCATACACTATGGCCAGAAACTCTTTTTCATAAGTGGACATAAGTTGGTGTTTAGTAGAGAGGGTTTTACTCAAAAAGGCAATAGGATGTCCTTCTTGCAACAAAACTGCTCCTAACCCAATTCCTGATGCATCAGTTTCAAGAACAAATTCCTTTGTAAAATCAGGCATTCTAAGAACTGGGGCAGAAACCATGGCATTTTTCAACTGTTCAAAAGAATCTTGAGCTTCATCACTCCAACCAAAAGCATTCTTCTTGAGTAGCTGAGTTAATGGCTTACTGATGCTAGCATAGCTTTTGATAAACCTTCTGTAATAGCCTGTTAACCCCAAAAATCCTCTAAGTTGTTTGATAGTGGTGGGAACTGGCCATTCAGCCATCACCTTGATTTTAGAAGGATCTGTAGCTACACCTTCAGCAGAAATTACATGTCCCAAATACTCAACTTCAGGTGTGCCAAACATACATTTACTCCTCTTAGCAAACAACTTGTTGTGCCTCATAACTTCTAACACCTGATGCACATGCTGAACATGATCTCCCAAAGATTGACTATAGATCAGAATGTCATCAAAGAAAACAAGAGTAAATTTTCTCAAAAATGGTTTGAAAACCTCATTCATCAAAGCTTGAAATGTTGATGGAGCATTTGTAAGACCAAAAGGCATGACCAAAAATTCATAATGACCTTCATGGGTTCTGAATGCAGTTTTTGCTATATCTTCCTCCTTCATTCTAATTTGATGATAGCCAGACCTCAAATCCAACTTTGTAAAGAACTTAGCCCCATGTAATTCATCAATAAGTTCCTCAATAATGGGAATAGGAAATCTATCTTTGATAGTTTGCTTGTTTAACTGTCTGTAGTCAACACACATTCTCCAAGAATTGTCTTTCTTTTTGACCATGACAATGGGAGAAGAAAAAGGACTGTGACTCTTCTTAATCACCCCTGCTTCCAACAATTCCTTAACCATACTCTCTATTGCATCCTTCTGAGTAGGAGGGTGTTTATAAGGTCTGATATTGACTGGAACAGCCCCATCTATCAATGGAATTCTGTGATCCTGACTTCTTTTTGGTGGCAGTTCAGTTGGTAAAGCAAAAACATCTTCATAGGCATCTAAAACTTGTTGCAACTGAGGATGAATGACAACTGAAGATCCTTCTACCATCATACAAGTGGCTGCTTGTTCAGGTAAAACACATAAAACCATGGAATGAAATTCTGCTTGTTTAATGACCTTATCAGTAGCCTTATTGCTCAACCACTCCAAATTTGGTTTGTGAGTACCTCTTAAAGCAACACCTTTACCATTATGCTTAAACTCCATTCTCAACTCTCCAAAGTTGAATTTAATATCTCCTAAAGTGGCCAACCATTGTATGCCAAGCACCATTTCACAACCTCCCAAGGGCAACAACATAACATCAGTGGTAAATTGATGATTGCCAAAATACCACTTGAATCCCTTACACTCACTAGTGGTAACTAATTTGCTGCCATTGGCAACTGTTACTGACATAGGACATGTAGACCTAATGTCACACCCTAGCTTTTTGGCCATTCCCCTATCCAAAAAATTGTGTGTAGACCCACAATCTACCAGAATATGAAGAACATTTTTCCCAACAGTACCAAGCACCCTCATAGTTTGAAAGTTACTAGTACCTTTTAAAGCATTTAAAGAGATTTGGGGTACCAAAGAGTCTACAGAATCAGGATTAACCCAACCTTCTTCTATCTCAAAAAATTCTTCCTCTTCTCCCTCTAATTCAGGTACCAGAGTCAAAGAAAATAATTGACCACTACACTTATGACCTGGAACATACTTTTGATCACAATAGAAGCACAAATTCTTTGCCCTTTTTTCTGCATACTCCTTTTGAGATAACCTCCTACCCTGTGTTCCCAATTGAGTATTTGACTTAGCAGGCAAAGTAGTGGTTGGAGCAGGCAACAAGGGTTTACTAGCATACTGATTAGCAACATTGTTACTGTATTTTCCAAAAGTACCACTAGAAAAGGGTGTCTTACTCTTCTTTTTAACAGCATTAACTGTGGCTTCTTGTAAATTTGTCAGACAATAAGTATCTGCCAATGTTCTTGGTTTAAACATTCTAACTCCCGATTCAATTTCTGTTGGTAAACCCCCCAAAAACAAACTAATAGCATGTTCTTCATTGACATCTACCCTGCTCAACAATGTGTCAAAAGCATCTTGATATTCTTTAGCAGAATTTTCATATTTCAAATTTCTTAGTTCAGACATAGGGTCATCAAACCTACTGCCAAACCTAGACAACACATCTTGTTTGTACACATCCCATGCCACCATCCCACCTTGATTCTTAATGAACTGACTATGCCATAACAAAGCTTTATCAAACAAGTGAATGGAGACAAGGTTTACCTTCTCAATGTCCGGAACTTGGTCAAACACAAAGAATTGCTCACATCTAAACACCCACCCTTTTACATCATCGCCAGAAAATTTAGGGAACTCAATCCTAGCCATTCTACTGTGCATGGCTGGACCATGTCCACCAGCATTACCCCTTTGTTGGTTTTGGAGACTCAACCCAGTCACTTGACTTGCTAAATTCTGCAATGTTTGCTGAATTTCCACCAATCTTGAATCCACAATTTCACCAATAGCATTTCTCACATTATCCTCTAGCAAGTTATTATTTCCTGAACCACTTGCATCACCAGTGTTTAGCAATGCCCCACCTCTAGTATGTGGTGCCATAGTAACTGAATTCTAACAGAATTCAAACAGATTTCCAAAAAAAATAAAATTTGGTTGTGTTTCCTTTTAGTGGATATTGATAGTCTGTATCCTCTACCCTTCCATCGGATAAAGACTAACAATCTTGACCCGTACTTGGCTACCCCAGATCACACCAAACTGATACGTTAGTTCGTGTATAGAGTTTAACCACCAGGCTATCCACGCGATCGCGAAGTGTATCTGGCACGTAGTCGTTTTTCTGACGGAGAAACACACAACCCAAAAGACCAAGTATCAGTGTAATACTTTGATCAGTTCACCGGAAAATAACAGCATTCACCGGAGATTGATTTCGAGACAAGAGCAATGGAGATCTTTCACTGTTGCCAGGAAAGAGCTCTGATACCAATTGATAGATACCAATAGGGATCACTTAAGATCCGTTAGAGGATTCAATGAGTAGGACAACCAAGAATAAAGAATAGGCTATCGAAGCATCAATTGATTATCAATGGTGAATCTGTTATAACAGAATGTTATAACAGAATGTTTGTTACAGGGAAATTGAGAGAGAGTATTTTTACAATTCTTGGCTAGCTATGAATGAAATGCTAAGTAAGTATTTAAAGGAAATTTTGGGAGGGAAAAACAGTTAGGAGTAGCAGTGGAGTAATCACGTGCACCTCACATGGGTAGTAATTAAACTAGCCACGTGCCCCTCACGTGCCAACGGCTAACACTTCTAACAAATTTCGTCTGATTTTTGACTTTATCTCTTAGATCCATTAAGGTTCTGCAATCCCAACTAGCATTACTGTCAACAGTTATGTCCCATATACTTCTTTCCTATAATTTAACAAACCACATATACTTATGAAAGTTTATGGACTTAAAATTAATAGTCGTGAGATAGGATCGAATTCGAGATCACGGGATTGTACACATTACGTGAAGAGTTAATTTATTTATTTATTAAATATATTTATTATATTTATTAAATCAAACCGTAGCTAACGATCGTTAAGTAATTAAAAGTTAAGTATTAAACGACCGTTATAGAAGGTTAAAGAAGCTAAAAGAAGGAGTCGGAAAAGTTCCGGAAACCTCTTTTGGAGCATGTATATATCCGGCCTAAATAGAGGAGACAAAGATAAGGAGAAAAGATTTTGTGGCTTTATCTTGTTTAACCTTGGAAGAGAAGTTTTCCAAGGTGTATATAAACAAACCTAAAGCCTCATAATTTTTCACCACACATCTCTCTTTCTCTTGCTCTAACCGCCGGCCAAACAAACACCCTACTAGGGTTCTTCTTTGATTTTCAATAAGCTATTCTAGATCTAGTCCTAGCCCCTCTCTAGGGTTGTTGGGTAGATCTTCCATAGACTTGGAAGCTCGGTTTGTTCGTGCTAGACTCACGGTTAACTCGCCGTATCACGTGTGTACAAGAACGTGATATAGTCTTACTTTAGACTATATTCTTGGTGGTGTTCGTGATGAACCCTAGTTGTCGTTTGCTCCGTCGTCTTGTGGATCTTGCTAGGATAAAGGTATGTAGCCCTAGCCTTGATTAATCATAATTGTGTTAAATTAATGATCTTGTTAATTGCTTCCGCTATGCGCTCTTTGATCCATATTAGGGTTTTAAATAATTGTTATGAACTCTATAAACCAACAGTGGCATCGAGAGCCGTTTTAACATGATTATAATTATCAAGATCTAAAGTTTTTAACTAATATTGATTTGTGTTAAAAATTACATGTTGTTTTTTTAGGTTTTATAAAAATTAGGGTTTTGTTTTTTTTATTATTTTTAAATCGGCTATGCCGATTTTTCTATAAAAAAAAAAAAAATTTTGTACCCTAAAATTACATGGTAATTAACTTTAGATGTATGCATGAATTAATTGTTATGTCATGCGTGGTTACGATCCGTAGTGATTTCATTAATTGTTAAGTGATTTGGGTGGAATTTTGATGAATTGCATGATTAATTGTTATGTTATGTAAATTCATGTTTCGATCCATAGAGATTTAATTGTTAAGATATGTGGGAGATCCGTGATGAACATGCATGTTTTTCATGGATCATATGTTTTATGTGGTAATTGTTACGTTTTTTGCTACATGATTTATTTGATTCAATAAATATAAAATTAGGGAAGACTTTTATATGTATATAAAAACCTAGATTTGATATTATTTATTGAATAAATCGTATGCATGTGGCTATTTGATTTATTTATTGCACATATAAATTGTTATTATGTGTTTATGATTTAGTTTTTTTTTGTACCTACTTGTTTTCATACGTTTTATATTGATTGTATGTTGTAAACAAGGGTAATTTTTTACAAGAAAAATTAATATGGACTAAATCATATTAAAATAAATGAATTGTTTTGAGATCTAAATTACATATGATTTGCGTTGATTAGAATTGCAATAGCAACTTAACGGCCTACTCAATTCTGACAAACTATAAAGTGGGTATAACGCACCGCTGGTCATGTACCCGGTTAAGGAAGGAGGTGTTATGCTTCAGCGCTGACCAAATTCCCGGCTCGCCTGTGCGTCAAAATTGGAATTACCTACGGTTGTTATTGGTATAATTCTTTAAGGTTGATTTAACTACATTAATTCACATCCGAAACACAATGAATAAGATTATTGCTTTGTGCTATAACTAAGTTCTAGAAAAAGTACGGTGTGAATTTAGTTGTGTGTAAAATCTTTAATTGGTATTAACCAATACCTCAACTTGCAAGTATATGATGAACTTTTAGTCTCAACAAAAGTCTACTAAACGTTTTAGTAAACTTATGTTATGGAGATGTATGCATGCTTCTCCATACATGATTTTGACACCAAAATCTATACCCTAAAATTTAAGTCATATGCCATCTAATTGACGAACACTTGAAGTTACAATTTTCGTCATATGAGATTCTGGACGATGTTGTAATGGAGAGAAAACTTCATGACTGAATAAGATTGCACATGAAGGTTTTACGTTCTTTAGATTAGTCGACTTAATTGAGTTACTCAGTAAGATCTGGAAACTTAAGGCATAAAGAAGGAATGAAACATGTTTACAATGCAAATGATTTTGGCAATGTAAATCCCTGACATATCTAGAAATTGCAATTTGATTTGGCAATTATTGTTCGATAAGTTACTGTGTTGAATACATTTGTCACTAGCAGATCAACTGATGTGATAAATCTATGTCAATATGGATTCTAGTTTTCAAGAAAAATACTATGGTTATTATTACCGGGGTAATTTTATTTTCTTGAATGGTATTATCGAAAATACTAAAATTGAATTTTGTAAATTCTTTTGCAATGGTATTGATGCAACGTTACACCGTACATGGTTTATTCATTTATTGATCTACAAACCGTATGGTTGAGGATAGAGTCAATTTACAAATGAATGATAAACCTAAAACTCTTTTTCATGAGTAAAGAAGGAGTAATAAGGATTTTAGAAATGTAAAATTCAAATCCATAACTCATAGAAAATTTTAATTGTTAAGAAAAGTGCATATTTTGAGTTATTAAAAGTTACCGCTAATTGGTTATAAGGCAAACTAGCATATTTGTCTAGTAGTTGTGCTTTGACCATTTATAGGCACTACATACCATTTTGGGGTTGGTAGACCTATTAAGGAAGAAATTGCATGTCAAGTCTTTCAAGTTAAAAAGCATTTGATGGGTAAGTCATCATTTACGAAGTAGAGTACACTCTTAAACACTATAAGTAATTGTTACGAATGTTTTTTTTAAAAGTGTAAGAAAGTAAACACAACACTAATTATTTTCACCGATTATGAAACATTTTCAATGTTGTCAAGTTCAGTGGGAGAATTGTGTTGTATGACTGATTTTGAGTCTATTAAAACATTCTCTAAGTCAGTGGGAGTTACAAGCTTTGTTATCTTGGTAATAACCCATGTTATCTTTAGTATGTCCTAAGATAATTACTTTCGAATTGTTGACACTAATATCTTCAAAGATAGTTATGTACTGATTCTTGTTGATTAAGTGATTCTACATCTACTTGTAAAAAGCTAATATATGTGGCACAATCATATTTTGTATAGACGAACGTTAGACGTGATGTTTATCTTATATATGAGGTTGTTCCATGCACAAGTGGGAGAAATGAACATTGTGTGCAAGAAACAACTCATAAAGATATGATTCTCTTAAGATAAGAGATTAAACAATCTAATTAATATTTAGATCATGTGTCAATATGATTAAAAGACTACTTAAAAGTATATATATCATTCACTTTAAGAAACACTTGTTGTTTTGATTTAGTCATGTAAGAGCTTGGACTAAATTGTAAACTAAAGGGTTAAATATCCACATGTCGTAAGATCGGGCGTGGAATGTTTTGAAGTTTCTTAAAATAGGACAAATTCCTTGAATGACATAAGATACATAAAGTAATCTTATACTACTAATGAAACCTAGTGGTGTTCATATAATAGTGTATGATTGAATTAACTTGAAAAGATGAATGAAACCTAGTGATGTTCATGATTTACTTTAGTTATACATGTTTATGATTTATTGAATAAAGTCACAAACATAAAGTCTTGGAAGACGTATAATATAAAGTAAGACGTTAATGTATTGTCTCTATTTCACTAAAGATATATACATGTAACGTATAATGGACTTATAACTTTTATGAAGTGACTTTAAAATTACTTGAGTTATAAAGCATGCAAAATGGTTAGGAAATCTATTATACCATTAAGATGATTTAGTTGGTATATAGGTAAGCCTAAAGATATATATTTATCTTAAATATTGTTAAGATTGACTTACAATATTTCCCTAAATGAAATACATCATTGTTATGGTATGTTCATTAGGAGAATCAAAATTCTCAATATGATGGTGATGTTTGATTCAAAGATAACTATATCTTCCTTTATTCCAAAAGAAATCAAGGTTAGAAAGTTGAGTATGACTTGAGCTAAGAAGATTAATAAGATACCATTATATATGGAATGTGATGAATCACATTATATCTTAAATGGAGTTCGGATTTTGCTAAACTACTTATGAAGTGGATTGTTTAGAAAATAAAGAGTATGAAACGGACATTGTGTTTTGTAATGTCCCATATAGATAACGTTGGAGTGTTGATCTATTTGCTATGTATTTAAAGAGTAATTTTAAGTTACTAATAGCAAGTGGGAGTTTTGATCTTGAAAGATAAAATTACAAGATACATGATCTTCTAAAATACACTAGTAATCATCATGAGGTAGGCGTGTAAATGCTAAACCTTAAGATAAAGGAATTTATGTCATAGGTCCGTAAGGATATCTCGGATATGCGATTTATATGCTGAGAATTATGAGTTACAAATAATTGTTATGATTTATTACCAAATATTGTTTTGGGTAAACTACTCATACTATGATTGTTATAGATGTTGTCCAACAAGATAATCAAATTTCGGTTTTGGTCTATCTTAAATAGTTTGACTAGAAATTGAAGATAAGTTTCGTCAAAGGAAGAAAAACGCCAATTGTAGTGGTTTAATCTTTGTGTCGAAACTATATGGACAAAATTGTACACATATTTAATGTATGTATTGTGAATAGATTATTAGTCACATTTAAGTAATTAATTGTGATTGAGTATTCTTTCCTAAATACATTAAATATATAAAGATTTTGATGGTCATATTTTAATTGACAAATTTGGATATGTATGAACTATTTCTTGAATGACTACTTGAGAAAGCACTTAAGTAATCGAAATGAGTTTATTACTTCAAAATATAAATCTTTGGAAAAGTACAAAATGCAATTATCCATGAATAGATAAAAGCATGCATCTAGGAGATTATTCTTATGTTTATTTTGAAATCCAAGTTTGGTTTTAAATTTAAATAAGATGGTTTCTGAGTATTCCTAAAAGCTAGTGGGAGTATTATGGTTATTTTCTTAAATTATATGTGTCAAATAGACATGTAAGAAAGTGAGATTTCATTCAAATTAAATGTTGATTTGGTTTAGATTTGAGATGAAACTTTACTTTGAAGATTTAGAAAATAAGATATACATAACCTTGAGACAAATAAATTTATTTATTTATGCGGTGGAAATACAACGCAATATGCCATGTAGTAAGTTTACATGGATATTTAGGACATGAAGAAATCTAAATCTGGTTTGAGAAATTTTCATGTGTGTCGTGTTGTATTTATATCATGCTTAAAATACATGATGATTTGAATATATTAATCTATCTAAAAAGTTATTAAATAACTTGTGTAATGAATATTCTGAAGGAATATGTTTGGAATTAGAATAACATCCTAAATCTTGGATCGGCTTCCATATTCTATAGATGAATAATTTGTCAATCGTTGTGCAAATTATCATAGCCAACAAACTTGAAGGTTTTGGTTGGAATCAAACATTACATAATAGATATTAATGGTAACGTATTTGTATCTTTTATGACAAGTTGTAAAACTTGAAAAGATATAATTGAGGTAACACTCAATATTAGTCGTGGGATCTTTGGAGATGACATGTTGATTAAAGTTGCATTATACATTAAAGAATTAGAATACTTTGAACTTCAAATGTGTTTTGGAAGTTTAGGAAATTGATGATCAAGGATGTTTCACAATTTTGGTACTATGTGGCAATATCAAATTGTTTGGATGCACATGTACAAGAGTTTCAATGATTTGAATTCTTGAAGAAAGTATTCTCAAAATTTCAATAGGTCAAGATTGGTTATTTTATGCTTTGCCAAA